>JASSKH010000006.1:7683292-8350009 GCA_031763025.1 Macrocystis pyrifera | reverse complement strand
TGGTCTTTGCGGTGCTGTCGTGAATTCAATATCGATGATCGCGCGACGAAAGAAAAAACGGGGTACGGGAGGGTATCATTGTTGTAAAAGACGAGCAAAGCGTATCGTGCGGTGAAAAAAACAGCGGAAGCCATTGCTGTAAACGACGACGAAGCGTATCGTACGGCGAAAATTTTGGACGAAGAAGAGGGAAAAGGAAGGGGAGCACGAGGAAACAATGCGGCTCGCGTTTTTTATTATTTGTTTTGAGAAGATGTTGGACAAGAACAAATGACGCTCGTTGATGGTATCTTGTTTAGGCGCGTTACATGTTTTTGTTATGTTTTCCGCAGTGTAATTTCATCAATTTCCGGCCTTGAACTGGCAATTGTTCGGTCGTAGCTTGTTTATTAATCGGTTCAGATCAATAGGACTAGGTACGTACAGTAGACGAATTCTGTAGGCAATTTGCTCTGTAGTATTGCTGTTTTTTAGAGGCAGAACCAGCCTCTGTCCAAGTGGGCACGGCAGGGGTATTGTTGTTGCGTTTTGGTGTTGGCTTTTCAGGTTTCTGGTTTCTGGTTTCTGGCCGTCGTACCCTCGATTGATTTGACGTCTTGATTTGACCGATTGATTGGCCTTTGGCGAAATATTCCACTAGGTTGACTGTCTGTTGTTGGCGAAAGAGGGCGAGAGATGCCTCCCTCCCCTGTTCCCGCACACGCTACTCTGCTCGTAAGGCGTACTCCCGCGGGTGGATTGCAGCCGCGTCCCGGGATATAGATGGACGGACCTGCCGTGTTTTTTTTTTTTTTTTTTTTTCACAAGATTTGTGCCCGCGGATTAAAACCGTGCTGGCACTTGAGAGTTCGAGTAGAAACTACCTCGGTTTATTTCGTGGCGCTGTCCAGAGTCCGCTTGAATGATAGCCCCCCCCTCCCCCCCCCCCCCCCCCCCCCCCCCCCCCCCCCCCCCCCCCCCCCCCCCCCCCCCCCCCGGCCGCTCCCCTTGTCATGGTTGCTTCGCTGGAGGTTTTTGGAATATTGTTGTGAGATACCTGGTAAAAACTCCGGTATAGCAGCCGGTTTCCCGTCTCAGCTTGAAAGAGAAAATGCCGCCCCTTCCCTTCCTCCCCCCCCCCCCGACTTCTGAGTTTGTAGCTCTGGGGTCGAAAGCTTTACTGCCATTAATAAGTCACTCATGAGATACAGAGGAGAGTGTGCGGCAGCAGGGCTCGGGGTTGTTTTCAGCCCTAAAACAGCAGTAGTAGCAGCTACTGTAAGCAGTGGCATTGGAAGCATTAGTGGTATGGGTAGTGTTGGTTAACCCTGTGTTGTGTGTTGTTTCGGCGGGTCCTTTTCATCTTTGCTCTGCCGCTGTCTTTTTCGTTCCCTTTTTTGTGATTGGGGTCTCGATATGGGCTTTTTTTTTCATCTCAATTTTGGGGTACGTAGTGTTGCTGTAGGCGCATATCGTTTTTTTTTTTTTTTTTTTTGTGTGTGTGTGTGTGTGTGCATGTTTTGTCATCCATCGCGTGTTTACGTACAAACAAACGCGCTTGCAGGCAGGGGGGGGGGGGGCACAGGATTACTCGCGTGGAAAAAAAACACTGCTGCATGTGGCTGCATGTGGTGTGAAAATCGCTTGCCCCTTTGGCGTTTGCACGTGAACTTGTGTCGATCTATTGCATCACGCAGCGGTAGCAGCGGCAGCAGCATCTGCAGCAGCAGCAGCAGCAGCAGCAGCAGCACTTCATCGACAGTAGCAGTAGCAGCAGCAGCAGCAGCAGCAGCAGCGGCAGTAGCAGCAGCAACGGTGGCACACGGGGCCGCACTTTATTTACTTGTGCTCTGGAATTGTTGGTATTTTTTTTTTTGCGGACGTGTCGCGCTCCGAGCCGGTGGCTTGGTGTCCTTTTGAGACGGACGCGCCCTACCACGGTCTCTCACCCGGCCGCGCAAGCTAGATCGCACGGACCGGACAGAGGAAACGGTCTGCCGTGATCAATACGTGCGCAGATGGTCGAGTTGGAATCGAGTTGTGTACTACTGTCTGTGCGGCCAATTTGTTGGAGCACCACCGGTACGGTACACCAATGCTGTACGTATGTAGGTTGATGGTCTGCTGATGGTCTGCTGAATACCCTTTTTTTCGTATACCTGGTAGGCCCTTACTACGATGATAGTTGTTTTAATAGTGGAAGGAGGAGTCCGTCGAGCGGCGCAAGAGTTGCCGCGAACCGACATCTTCGAAACTATCGGTTTGCGCCGCTGGCGCACAGCAGCAGCAGCAGCAGCAGCAGCAGCAGCAGGAGCAGGAGTACTCTCGACGACTGTTGCGGGTGGGGGGGGCGTACTGACCAGAAAAACCACGGTGGGTATCCTCCTCCGATGCCTTTTACAGCCTAATCGTTTCTGATGACTGGCTGGTATATGTACGCCCCCCAATGAAAATGTTTGGTGTTCGCACGAGATATCAAGCACCAGAAAACGTACAGAACCCATTTTTTTGTTTGTTTGTTTGTTTGTTTGTTTTTTTTTTTTTTCCCGCGTCCGTTTGTTCGTTCTTTTTCGTGTGGTACAACCGCTATTTTTGCCACACGGGGGGTATCGACAGTTTCTTGATGCTCCCTCCGTACGTATTATTAATGATTTCTTTTTTGGCGTTTTGGTTCTCGTTTTTATCGGCTCCTTGAAGAGCTGAGGCTGTGCTCGAACTCTTTCCGTGCAGCATTATCAAAAGTACTGCTCTCAGTTGCCAGAAATATCGAGAGAGAACAGTTGAGTACATTTGGACCTTTTTTGTGGCCATCTAGATATAGTCTCTTGTCTGTGCCCAATCAGGACGGGATTTTTGGTTTTCCCCTTGGAGTGAAGGCAACTCTTTCGTGCTGGTAGGCGCGCTGCTTCTCGGTCTATTAATAGTTAGTATTGGGGCATTTTTGTTGTTTCCTGTTCGGTAGTATTTATGCTTTTATCATATGCTGGCTGTGACTCCGGCCCACAGGTGTGTGTTTTTCTTGTGTACGTTTTTTTTTGTTGTTGTTGCGGTAAAACCACGTTTATTTGGCAGTGAATGAATTCGACGGGGCTTTGGCTACACTCGCGTGCGCGTACAATACTTGTGTCGATGTTTTTGTCTCTTTGGTCGGAAAGACAAAAGCCACTTTGGCCTTTTGCGGCCGAGTCAACGTGTCTCTCGATATTCTGTTAGCAATCGCTCTACATTAGTGGAGGGTGATCGTTTATTGCTGGTGCGGGCAGTTCGTTCGTTTTGTCGCGAAGTCGCTGGCTGTGCCGCGTATTTAACGTAAGGGTACACGCAAGGTTGTTGAATCTTGGGCGTTGCTTCGTTTGATATTGCAGTGAAAAATGTCACGGGGTTTCGTCACTGGGAACGTGAAAACCAGCAGATACCGATGCCGATGATACTACTGTAGTGTCACAGCTGGGTGGATGCCTACAGTACGTACGTACCGCGATATTACTTATTTTTTTCCCGGCGCTTCTTATGTCTCCGTACGTAGCTGTCGAAAACGTAGAGTAAGGTATATAGCAGGTGGAGTCAGATTGATGTCAACCGGAAGTAGATGTAAAATGGAGTTATATGCTTATCATAAAGTATCGTGCATGTTGGTCGTTTTTTTTTTTTTTTTTTGTTTCGTCCCTGGAGTAGGTGCAAACTGGAGGTAAGACTCCCGTGTATCCCGGTAGTTTTTTTTTTTTCTCCTGGTTTTTGTTGGTTTTCAGTGTGCCGTGGATCAAGATGAATGATCGACGCCGAGAAGCTTTCATCCCCCACACTTTGTCAGATGCATGGCAAATGACAGACTTGACAACAACAAAAAGTATACGGCGGTACAAAATAAATGTCAGGGAATTAATGGATCGAAAAGAATTGTGAGCGATTTTACGTGTACCAGCATATGCCCCATCACAATAACACGGGAGAGAGCGGGTGGAAGAACCCCCCCCCCCTTTTTTTTTTACGTGACGTGTGCGGTTGATGATATGCGGTCCTAAACGATAAATACTTCTCCGTACGCGGTAACCACAGCGCAGCAGTAAGACGCATTTTCCTCCGTACGGGTGTGTGCACTCACTTTGGCCTCACTATTTTCGGACGGGTTGAGCTCCTTTCAATAAACGAAAAGGGAGCAACGACCCGGCCAGTAGCGTGATATAATGCTATACATGAATTTTTTCTTTTGTTTTGAGGACTACTGCTACTGACCGTAGCCCAGCGAACTGTGCTAGTTTTGTTTTTTTTTGCGCGAAAAATCTTGCTGGACGGCATATCTTCAGGTGAGAGGTGTTGAGCTCTTCAGGTGATGAGGAGCTCTGGAAACACGGCACTTCACCTGCCCAGGCATTTTGTTTTTTTTCATCGCTTACTTTCCTGGAGGTTTTTTACCCTCTCAGCGATCTTCAGGACAAGCCGTGGTCACGGGTGTCATCTCATCTCCCGCCCGGAACGTGTTTTTTATTTCGTGCACAGGGTTCATTCAGCATTCCCACTGCTCGTCGATTTTCATCGAGAATGTTTGTAACTCACTCACGCTCTCTCACGCTTTCCGCTGATCCTTTTTTATGCAGCAAATAGTCCATACGAGTATGCGCTCGGTGAAACGCGAACCCACATAATTGATCTTGATAGGCACGCGGGCCACCTACCAAGCCACCGGGGACGCCGGGTGCTCACAAAAAATGCTCACGAATCCTGGCCCACAGCCCGCATTTCGTGCTGTCATCAACGGTTGATTTTCTTAAGTTTCTTATGCTCCGTCGGCGACCACTTAAGCACTACCAGGTATTTATAATGTAGGACTTCAAGCTGTGGAGGCCTCCTGCCCCAAACCTGTAGCCTTCGCCCGGGATACACTTCTCCCGCACTTTTTTTTGAGCTCGGGCTTTAGAGTATAGCGTGGCAAAAGCTTCTCCCAAGACTCCCCGCCCGCGTGAAATGTTGCGAACACAAAAACTACTTCGTACGAAGACTACACGATGAGCTGTCGCTGTCTATGCCGGGGAGGTGAGGGGAGGTGAGTGGGTGGGTGAGACAAGTCAGCGACTTCTCCCGGAAAGTCCCTTCTCTGCCGTTTGAGTTTTGTTGAAGCGACAACGGTCTGGGGGAACGCCCAAAATCATGGAACCCCCTCTGCACCATTGCTGGTAGGAACTGCGGCATGCCGTGTTTGGCTTTCCCGTAGGACGTCCCATGGGACACACCCCGATGGGGTATATATGTCATCCATATGGGACACCCAGTAGGAATACCGATATATACTAGAGATGACCCACGGTGTATCGCACGGGATCGTCGTAATAGGATTGCCCACAGGGCATATACCCCATGAGATATTCCATCGGGCGTGCTGTGCAGTGTCCCACAGGTTATCACCCTTGAGACACCGCATTGTGCCACACCCCATGGTACACCCCACGAGTGTAAACATGGTCACCGGACGGAACAAAAAACCGGTTAACCGCAGTTCTTGGAAACCCACAGCAGGCGTGCGCGATTGCTTGGTTTTTCAGCACCAGACCTGGTAGTTTTTGAGGTTAACCTGTTAAAACCGGAGAACAAACACCGTTATTTAACCTGTTCAACCCGTAGGCTGATTATGACGTTCCTTGCGCTAAAACGTGCGGATGTCGCAGTCGGTCAAAAACGTATAAATGAATAACCGTTTATACTACCAGGTAGGTAAACGCGACCGCATGAAAGTTGGTCGGTGCAACGTCGATTGTCCTGATTTACTATTAATACTAACAGTCTGGAACACGACGACAACCTGAAGGAAGTGGATGGACCCATTTGATCACACACCCCTTCACCCGACATCGAACACGTCGCATCTAGCCGTGACCCCGATCAGCGGAGCTTCGGGAGCATGTGGAGCGTGCGGGTTTTTATTTTCTATTTTTATTGTGGTGGCTTTGACGAGAGGTCTGACGTCTTCCTTTAATAAGTAGATGTATGTATGACTTCGTTGCGGTGTTTCTTTGAGAGCACTCCTCGGCATTTCTTGGGCGTAAAAAAATTCGAGCCGTTTTCGCCCGCGATACCTCGTGATCAGGGGCAGTGGCGGCGCGCAACCTCCTCATCGTGCTCGCCGACCCCTACTCTGCCCGATCTGCCAAGGGCGGGCTCGGTCGTGGTCTAGCCGTGTCTCACGGGCGTGTGCTTTCTTGGGGGGTCCGTGCCTTTGTCACAGGCTCATGCATATTTTGTTTTTTTTTTACGGTCTCGTACCGGACCATTTTACCTATTATTTGGAGCTTGCGATTTTACCTCTTTCGACTTGGCGATCCACACACAAGCATGGGCTTCTTCTCGCGTGGCGGTGAATGGTTTTCGGTCTGCGCTATTATGGACGACGGTGCGAAACCCCATTCATTCAGCTACCGGTCGGTCTTGGTGTTAGCCTTTCGTCTCCTGTGGAGGTGCAAGCCAAGCGCAGCTCACGAGCAGCTGGCGTGACCCCGGGTGAAGCGAGTGGTGTGAGATAACAAATAAATGACGTTGCTGTAGGTTGATCGCTATTAATAGATAGAACGACCTGGTCGATGCAATCTACGTTGATTGATTGTCGTAGAAGCGAGGATGTGGCTGTGCCTGCCCACGTCACTCGCCCTCTCCCTCTCTTCTCGTATAGTACCTGGTGTAGTCTTTCTGGCCCACAAGCGGCGTAGTTTGTCATCGTCATCGATCGTATCTTGCACTTTTGAAGCACCAGCAGGGTGGCTTAACTGCTACAAGCGCAAGCATGTGACACCAAGGGTGTATCAACACAATACAATTTGTGTGTTCTTCACATTCAACCCGTTCTTCTACCCGTCAATATCCAGCACGCCCAGTGTCCGTGCCGATCCCTTCAGCTCTAGAGAGAAGCAAGCTCTGTGGCCACAACGTTACGACACAGACACACTAAATTGTCTTCTAGCAAGCAGAATAGACACTACAGTGACATGCCATTGTACTGGGTACGTCGTGCCTGTCGTACCCATTCCATGAAAGAGAGAAAGGAGATCGAAGGAAACATGATATCACAAATCGAACCGACCACCGCCAAACCTCGACCATTGAAAGCACTACGACGCTCACCATTGTTAGCTTGCGAGGGCGGAACAGAGATCACGTGGACAACAGTAGTATTTATGCTCGAGCAACCTGTTCCCGCAACTGCAGGCGGGCTACGAATCCCTCGGCCCGTATTACCGACGCTGCAGGTTCCGTTTTGGCACGGACGGCTGTCTGTTTTGGTTTCTAACCCCGCATACGCATACACGCAAGACGCAACAAGTATTCCGACTCACGCAAAGCTGCATGGCCAGAGAGGGCGGGGAAGAGCGCAGCAGCGGTGCCCGACGGTCGACGGTAGGGGAGGCATGGTTAATAAACCTTGGTATCCAAACCCTGCTACGCAAACAACGCGGACGAAAAGAACCGACAACGATTAATACATTCCCGTGGTGCGTCATACATGCTCGACCCGAGCAAACAGGTCCGTCTTGTACATAAGCTACCCGAGCAAACACGTGCGCACGAGCCGTCTTGTACAGATCCTACCCTGCAAACGTGTGCCAAGCATCTATCTCTTTTAGAATATATCCGGACAAGCGTTGTGCTAAATCATATACATATCCTTTAGACCCCTTAGATCCTCCCTGAGAGAAATATCTATTACCGGGGGCCATAGTGAATAGGACCAAATATCGTTAGTAAAAATGGGTAATTATATAGGTTTTTTATGTGTACCATAGGGTCCTATTAACTATGGACCCCCGTAATAGATGATTCAGAACCTATAGATCCCACCCGGTCAGTTTGTGTGGGTCGTCTTGTAGAGATGTTCCATCCGGTTGACATGTGAAAAATATGGAGGCCATTGCTTCCCAAAAACGGCAAACAGGCGCTAGATCACACGTACAGATTCTATAGATCCGAAATCCTACGATATTATGGGAGGTCGTTGCTTCCCGAAACGTCGAACGGGTGCTAGATCCTACATACAGATCCTACGTGTAGATTCGAAATCCAAAGGATCTAGATCCCGCAGATCCTATAGATCATGGGTACAGCTGTCACAGCTGTCAAAGTGATCTGTATCAAGGAAAAAAAGGCTCTGATTTGTCATACGTGTGGAGCTTTTTTTTTGAATCGAAAATTCGATTCAAAAAATAAATCTTATGATGGGTCGAAACATTAATTAATCACCAAGAAGAGGCATCTTCATTTTGGGGGCGAGGGAAGCTCACTCGATTCAATACAGTCGACACACAATCAATGTCCGAACGGATATTATATTATATTAGTCTGGAGAATGTTGAATTTTTTTTAGATAAATTGAAGTAGAATGAGTCGATCCAACTTGAGCGCGGTATCTTCACACTACTGCGACCCAACGCTCCCGAGGGAATCCGTCGAGCTGTTCGGGAGTCGTCGACGGCAATGTGCGTCCGAGGCGATGAGTTAAAGTCTTAAAAACCTGCTTCAACGAATGGCGACAGGGGCAACAGCCGCACCGCGCTACTACCCTAAGAGGGTGGAGGCGTCTCCTTTTAACCCTTTCAGGACCGCAGTCCCTTGCTGGGGACAAACTACTCGAAATTTGACTGCAGTTCGAAAAGGCTTAAGAACACCCTCTGTCGACCTAGATGCTTCTGGGCGCGATGTGGGATACGGAGGAGATAGGGCACATTCTGTAAAAAAAAATCGCGAGCGATATGCGGTGCCGTGCAGCCTCCGAGGTTTTCAGGGTGAGCATGCGGGCGTTTTCTCGCTTGGTCAGGGCACATCCTGTAGTAATGAATCGCGGGCGACATGCGCTGCCGTGCAGCTTCCGAGGTTTTCAGGGTAGGCAAGTGGGCGTTTCTCGTTTGGTCTTGGGCTTTCTGCATGGATAATGTACTGCGCAGGTTACGTCTTCGCAGGGGGTCAAGCGGGTACTTGCATGGCTGGGTCCCAACCCATGCCTGACGTACCCGTTCGGTCCAGTGGAAACGGTCCGGAACGCGGAACCCGATGAAATTACGTACTAAATCTATAGGACACACTTGCCTCGGGCATGTTGAACGTCTATTCAAGGGGGCACCATCGTAAATAGGGCCTACAGTGCACACAAAAACCTATATATTTCGCTATTTTTACCTACAGTATATGGTACCTGGTACTATGGCCCCCGCAATAGCAGTTTTTCAGCAATCTCTTACGCGTTCTACGGTAGAGGTATTACGGTGGTCCATAGTTAATAGGACCTACGGTACACAAAAAAAACCCTATATATTTCCCTATTTTTACTAACAATATTTGGTCCTGTTAACTATGGCCCCCCGTAATAGCACGTTTCCGTTAAAACGAATTCTGAATAACGGGGCTCCTTAAATCGGAATGGCAATCTTGTTTCGGGAAAATACTTTTCTGTACACTTGGGCCCGTTGGGGGATTTTATTTACCGGGATGCAATTCGGTTTTTGCTGGAAGTCAGTACTCGGGTGAGGTATGGAGCTCCTTAAGGTGAAGTGAGGAGCGTCAGGAAAAATTGTGGTGGGCCTGTATCGTGGAGGCACCTCTCTCGCGTGCTGTAGTTGCGAGCGCTGTGTCTGTCGGCGTTCCCCTGAGGGGCATGTGCCTTCACTGAACTTTGTCAACGCGAACTGACGGGGGTCTCGTTTCTAAGTTCCGCCCACTTGCCCGCCACAAACGATGCACCGGCGACCAAAAAGAGTCGGCTGTGCGCGAACAGAGCAGAGCAACACAACACAGCCACCAACCAAAGAGACGCACAACACCACGTTTAATAGCCTCAATAGAAAGGTTCAAGTTTTATTTTTAATTTACCACTTATCTATATATTATTTTTTTTGTAAACATCATCCACTAATTTCCTGCCTACAAAATTAGGTAGGACGTTCCGTGCTGATCCGACACAGCTGAATTATTCAGATGAGCCACGAAAAAAACTCGTATTAGGAGAAGGAAAACACCACACACAGACGATCACACAAACGATCCACATTCCCTACGATAGAGGTCTGTATTGCTGTAGAGTGCTCGAACACTCTTCTTTCGCCCTTGGGGTCACACATTGCACCAAACACCCGACAGCAACACTTGTTCGGCGATGTTATTCACCATCAATAGCAACCGAACCATCCGACGACAATAAAATTAAAAAATATTAACGCAAGCAGCACGAGCCGCCGTACGCAGGCACGCATTTTTCTCTCCCACACAAAACACCACCTCGCCAGAGCGCCAAGCACGGTATACCTGGTATACCTGGTCATTTCCCAGTCCCGATTCATCCTCCCTTCGCCACTGCAGCACAAATACCCCCCCCCCCCCCCCCACACACACACACACACACACACACGACAAAACAATTACAGCACAAAACACACATATATCCTCACGACCTGTGTTTATCAAGTCAAGAATGAACAATATCGTGCTACGTCAACAAGCGCGTACCCTACGCGCACTGCGAGGCAAAAGCCGCAAACAGGGCGAACGGCGCGACAGGTCGCCATGGGGTACAACAAGCGCCCTTGCCGAGAAAATGACATTTCGAACGGACATTTATCACCCGAAAAAAGAAAACGTCACGCTACGGCACAACCACCGCACAACAGGCAGCACACCGAAACTATTAAATATTCCGCCCCACACCATGTGCACCGGGCATGTACGAACGCCCTCACCGCTTACTTATCGTCGCGACGTATCAAGCTAAGCCTGACGCTATTGTGTGCTTCCTTCGCCCGTTAATGTAGACAACGCGTTTGTACGCACAGGGGGAGGGAGACATTTTTCAACCAACATTTCGCCATTCGTGCTGTAACTCCTGAAAATAATACGTATCGTTCTTACGAAAAATGATAAGTACTTCCCCCCCGACTCCATTTTGCTCACATGTGTAGACCACAAAACACTCACGGTGGGGAAGTTCGACAAACATCCCGCGACCCTTTGCGCAAAACCCCCGAGAATATTATCGTTGTTGCACAACATCGTCACCCACCGAACAGCCTCTCGTCCCTCCCTGCCTCATTTCGTCCATCCCTCCAACCATTCCATGTTGACAACAGCTATAACTATCTACGGAAAGGAGACTGCGGGACGAGCACCCCACGACTAACTTTGCAACACCCGAGAACAACATCGTTCTTACACGTCATCATCGCCCACCGAACGCGTTCTCCTCTTTCTTCTCTCTCTCTCTCCCCTTTTTTCATCGCCTTCGAGCATACCACGCCGTCAACCTGACACACTGGTCGGAATGTTGACTCCTGGACTACCACCGGAATAACGCTAATCCAACCATTCCTAAGCAGGTCATCCTCAAAAATGTGTGTGCAGGACACCCACCCCAAGTGTTGCTGCATTGTGCTGGCCCCATACACGGCCGCACAACAAGTAGAGGCTTGACAATGCCAAGCCATGACATGTGTGGATAAAGGGAACGACGGCCATCCAGCGTGAACGCCAAGCGGAAGCGGGGAGCGGCGGCGGCGGCGGCGGCGGTATTACGCGGACGATGACGCGGCCATGTTTTCCTTGCGCTTCTTGTGGATGGTGACCGCTCCGGCCACCAACGCCACGGCCGCGATCGGAATAAGGACGGCGCCGGTGACCACCTGCCATCGAGGCAGTTCGCTGAACGATGAGCCACCGCCTGTAGCGATGTCGGGCACAAAGGTCAGTCGGGGTCGGGACGGGTGGGTGGGTGGGTGGGGTGGGTGGGTAGGTAAGTTGAGGGGGTGGGCGGGGGGGGTGAGAGCACAGCACGGCCAGCTTGTGTGTATGTTTGCATGGCTATGAACCAGCACATACATCTGATACATGTTCTGTTGCTATCCTATTTTGATAAAAGGTACGAGCCTCGATACGGGTCACCACTATTACGGGGGACCATAGTTAACAGGACCAAATATTGTGAGTAAAAATAGCGAAATATATAGGGTTTTGTGTGTACCGTAGGTCCTATTAACTATGGACCACCGTAATAGGCATCCCCACCAGGAGAACGAAGAAGAATGGCCTGCACCCACGCTAAACGCTTTTCCGGTGCCATGCATGGCCCACGGTGGACGCGTAAAGTACTGCGATATGTTCGCGAAGTGAGACGGTGCCGAACCAAGCAAGCGGGAACAACGAAGTCCTGCTAGAAACGCAGCGTTGCCGATACCTACCGTGTACTGGTCCATGTACACACCTTCCTACTTTTCACGAACACGATGCTCTCCCCCCGGGACTTCCAAGTCAACGACACCCCGAAGGGAGCCTTGTATCACTATGTACCAAATCGTCCTTTTTTCCCGAATGCGGTTTATTTTCCTGCTCCGACCGAGGATCGTTTGTCGTATGTTTCTTCACCAACAGCATGCATAATCCTATAGACAACACAACGCGCGCGACGCATGCTTCGCAGAGTACAACCCTCCGCCCCCATCCCCGCACCCCCCACCCCGCCTTCCTGTTCGTAGCCCACGTCTCCCCCCACCCCCTCACCCTCATGCGTTCCCTCCCCCCGAACCACCCCTGCATGCACAAACACGTTAGCGCTCATCCGCCCCCCGGGTGCTATAAACCAACCAACCAACCAATCAACCAATCAGAACTCACTGCTGTTGCCACCGGAAACGACGGCTGGAGCCACCGGGGCCGATGTGCTGCCCTCGGGAGTTGTAGGTCCGCCAGCACTACCACCGTCGGGGTTCGACCCCAGCGACGGCATACTGGCGGCCGCCGTCGGCGAAGGCGTCGGCGAAGGCGTCGGCGAAGGCGTGGCCGAGGTCGGGGCTGGGGTCATGCTTCGGGTAGGACTTGGGGTTGTGGGGGCGGGCGTGGGTGCCAGCGTGGGCGACGGGGTGGGAGAAGGGGTGGGAGAAGGAGTGGCCGAGATGGGAGCGGCCGCGTAAACTCCGGGTCCCAGGTCGATCGTGCTCATGTCCGCCATCTCTGAAGTTTCGTCTCCGAGGTCTTGGGAGTTGCCCTGTCCGAGCTTGCCCGCGTTGCCCTCGCCCCAGCACTGGATTTGGTGGGACGGGGGAGGGGGGGGGGGAGGCGGAGAGGCGGGGAGGGGGGCGGCGGACGCGTGTTCCAGGTTTGTTCGCCGCTACAACCGCCAGACTGCAGTTATTAGTTGTAGACGTTTGGATACTAACATAGTCGGTTCCTCGACCGTAATAATAATATTGTTCGGTCCCCCAAGTGTTGCGTTAAACGTTAACGCTGTTAAGTAGGAGGGAGGAAGTCGGCTACGCAGGGTACGCCGATGGGGTTAGTGCTATGAAAGAGAACTATCTGCTAGACCTGCTTAGGCAGCGGTTGGAGAGGAGGAGAGGGATGTACTGGCCGCCATGCGCAGTCGTACTCATACGACCTAACTTACCCCTCGCATCCCTACAATGCCGGGACGGAGCACGTCGGGTTTCCACTGGGGGGGGGGGGGGGGGGGGGGGGGGGACACGTGCGCTACGATAGGAGGAGCAATCAAAACAGATGCTAGCGAAAATGAGTTGGCGTTTACCCGATGAAACGTCCCATGGCATAGCTGTATAAAACGAATAACATTTCAATACCGGACAGTTGGTACGCCGAGTGAGCTCTATAAGTAAGAAAATATTTCACCCAAAAAGTTCTACCTCTTTCGTAGCAAGCGTCGGGGCGGGAGGGGGGGGGGGGGGGGGGGGTACTCGACATCATGCATGGACGTAGTCGTGTGACCATAGACCCTCGCATCCCTACAACACCGGGACGGACCACGTTGAGCCGTTGATTTTTCATCGACCAGGCAGACATTGCTTGCACCAAGCGCCAGACAAAACGGTAGGTGTTCGTTGGGTGAGGGGGGTGGGGGGAGCGGTCTTCGCTCATTGCTGTTCACCGCCCCCTTCCATTTTCAGCGAGGTTGAAAGCAATCATAAACGTCTATTACGGGGGGGCAGTAGTAAATAGGACCAAATATTGTTAGTAAAAATAGGGAAATCTATAGGTTTTTGTGTACACCGTAGGTCCTATTTACCGTGGTCCTCCGTGATAGCCTTACACTAGGCAATTCGCGCTCAGATATTTATTGTTACTGCTGGGCGTGGAGGGCTCAGGAAGTGAGTGGCCTGACAAAACGCTACCTACCACCCTCTAGGATTATCGTTATGCTTGCCGTCCGACAACGTGCAGACAAGCTTCAACGTCAACGTTCATCACTCGAAACATTCCTGAAAGAAGAAAACGAAGGGAGTAAAGGAAACCTATGCTGAGGTCTAGCTCCCTTCTACGTCTACTTCCCGCTATGCTTTTATATACAATAGTCCATTGTTATCCTTTCTTCCTCCTTCGTCTCAAGATGCGCTCTTCACATTTTTTTTGTTTTTTAATGTCCTAAGCCGCCTCCAAACTCCGGTATCGCAGTAGCGGCACGGCTCCAGTACAGCCCTCTTCCATGCCCACAACGATCAGAGCGGGTTGCTCGTTAGCCTTTGCCACAGTCCACTTCGTCCAACGCGAGTGAGTGCCCTTTCTATGATCGTCGGAGGGGGGTGTATCACCAACACCACATCATGGGACAAAAACCTTACGGTGTACGTTCTGCAATATCGGGATCAGCGTTTTCTGGGTATATAGGGTATGTTTGGCACTGCTCTCGCGCACATGGTTTCCGTGGGTGGGGTATCTATACACATACCAGTATATATACCTGGTATGTATATATTATAATTTTGTGGGATATTGTGATAAGGCTCATCTTGCACATCGTGTACCGGCAAGAACAACGATTTAGATACCCCTAAATACCTCCGAGCTATACGCACAGTCCGTGCTATCTGCTGGCGACCGAGTGGTGCTGCGTAGCTCTGTGGATATGCTATCACACCATATATGACCCGGAGGATCGAGATCGAAACAGTGGCAACGAGGCGTTCTACGGTAGAGGTTCGCCCTAAATTTTCTGAGGCTCCCCACTTGACCTTAAGGAGCTCCATACCTCACCCGAAAACCGACTCCAGCACAAATCAAAGGAACTTGCCGATGGATAAACCCCGTGCCCCAAGTACATAAAAAAAAACTTTTTTTCGAAACGAGATTAGCATTCGGACGATTTTGGGTTAAGGAGCCCCGTCATTCAGAAAACACATTAGCGGAAAGTATGCTACCTCTGTCGTAGAACGGGTCGCACCTACCGTAGACCTCGTTATCTAGGGGATCGACGTCGATCGAGGTTTTGAGCTGAATGGCACGTAGATCAAAGACTTATGTATGGTGTATCTACGTAGAGCATAGGCCGTAGCTGATCTACCCTTGTCGATGATGGCCTAGACTACGATCTGTCCGGTGCTCGATGTTTCACCTTGACGCCGCCGTCGTCGAGAATCGCGCAGGCGAAGTTCCCGCCGGCCGAGATCTCCACCGCCGTGCGGCCCGCCCCCAGATTGACGACCGGCAGGTTGTGGCCCATTTCTCCCGGGTAGTCGCCCCTTGTCCTGAAGTCTTCCAGGCCGAGGGATCCCAGGTAGTTGTTTCCCCAGCACTGTCGGGTCCATCCATCCGTCGGTACAGTCATCATGATCGGCGCAATGTTTTCGCTTAGTAATAATATTGGTGGCAAGACAACTCGTGCACCACTCTGTCCCATTATATAATGACCGTAGTGACAAACAGTTATTGAACTAAACGGTGCTTATATTTCGGGATAGATTGATATGGTGCTTTTTATTTTTTGTGCACACGTCCGTGTGCGCCTCGATTCGTGCATCATACCACCCATGCGCCCACTCATCACTCGTCTGCCCCCAATCGTGAACCCGTTCGTTCAACAAATCTGCCTTGCCTTCTCGTCAGGGAGGCGCAATACCGCATGGTTTGGACATAGTAGAGGCGTTTCACGGCAGGGTGTGCGCATTCGAGCCGCATTTATCGCTGACGGCACTCCTCGCCCCTGATGTTTCTCCCCACGTATATCCTCGGAAACGGTGTATGCATTACGTTGTTTCGACACTATATGTTGGATAGGTACGATACGTATGTAAGGCGGAGGGGCGTGCATCGGCCGTTTACGTAGCTTACGATTTTTTCTCGAACGTTGGATGTGTTTTTGAGGGAGTAGAGCTCCTCATCAACTTAAGAGCCTCATAGAAAATGGTGGCTATGTATATACACATACCGTAGAACGCGCTCACATCTGCCTCCCCCCCCCCCCCCCCCTCCCCCCCCCCCCCCTGTCCATCCATCCATCCATCCATCTGACGCAATAGTCGTGCTTGAAAAAGGGTGGCCGCCACAGGGACGACACGCATGAAAGTATGTCAGTAGCGGTTCACTGTTTTCTATTTACTATTTTTTGTGGTTTTGACATCCGGTAATGTGCACGCTGCAGCACGGGCGTCATTCAACATCTCTCGTACGTTTAGATGCGTGCCGCGATAGGAGTGAGTGGCGGCATCGTTTTCGCCTAGAATATTCATAACTGACCGGGCTCCCATTGTTGGAAGCGCCATTCGTGCGATTTTCGCAATAACTCGTGATATTACCTGCCTGGGCTCTCCCATAGGCCGTATATGGGATAGTTCACCCGTTGCACTTTTTTTTTTTATGGTTTTTTTATTGCTTTTTCTTGGAAAAAAAAATGTTTTGGCGAGGTAAAGGTATGACCTTCTCAGGTGTAGTGCCTCAGAAACATTGGTCGCTTCCACCTCTACCATCGCATGTGTCTTCAGCATGCACTCCCAGAAAAATACAAAACACCACCAAGGAAAAGTGGGGGTACACCCACCCCCCCTGCGCTCCCGCAGCAGCCCTGGCTGTTCCGCGAAACTGATGCGATGCAGCACGAATCGCCACGTTTAGGTTCGACATCTCTGCCCCCCGCCCCCGGGAAGCTCCCGGAGGGGTGTACAGCGAACTAGAGCAGCAGTAGGTGCTCGTCCCCATACGGGTGTATAGCGAAAGAGGGGCTGGAGGTTCACATGTTATGGGACACCGCGTTAACGCACCTTGACGGCGAGGTCCGTCACATCGACATTTTCACACATATCCGATGACTGTGGAATCCGGTACACACGATATCTTACCAACATCAAGTATCTTCCTCCTGACCCCCCCACCAAACCTTCCCCACAGCATTTTTTGGAGGCCAAAATATTTCTGACTGAAGACGGGGGCGATTCGTCAAATGAGGAACCATATACCCAGAACATCATAAATTTCCTCTTTTCGTTCACAACATATTTCGAATGGTACCTGTATCACACACACGATAAGGCCGAGGTCAAGCGTCCGTTCTTTTTTTTTCTAAAGCAGTTTTCGGGAGAGGTCGTAAGAGTCCATCGAGTTAGCAAAGCCCTCAACTATTAATAGTTGGGAGCTAAGAAATGTTGTACCACACCTCGACGGTAAAGCCCGAGGAAGGTTATGTGCCAGGTACATGGATGTTTTCACACACCTTGGCGGTAAAGTCTGTATTACGGGGGTCCATAGTTAATAGGACCTATGGTATACATAAAAACTTACATATTTACCTATTTTTTAATAAAAAAATTTGGTCCTGTTTACTATGGTCCCACTCCGTAATACTACAAATATGATATTTTCAACACGCCTTTGCGGCGAAGTGCATACTATTAAATGTGGCCATTATAACACACCTTGATGATAGCGTAAAATCCATCTCACACAAGACGGTGAGGCAAGAGATGCTGACAACCAAGTCGGGTCAGCACAGCGAGTCCGTGAACTTTTTTTCGCACATCTTGACGACAAAGCCCATCACGTAGCAGGTAGAATGTACCAGGTACCTGGTATTCACTTTCACACGCCTCGACGGTGAAATTGCCTCACGACCAACATGAAATACTTGAAACCCCACCTTGACCGTGTAGTCCACGAGGATAGCGCAAGTGTGGTCGGACCCGCCGTCGAGACGGTAGGCCTCCATGCCAAGGTCCGTGTAGGGGAGGAAGTCTCCGAGCTCGTCCTCGTCGATCCCCCTGTCGTGCACGTCGCCGATGCCGAGGTTACCCTTTGTGTTCTTGCCCCAGCACTGGTTAAGGTTGGCGGCGGGGGCGGGGGTGGGGGCGTTTGAGGGCAAGGAGATAGAGGGGTGGGAGAAAATATAGAGGGTTGAGGATAGGGGGGTAGAAGTGATGTTGGGGGTAGAGGTAGAGGGTGGCGGGGGGGGGGGGGGGGGGGGGGGGGGGGGGGAGGTACTCAAGTCAGGCATGACCATATAGTCGTATGACCGTAGACCCTTGTACTCTTACAACGCCGGAACAAAGCACGCCGTGTTTTCGTCGACCAGGGGTAAGTGGCTGGAGGATAGAGGCCAGGCGGTCGCGAAGTAGGGTCGAGTTCAATACCCCGGAAACATGTACCAGGTAGTCGCTTATCAACGATGAGGCGCGCGCGACACCCTTCGTTTCTTGGGCTTTCCCATAGAAAACGAAAACAAAAAGTTGCTATTTGTTTTACATCAGAAGAATCACGGGGGGAACTGCAGAATGGAGAAAATCTTCGGTTGGGTCTTCCCGATGTTAACCCCTTCAGTACTGCAGTCCCGTTTAGGGGACATACCACTCAGGCTGTAAAGAGGTTTAATGCAATGCACCCATACCCGCTTGGGCTATAATATAATACCCGCTTGGAATATAATATAATACATGACACGTCACTCATATTCCCGGCCAGAGTGCTGTCTACATTTCATTTATACATTATGTACATGCCGATACACTATGTTGCAGCTGCATACCTTGACCATGCCGTCCTCCAATATAGCGCAGTTGTGGAACGTCCCGGAAGCGACCGACGATACCTTGAGCTCCACGTTGTTTCCGTCAGACCCCAGAGAGACGGGGGGGAGGAAGTCGCCCATGTCACCCGTGGCGAGGCCGACATCCACAGCCCCCGGGATGCCGGTAGCACCGTAAAGGTTAGCCCCCCAGCACTGTTTACATGCAAGCAGTACATTTGTACCGAACCATGGGGGCCCGGGGAGAGATGTGCGGGGCGGGGGACGGGAGATGGGGGGTGGAGGGTGTGGGATGTAGGGATATGATGTGGAACGTGGAAAGTAGAACGGGGGAGGAATGTGTGGGATGGTGTGAACATGTGGTACGCGGGATGGGGAATGAAGGATAGGAAGCAGAGGAGGATGGGAAACTGTGGAGACAAGGTGTGGGGCGTAGGCGACGGTGTTGGTGTAGTAGTACGTGGAACAGGGAAGTGCTGCGGGGGATGGTGGTGTGGGAAGTCTTGGCATGCGCGCTTGACATTGCCGCCCCGACTACCACCCGCCGTAGAGCTTCCGAGACACGCCTTCCTATCCTACATGACGTAGTGCCCGGACTGTCACTCCCTGCGAGCGGTTCCCGCTTCCCAAACTGCAGTCTCACTTCTACTACTGTACTGCATGTTGAGCACGCTTGATTTATATAGCGTGGACCAATCGCAAACAAAACATAAGTTGTACGCGGGCAACCCGATGAACAATCGATTCCCAGGGCTAGGGGTAAACGCTATGAGACGGGACGGCACCAGAGGGACGGCAAACATGTTTTGAGTGGCTATTGGTCCAAGCTGAGGAGCCCAGTCGGTCAGAAATGCGTGGATCCAAATGTACCCGCACCTGACGGGTGCCCTTATGATTCAAGCCAAACATGGTTCGGAGCTACAGGAAGATATCCCATTCACTCGAGAATAAACTTGACACAACACTGTTGCACGAGGCAACTTGCATTGGCTGGTTTGTTGGGTCTGATTGGCTCGACGATTAGGGCTAAGTTTAGGGTTAGTTGCATTGACGCCCAGCACACGTGGGCGCGTCAACTATTTTCTTGATCAAGTAGGGAGCATTACCCTCTCGGGCTGAGCCGAGCGTGCACCAATGGCACACGTTTGCGGAATATTCTGGAGGAAGTTTTCCGTGTCCTTCCTCTCTGCCTCCACCCACCCCCCTTTGACGGGAATCAACAAATGGGGCTACACCTGGGGGGGGTACATAATAGTAACCTGACAGACAGTTAGCCTGGTCGTTAAATTGGAAATCAATTCGCCTTTGTTGTTCAAGGGGGAATCGATCGGGATATTCACCCGGGTTTTAAGATTGAAAATCGATCAGACGAACTTCTAATTAGAGACATCCAGTGATGAACAACTGCCCCCTTGCCCCCCCCCCCCCGGATAAACATGGCACTGGGGTGAATAGAAATCCATGGGGTGAACATAACACTGGGGTAAGTGAACCACTGGGGAGGGAATCGCCCACCCTCACCTTCACCGTGCCGTCGCTTAGCAGAGCGCAAGGCCCCGACGATATGTCCACGGCGTAGCCTGATCCGGACCCGAAGTCGACCGGGACCAACGCGTCCCCCATGTCCGTGGTGCGCTTGCCCACATCCTTGGAGTTCTCGACGCCCAGCTGGCCCATGTCGTTGTGCCCGAAACACACGACTTCGTTCTCCTCGGAGAGGACGCAGGTGTAGTCCACGCCGGCGGCGGCCTTGACGGCCTTGCGGGGCTCGCCGGCGGTGCTGTTGCCGAGGGCCACGGGCTCGAGGTAGTCACCCATGGTGTACACGGCGTTGCCGTAGGAATAGATGGTCCCCTGCCCCAGCTGGCCGTAGTTGCCGTAGCCCCAGCACTGTTTATGGTGTTCACAGCCGAGGAAAAATGGTTCGGTTCGGTTTAGGGAAGCACACAGCTCGGTTGGGTGTGGCCAAGGGTACGGTTGGGTTTGGTGTTGGAAAGGACGGTGGGAAGCCGTGCGCTTCGGCTCGGTTCGGTTCGGTTCGGCTCGGTTCAGTTCGGTTCGGTTCGGTTCGGTTCGGTTCGGTTCGGTTCGGTTCGGTTCGGTTCGGTTCGGTTCGGTTTCGAGATGGATGCGGCTCCGTGCGGGTGGACGCCTTGCCAACTAAATGGCACCGGGGGGGGGGGGGGGCGTACTCATTTGTTGCTTGCCTTAGTCATATGACCATTGACCACGCATCCCTTTCGAGACGGAGCGGGCGGGGGGGGGGGGGGGGGGGGGGTGAAGGAGAAGTCAAGGTTGGCGAGAGTATAGTGTTGGAAAGCTTTACGCAGCTTAGCGGGGGGGGGGCTCACGGTTGCTAAATAAATAAATAAAAAACATCGACATCACCTGCGATGTGTCCGTGTTCGACATTCGATACGCTCAACGTTTTGAGCCCCAATCGATGAGGTACCATTGCAACGGTCGTGAGTTTTGTTCTTCTTTCCTCTAATGGAAAGGATGCTTCACTTTGGCAGCTACCTATTTGACGCATCGGTCATGAGGTTTCTACGCTTCTTATATGAAAGGGAGGTGACTCCCACATACGACACGCGGTATCGGGGTTCGCGATTTCGAGCCCAAGCTAAATTCTGCCCTGACGGAGCTTCCTCGATGGAGGAGTTACTCCAAATCGCTGGGACGCGTGCTGCGACTGTAGAGATAGCAATTTTTGGCCGAATAAGTTCTGGTTTATGGAGCTCGCTCGGCCGAGGGACTGCCCGGTATCCTCCTTCTTGTGTTGCAATATAGTTCGTTTTGCAGCGGCGTGTGAAGCCCATGGGATTATGTTCACCGAGTTAAGCCAACTTATGCTCTCAAAAGCTCGTTTTTTCGGGGTGAGGCATGGAAGCTCCTGAAGCGAGGAGCCCAAGACAGTGTCACATCTCTTGAGTTCACCATGTAGGGAACGTGCTACGTGCTGCTACGGCTGGAGTAGCACCTACAGTTACCATTTCTGAGCCCGGATATGCCTCATTGACAACCTAGCTTGTGAGGGAAAAAACACAGTACACGGACGGACGACCCAAACGACGAGCAGCCCCTCGGCCTGCTGTAGGTGTACGACTATAACATATCGAAGTTGTAAACGATGCTGCTGGGTACTGTAGTGTGGAGGGACGTGCCTCAATAACAACCTGGTTTCTGAGAGCGGAGGAACAAACTGACGATCCACATGATGAGCAGCCCCATTACGGCCTGTTGTGGGTGTAGGACAAAAACAGATCGACGTTGTAGACGATGCTGCTGGGCACTGCAGAGCAGAGGATACCCACTCGAGAAGGATACACACATACAATTCGTAGGTCGGTAAGTTCCACATCACTTGAGAAGGACATATTTTGGCAAGTGACCCCCCTTTCACACAACCGGGGAGGGGTGGGGGGGTGTATGTACTCATCATGCATGGCTGTAGTCGTGTGACCATAGACCCTCGCATCCCTGCAATGTCGGTAACTCGTAAAGTTTTCACCGACCCGGCAGACAATAGTTGCACCAAGTGCGAAGCGCCGCGAGGTTGTTCCGGCGTATCTCATGAAAGCTGAGCCGCATTCCACTACGGTAGGAATCGCTTGTGAGGGCGTAAGTTCTTGCGTACGGATGATAGTGTCGAGCAAATTGGTATATGTTCTGGTGTTGTGGTCACTTCCAGAGACAGCAATGAGTATACTATACATGTAAAACTGCATCGTGGGTGCCCTATCACACACACTACGTAATACGATAATTCCCCTCGTTCAGCGTGAAGGTTCTCCACCCGGCACAAATGGTCTAACTCGACCATGGATGGGGGGGGGGGGGGTGTTACACCTGTTTTGGTGGTTCCTATTTCTTTTTTCTTTTTCACCTTGAGGTTTGCGTCGTCGAGGACAGCGCACGTGTGCGAATCTCCAGCCGTGATCGACACCGCCGTGCGGTTCGTGCCAAGGTCCACGTACATCAACGCCTCGCCCATGGTGTCGCTTGAGGCTCCTCGCTTCATCGTGTCCTCGTACCCGAGCTGGCCCTTGCTGTTCAGCCCCCAGCACTGTATTAGCGGAAGCACAGCACCGATAGGGACTGTTTATTGAGTGTTAAAATATTTTGATCAGTCAGCGGCGGCAGTAGATGTAAGTGTAGACAGTGGAAGGAAGTAGACCACAGCGATACTACGGGGAGCCATAGTAAATAGGACCTACGGTACACACAAAAACCTATATATTTACCTATTTTTGTCAACAATATTTGGTCCTGTTTACTATGGTCTCCCGTATTGGTAGTCTGTTGTTCACTGCTTAAGATTGCAGTGCCCTCCGGGTGATGATCGATCCCCTGATGGGCTTCTCAGATACTTTGAAATATGTCGACTCGTGCTACGGTGCACATTGCTCTCGAAGATCTAATCGGCCGCCACGACACAACTTTCTCTCGTGTCTCAAGCCTTGCCCAAGCTTCGACAAATCGACGAAAAATGGTTAATATATAGTATAATACCAACCCTACCCTAACCCCAACCCTAACCGTAGCTTCACCCCGATCGCCTCCGAAAATTTATCAGAAGAAACACGAAGCTAGGTTATGTAGCACACGCACTTAATACCCGACCGCCCGGGGTAATTATCGAAATAAAATCTCTGGATAAAAGCCGACTACACAATATTGTACTCCAGAAAAACACCAAACACACATATATATATATATATATGTCGCTCGGCTCTTAATCCACAGCCCAACAACTCCACACAGTACTAATGGAAATTTTCTTTGGAAATGAAGACTTCGAAAATATTTGAGCTTTCTAGTAAGGGTTGCATAAAAATAGCAGTCACCGCACCTTAACTCCGCCGGTGGTCGAAATAATGCAGGCGTGATTTCCCCCCACGGCAAGGGTCGCCTCCGCCGCGACTCGCTCGGCCGCCAGCGATAGTGTTAACGCGGCGCCCGCCACCGCTAGCAACGGTCCAGCTTTAGTCCCCATCGCCAGGGTAGATCTGCGCATCCTTTGGGTGTGGCTGGCCCTCGACCCTGCCACCAAGGCAGGCGTGTTGCTTCCCATCACCATCGCGGTGCCTTCCTGGTAGGGTAGGGTTAGGGTACGGTACGGTAGGATGGGGAAGGGTGGGCTGGGGTAGGATAGGGTAGGGTACAGGGTAAGATAGTGCAGGTTCGGACAGGTTAGGGCAGGACGGGTTAGGGAAGGGTGCGGCAAGGAAAAATGGGGTAGGGTAGGGAGGGGTAGGCAAGGATAGCGTAGGTCTAGGGTGAGGTGTAGTGTAGGCTAGGGCGGGCTACGGTAATCTGGGATAGGTAGAGTAGTCTAGGGCGGGGCAGGGCGGGGTAGGGTAGGGTAGGGTTGGGTAGGGTAAGGGGCGAGTAAGGCAGGTCCTGGTCGCGGTGTACCCGTGGGCGGTTTTCTGGTGTGGTGGTAGCGGTGGTGGTGATGGTGATGGTGGTGGCGGCGGCCGTCGGTGGTGGAATGTACATTGGCGTTTAGTCGTATGATTGTATGATTGTACAGCGGATTGATTTCCCCGAATCTTTTCGCTGGATACTCCAAGCAAATATTTTGGTTGAAGGGGCGAGATTCTTGCCCCCCCCGTCTGGGCTCGTGCGAAAACAAGCTCTACGGCAGTTAGCTCAACTCAGCTCAGCTCAGCTCAGCTCAGCTCAGCTGGCCTCCCAGTGTCTGCTTCTTTGAAGTATACGCAAACGCCGTCACGTAACGACGGTTCTCGTTTTGCGTCGTCTATCGTTCTCAGTTTCACAGATAATGCTCCTGCGAATAGTTCCACCAATATATTACTATTCCGCTGAAATCACGGCCGATTTTTGCCTGTAAATGAGCTTAAAGTGTCGACGACGATAGTAGATACTGCTTCTCTGACTCTCGCCTTTAGCAATATTGCTACGAATAGCTAGGGCAGCACGATAAGTTTACCACTATACGCGTTGCTGCTCGCGTCACAGCCAGCCACTGATGTGCTGGCACAGCGAGTCACCAATGCACTGTCACAGCGAGTCACTCATGCACTGTTGAGGACATTTGTTATTTACTTCGTACCTGGTACGTACTGGTATACTTATTCCGCCAAAAAAGTGTTCCGCTGAAATCAAGACCAACATTTTTTTACCTTCCTGAAAATGAAGCCTGCTGTTAGGGTTATAGGGTCGACCATGGCGGTGCGTGCTGCTTGTCCGCCCAGCCTAGTAACAGCAATGCTACAAATAGGTACGGTGACCCGAGCAGTAAGCCACGGTAATAGAGTACTACAGGAGTTTTAACGCTGCTACTACCCCTCCTACTGTGATACGAGCTTCGTACGTACAGTACGATTGTGGATGTTGACGGTGTTTATGGCAAAATGTTCCACCGAAATGAATCACTGCTGTGCCGACTCTTACCTGTGGATGGAGCCTATTTATCGCGTCGACGATGATGGCGAGATATATACCGTCGACCCCGATAGAGTAGTAGCAGCAGTAGTAGCACCAGTCGCGGAGATGTTTTGTCTTATTTATCCCTCCTGCTCGTGGTCCTCGTGGCTTGCGCAGCTGCTGCTGTTACCGTCCTATCTCCCTGGTGCCGCAGTGTGAATAGGGAGCCGTCTTCACTCAACGAAATCGTTGCGCAGCAGTAGGTACTGACAGGTGAGTGTAAGAGAAAAAGGGTAGTGTCCAGGCGCTCTATTCAAGTTTGCAGCCTGGGGTTCGTCCTGGAGTCTCGGTCGTTGTGTCGGTGTGATGTCGAGTGCGAGCGAGGAAGAGGGGTCGAGGCGGCGAGGAGACTCGAGGGTACACTGTACTCCTGTCGTACGGTAAATACCGGTTCGAGATTTGAAAAATTGGACCATTATTTTGATTGGTTGAAAACATTTACTACTTCGAGCGCTCGCCACGCTATTAGTAAGACTACCCTGATCATTGCCATGCGGCCCTACTTACATCGGCATGTTTGGTGATCCTACGCGAGTAGTCTAGACTAACAGACTGTCTATTGGTTTGGTATTATATTGATTGAATCATCTTTACATCTATTTACAACTATTGATACATTTTTTCGAAAAATGTGTCTAGGCATCTTTTCCGCGAGTAGCTCTAGGCTCTACTAATACAGCAGATATCGATATTAAGATTCGGTGAGATATTTATATTTTGTTCGGATGTCAGTGAGGAATGGATTCTGAACAGCGTTGTGTCAACGGTTTGTGTGTTTTGGTTTGATGATGATGATAGTGATTTATGTGCCCATAATATTTCACCGACAGTATCGTATCCGTAGTTTTGTCACTTAAAGCATTCACCGAGCGGACTATGCAGACAGTACAGGCTGTCTGTCACACGCGGCCCATGCCAGGGTAACATTGGAGAGTGGTACTTGGTGCCTGGTACCCAGGATATATACACGTGTACATATACCGTAATGTAGCTTATGGATAGGATATATAGCTCACCGCTTACCGGCATACTCACAGATTGCGCATTCTTCCGCCATCAGGATAATGCCCCAGACAAAAAACAACACAAAAAAATGAGCCCTGCCGGGAATAAAATATGCGCACCGACGAGTACCGCGGGAAGGCTATCTCATTGACTATTTCCCACTCCACAACACCAGCAGAAACCATAGTAGTACATCGATCTCCAGATAGATGGATATATTCCATAAGACATGCATGCCCTCGGCGGCTGTGGTGGTTGAGGCTGTCATTATTGCCACACGTGACACCTGTCAAGCCACTACGTGGAGTATTTACCCTGGAGTATATTGGCTTACAGCAGTACCAGGCGACTATGTGCATCCATCCCTACGAGTACTCTGTTCTTGAAATTTACCTGTTATTAATCATGCCGGATGATGAGCAATGATTGATCGATTGACGGTACGCCGTCAATAGTACATCTCGCACATCCAAGTGTCCCACGCCGCATCGATGAGCCATGAGGTATGCAAAACCCTCACAACTATTATTAAGTAGGACCCCACCCCACCATATTTCTGCCGGCCGTCGACGACCCACTCGCCGGCGGTTTGTATCCAGTCCCTCCTCTACACGAACTCCACAGTGCCAACCGGGGTTGTGCTAAAAAAAGGTACCAGGTACATGATCAAATACCCGTCCGATATATTTTTAGCGTCCATCCTTTTTCATGTGTTTTTGCGCTGCTTTTTCCAACTCTTTCTCCTGTGTTGCGCAAGTCAGGTCCGATGTTGCGTAGGTGGCACTCGTCTTCCCCTGTCCCTACTGCGGTGCGCACCCTCGCGTTTGTTTACGAGAAGATTATACCTGTCTGATATTTTATATCTTGACGTTTTGCCAGACTATACCCCGTCCCTGGAAGGGGCCACATCGGAAAATATATAAACTCGTTGAGGCTGTCATCCATGTACAAGTCCGCCCCACGAGCGATTCTCAGCAGGATGCACCTCACCCTAAGTGCGACTCGCCGGAACACCTCACGGCGCTTCGCGCCTGGTACACTCGATGTCTGCCTGGTCGGTGAAAACCCGACGTGCTCCGTCCCGGCATTGTAGGGATGCGAGGGTCTATGGTCATACGACTACGCCCATGCATGATACCGAGTACACCGCCCATCACCCCCCTCCTATATACATAGGTTGGGTTGGTATCGGTTGGCGGTGACGCTGTAAAACACGCCTCACTGTGCATGAGCTAGACAACCAAGGTATCGTTTTCTTTGTTTTATCTTTTTACGGTCACCACGGCTGGCGGTCGAGATAAAATTATTTTTGTGCGGGGTGGAGAACCTCAACTCCGCACAGGGGACATGTTGGTATCACGTATTGTATGTAGGGTAAGGCATCCATGTGGCAGTCACATATGATACCCATTATTTTCTCTGGAAGTGGCCACACCAGAAACCAAACCAGTTAATTGATACTGTCATCCGCCTGCACGAAATTCCGCCTAAAAAGTGGTTCTTAGTAGGATGCAATTCACCCTCCATACGTATTGCTCGCCGAACATCTCACGGCACTTCGTGCTTGGTATAAGCAATGACTGCCTGGTCGGTGAAAACCAAACCGACTCCATCCCGGTGTTGTAGGGGGTGCGAGGGTCTATGGCCCACACGCCTACGGCCATGCATGATAAGGAGTACACCCCCCCCCCCCGCCCTGCCTGGTCGGTGAAAGCCCAAGACGTGCTCCGTCCCAGAAGTTTAGGGGTGCAAGGGTCTATGATCACACGACTACAGGCAGGCATGCACGACACGAGGGCACCCCCCAACCCGCCCATCTAGTGGGCTCGTTCTGCGGTCGGAGGGGTCACTTTTTTATGTCCTTTAGTTTCTGCCGCTCATAACCACTCGGCCGAGTGACTGCCTGCCCTACTCATGGTAAGGTCTTAAGCTTTCAGGCTCGTTTTGCTTTGCGGTATGCACCGCCATCACCGGAGGTGTTGGTTTCGCTACCCGTGCGCCAACAAAATGTCTTCGAGTTTTATTTTTGAGTGAAGCACCGAGCCATTCGCCCTGAGTGGCCTAACGTCGATCCAGTAGTGAAAAAAGAGGAGGTAACCTCCCACCCATACTGTAACACCAATCGGTAGCGCAATGCGTTTCAACAGAGTACATGTACAACGCGAAACCCAAGAGACGAGCACACCGTGGTCTCTGCGAAACGCCCGCATGCAACCACAACAACAACAACAACAACAAGAGACGTAGCCCCAACCCTAACTTCTCCTTCTCCCCTCCTCCTCGCCGTGATCGTGAGAGATCCGTTCCCCCCACGTCTCGTTAAAACCCGTGCATTGTCCACAAGCTCGAAAGTCCCGAGGAGGAGGAGGGCTGCGAGGGCTCCCGTTCCTCGTATACCACCACCGCGTACGTATTGTACCATGCCGAGACATGAGCCCTTACATAGTGCTGCCTGCCGCCGATGAACTGAGACACATACCCCTTATTGTAGTGCTGCCTGCTGTCGACAAACCGAAGATACAAGCCCTTTACAGCGCTGCCTGCCGTCGACGAACTGGAGATGCAAACCCCTTGCCGTGCTGTCTGTCATAGACGAATTGACGATACAAAAACCTTTATATTGCTGCGTAATGTTGACGAAACAAACGTCTGCACGTCTTGCCTGCCTGCCTGCCTGCCGTCGAGGAGCCGGCGAACCAAACCCATTTGAAGTGCTCCCTGCCGTCTAATTGAACTGGAGATGCAAACCCCTTACAGTGCTCTCTGCCGTAGTCGAATTGGAGACGCGAACCCCTTGCAGTGCTGCCTGCCGTCGACCAACTGGGGATAGAAACTCCTTACAGTGCTGACCCTCTCGAAAGAAACAGCTCCACGTGAATTTCGGAGATAGACTCCCAGAGAAAACAAGAAATTCGGAGGCGCTTACACTGAAGCTACGGCAGTGTGCAACACCCCCTTTCTCAAATACAAGATCTAGATTGACCCAGAATATATCTCGGTTTCGTATGAGAGGGGCCGGCAATGACGTAGACTGCCCTGCCGTTGACGACGAGGAATCCAGCCGGCGTCTCGCCAGCTTCCCCTCAATCGGGGACGTTGTTTTCGGACAATCGGTCAATTCTTGGGTATTTATGACGACAACCGGTCGCCTACAAGAAAACGCTGCATGTACCGGTCCCCCTAATGCATTACAAAACGCCCACCATATCACAAACATGCACGAGCTTTCGATGCTTGCGCCGTTGGTTGCAGCCGTTGCAGCCCGTTATCAAAGCCGACATGCTCGCAGGGGATCCAGTCTTGACCCCTTGATTGGTCGCCTCGACACCGAAGCTAGTATAGTAAGCCGAACAGAGGCCCCGACGCCCCCGAGATGGCCGGTCTCTTACTTTTTAGTTGTGTTGGCCATCACCAACAATCGATCGTGTATTTTGATAGCGGCGGGCATCGTGGAGAAGTTTTGAACCCTACTCCTACAAAATAGTTTTTGTTGCTGACGCTAGGAACTGCTTATTTATGTTCCCTTAGGTTACGCGGGAATAGTGCTTTGCGTGTACGCAAACACGGCGACGTCGGCGTCATCTCTGATTCTGAACCACTACGCTCAACCCATACGTATCCCTGAAAATCGCCTTTTCTTTCTTTCTTGGCGTAAATCCCATGTTTGGTCCCCAAGTGTACCGGTCCCTTAACGCATTGCAACGCACCAACACAGTGGCACCTGGTACTGGTACATGTTATCAGGTACTGTTAGTAGTTTCTAGTGGTACGTCAAATATTACTGTGCTTAATATCGATCATTCTCTCCACCTGACCCCGCACCTACACACCCACACATCCCACCCGTCTACACCCTCTGCCACCCAGAGCCCGCCCAACCCACCCCACCCGAGTGCTAGATCCGCGGTGCATGTAGATGCCCACCTGCCCTGTGCTACTGCAAAGCCGCACTGAAACGAGGCTCGTAACCTGTTAAAAATGCAAAATTTGCGTCACGAGTACATATATATGGCTGCCCGGCGGCCGCCGCGAGCAGCTTGGTGCGACACAGCGGTCCACAAAATAAAGGTGGCTCCTACATGGCACGCGTCCAAAGCGTTCGCTGCCGTAGGCTGAGGGTGAGATACTGGTAGTTTTTGTGTTTTTTCAGACGTGTGCCACGATATAGGTGTAGGGCACTTTTTAGGCAAAACATTTACGACTGATCAGCCAGGCGCCCGAACCCCGACATCTTCGGAATACCGCTGTTAATAGCGTTTTACTAGTTGTAATGTTCGTGATACACCATTCATGTTTGGCACGATTTGCTCGTTGTGTACCTATCTATACGTCGGGCTGCGGTTTCATTTTTTGTTCCTCAAAGTCAGGTGTTTTAGGTGACGTACTATTGTGTAGTGCAGAGCTCCTTAAGTCAGGAACCTCAGAAGGCAAAAGCAGGCGCACCTCTATCGTAGAATGCGTCGTTCAGACCCCGGACAGAGCCCAGACAGAGAGACTACTGCTGTATGCGGGCGATCTTGCGAGTGAAGCAGCAAAGCAGCAGCTCGACTGGAACTAGTGAAGGTGTTACCTGCTGAGCTACAGGGTGGAATAGATCGATGGATTATCCAGCCCCGGGTAATCCTTACAACACTCTCCCCCCCTCTGAACGGTTGGATCTGTGGGGCGTCGGTGCCGTACACGGCCGTACGCTGACCTATACCCGCTCCGTTTCAATGCCTGGGGAACCTGGGAAGTATGTTGTCAGGGACGCACAACGCAAGCGTTTCTATAAAAGAACGTCCAAAGTGAGATTCAAACCCGTGTCCTCGACGGCGTCAAGTGTGAAAGGTTTCTTTACTGAGCTATATTTGTAGGAGTAAATAATCGATCGATCACCGAGCCCAGGGTAATCCGCACCAGATATAGCACTAGGGTATGCACCCCCCCCAGAAACAACCGAATCAATTCGAGCAACATTGTAAGTTATCAGGGTGTATATAACGCATGGCCCGCTGTGTACGTGTGCAATCCCCGTGATGGGCTGTCTGAATCTTATCGCGAAAAATACATCCGGTTCGAGAGATGTTGAGTTCCATCATATTAACGTTTTAACCCTTGGACAGATCAGCTCACCGTACCCCGAGTTAGCTCTTTTCGGGGGTGTCTCACTAATTGGTGAGCTGCGTGAACTACATGAACTGCACATGTTCTCCCCGGCTTGAGCTGTGATAGGAGGGTAGCTCGGCTGCACATGCTTTCAAAGCTTGAGCTATGGAGGACAGCTCATATCTGCACATATTTACCGAGGGTGGGCTGTAGGAGCTGCAGAAGCCAGCCCATATGTCCTCAGGATGAGCTGGACAGGAGTTACGTGAAATAACTATTAAACTATGCGCATGTTTCCCCCCAGCTTGAATTACGGACGATAGCTCATCTTCGCGCGTTGTTTCGGCTTGAGCTACTATACATGATAGACGCGCTAGCTCGTGAGCTGTCAAGGGTGTGAACCGCCTCTGCGAGAAGCGCAATTACCATAGCTACAGTACCACGGCTCCCTAAACAGCAAGGAGTGGTATCTCAAAATGGAGTACTCGTCAGCATTACGTACTGCCTGGTAAGGAAGAGGGAAGGGTAGAGAAACTGTGCGCGAACAAGACACGAATTCAACGAAAATGGCGAACAATCTTAGGCAGCGACTGATGACGCCAGAGTCCAAGCGGGGTAGAGTGCTGCTCGCGGATGATACCACCACCGGTTTGAGTGGTGGCTAAAACATATACCAAGGTATATGTAAGAGCAGGAGAGAATGGCCGAGGCGACCACAACCGCGATTTACTCATTTCGATAGCACTGCCTCCTTGATTCATGTGACATCTCGTTGTGAATTTACTTCCATTCATGGTGTACTGTAGGTGTACCTCACGAAGATGGACATTGACATGTTGTCAAGGCCTTAGGCGGCGATTTCTGTCGCTGGGGTTCAAGTAGTTGGTAGCATAATTGACGTGCAGTAGATGATACCCGAAGAAGAGAGGAGGAGCCAGCGACCGAGGAAAGCACAACCAACCATGGCGTGTACGGTCAAATTCGTATTACTGGGGACCATAGTAAATAAGACCAAATATTGCTAGTAAAAATAGGGAAGTATATAGGTTATTGTGTGTACTATAGGTCCTGATTACTATAGTCCCCCGTGGTAGTGTCGGTACCCCCCCCCCCCAGGTGATAAGGTGTTGCGAAAATTCTCTCGTTTATGGAGTAGTTGTTGTGATTGCACCCCGCGACGATGTTCGTTTCAAACAAAGCCTTTGACAGCGGTAGGTGTTGCCAGAATCCAAGCTGTCGAGGACAGTACTCGTCGAGAATACGCGCATAACGAAGAGAGGAGGAACAAGAGTGGCCAAGGAGGGCACATCCAACCACGATGCAGTCATCATCTTCTGAACCAGCATCGGCAACCCTTCGCCGATTAAAGTGCTTCAAGCATCAGCTTGATTGAGTGCTCTAAATCATTCTAATGGTATATATAGTTGTGGCCTCCTTGCTGCCCGTTCGTGGTTCTGATCTGAATCGACCGAGTGGGGCGTCCGTTAATGAGTGGTATTTGCGTGCATGTACAAGTATGTTTGGTGCCTAGCGAAAAAAATTGATGCAGACGCCCCCTCCCCCCCTATATTATATAGGTTGGGTTGGCGTCGGCTGGCAACGACACTGTAAAACATGTCGCTCACTACGTGAACTAGACAACCAGGGTACCGTTTGTTTGTTTGTTTGTTTTTTTTTTGGCGGTCGCCCACAGCTGGTTGTCGAGTTAGATCATTTGTGCGAGGTAAAGAACCTTTACTCTGCACAAGGGAATTGATCGTATCACGTAGTGTTCAAGGTAAGGCACCCATGAGGCAGTTACATAGTACTCCCATTGCTGTCTCTGGAAGTGGCTACACCGGAAATTAAATTAACTCATTGAAGCTGGCATCCATATGCAAGTCCGCCTCACAAGCGGTTCTTAGTAGGATGCAGCCCACCCTTCATGCGACTCGCCGGACACCTCACGGCGCTTCGCGCTTTGTGCAAGCAAGCAATGTCTGCCTGGTCGGTGAAAACCCGACATGCTCCGTCCCGGCATTGTAGGGATGCGAGGGTCTATGGCCATTCGACTACGGCCATGCATGAGATCGAGTATATCTCTCCCATCGAGTACACCCCTCCCCACCCCCCCCCCCTCCGTCCCCCGCTCTGCAACAAAGAGGTAGGAGAACATTCTCGCCGAAAGGGCGGACTACCACACACTGTACATCGGCTACAGTACGCAGCGAGCGGTGCTTGGCCATTGCAGAAGGGGCATCGGGATCACGAACAGCATGCTGGTTTCTGAGGCATCCTCACCCACCCTTTCCCAAGCGAATAATGACTTTTGATGCAAAGGGCAGCAACAAACTACTACATGCATCAACCCCGCAGGGTTCTACCCGAACGACTCGCCCACAAATATCCACGTGCGCTCGGTTTTATATCCAACTGTGATATGATATAGTGTCGGGCTAAAGAAGTGGTTATGATGCAGCTCGTAGTATCACAGCCCTGAATATCCTAAGAGTATCTCCTGGGCTCTGAAGTTTCCTTCGCAGTGCTATGGTTAGGATAGCTGATAGGACAAGAGTAGACATGCACCCCAGGAAACTTCTTCGGACAAGTGTCTTCACCCGTCTAGCGGGTTGATAGAAGGAGAGCAGAGTGGGCTTGATGCCTTGAATCAAGCCCCTATCGAATCACTCTCTCACAACAGCTCCCTCCTCTCTCATCATGAAGAGGAATAATACGACAACACAAGAAGAAGTCTGCTGAACAAGAGAAGCTGCCTTCCTAGCCAGTTCCTACTAGTGCCTGCATTCCATTCCCTTGCCACGATAGTCGGGTTCTACTACACAACACACTACTACGGCAACCCGATCTAAACTACCCTCTCTCGACCACACGCAATCTCCACCCGTCACCAGCAGCAACAGTTTCAACTGGGTATGGTAGGGTAGGGTAGGGTAGGTCAGGGTAGGAGAGGATAGGTTGGGTTAGGGTGGGAGGGGATAGGGTAGACTAGGGTAGGGTTGGATAGGGTGGGGTGGGGTAGAGTAGGGTGGGGTTGGGTAGGGTATTGCAGGGTCTACTGCTTCTGCCACAGATGGTTGTCTTATACCTTGTTTCAACTCGTATCCCAAAATAATTACATCCCCAGACTACCCGTGCATTTGCTTCGCATGGGGCTGCATCTCTCTTGACTTTATTAAAAACGTAGCGACCTCAACAGCGAGAAGCAGCTGCGTACCAACAGATCGTACGAAACAATATGTCCTCTTGCCCCGCGCATGTCGTGAAACGTCTACTGCTACTCTCCGTGCGTTGCACGTCGGACACCATGGTGGGCAGCCCGAGCTACTTTTCGTGCACTATCTACTGGAATCACCATCTGTTTTTGACTCTTCTTCCTTCTCGAGCCCCACACGTCAACACAAAACACCTTTGCATAAGCCGGGCAGTCAGATCATCTATCTACAGTGCATCCAACCTGCGGTGATGGCATGCTGCATGTGTAGGATCCGCAGAGTACAAGATACAACACAGGAAGGACGTGAGCTACATAGACCATGCGAGTTATGCGGGCCCCACACTCAGCAACACGAGCTACATCGTGCGGACGAGGCGTTCTGCGATATTTTCTGAGGCTCCTCACTTGACCTTAACGAGCTCCACACCTCACCCGAAAACTGACCTTCCGGCAAAAATCAAATTGCATCCCGATGAATAATCCCACAGCCCAAGCATACAACTACGTCACTTTTCGAAACAAGATTGACATTCCGACGATTTTGGGTTCAGGAACCACCCCGTCATTCAGAAAACATTTTAACGGAAATGTACTACCTCTATCTTAGAACGCGTCAGACCAGGAACCTATACCGAACGCCCTGTAAATATCTACGGTAGACTATGAGGTGGGGATCATCATCAGCGGTCGGTTCGACGTGTGAAAAACTGTCATGGATTTCGCTACGTGGAAGGCCTGAAGTAGACTCAGGACCTTGATTATTTTGGGTACCAGGAATACGCGAGAGGACGGTGTGCAATAAATGCTCGGAGTGGCCGTTCGAACAGGGAATAGGGGTTACGGACGGGGCAATAGCCAACCTCCCTTCTTTGCCCAGGCGTCTTTTTTTGCCCTCGGTTTGGACTAAGTAACAATAAAATCGTAATTTCATTAGTGTGCTTTTAGCGCCGTTTTAGCCCTTCTCAACGTCCAAGGGGGCTCTTAATGGCCTTCGCAGTGAAGGTCGGCCTACCCACTACGAGTAGAGTCGATTGCTCATTTTGACGGCAACATCGAAAAATGTCGAACGGAAACGAAAATGGTACTGCTGCTGTGCGTATGGTGGGCCTGCTACCGTGCGTAGTGCCTTCTCACCGCACGGCCACAATCGAAGAAAGCACACTCGCTCGTCTGCTACAAAAAATGACAAGAAATAAGAAATGAACTCACGTGTTTTTTTTGTCTCCGCCCCAAGAGAGCGCATTCGACTGTCAGCTGACAAAAAAAAGATACTTCGCTACCCCCCCCCCCCCCCCCCCCCCCCCCCCCCCCACAGCAGGGGCAGACCAAGTAGTGAATGGATTTATGAAGTACGGGGGAGAAGGAACGCTTACCATGATGGTTATGTTGTATAACTGGATATGGAAAAACGAGTACGCACCTATTAATAGGAGGTGGAGAGAAGGAGTAGTAGTAAAGTTATTAAAAACATGAGATAAGGCTGACCCGGGGAAGTATAGAGGGATAATGCTACTAAGCACAGTAGGCAAAACATTTTGTAAGATTTTGAACTATAGAATGGGAACGAGGATGGAGAAGGAAGACAAAATAAGCGAAGGGCAAGCAGTGTTTAGGCCAAACCGTGGCTGCGTAGACCACGTGTACACCTTAGGTAAGATTATTCAAGGTAGGAAAGACGCGGGACTAACAACGTACTGTTTCTTTCTAGATGTGCAGAAAGCCTATGACACAGTATGGAGAAATGGATTGTGGAAAAACTGTGGGAAATAGGAAGCAGAGGAAAGATGCTGTGGAGAAGATGAAAAAGATGACGGCATGTGCGAGAAGTGCTGTGATGCTGGACGAGGAAAGGGATGTAGGTTGTCACCTAACTTATTCAAGATATATATTAACGACCTGATAGTAGCAGTCGAGGCAGCAAGGCAGGGAGTCACGGTAAGGGAAGATACGGTGTCGGTATTGATGTTTACGGATGACTTCGTGGGGATATCAGAAACACCTCAAGGATTGCAGAAACAAATAGAGAAGGCGCTAGAATACGCCAGGAAATGGAGGGCGACGGCGAACGTCAAGAAATGCGCAGTAGTTGTTTGTAGCGAAGATAAGGTAAACCCGGTAACTTTCAGTTGGAAGTGGGGAGAAGATGAATTGCCGATTTAGACCAGTATACATACCTCGGTGTAGAGATCTCAAAAGACTGCTCTTGGGATACACATATAGCAAAAGTAATAGGAAAGGGTAAAGCACAAGTAGGCAAGATGGATGCGATCCTAACAGACTCGCACCTTGACACCAGGATTAAGAGATGTATCCTGATGATAGTACCAAAGCTAGAACATGCAGGAGAAGTATGGGAAGGGAACGCGGAACTCGTAAAACAGTTGGAAACAGTACAAATGACAGCAGCTAAAAAAACCATGAGATGCTCAAGTACGACTAGCAATACAGTATTAAGAGCAGAACTGGGAATGCACCCACTCAAGACAAATAGAGACATGAGAAAGTTGAACTGGCAATATAAAGTAAGGAACATGCCAAAAAAGAGGTTGCCAGCCATAGTTGATAAAGCTGTATGGGAGAAAGTAACAAAAGGATGAGCTGGAATAAGGTGGGATGGCGTAGTTGAGAAAGTATGGAAGGATCTAGGGGGAAACCAAGTAGAGATGATGTCCGCCGGGAAGTTTGGGAGGTACAAGGCAGAAGTAGAAGAAAGGATAGAAAGAAGGGAAAGGCTAGCGCTAAGAAACAAGGTGGAACCGGAAAAACACTTAGAGATATACGGGGGATTGAGGGAAGGAATAGGAATGAAAACGTATTTGCATGGCCCAATGGACTTCGCGAAAACGCTGAAACTGCGCTTTCGTGTAGGGGACCTGGACCTGCCAGAAAGAAGAAAGAGGTGTACCAGTAGCCGGGAGGAGGAGGAAGCAGATGCACGGATGTGCCCGTGTGGCAAAGCAATAGAGAGTAGAACTCACATAGTAGGAGAATGAGAAATATACAAGGAGGAACGGGATGTGTTAAAAGAGGAGATGAGGGAAATAGACGAGTGTGACATGGAGGAGTTTGATACAATGAATAGCAGCGAGAAAACGATCGCTATCCTAGGAGATAGATGGTGGCCACAGGAGGCCAAACAGGAAGAGGATAAGATTAGCAAAAATATTCTATGTAATCTATGGAAACAACGTAATGAGTGTCCAATTGTTGGAGGTGTCTCTATTAGGAGTAGGAACGGTGCTCCGTCTCGAAAGGGATGCGTGGTCAATGGTCAACTGACGAAGGCAAGCAACAAATGAGTACGCCCCCCCCCCCCCCCCCCCCCCCCCCCCAGCCGTACTGAACGCCCCCCAGCCGTACTGAACGCAGAGAGCGCACTCTCGTTCGTCTGCTACGCAAAATATCGCCTACTTTCCTTATTATTCGCTCGCTTGCCCCCCCCCCCCCCCCCCCCCCCCCCCGTGCGCCAAAGAGAGCGTGCTCAATCGTCTTGGAACATAATGTGTACACACTCCGGACAGGAGTGTAAGTATCGTTTGTGACGTATGTAAATATACGAACGAGGTGTTCTGCGGTAGGGGGGGTATCACATTAGAAGAGAAATTTTTCTGAGCAGCCACGGTGTCCCAGCCGGGCGCCAGTTGAAGGAAGAGTGTGTAACTTGTGCTCCACGTTGTTGCTGTGGGCATAATGCGTTGGTACACGTACGAGTACGAGTACGAGACGCGTGTTTGTAGCATCAATCGTATTCACATGTCCGTCCCCGTTGTATTTCCTGCATCTTGGGGGGATGTAGGAAATTCGGGAAAAATAGGGTGAAAGCGTGTCGTAGAACGCTTCAAAGGGATCTACATTAAGAGACATCGTGGTATTCGCTTGTTTCAGGCCCGCCTGACGAGGGAAAAGGGCTCACCCAAATCCGTCTTCTATTAATAACGAAAATAATCTATAAAATTCGCGTCGCTCTCTCCCCCCCCCTACCCCCCCCCCCCCCCCCCCCCCCCCGGCGAGAAAACGATCGCTATCCTAGGAGATCGATGGTGGCCACAAGCGGCGAAACAGGCAGGGGGTTCGATTGGCAAACGTTTCTACTGTATGTAACGTGTGAAAACGACGTGATAAAAAAGCCCAAATGTTGGAGGTATTCTCTATGACGAGTAAGAACGGTGCTCCGCCTCGAAAGGGATGCGCGGTCAATGGTCAAAGGACTAAGGCAAGCGATAAATGAGTACCCCCCCCCCCCCCCCCCGGGTGCGACTCGCCGGACACCTCACGGCGCTTCGCGCTTGGTGCAAGCAATGTCTGCCTGGTCGGTGAAAACCCGACATGCTCCGTCCCGGCATTGTAGGGACGCGAGGGTCTATGGTCAAACGACTACGGCCATGCATGAGATCGAGTACATCTCTCCTATCGAGTACACCCCCTCCCGGGTGAAGCTGTCATCCATATGCAAGTCCGCCTCACGAGCGGCTCTTAGTAGGATGCAGCTCAACCTTCATGCGACTCGCCGGACACCTCACGGCGCTTCGCGCTTGGCGCAAGCAATGTCTGCCTGGTCGGTGAAAACCCGACAAGCTCCGTCCCGGAATTGTAGGGACGCGAGGGTCTATGGTCAGTCGACTACGGCCATGCATGAGATTGACCGCATCTCTCCTATGGAGTGCACCCCCGGCGACGACGCTGAAAAACACGCCTCTCACTGCGTGAGGTAGACAACCAGGGTACCGTTGTTGTAGTTGTTGTTTGTTTTTTTTGGCGGTCGCCACGGCTGGTGGTCGAGTTATATCATTTTAATACGGGGCGAACCTCAACTCCAGACAAGGGGAATGGTCGTATCACGTAGTGCGCTAAGGCACACACGAGGCAGTTATATACTATAACCCATTGCTGTCTCTGGAAGTGACCACGCAAGAAAATAAATCAATTGATTGACGCTGTCATCTATACCTGGTATGAAAAAAAAATCACCTCAGAAGCGGTTCCATTTAGGACGCCGCTCACCCTTCATGCGACTCGGCGAACACTTCACTGCGCTTTGCGCTTGGTACAAGCAATGTCTGCCTGGTCGGTGAAAACCCGACGTGCTCCGTCCCGGCATGGTGGGGATGCGAGGCTCTATTACGGGGGACCGGACCAAATCTTATTATTAAAAATAGCGAAATATAAAGGTTTTTGTGTGTACCGTAGATCATGTTTGATATGGTCGCCCGTAATAATATAGCCGTACGACTACGGCCGTGCATGACAAGAGTGCACCCCCACCACCCCCCCGGGCCAACAGAAAGACGAGAAGAAGAGCCCCCCCCCACACTCGTCTGCTAAACCAATTAATTACAAGTTGGTTGTCTGTTGTGTTGTCCTCTGGCCCCGATTTGTCTTCTGAAAAAAAAAACGTTCTACTCATTTTTCCGCCTGAGGCCGAAGAAGAAGACTGCGCACGCGTACTCGCCCACTCGCCAGCTAAATTAACCAATCTTATTTACTCGCCCCCGCCTTGCCCTCAGGCCAGAGAGAGCGCATTCACTCGTCCGCTAAAGCTCAAAATCGATTACTTTCTAATTTGTTCGCTTGTCCCCCCTACCACCCAAAGAGGGGGAACTCACTCTTCTGTTAAACTAAAACGTATTTTTCACTTTCCCCCATCCCCCCCGACGTGCCCCGTCCCGGCATTGTAGGGATGCGAACGGCTACCTATGGTAATACGACTACGGTCATGCACGACACGAGTACCCCCCCCCCCCCCCCCCCCGCTCCCCGGCAGAAGAAAGCGCACCTACTCGCCTGCAAAAATTGATTTTCATGATTCGCTCGTTTGCCCTCCAGCCGAAAGAGAGCGCACTCACTCACTCACTCACTCGCTCGGCCACTCGTCGATTGTTTCTGCTAAAAAAACAATGCTCTGTCTGTTGCTCGCTTGCTGACCCCTTCAGTAGTGATTCGCTTTTTTTTTTGTGCCCAGTGCCGGAGCGAGCGAACGCACTCGTCTGCTAAAACCTATTGACGTGTCTCTTGTCATCAATCAAACAGGACTCACTCGTCAGCTTATAGAACTCTGCCGGTATCTATCGCCACCTATGTCGTACCGGTATTGCATCAGGTACGAAGTGCGTACCAGGTGTACCACGAGGCCACCCGGAAGAAGACGATAAAAATCATGGAGTCTTGAAAATCGCAACAGGCTGGCAGGCAGGCAGGTAGGCAGGCAGGAACTATCGCAATAAATCACTGCGATCAATGAACGACATAGCGGGGGGGGGGGGGGGGGGGGGGGGGGGGGGGGGGGGGGGGGGGGGGGGGGGGGGGGGGGGGGGGGGGGGGGGGGGGGGGGGGGGGGGGGGGGGGGGGGGGGGGGGGGGGGGGGGGGGGGGGGGGGGGGGGGGGGGGGGGGGGGGGGGGGGGGTGGGGGGGGGGGGGGGGGGGGGGGGGGGGGGGGGGGGGGGGGGGGGGGGGGGGGGGGGGGGGGGGGGGGGGGGGGGGGGGGGGTATAGCAGTACCTCGACTGACATTAAAAAAAAACAAGGCTATCTGGTAGGGAGGATGCTTCCGCTTGGCTTGAACGCGACCCTCTCCGTTAATATCGCAGCAGTGATCAAATGTGAATTATAGTCTGTGAGCTGCGAATTTAGGGGGGTGGGGATACTTTCCTCTACAACGCCGGACGGCAGGCGGTATGAAAATGTGGGTGGGTTTAGCAATGCATCGAATTGCGGGGGACCATAGTAAATAGGACCGAATGTTGTTATTACGGGGGGCCATAGTAAACAGGACCAAATATAGCTAGTAAAAACAGGTAAATATATAGGTTTTTATGTACACCATAGGTCCTATTTACTATGGCCCCCCGTCGTATTCAAAATGCGTAGCCCCCCTTACCGGGGGTCCCGTGACAAGCGGAAGACCGTACATCACAAGAGACCCCAAATTTCTGCCCACCACCACTCTTCTTTGCTTTCGCCCGCTCACTACTGACTGTACAAGGGGGGCCGGTACAAAAGTCTGATACAAGGGACGTCGGTGTAAGAAAGTGCCTCCAATCCCGAACGCGATATTTTAAGGCAATTGATTACGGCCCCCCTTAACCCTTTCAAATACCGCAGTCCCGATTTCATTTGGGGGGGGGGGGGGGGGGGGGGGGGGGGGGGGGGGGGGGGGGGGGGGGGGGGGGGGGGGGGGGGGGGGGGGGGGGGGGGGGGGGGGGGGGGGGGGGGGGGGAGGGGGGAGACCACTGGGGGGGGGGGGGGGGGGGGGGGGGGGGGGGGGGGGGGGGGGGGGAACCACTAAATAAAAAAAATAGAAGTATTCTCTGTCCTTAAAACAGGACTGACTGCAGTATTCATAGGGTCCCTACTGTATCAATAGTATAATACCAGGTATACCAGGCACACACGTACTATGCTCTGGGGTACCCGGGTGCCAAACGTGGTTCGGTTGTGACCGGTTCCACGGTAGGGTAGGCGCGCGCGCCGGGGGGCGGGGTGTGGGGGCGGCTAGAATGACATTTTATTAGGGCATTCCTCTGGATTAGTTCAGAAGTCTCGCGGCAAATCAACCAATTCACCTTTCGCAGGAGCTCATCGATTTCAACAAGCCCGGTGAACGAGATTGAACGGTATTTCGCGCTGACCATTTTACCCAAGAAGATCCTTTGGTAACGCCCCAACACCATCCGCGCGGCCGTTTTGAGTACACCAAGGATTTTCCACCAATGAAAAAATCCATCCTAAAATATTGACCAATCAAACGAAAACTGCGGGCACGAAACGTCTTTCTCAGAGGGGTGTACTCATTGATTGTCATGCACGGCCGTTGTCTTACGACCATAGACGCTCGCGGGGGAGGGGGGGGGGGGGAGGGGGGGGGGGGGGGATATGATGCCATGTTTTCCATTACCGCGAATTAGGCCACCGGGGCAAGTGAGTGTCTCTGTGCCTCACTCTCGAAACTGGACCCTGGGGGGCGGGGGCGGGGGAAATCAATCTCGCGCACCGCAAGCATCAATCCCTGCCTGCGCCCACTATTTGTTGCGAACCCCCCCCCCCAAAAAAAAAGCAAAAAAACAGAAGTAAATACAAAGCTACACACAACAGAAGAGCGTGCGCACGTGCGAGTACGCGCACTGCAGTATGGGTGCGTGTGTCAGCCACTCGGCTATGTGGGTAAAACGTCGATCGATTTACTCAGCCCAGGGCATCCCCTGCGACACAGTAACACCGCCACGGGTCGAGTGGCTGCTCTGAGCTATCGAACCAAAACGACAAACAAAATTACCACCCCCTATATATATCGTAGCCTTCTTCGTTTTTTTTGTTCTTGTTTTTTGTTATTGTGCTCGGGTGCATACCCGAGCACCCCCGCGCAAAGTGCTCGCCCTATTAATTAATAGCACTGCACCAATATTCCCACGAGCACAGCAGAAAGCATATAATATACCACAAGGAAAAAAAAAAAGCCAGGAACGCAAACCGTACCACCGTAGCAATGATTCAGACGAAAAACCATGAGGAGCACGCAAAGCAGCCCCCACAACTGAACTCCGGGAGGGGGTCATTCAACCTTGTCTGCAGTCGAACCACAAGAGGTATACATGTGGAAACCCCACAAGTCAACACAGGGAGGGGGGGGGGGGGGGGGGGGGGGGGGGGGGGGGCGTAGTCTTCATGTGTGCGACCTCGAGGACGACCTATACCGAAGACCCCTGAACAACGCCAATGACCCCATACAAAACTTGTCCAGCACACCCAGCACATCCCTGAACAAAAACCAGTAAACACGGACGTACACGTCTTACAAAAAACTATATTCTGGAACACGCAAAAAACATACAAGAGGGGTATACTAACTGTAAACGTTTTCTCGTTTGTATGTGCTCGTACGACAGGATCAAATTGAGACTTCTTACAGGCCATCTAAAATTACGCTCAGAGGGGGTTTTGGGAAAACCGGGGAGGGAAGGGGAGGGGAGGGGACGGGAGAGGGGGGGGGGGGGGGGGTCGCATGCACAGGCATTCTCTACTCCGCCCAACGGCAACCTTCACGGCGTGAAAAACACACATCGTGTCGACTTCTGCACGACAGTGTGTACAAAAATAGATAAATGACCCCTCAAAACGTTTGGAGTCGGGGCACCCACAGCACTCGACCCCCCAGCAAACATAGATACCTATATACCAGGTACGTCGTGACCGGAACCGCGGCTAGACCGCTTTGACGGACCGCTTCGACTGACCGCTTTGACCGATACACGCTACGGTGGGGACGCACCTACTTTTGCCTTCTGAGGCTCCTCTCTCGAGAAGCTCTAATACTTTTGGCAAGCCACCCAAAACACTGGCCTTCAAGAAACCATGCACCCAAAATAAGCAAGCCGACGAGCAATCCCATGGCCCACTTGCTGGGTCAAGTAACGAAAAATATTACTACTATTGTACAGTAGAATAAACGACGTTGGCTAGTTCTCCGTCTTGTAAAGCTTTCCCCCCTGCCCCCCCCCCAAAACAGTCGGAAAATATTTTTCACCCAAACCTGCTATGAAATACGATACCCCTATTGCTGAACGCCTCCAGCCCTCAACATGAAACCTACTATAGCTATAGTAGACTGAGCTACCCTTCTTGGGGACTGCAGCGCGCGCGCGGGGGGGGGGGGGGCGATTGCCGGTCAAAAGCCTCGATTACAGCAAAAGAATCACCGCGTGGTCAACGGATGATACCACCTGATGCCGGAGTTAAAAAACGCAACGAGTCGCGCTGCACGGGGCCATCAATATGGCCCTACCAGTATTCGCTGGGCGCTTGCGGAGCTCGTAGACCGTTGATAACACCAAAAGAAGTAATTTATTCTCTTGTTCACCGTTTTTTTCCGGGTCCCAAGGGAGTTAAGGCTGACAATAAAAGAGAGGCCTTTTGCCGTGGTGCCCCTCCGTAAAAGAAAAAAGAAAAAAGAACGGCCCGACCGGCCCTACGGACCTTTGTAGTAGCGCATTTGCCGCGGTAACGGGCCTGCCCTCCCCGCGATTGTTTCGTGGTGCCGAAAAAGGAAACGAAGCACGAAAAAAAAAAACACGCAACAAACAGAAGCGTTGACCGATCCGGACCAGCCAGACACCAAGAAGAGGCTACTTCGCAAGGGGACTGCGGTTCCACCTCTTTATCGTACCGCCTCCGACCCCCCCCCCCCCCCCCCCCTTCCCTTTCCCCCTTTCCCCCTACGACGAAGACTAGTTATCGTAAACCCTTTTAGAACCACAGTCCCGCTATAGGGACAAACGATTCAACTTCTAAGTATTTTGACCCCTGAATGGGACAGCGGTTCCAAAAGAGTTACGGCCAAAAGCTTCCTCGACGAGCCCGAAAAGAACGATTTGATGCTTACGTAGAACGGTGACCCACCATTTCCGGCCGAAGTGAATAAGTGGCAAGGAAAAAAAAAACACAAAAACAAAACGTCCCTGCCCCGTGTTTTCGCGTCGCTTCACGCCTTCACGCTATTTTATTGCTGGTGCGCTGGCACGGCGCCCGCACTGCACCGCACTAAAAATGTTGCGCAGTGATCCACCTCGTCAGCTACCGCCAGGCCGCGCTGTTAACAGAGCCGTGTAACTGGTAGCGCGGTACAGCCCCACGCCGAACCGCACGAAACTGCGCCTCACTAAAACTGTCGCACAGCGATCCACCTCGTCGGTTACTACCGGGCCACGCTGTGACCAAAACCATATAGTGCGGTACGGCCCCACGCCGCACTGCACTAAAATGTGCCGCACTGTTGCTCAGCGGCCCACCTCGTCTGCCAACGCCAGACCAAAGGCCGTGGACAAGAGCTGTACAGAGCGGTACGGCACCACGCCGTACCGCACTAAACTATGCCGCACTGCTGGTGATCAGTGATCCACCTCGGCGTCTGCCGCCAGGCCACGCTGTGAGCAGAGCCATACGTGTAGCGGTACGGCACACCGCACCGTACCGCACTAAACCGTGCCGCACTGCTGCGCAGTGGTCCACGTCGTCAGCTACAGCCAGGCCAAAGGCCGTGAACAGAGACATACGGTGCGCTACGGTACCGCCGTGTGCCGCACTAAACTGTGCCGCACTGCCTTTCTGCTCGGTGATCCACCTCGTCAGCTACCGCCAGGCCACCACCCAGTCGTGGAACTCCTTCCATCTCTGCGAGAGCATGAAAATATGGCATTTAATGGCAAGTTACCCGTTCCGGGGTGGCGGGAGGGGAACGGGGGGGCGCAAATTCGTATTTGTGAGTTGCTGAGGAAATGCGTGTCAGCCCATGCACGCCTACTACTGTAGGTGAACACGTACGGCTGGTTTCCTAAACGTGCGCGCACGGAGACATGTGTGTTAAAAAAAAAAAGCGTCAAAAATGGCCAAAATAACTATACATACATACCCACAGCTGGTGTTCTAGAGGCAATAAAACCATTATAATGCCAGGGTTACAATAATACGTCATACACGGTAAGGCCGTTTTAATTTCTTAGAAGGGGAAAAAACAACCGGTATCGGGTGGGGGGGGGGGGGGCTCTGATACTTGTTATTTTTACTTTGGGAGACGCTAATGGAGGGTTTCTGTACGAATGTACTGTTATCCTAGGTAATACACGCCGCACAACCCGGAAACGCAAGGGACCATTCAGTTGGCACGCCTTCGGGGATGTGACCCATGAACACTTTCGGTATGGGCCGCGCTACTACCTCAAGCGTCGTTTTTCTTATTGATTTTTTCCTCCCTCACTCTTTCGGCCTGTCATGGCTGGCTACTTTTCTCGAGAGCATGTCTCGATTTTTTAGCCCTGTCGCGGCCTCCCTCACTCTTTCGGCCTGCCATGGCTGGCTACTTTTCGCGAGAGCATGTCTCGATTTTTTTTAGCCCTGTCGCGGCATGTCCCACGGGAGCACCCGGACACGTCATCGATTCCCACCTCATCAACCACCACTCCGTCCCAAATAACAAGAATCGTTTGTATTGAATATTAGTATGTAAGGGGTCACTACCTTTCGAGACAGAGTGGTAGGATGATGCTTCAGGGGCAGCTAGATCCCGTGAGACGTAGCTCGTGTGCTTCCGGTTGGGAACCGTACAATCTGAACCACGCCGACGCCAACCTGCGCTAAAAAAAATCCTGCACAAAAGCTCACAACGGTAGGATATAGCTGCGTAGTATCCAGTAGATTATCTATGGCACGTGGGTCGTGATATGCCCGGCGGCGTGTAGGGGTCCCCCGCTGTTACACTGGGTGCTTACCGCGAGTGCCGACTGCTCTTTCGGCATGTAACACGGGAAAACTTTCGTCGACGGTCGCCTGCTTCCACAGCTCGACCATGCCGTCAAACTTGTCCGGCATCTCCTCTTTCAGGTTCACCTGTCATCAGCATCATCATCGTCACCATCATCGTCATCATTATCATCATCACCATCACCATCACCATCATCCTCATCATCACCAAAATCATCACCAAAATCATCATCCTCATCATCATCATCATCATCATCATCATCATCATCACCATCACCATCATCCTCATCCTCATCACCATCATTATCATCATCAACATCATCACCATCATCATCATCCTCATCATTATCATCATCATCATCATCACCATCGCCATAATACCACAAGCCACAAGCGAGACAATCTTATTGAGAAATCGAAGAGCCGCGGGGAGGAATCCTGCACATACACCCTATGTACACGCGATAAAAAAGGCGTGTTTTGCGGGGGGGTTGTACTCGTTATCATGCATGACCGTTGTCGTGTGACCATAGACCCTCGCATCCCTACAATGCCGGGACGGAGCACGTCGGGTTTTCACCGACCAAGCAGGCATTGCTTGCACTAAGCGCGAAGCGCCGTGAGGTGTCCGGCGAGTCGCATGAAGGGTGAGCTGCATCGTACTAAGAACCGCTTGTGAGGCGGATTGGCTTGCATACAGATGACGGCTTCAACGAGTAAATTAAATTCACGGTGTGGCCACTTCCAGAGACAGCAATCGGAGTACTTTGTAAGTTCCTCTTTGGGTGCCTTGCCACAAACCCCTTCGTGATACGATCGTTCCCCTTGTGCGGGGTAAAGGTTCTCCACCCCGCACGCACGACCTAACTCGACGACGAGCTGTGACTGACCGCCAAAACGAAAACGAAAACAAACGAAAAAGGGCACTCTGGTGGTCCAGCTCAAGTAGTGAGCGGCATGTTTGACAGTGTCGTTGCCAAGCGACGCCAATCCCAACCTTTATATATAATGTCTATAATGCATAGCGTGGGGGGGGGGGGGGGGGGGGGGGGTGGCACCTATGACCACGGCTTGTCCAGAATGATTTCCGTGCGCATTTTTTAACGGGCCGGGTTCATCCTGCAATACCTGACACATTTATCACTTTCGATGTGTTCACACCCAGGACAGAAAATCGACTATATATCACTTCATGATCTAACAGTAGATCTTTCAGGGAACAAACACTTCTGATCTGTACGATCTGTATGACCTAGCGCATGCTGCGGGGTAAAGAACCGTCTAATTTTCATCTTCCTTATCTGTATGATCTGCGTGAGCTAGCTCATGTTGCCAGGTGGGAACCGTCTACCCTTCATGCTCGGGGACATGTTTCGCGGGTAGGATCTGTGCTGCGGCAGATCCTCGCACAACCACTCACAACGGCAAGTGAGGAACTAGATCATCTATCTGTAGATGATCTATCTGTAAATACATACGTAGATCACGATGTATCTGCTCGAGGTTGTGCGACGGCTGTGTCGTATTTCCAACCATGTAGATGGGAGTCCACAATCAAATTCCAACACAGAACGAACTCGAACTACTGTCCCCCTCTTTCCAGCGGTATTATACGGGTAATGCGAAACTGGGCAAACCGGCACGACTTACACAGGAACCCCTCTTGCCCTCTCGGGGCTTGCTTCATCAGACAAATACAGCACATGTGGAAGGGGGGGGGAAAAAAATCACGCTACAACAAGTGACGAGTATGGCAACTGCCCCCACTTGCGTCCTCCGGGAAGACGCAAATTGATGGCCGAGTGGTAACGCAACAAGTCGCGCAGCACGGGCGCAAAGACGACCATATACCCTTGGTGCCGACTGATGGGTGCTCGAGCTGCTCGTGGTCGCGGTCGGTTGACAACACTAATGTTGTCGTCGTCTATCACGTGCTACTGTAGAGCACAGCATCGTATACAGAGCAATACGTGGCGCCTTCCTATCGAGGGGTCGTGAAATAGACCTCTTGCCTCTCTCTCTCTCTCTCTCTCTCTCTCTCTCTCTCTCTCTCTCTCTCTCTCTCCTCCTCACCGTCTCATAGGGATCGGATTCAATGTGGAACAAGAAGTCGTTGTGGTGCGCGGCGTCGTCGACGCAGTCTTCGGTGCAGCTGGTGCACAGCTCGGCGGTGTCACATCCTACCTCCGCCAGGGCGAGGTCAGCAGGGTTGAACGACACCCACGTCGTGCACCTGTCGAAAACGAAACAAAAACAAAAACAAAAACAAAACAGACATCGTAGCGATTGTTTGTCGAGTCTGTATGATGACTTGACACCTGTACAAAGCGACAAAAAAAAATTAAAAAAAATCCTCAACCTACCTTTGAAAAAAGTGATTCGTTTTGGTACCTGGTATAATACAGTGCCGGACGCACCAGATCCTGTATGCCGGAGACTTGTGCTACTACGGCAGCGGGGGGTCAGCACCATTTTTTTCCGGGCCTCGGCTCACCCGAGGCGCAGACGCGTCTTTTGCCTTATAGGGATATATCACCAAACCTTTCTGAGGATGATCCTCACGTGAGAAGCCTCTTATACTTCACCCGAAAAAAAAAAAAACGGATTCAAGTAGAGGAAAAAAGCTAAAAAAAAAAAAAAAGAATGAAAAAAAAAATCAAAGGAGAAAAACCCGACGAACATTCCCAAAAGCGTATACATACTACCGTATTGATATTCATATCACGAATACTAATTTAATATTGTAAAAAAAAAAAAGAAAGCCGGTCTGCCTCCAAAAATAAAAATGCTTTCGTATAAATAAATTAAAAAAAAACGGTGCGACTTACATTTCGGGATAGGCCTGTAATACTCAAGAACGGCATTCCTACGATATTGGCTTAAGGAGCCAGGTCGGCCATAAAAATTTTGAACAAAAAATGCTCTTCATGCCTCTTATCATGTACGCTTCGGTCGGCTCTAAACCTCGTCCCACTATTATAACCGACGTTTTCAAAAATAGTGCGAGCCAATCCCCCAGAGTTTTAACCGCATGCACCGAAAACAAGATGCAAAAACTACACATCGCACCCAAATTGTTTTGCGCAAAATGTTGTTCGTGTTGTTGCTGTCGTTGTCCTCGAAATGAACTCGTCGACCCAATGCAGTCTGTTGTCCCTGTCCTCAAAATGAACTCATCGACACAATGCAGTCTGTGGTCACGGCGCAGGCTCCAACAACTCTGGAGTGTGGAATATTGCCTTCGAGAATGACAAAAAATAAACACGGAAAAAAAAAATGACATACAGCTAGCTCCTCAGCTGATAAGCCTGCCCTCCCTCCCGTTTCGGGGACAAATTACTGGGAATTAGAGTCACGCGCATGTATCTCCACAGTGCGGTACTAAAAGGATACCGTCGTGTGAGTTTTACCAGTTGACGAGTGTTTGGACTCAGAAGTGACAACCCTCCTGACCGTGCAGCTCCAGACACACATCTCCACAGCATGCAGCTCCGGAGGCAAAAAACCCTCCTTCCAAGTATGCATAGCCTCTATTGTATACGCACCCAGGTACCTACCTATTACACCAGGTACTGCCAAACCGCAAACAACAAGCAACTGCTCAATCAACCTTTGTCGTCGAACCTGAGCAGCTACCGTGCATGGCCGCACACACTTTCTTCATCTCCTACTATTCCCTAGCATCGCCTTCCACCCTCGACTGTGCACACCCTCCACGACCTACCGAACCGCTCTGTCCCTGAAAATCAAAAACAGCTTATACTTGAAATTTCAATAAAAATGTGCTTATATTTAGGGACAGAATGGCATAAGGGTAACTCCTCCTATTAATACTACAGATAGCGGGTGACACAATATTCAGAAATCACCGTGTACCCCGAAATCTATGTACGGGGGGCCATAGGAAATAGAACCTATGGTACACACAAAAACCTATATATTTACCTATTCCTACTATCACTACTTAGTCCTATTTACTGTGCTCCCCCGTAAATAAGTACTTCCCCTGTCTTTCACGAACCGCATTCGGTTCTGATCAAGTATTATTTACGGGGGACCATGGTAAACAGGACCAAATATTGTCACCAAAAATACCGAAATACGTAGGTTTTTGTGTTCTACCGCAGGCCCACATTCGGTTCTGATCGCTATTTATTTACGGTAAGGGACCATAGTAAATAGGACCAAGTATTGTTATTACGGGGGTCCACAGTTAACAGGACCAAATATTATTAGTAAAATACCTAAATATGTAGGTTTTTATGTGTGCGATAGGTCCTGTTAACTATAGACCACCGTAAAATGGAAAAAAACAGGTAAAATATATAGGTTTTTGTCTTTACCGTGGGTCCTACTTACTACGATGGTCCCCCGTAATAGCACTACTGCTGTAGCGACCCCGCTCTCTCCTCCCCCGTCGCGACAACAAGGCGCCGACGACCTCCAAAAGCGCCGAATCTTCTTACGAAAAAAACGCCGCCATATCAACCAGCATATCTATGGACAAACCGCGCACCCTGCACCTGCACCTGCACCTGCACGTACGTACCTGTCTCCCAAGATGACCTTCCACCCGTCGCTGATAAACGCGCCTCGTGGGGCCGGGATGGTGACCATCGTCTGCGAAGTTGGGTCGAAATCGTAGCTGCTGCGCCCCAGGACCAGGTCCCTGCGCACCGCACCCTTCTCTTCCTCCGACCTGCGCCCGGTGATGGCTTCCCAATGGTCGAACCCGCTCAGCGGTAATCCCATGCTCTCCTGCTTCCCCCCCCCCCCCCCCCCCCCCCCCCCCCCCCCCGGCGAACAAAAAACAGCGCGGTTGTCAACAAACGTCAGGGACGTACGTAGAACGGGAGGGGGGGGGGGGGGGGGGGGGGGGGGTAGGGCAAAAAAAACAGTTATTCGATGATGTCGGTGTTTCTGAGGGAGGGGAGGGCAGAAAGACAGTTATCTGATGATGTCGGCTTTTTTTTAGGGAGGGGAGGGCAGAAAGACAGTTATCTGATGATGTCGGCTTTTTTTTAGGGAGGGGAGGGCAGAAAGACAGTTATTAGATGATGTCGGCTTTTTTTGAGGCGACAGCAGTAGACTTAGAAAATGCGTATCGAAGCTGCACTACAGCTCTTGATACCTGGCATGTTTGTATCTCACTGCTGGTATGCTGGTACCTGGCTGGTATACAGCAGTAGTGGTACCTGGCATATGGCACTTTATGTCCGCTAATTCACAATTTCTGGAACGTTTCGGATGAGGCATCTCGGAGATGGAGATTCGTTGATTTCGCGACGACTCAGCGATCAGCTCTGTACACATCGGCAAGAGCTGTTGACGTGAGTTAAACACGTAAAAAATACTTCTCATTTTTTGTTTTTTCAGCATCGTGAATAAATGCGGTACCAGCCAGTAGTTCTTTTGTTTTCAGGCGACGATGAAATGAATCACCGGTAAATAATTCATTTTCCGGGGACGATGCATCAACGACCGGTACTTGTTTCATTCCGGGAGACGGACACATCAAACTGCCGGCAATTGATTCATCTTGGGAGACAAGAGCCGCCAACAAGAGCCCCTCAAAGTCGGGAGCCTCACAATTACTATTACAGGGGTCCATAGTTAACGGGACCAAATTTTGTTAGTAAAAATAGGAAAATATATAGGTTTTTATGTGCACCATAGGTCCTGTTAACTATGGACCCCCGTAATACATCAGGTAGGTGATATCCCTTCCACGTTAGGCATCTTGGACACACCAGAACAGCAGTAGTACAAGCGTAGGTCGGTCGGGGCAGACGCGGAGAGGACGCGGGAGACACGGTACGAGCTGGTCCAGCAAAAAAAAGGGGCACGATCTCCCTTATAATAACCGTTTTCGTACTGCGTGCACTGCTGTACAGAAAAATAAAAAACAAAAAACGTGACCGAAAGCCCCAACGGGACAGGTGCAGCAGCCAATCCTGACGGGGTACACCGGAAAACCCGCCGTTTTTTTTTTTCCGGTAACTGGCCTGCTCGTAAGCGTTCAGCGACTTCGATACGACACTCGAATCCGGCAGCAGCTTGTGCGCCCGAGCCTTATGCCGCGCAATTCGATCACGTGCGTTATACGTACGAGTTTTGGAGTCCGAGGTGAATACATTCAGTATCGTCGGAGAAAAAAAAAAAGAAAAATCCCCAAGCACGTACGGACAGAGATTCATTGGATTGCACTCACCGTCGGCAGACCGGGAACGATGCTCGCAAGAGTTGGAGTCCAGTCGGTAGAGTGCATCATCCCGTCGTACGTTGTTCCTCGCGCCTTCATTGAGGTAGGTAGGTGGGTCAGTCAGGGAGCAGGGGGGGGGGGGGGGGGGGGGGGGGGGGGAGTACCAATCAGCATGACAAGAGTCTCGTTTCGCGGTGAGCATGGCCGTAGTCGTATGTATGACCATAGACCCTCGCGTCCCTACAATGCCGTGACGGAGCACGTCGGGGTTTTCACCGACCGGGCAGACATTGCTTGCATCAAGCGCATAGCGCCGTGAGGTTTTGGGCGAGCCGCATGAAGAAGGGTGAGCTGCATCCTACCAGTCACGACGGCCTGTGAGGCGAGGCGGACTCGCCCGTGGATGACAGCTTCAACGAGCAAAGAAAATTTCCGGTGCGGCCACTCCCAGAGACAGCAATGGCAGCACTACGCAACTTCCCCTTTGGGTGCCTTACAACACAAACACCGCGTGATGAGAGTCATTCCTCTTGCGCGGCGGAGGCTAAAGGTTCTCCACCCCCGCACACATTTTCGTATAAACGGGGGAGACCGGCTTCAACAGTTACGTCGTGCGGGGGGGGGGGGGGGGGGGGTCCGTCAGCTGGAAGAATCTCGTTTCGCGGTCACCGTCAGGGGAGGGGGACAGGTACCAGGTACGGTTCCGCCGCGTAGGAACCGGTGTCATCTGCACTATCCGGGACAGTTTTGTTGGGTTGGATCTGCACTACACAGATCCCACAGAGCACATGATAGCGGCAGCCTACGAACTACCAGGTATTCCCGCAAGTCCTATTTACTACGGTCCCCCGTAAGAGATGGGTCTGCTGCAGGTCGTGATGCGGCCAGCCGACGCGCGAAACGCTCGGCCTGCTGAACAAAAAAAAAAAAAAAAAAAAACATACAAGAGGAGTAGCATGTATACGCAAAAGCTGCCGCAAAGGAAACTCGCGCAGCAAGATGTTTCGTATGCACCCGCCGTCAGCTTGTCTTGTCACGTGTGCGAGGGCGGACGGAGTGCATACGTACGAATACCCCGGAAGCCGCCGCCGGGAACTCGCGCAGCATGGGTGTTTCCTATACATCCGCCGCCAACTTGTTTGTTCTCCCTCACCTCCTTTATCGGACGGAAAGAAAAAAGAAAAAAGAAAAAAAAAAAAAAAAAAAAAATGACCTCGACGGGCACGATCTCCGGCGACTTGGAGTACACGAACGCCGGCACGCGCACCCCTCCCTCGAACATGGTGTGCTTGAAGCCACGATAGGGGTAGTTAGACCCGCCCCGTATCGGGCAAGCCCCGTTGTCGCTGGCCAGAACGATGAGCGCGTTGTCGAGCAGGCCTAAGTCGTCCAGGGAATCGTGGAGCCTGCGAAGCTGTCAATCGTCACCGCGTCGCATCGCGTCGCGTCGCATCGCATCGGGAGCACGAGAGGGGTTTGGGAACTATTAACGGTGCTGCTGGGGCATCGCATAGAACGTTCCACAGCTCCGACTGTGATACCACGATCTACCACTCTGTGTCCCGAAATATAAGTTTTTTTTTTGTTAAACAGCTAGTAGTGTAACCGTTTCTCTTATATAGCGGGACAGAGGGGGTATCTATCTGCTGCAGATTGTGCGTCTCGGCCACTACCGACACATCCTGTGCATAAGATCTACAAGTAGACAAATACAGATCCCACACAGCGACGTTTGGCGCCACGGCACTGCCTCCTCCCATATGCCGTCTAGTAATGCTGACGTCTAGAACCTGCGTGGGAGGCTACCATACTCTGCCAACTGCCAAGTGTGTGACCGCCCCCCGCCGCGCCTGCCCACTTTGTTGCCTAAACAATCCCCCCCCCCCCCCCCCCCCCCTCCTCCCCACCCAATTCCACCCTCTCCCTCTCTCCCCTCCATACCCCCCCCCTCCTCAAGAAAATCCGCCTCTAAAGCGGTTCTCAGTAGGATACAGATCACCCCTCATGCGACTCGCCCAACACCTCACGGCGCTCCGCGCTTGGTGCGAGCAATGTCTGCCTGGTCGGTGAAAACCCGACGCGCTCCGTCCCGGCATTGTAGGGATGCGAGGGTCTATGGTTATACGACTACGGCCATGCATGATAATGAGTACACCTCCCCCCCTCCCCTACTCCGTCTCGAAAAGGATGCGCGCTCAATGGTCAAATGACTAAGGCAAGCAACAAATGAGTACCCCCCCCCCCCCCCTTCCCCCCCCCTCCTCACACCCTTCCCCCCGTCCCCCCCCCCCTGTCCCTCTCCCTTCCCTTTCCTCTCTCTCCTTTCCCCCTTCCCCCTTCCCCCTCCCCGCGCCTCCCCTCCCCCCTCCCCTCCTCCGCACCTCCTTGTCGAGGTAGTACATGACTTTCGCGAACTGCTTGCGCCACGGGTCTTGGGAGACCACGCGCGTCAGGGTCTCGATTTCTTCGTCGGAGAACACGTCGTCGGGGGGAGGCGTCACCGGATCGTGCACCGCCTGCCAGGGTGGGGGGGGGGGGGGGGCGTACTCATTTGTTGCTTGCCTTAGTCATTTGACCATTGACCACGCATCCCTTGGGGGGGGGGGGGGGGGGGGGGGGGGGGGGGGGGGGGCAGGGGGGGGGGGGGGGGGGGGGGGTTCCAAACAATCGCAATCAACAGGAGAAAAGAGGAACCCGTTTGAAAAATAAAGTGAACGTACGTAACGTGCGGGCGGCAAAAATTCACACATCAACACTTCGTACAATGTGGACGTTTTGCCCGAGAAAAAGCAACACATTACATTCCGGCCGTGGAGATGAAAATATTTCCCTCAAAACGCTTACATTTTGCGAGCTGCGTGCCGTACGCAAGGTGTGCACTTTTTTTCGGTACTAGTCCACAAAATCAGAGGCTTTTTTTGGACGCAACAAACTCGCTGTGTACCTGCTACCTGGTACCGGCATGTCGAAATAAGCAATGGTTGCTGTGACAATACGCCGAAACAAGCAATGGTTGCTGGACGGGAGGTGAAAGTGTACGCTTTTTGGAGGTTCGTGAGTTCTTCATGGGCGGACACACAATCGTCAGGGGGGGGGGGGGGGGGGGGTTGACCGGGTCGTGCACCGCCTGCCGGAGTTTTCCAACAATCACGACCAGAAGAAAGAGGAACAGGTGAACAAAATGCAACGTCACGTGCGGCGACATACAACACAACACACAATACGTCGAAATTGTTCAAAATATTGATCGAAGGTGAAAGTAAAGGCTTTCGGGAGGATCGTTATTTGATTATCGGTGGACACACAGTCGTCCTGGAGGGGGGGGGGGGAAGGTGACCGGGCTGTGCACGCCTGCCGGGGGGTTCCACGATCAGGACCAGGAAAGAGGAACCGGCGAAAAAAAAACGTGCTGTAACTTGCAGCGAAAAGTACCTATCTGGGTGCGGAGGTACAAGGACCGTGTAGACGTTCATACAAATACTACCTGGTAACTTGCACTTGATTTTACACCCAGACTTGAATGTCGAAGGATTTCATCAAAGCGTGGGAGGCGTTTTACGATAGAGCTTCACCCTAATTTCTCTGAGGCTCCTTCCTCACTTGACCTTAAGGAGCTCCACACCTCACCCGAAAACCGAGTTGAAAAAAAAAACGAATCGCATCAATAATCCCATGGCCCAAGTATACGACTACGTCGTTGTTCGAAATAAGATAGGCATTCCCACGATTTTGGGATTTTGGGACAAGGAGCCCCGTCATTCAGAAAAAAAATTAGCGGAAGTATGCTTCCTCTATCGTAGAACGCGTCGTGGATGGAAGGGTGCATGCGACGATTCTTAGGAGGCTCTCTATTTCTATCGCCCGTGGCAATCACATTGTCTCGAGGGGGAGAGGGGGTGTTCTCATGCCATCGATGGCCGTAGTCGTGTGGGGGGGGGGGGGGGGGGGGGGGGATGGGATGTATGGATGATCATGCATGGCCGTAGTCCTATGACCGTAGACCTTCGCATCCTTACAATATCGGGACGGAGCACGTCGGGTTTTCGCCGGCCAGGCAGACATTGTTTGCACCAAGCGCGAAGCGCCGTGAGGTGGCCGGCGAGTCACATGAAGGGCGAGCCGCATCCTACTAAGAACCGCTCTTGAGGCGGACTTCCCTACGGATGACGGATTCAACGAATTCCCTGTGGATGACGGCTTCAACGAGTAAATTAAATTTGCGGCGTGGCCACTTCCAGAGACAGCAATCGGAGTGCTTTGTTGTAAGTTCCTCTTTGGGTGCCTATGCCTTTGAACACTTCGTGATGCGATCGTTCCCCTTGTGCGGGGTAAAGGTAAAGGTTCTCCACCCCGCACGCACGACCTAACTCGACCATGAGCTGTGACTGACCGCCAAAACGAAAACGAAAACAAACGAAACACGGTACCCTGGTGGACTAGCTTAAGTAGTGAGCGGCATGTTTGACAGTGTCGTTGCCAAGCGCCGCCATCCCAACCTATGTTAAATAGAAAGCGCGGGCGCGCGGGGGGGGGGGGGGGGGGGGGGGTGTACTCGATAGGAGAGATGTACTCGATCTCATGCATGGCCGCAGTCGTATGACCATAGACCCTCGCATCCCTACACTGCCGGGACGGAGCATGTCGGGTTTTCACCGACCGGGCAGACATTGCTTGCACCAAGCGCGTGAGGTGTCCGGCGAGTCGCATGAAGGGTGAGCTGCATCCTGCTAAGAATCGGTTGTGGGGCGGACTTGCATATGGATGACAGCTTCAATGAGTTAGTTTAGTTTCCGGTGTGGCCACTTCCGGAGACAGCAATGGGGGGTACTATGTAAATTCCTCTTGGGTGCCGTACCTTGAACACTACGTGATACGATCAATTCACTTGTGCAGAGTAAAGGTTCTTTACTTCGCACAAATGATCTAACTAGACGACCAGCTGTGGGCGACCGCCAAAAAAAAAAAAAAAAAAAAAAAAAAAAACGGTACCCTGGATGTCTAGCTCACGTAGTGAGCGGCATGTTTTACAGTGTCGTTGCCAACCGACGCCAACCCAACCCATATATAATATATGGGGGGGGGGGACTACCTGGCCGTGCATCGTCTGCTAGGGTTTCCCAACAATCATGAGAGGAAGCAGTGGAAAACAAAGGTACATGAGCGGCGTGCTGTGCTACGTTTTCAATTTTGAAAATGTTTGAGGAAGGTGAGTGCACTATGCTTCTTCACGAAACACCTCTTCGGGGGGGGGGGGGGGGGGGGGGGGGGGGGGGGGGGAAAGTCGTGCACCACCTGCCGTCAAACGGAGGCGAGACCAAGAGAGAGAAACCGGTGTCTAAAACAGCGATGGGCGCGTAGGTATACTACCGTGCTTCCAATACAAGATTTTGAAACGAGGGTGGGAAGTCAACGAAGGAAAAGAGCCCAACGCCCCCTGCTCCTTACCCCCCCCCCTTCCACCCGCCCCCACCTCCTAGGGATGCGAGGGTCTATGGTCATACCATACGACAACAACCATGGATGATGCCGATGAGTACACCCCCCCCCCCCCCCCCCCCCCCCCCCCCCCCCCCCCCCCCCCCCCCTCCCCTTCCACCCATGTCTATGGTCATGCGACAACGGTTGTGCATGACATGAACACCCCCCCCCCCCCCCCCCCCCCCACCTCCGTCTCGTTAGGGATGCGTGGTCAATGGTCGAATGACTAAGGCGATCAACAAAATGAGTACGCCACCCCCCCCCCCCCCCCCCCCGACGTGTCTCCCCACAGCCCTTTCTTCTGAAGCAAGCGGGTAGTTTCACCTGATACGCCACGTACAAGAGGAGGGGGTCCTCCGTTCCGTTGGCCTTGTGCGTGTTGGCCACCTCAATGGCTCGGTCGGTGATCAGGGTGGTGCTGTAGGTGCCCTTGCATCTCGGCCCCTGCGTCAATCGCGCCGCGCGGGACGTACCCGTCCATGTGCACATGCAGGCAGCAGAACTCGTCAGCACTCACTATTTAAAAAAAAATAAAAAAAAATGGGATACTAAAAACTTTTTTTTTTTTTTTTTTTTTTGGTCTCGACTTTTCGCGCACGGAACAGGATGATGATGAAAAAAAAAAAATGTTTCATTCTCATCTCTTCATGCACGAAACATGAATATATAGACACGAAAATCACTCTCTCTCCTTTTTATATGCAGGCGTGATGGAGGGCTGTGCTGTACAGGTATATCATGCGTGCCCTTGCCTCTCGACACCCTGCCTTACGCCGCGTGCGTACGATATTATCGTATCATACATGCCACACAGCAGTACAGGCGACAGAACGTTGACAAAAAACAGAACTGATACTATTTGCGGGGGTCCATAGCTAACGGGACCAAATTTTGTTAGTAAAAATAGGTAAATATATAGGTTTTTATGTATACCATAGGTCCTGTAAACTACGGACCCCCCTTAATAAAATAATAATTAAGCCAATAGCACAGGGTCACACGAAAGAAAGAGGAAACGGGGTCAACACTCGCCACCATGTCGGAGAACAAACTGACGGGTTAAGATTTTCGTCAGAAATTGAATAAAACATTTGAGTTTTTCTATTAGCGTTAAACTTGATTTCAGTATCCCCCCCCCCTCGTCTGGGACTCAAAAACAAAACGTGAGGCATCATTTTTTCTTCTTCAGGTACTCTAGAATGCCACGATTTTTGCACGAAACGTAACAAAAAAAAAACCGCGACTACTCTGGCCGGAGATACTGTACCCTTTTTATTTGCATATCACAGCACAAACGTGTGCTGTACTCCCGGCCAGAGGGGCAAGAAATTACGAGTTTAATAACTTTTTGGCTTAAAATTGGCTTTCGCACGAACCATAAAACCTCACGAGTGCTCGTGAGAAACCGGGCGGTGCATCAACCCCGTTCTGTTATTACGGGGGTCCATAGTTAATAGGACCTATGGTATACATAAAAACCTATATATTTACCTATTTTTACTAACAAAATTCGATCCCGTTAACTATGGACCCCCGTAATAACAAACAAAGACAAGCCTGAAACGGGTCTTTTCTCTAATAAGCAGTTCACCCTGGCCAGGTACAGCAGGCAGGTACCCCGGCTACTTATAGCGTTTTCTGGTGCTGCAGAGGTCCGGTACATACTTTTATCGCACAACATACCCATCTTGTGGTGTTGGCGGAGTAGTCGATGTACCCGGCGTGGTCTCCGTACCCGAAGTCATTGAAGCACACCAGCTCGGGATCCGGAAAGATAGGCTCTTGACAACTGCGGAGCGGCGGAGCCCCCCCCCCCCCCCGCCCCGACCAATCGACAAATGCAACGAAAACAAAAGCGCAGAAAAAAAAAACAAACAAACAAACAAACAAAACAAACAAACAAACAGACAAACAGCACGGAGCGGATGGGGGGAGAAAAACGTGCAAGATTATTAAGCGTTCGAGAAAATACGAAGGCGGGCGTTTGGCTCACTTTTGCCACCCGACTGTTACCATGTTACTGTTAACAGCCGCTGAGTCCAGCTAAGGCATGCCTGACTCGCGGTCCTACCTCTCGTCGTATGTTGCACCGATGCTCTCGCGAACCATACTCAATCCCCCGAATGTACGCTTGCTCGTACTGGATCGATATAGTAGATCAATCCACAACCCGCAACCGCAAACGTCAGCGACAGCAGCGTCCCAAACACAACAGCCCCGCCCCGTGGTCATGTGGCTAAAGGCCACGCATGACATGAGTGCACCCCTTCCCCCCAATCGTTGTCGGCAGAGTTCCTGACACCCCACCCTCCCCTCTGCCTGGTCGGTGAAAACCCGACAAGCTCCGTCCCGGCACTGCAGGGATGCGAAGGTCTTTGGCAGTAAGACTACGGCCATGCATGATATCGAGCAACCCCCCTCCCCCCGCCTGGTCATATGACTACGGCCATGCACGATAATGAGTACCCCCCCCCCCCCCCCCCCCCCCCCGCCTCGCTTCCCAGCCCCCACCCCCCTCCCTCCTGCCCAATCTCGACCCCTCCCTCCTCCCCTTCCTTCCTGCCCCCGCCAAGGTGGAAGCAAAAAAAAACGCCTACTTACGCTACATGGTCGTGGTAGCCCTCAGCGCCGCCCATATACCCCAGGAACGTATCGAAGCCTCGGCTGAACGGGTAGTGGTTCTCCGAGAACATGCCCAGGTGCCACTTCCCAGCCTGTGGAAGGAGACGGGGACGAGCGGAGGTTTATCCGCGGCACGCACGAGAGCGAGGGGTGATCAGAACTTCATCGCTCGACATCTCGCGCCAATTCAATACCGCACTTTTTGATACCACTAGGGAGCCCGCCTTCCTATTACGGGGGTCCATAGTTAATAGGACCTATGGTATACATAAAAAAACCTATATATTTACCTATTTTTACTATTACGGGGGTCCATAGTTAACGGGACCAAATTTTGTTAGTAAAAATTAACGGGACCAAATTTTGTTAGTAAAAATAGGTAAATATATAGGTTTTTATGTATACCATAGGTCCTATTAACTATGCACCCCCGTAATAGCAATATTAGGTCTTCCCCGTAATAGCCTATTCAAAGAGGACACATATCTTGAAAAAGTGTCCACGGTACGAGGCCGGGTGGGGGTGTGTACTCATGATCATGCATGGCCGTAGTCGTATGACCATAGACCCTCGCATCCCTACAATGCCGGGACGGAGCGCGTCGGGTTTTCAACGACCAGGCAGACATTGCTTGCACCAAGCGCGAAGCGAAACGTGAGGTGTTGGGCGAGTCGCATGAAGGGGGAGCTGCATCCTACTAAGAACCGCTTCTGAGGTGGATTTTGTTGCATGTGGATGACAACATCAATGAGTTGACTTATTTTCTGGTGTGGCCACTTCCAGAGACAGCAATGGCTATACTATGTGACTGCCTCGTGGATGCCTCACCATATACACACTACGTGATACGATCACCCCCCTTGTGCGGAGTAAGGGTTCTCCCCGCACAAAAATGATCCAACTTGACCGCCAGCCGTGGTAACCGCTAAAAAAAACAAAAACAAAAAAAAACCCCTAGTTCTCTGGCTGTCTAGCTCACGCAGCGAGAGGCGTGTTTTACAGCGTCGTCTCCAACCGACACCAACCCAACCTATATATATATATATATACCAGGTAAAATATATGGGGGGGTGGGGGGGGGTACTTCGTTGTTGCTCGCCTTAGTCATTTGACCATTGACCATTGACATCCCTTTCGAGACGGAGGGGGGGCGTACTCCTATCAGAGACACCTCCCAAACAGCTAATTGGGCGCTCATAGAATCGTTCTGCTAATCTTGTCCCCTTCTTGTTTCGCCGCCTGTGGCCAGTGCTGTCTCTCTCTTACTGTAGGAATACCGATCGTTTTCTGGTTACTTCGAGGGGCGAAGCGCGCGGGGGGGGGGGGGGGGGGGGGGGGGGGGGGGGGCGGAGTCACGAGATACACAAAAAAAAAAAATCGCTCCTTGTGGAAGAACTCTCACCCTTAAAATATGGCGGAAAAAAAAAAAAGGAGGTGAGAGGGTAAGCATTCATTCACTGCTGTCAGGAAACTTTAAAAAAAAAAACATATATATATATATATATATATACGAGTATGTATAAATATATATGCTGCGGCTGTCGCTGGGAACTCGCGGTGAGCAGGATATGTGTAACCGTGCGGCGAACCTGTCGTGCGTGGGCTGATCTAGATAATAGTTGAAGAACCGCATAATACAATAATCAATCAACGCGTCGGCCGGCGGTCGACCATTGGGCTTTTGAGCCATCTCCGAGCGGGGATTTCGCTTCGCGGAGATGTGCAGATCATATGCTATTGCGGGGGGGACCATAGTAAATAAGACGAAATATTGTTATAATAGTAAAAATAGGGAAATAGATAGTTCTTTTTGTGTTACCGTAGGTCCTATTTGCAATGGTCCCCCGTAATAAAAACCTGCAATATTTCGCTCGCAAATACTCTGGAGAAGCTAAACACTGTACCTGCTCCTTCATCGCCGGTCGGATTTCTTGGGTTCTCCCCTTCTCCCTCTTTTCGGGGAATGTTTTTGATGGTGATCAGCGTTGACGCTCATGCCGCGATTTATAGGATGGCAGACGTAATAGTTACGCTATTCTGTTGGAAAAAAAAAAAACGGGGGTATTGGATGCCATGCTTTGTCGCCTGGCCGTGCGCGCTTGTTCGAGAGCTATTAACTACTGTAGGACTGTATGACATGCTTGTCGCTTGACCATTCGCGTTTGTTTCGAGAGCCCGAAAGGCGAAAGCAGCAAAAAAGCAGCCTCTGGTGCTCCAGCAAGACATACGCTGATCCAGGCGCATGCAGCCGGCGTCCCCGGTGGCTTGGTAGGTGGTCCGCGTGCCTGTCAAGATCAATTTCGTGGGTTCAAGTCCCACCGAGTGCATGCTCATAGGGGCTTTTTCTTGCATAAAAAATTGATAAGCGGAAAGCGCGAAAGCGTGCGTTGGCTACATTCGATGAAAATCGACGAGCAGTGGGAATGCTGAACCCTATGCGCGACAAAAAATAAAGGCACGTACCGGGGGGGAGAAGGGACGACACCTGTGACCACGGCTTGTCCAGAAGATCGTCGAGGGTAAAACCTCGTACGAGTGGGCTGGGAAGTAAAAGTGATGGATAAAAAAAAAAAAAAAAAAAAAAAAAAAAAAGTTCTGTCGGGCAGCGCTGGAAAAAAAAACCGAAGCTGGTGTATACGAGCAATCTACAGCAGCAGCCTCTAATCCTCCGGGGCGTGGACGGGGGGGGGAAGGGGGCAGCCCTAGCTTTTGGCAAACCACGGTCTGTTCTCTAATTTTAAGCAACACTAATAATAATGCTTGCGTAACATCATAATGAATGCATGAATACAGCAGCAGTAGTAGTGGCGGTCCCTCTATAGTAGTGCCCTTACGGTATGAGCCAGCCAACAATACCATCATTATACGTAGCGGCAACGGGCACTACTACTCCCTCCGCACACACTCACACTGTTGGATCCCGTCCGTGCCATACGATTCCACGGACACCACAATAGCAGGTGGCCGGCACTGTTACTACGAGGGTCCACAGTTAAAAGGACCTATGGTATACATAAAAACCCATATATTTACGTATTTTTACCAACAATATTTGGTCCTATTTACTATGGCCCCCCGTAATACTACCCAACCGGCAGCTATAGAGGGACCGCTACTGCGCTCGAACACCCAAACCCCGGCCTAATTTTTCCAGGAACAGAGTGCTGTGTTAGGCGCGTAGCTTTTTGCAGCGTCTGCCGAAAGCGAGCTCTGCTGGTAGCGCGGCAAAACGCGCCCCGCCGCTTTGTTCGTCGGAACAATCCACGTCCTAACGAAGAGGCACGCTTGACTGGCACTTTGTTTATTTACTACCTGGAATTTCTGCTGGAACTTTGATTGATGATGATGATGATGATGATGATGCAGTGCGTACCGGCAAGTACTCGCACAAAAAACCTGCACCCGGGTTACTACTGGCAAACTAAGATTATATCATGAATGAAATGGATGGATGATGGACGTCAACGTGAACGATGCGAGCCCAACGGGTTGGAATTCTTACTTAGTTTAAGAAAGAAAGAAACGTAAATTTTCCGCAGGAACGTGGGGGTTTGTGGAGGCGTTTCGGCAAAAATCGAAACATATTTTCAGAACAGTGGAAGAGGATAGTTGGTGAAGAGAGACGGAGAGAATCAGAGCGTCGAGCTGCGAGAGCCTCTGCGCTGGCTGGCCGCGGACGCCCGCTGTGGCACCGGCTAGAGCTTGTACTGTACCATCGGGGCACCGAAAGGAGGCAGCAGCTGTGCGCCGGTTACAATACAGTAATTGAATCATGAGGGCGTATTCTGCACCATTACGGCTCCTTCAGGACAAGTATGCAGTCAGTATCGGCTTCGGAATTTTCACGTAATTTCCAGAGAAGAAAACGCAGCCTGTCTTCTCCTCGCGCTCGTTTCCTCGGCGTGTTACTTTGCCAGGTACCTGGCATGCAGTAGCTCTCGTGTACTGTACTGTATGTACCCCCAAGTGCGCACGATATATATATATATATATAAATATATACGTAGATCTAAACTGAACAGGACACCTTAGCTGTCAGCTGTGAGCCTCGCCTCGGCTGGGAGATCGAGTGCGTCGGAATTTCTCCACAGCAGTACGCGACGTGTGCACGCGTCTTGTGTGATGCAGGGCTGATCTGCTTCTTTTTCTCTCAAGAATTCACAGCGACGTTGAGCACAGTTGTAGTCTGTAAGAGCCTGCGCTCAACGTTGACATCACAATAAGCCGCGAGCCTTACGCACCAGAACCTCCTCAACTGCTGGCGGGTATTGCGTGTGCAAGCTGCTCGGGATGCTTACAGCGCGCGCGGGGGCTATCGGTGTGCAGTAGACGATACTTCGTACCAGGTACGACCCTCATCAAATTCCTAGTATACAGGTGGCCCCACAGGTGATAAGTGCCAGGATCAACAGGACGACTATTCCAAGACAGTCAGCCATTCTTCATCACGTTTATGACTCACCATGGGAGTAGAACATCGAGCGTGCCACTGCAACATAAAAAACTGCAGTTGTACGGAGTGTATGCCTACATCTGGTATGTTACCTCACCTTCTCCTCGTACGAACTCCGGGGCTGGTTTTCTCGACGATGGGGAAGGTGCAAGAGCCGACCGATGCGTCTATGCAGGATAATATCTAGTCGAGGTCTTTTCTAAAGCCAACTGCCGTGTTCCCTGTGCGTGCCTCCTCTTGCTTTGGAGAAACTCGGCTCGGAAAATCGTCCCAGGGGGGGGGGGGGGGGGGGGGGTGTTATGTTATCACCCGGTGTGATACGGCAGCTCAGTGACTGCCCTGGGCGGCAGTAGTAGTACCAGAGGTGCCAACAGGACGATTTGGGAAAGTCAGGCTAGCCTGAAAAATTGTTACCGGTACTTTTCACGACCGGCTCACCATGTGGGTGGAATATCCGGCGGCCTTGAAGCGCTCAGCAAGCGTGACTTCTTCGAGAGGCAGCCCCCACGGCGCCGAGTCCTCGACGACCTCGAACTGCATCCCCGTACGGAAGGTGTCCCGCCCGGTCATCAAAGATGCCTACGTATCATAAGAAAACGAACCACAAGCACACCAGACAGAACAACAAAAACTGAAATAATAAGAACGACGTAGAAACACAGCGCGAGAGACAACCATCACGGAAAGTCACCAAGCGGGTGGACGGCGGGTAGATATGAACAGACGCCTACGTACGTCTCGCGACAAAACCGGCGAAGACACGAGCAAACGATGACACGACACGACGCGAGCAAGCGGGAAGCACGCACGACCGTCTATTTCACCGTGACACAAATGATGCGAACGACAGCAAAGGCTAAGAACCACTTCGAATCCACAGCGAGCGGAGCCAAGCACGAAGAAACACGAGGTGTGGGCGGGTAGATATGAGAGACGAATCATCTTTTTTTTTTTTTTTTTTTTTGACAATTAACAACAACAAAACAGGAACAAGAACGGCGTCAAGACACAAGAGAGCGGAAACAACCGTCGAAAAACCGACGTCGAAATCCGATGTAAAACGCTGTTACGGGGCACCATAGTAAACAGGACCAAATATTGTTATTAAAAATAGGAAAAATATATACCAGGTAGGTTTTTATGTACACCATAGGTCCTATTAACTATGGACCCCCGCAACAAACAAAAACGACGGTATGTATAGACTCAAGTATCGTGTACCAGTATGTATACACAGACTCTCTCAATAGTGCTTTGCGGGCACAATAGTGGTGTAACGGGAGAGGGTTGCCAAGCGTTGGGGATATGAACAGCGAAAGTATCACACAGTGAGTTCGGGGAGGGAACTCCAACTCTTCAGACCCCGGGGATCATTGTGAAGACCGCAAGAGGGGCAGTGCAGGCAGGTATCGACGGGAAAAGGCACGGGGGTTTAATCAACCAAGACCCATTGGGTGGTCGGAGGGGCATGCTTCTTTCTCGGCAACCACGGCAGTAGTAGAAGGCTGCGCAAGTGTGGGATGAGCAATGCGCCTGTTTACGTCTGTCGTGCAGAAGAGGAGACTATGGGACACATACAACTACTGTGGTAGGAAGCAGGAATGCTGGGCCGAGCTGTTCTTATTCGGGAAAAAAAAGGGTGATTTCTACACAAAGTTCTGAATCATGATGTCAGCTCTCGAATTTCTGATATTTATTTAGCCCGCCCTTTCTTGCCTTGCAGCATTACTTGAATATTCTTTGGTAGTAGCTGTCCTGTACTGCTTTTCTGTGCCACCACATTGGCATCTAATTTCGAGCGATAGCCACAGAGTGCCAGGAATTTTCTCGGAATTGCCAAGGGCTTTGTCTGACAAAATTGTTATAAATATCTGTTTGCTGTTTTTGAGTTTTGATTGTTTTCCTTTTCTAACGTAACTGTTCGCCGACAAAAAAACAAACCAGCCCGGAAACGCGCACGTACATCCTTTTTATTTTTCATTTTAGTACCACTATGTACCAAAATATAATCACCGGTCGGTTTAACAATTGTTTTAAAACCGTTCCTTACATTAAGGGACAGTGTGGTATTAAAAAAGGTTGGCGTAAACCAGCCAGAGGTGCAATGCATACCGCCGAGCTCGCGTTCCAACGTCTTCTGAACCCCTCGAGCATTGAGGGACCGGGGTTCCTTACCCGCAGCCCGGCGGGTTCAAAAACCAAAGGAGAAGGATACTTCCTGATATCAATCTTCCTACAGTGTAAAATTCGATGAAAAATCGACGGGCAGCGGACACATTGAATTTCGATGCGAGCAGGCGCGATAAAAAACGATTTCAACTGCAGGGGGGCGGGAAGACACCTGTTTGATCTCGGCGTGTCCAGAAGGGGCCGCTCAGGGAAAAAAACCTTCCACTCCACGCACAGATCATGATCTATCTATTTATCTATCCAACTATCTATCGACAGATCATCTACAGTTCCTCACCACTGCCGTTCACGATCTGCGTAGTACAGTTCCAACGCAGGAAACGTGTGCCAGATTATTCAGATTTTTGGGCTCCCACCCAGGAACATGAGCTATTAATAGATCATGTCAGGTACAGATCAGGGACTTAAGTGCCCGGAAAAGTCCAGGTCATCCAGTGGGAATCGACTATCTGTTTCAGGTGTGAATGAAACGTTCTGCTTGCGGAGGTGGAAAGAAATGTGACAAATAAGAAAAAAAAAAAAAAAAACTCCCTGTGATGGTCGCGAGGGTCCAGGTACACACCCATCGCCCTTTCCGCCACTTCGCAAAATCGGCAAGCCTCTGCTGAAAATGAGAACATGGTCGTTAACATTGCGCCCTGAATCGAGCATATTCGGGGTACAGCAGTGGTGGGGCAGTTCGAAGTATAAGGCCGAGTTTGTCGGGAGATAAAATCACCTTGCGCCCGGACTCGAGCATGTTCCGAGTACAGTTATTCAAGTACAGTTGTGGCGTATATACTCTCCGCGACAAGCCAATCAACGCGGTCTTGTAAATATCTACTATTACGGGGGATCGTAGTAAATAGGACCAAATATTGTCAGTAAAAATAGGGAAATATATTTGTTTTTGCGTGTACCGTAGGTCCTATTTACTATGGTCCTCCGTAATATTAATACGCTCTCTTATCCTTCACCAGTACTACTTCTTACCATACAGATTCCAAGTAGTTTTCTTTGTAAATCGTGACAAGCCGTTTCACCGGGGTCTTTCGTCTCCCGAAAAGTCGGTCTTAACTCCTTTAGAACCGCAGTCCCGTTTGGGGGACAAAACACTCAAAAGTAATTAGTCCCGAAAAGGGGCTGCAGTGCTAAAAGGATTAAAGTGCGTACCGTACTGCTGTGGTTTGTCCCCAAAATCGCGGATAATGTTCAAAAGGGCTTTTCCAAGAACAAAAATATATACTGCTCCATGTACGGACATACGGAACTTCGTGTTTCTGAGAGGTTTAAGGTTTCGGCGATTTTCTTTTTAGGAACGTGTCGCTGGCGTAGGCGCGCATTATATTATTAATAGAAGTTTCGCCAAAAGTATTCAAACGCCGTGGAAATAGGGAGAAGGCATTTTGCAAACAAGATGCATGCTTCTAAGCTTTAGACAAATGAAAAATCAGCAACCAGAAAGAGTCCAGACCTTTTGAGCTCATCTTCGCCCTTGTTTTCGCAAGATATATAGGTACCTCTCGCGGGATCGTAATTTACTTGTCCGCACTTTGTTTTGCTACTACGTGTACATGTCTACCTGGTATAGTATAGACCGCTGTATAGTTCTCAAGTGACCAGCCAGAAGACCAGCGAGCGTTTGGTGAAATCGTGCAGGCATGGTTGGTACAGGACTAGTTGTAGGCCCCCGCGCGCAGTGTTGGATATCGAAACCATGAACGTTTCGGTACGATAAGGCCAAAATAATCGTTATCGTACCGATCATCCGGAAAAAAAAAAGTCGATAACGATAGATAACGATAACGATAATGGAGGCGAAAACCGGCGCAAAAGGCCTTCTTCTTTATTTTTCGGGTCGCGTCATCATCACGATGAGAGGACCCGTAATACAAGTGAATACAACACCAGCAGAGGGTTCCCAGGATCAACGTATTCCAGGTTGTTCTCGCATTAACTCATCGCCACAATACAATGACATACAATGCAGACAAAGCTCCCATATAACTCTGGAGCGGAAGAAATACCTCGGTACAAATAAAACAACCAACGAATAGTACACATGATAACTGAAGCACATGTACACTTCAGACAAAAATAAAAGTGACATCTGCGCACGTACGTATCAGATACATGCCGTAGGCTGTACAAGTCGCCACAGAAACCGAGAAGACCACATACTACCCAGAAGAAATGGACAGGGTGAAAAAAAACAACTCGACGTCGAAAAATCGAAATCAAAATCGGGGAAAAAAAAAAAAAATCGAAAAGGGACGAGAGATAAAAAAAAGTTCAATTCAGGCAAGAAAGCAAGAAATCAAGAAAGGAAACATACGAGAGAATGCGCATGTTTTCGCGGATTGCAGGCTCGCACACTACGCGGGGGGTGTAGAACAGAGACAAGAACGACAAGACAAACATACGTATACTCCGCTACTAAGAACACCAGGGAAGCAAAAAAAGAGACCATTAGTAGACAAAAAACAAAAAGGAAGACAGGTATTACTGGCCACCAGGTATACCGTGTATTGTGTATTGTGTACCATGTACATGAAAAAAGAAAAAATACACCTGGCCAGGTTTATTATGCTGTATTATTATTGCGGGGGACCATACTTGAGTAAATAGGACATACGGTACGCACAAAAACCTATACATTTCCCTATTTTTACTAACAATATTTGGTCCTATTTACTATGCCCCCCCGGAACAATAAATAGAAGAAGATATGTAGCTGTCAAGTACCAGGGCGCAACGACAACTACAGCTCAACACAAATGTATATAATGCCGCACAATGCTATTATTCGGAAGAACTTGTATACGTACTCACGAACCCAACCGTCGCCGCCACACAAAAAAAACAAAAAATCACGTGTCCTTCCTGCCGAGCGCCTCCTGTGAGATTCCGCTCGACCAAGCCAATCCGTGCGAACCGTCCAAAAACACGAGGGCATCGACAGTAAAAAAAAAAAAAAAAATCGAAATACCGAACTTTTTTTGGTTAAATAAAAAAAAAAAAAAATCATCGAACGACATATCGAAAGTTTCGGTACGATATCCAACACTACCCGCGCGTGAAATGAAACGTTTAGCGATCGACTTGCAAGCTCTTCGTGCCGCTGGGTCGCAAGTCCGATCCCACGAAAAGACCTCATTCATGATGAGTCGTTTCTGGCTGGTGCCTACGACTGCTCTCTGGGCCACCCGAAGCCCTCACGCACTCGATGAGGAGCGTGCCTCCATTTCACGGGCGGTGGTTGTGCTTGTGAGCAGCTGTCCGAAGCTGTCCGCAAGTGAATTGCGAGCGCTCGGTTGGGGGTTGTTTTTTTTTTGTCTTACCTTTTATTAATACTAATTAATAGTTTCTTCCGAAATTCGACAAATCAATGTCGACCGCTGCAGCCCCTCAAAGGCGAGGCATAATAGATAGACCTCCGTTGAGAAACTGCGGACGGCCAGGCTGAAACCGCGGACGGCCAATCTGATATAACCGCAACTACCTGCACTGGAGGAAACACTATTAATATTACGGGAGACCATATAGTAAACAGGACCAAATATTGTGACTAAAAATAAGGAAACATGTAGGTTTTTGTGTGTGCCCTAGGTCCTATTTACTGTGGTCCCCCGCAATACTGCTGCAAGTTGAGACGCCCCGATCTCGGCTGAGGCACGAACCCGCCGAAAGTCCAAGAAGCAGCGTGTTAATAAAAACGGCGGCCAAACTTAACCATTAGCTTCACTCCACTGAAAAACATCTCACAAGTAGAAGAGTCATCCGGACAATGGGGATGGGGGGTGGATAAGATGCTCCGTGGGCTTGAGAACAAAACACGTATTCTATGTATTGCATCTAATTCGTAAAAACAAAGCATATGCTATATATATATGATACTGCTGCTATTAATAGCTGTATGCATGTTCTATAATGAATAGGTGCTATATCGTACGAACAAAATATGTACCTGGTATCTGGTATCCGTATATATCCATGCACTGGGGAAAGAGGTGATGACGCTATTAATACAGCAGCAGTAACTAAATACATAGGCTCGAACCACACATACATGACAGGCATGAATATATACGCTACTTGCTGTCCGCGTGCGTCGCTCAAACGATACATCGGGTCCCAGGAAAATCCGTCGCTCTTCAAGTAGACGCCACCCTTTCGTGCACTTGCTTCTCGCCAAGAAGAGGGCGGATATGTACGGCAAACACTTCCTATACACACTTACCATCATACTGGTACGAATTTCTTCGGACGGCACATTGGTAGCTCCTGTCAGTACTATACAGCAGTACAATATGCTGGCTGCAGCAGCCAGTACAATGGACCCCAACAACAACTTGCCGGCCGCGGCGAAGCAGCGACCCCCCCTCTGCCCCCGAGCGCTGGAGAGTGGGGCTCGCCGGTGGCGTCTGGGGATCGCCAGAGAGGTGTGGGAGATCGACTCTGAGGATGTCAAGATGCATACATACTTGTACCTGGTATCAATACACTAAAAAAAGAGCAAAAAAAAGCCAAAATCAGGTACACCTGTTCCATTTGAGCCCAAAACAGTTACATACTGAAACCAAGTACAAAGCACAAGCCACGAACGGTGCTTCTGGCCACGAGAAATCACAAGAAAAAAAATTCTGCGCCTGAACATTGAGCATGCGACCTCCAAAATCTGAACTCTGCTATTAATAGCTTTCTTTAGGGTATACCAGGTGCAAGGTGCAAGGTACCACGAGCTCCACTTAGACCTACAGAGGGTCACCAGGCTTCGTTAATTTCGTCACGGCGAGCGCGCCAACAATATTTGTTCTGGCGCTCCCCGCCCCCTTGCGAGGTTTGGAGCCTCTCGATGATCCTCGCGGGACCGCCCGCTCGGCGCGAAATTATTTGCCGCACCAAAAGCTGAGGCCACCTCGACGCGGGGTGAGGCTAGACGGACTGCCGTCTGTGGCCACGATGCCGTACAACAACAGAGTATGTACACACATTACAACTGAAGAATATGGTACACCCCAAAGAAGAAAAAGTGAAATCAGCGTACGTATGTATACAGATACGTACGTGCAGAGTTTAGACATGAAAATTGCAACCGAGGGACCGGAAACCGCATATATACGCAGAGAAAAGGCAGTCTCTACGTATGGCATCTCTGATGGGCCCAAAATCAGGCAAAAACAGTTGTGAGCTATTAATATTAAAATGTTAATAGACAAAAGTAGACAAAGCCAGGTGCACCCGTGGCCAACTTTCAAGCCAAAAAAGAGGTACCATGTGAGGCTGGCCGGTGGCAGGGCTCCTGGTGTGTGATTTGTACTTGTTTTTAGTGTGTAACTGGTTTCGTCACAAAAAGCAACAAGGTATACCGGTACCTGATTTTGGCGAAAACCCTGAAAAAAAAAACTGGGTACAACTCAGTGTAGGGCCTTTTCTTTCCTCTTTCTTCCGTTTGGCGTACATTCACTCTCTCCGAGCTCAGGGCTCGGCGCCGCGGCGTTGCGCATGTTTAGTACTACGGGGGTCCATATTAAGTAGGACCTACAGTACTCACAAAAACATATATATTTCGCTTTTTTTACTAACAATATTTGGTCCTATTTACTACGGTCCCCCGTACTAGATTTCCGTCGTAATGATAGTTTGAGGCGTTATGTGTGGATGGGACATGCACAGTTGCTCGTCTAGGTACTGGCGACATTCGAAGCTATTATTATAGCTCCTTGAGCCAACACCGCAGTATGTACGGCAGTCCAATATTACGAGCGGCCTGCCTGTACAACAGCAGCACTGGCAGTGCACTGGCTGTGCAAATACTCAATAATACTGTATGTACTGGACCAGCCCTACAATCATACATCCCCCGCCTGTCCTCACAACGTACGTAGGTGAGTGTAGTTGTTCACCCATTTGAGACTCCAGAGGAGTAAGAAACCAAAACCTGCCCATCAAATGAGCTCTGACGTTGCACAGGGGTGCGGATCCATTATCAGCGCGGGATGCTTCCAGCCTCCAGAAGACCTTACTTACTACCAGGTACCACTTATTCAACATTTGGTCTAAATTGGCGTCGGCCAGGACTAAGGTTGCTCTGATTGGCTTTGGCCAGGACTAGGGGTATTCTCATTTGCTTGTGCCAGGATTAGGGTTGCTCTGATTGGCTTAGGCCTTGACGCGCCGGGTTCAGGGTGGGGTTAGGTTCGGTTTTATTCCTCTATTATTCGTACACAGCAGCAGCCGTGCGTGCCAACCTTTTTCCCGAATAAATAAGTGTCAAGCAGCCCTCGTTTCCAGGAAGGGAAGGAAGGTTGCCTGAAAGTACGGAACCAGATATCTTACCGAAGGATCCGGTCGAAAGCTTTTCCGAAAATATCATGTTTGACTTTCGCCCCTTTCTTTTGTATTACCGTTGTCCAAAAATTGTAGGAGCGCTCAAAAACGATTGCACCTCTTACATGTATGTGTATGTGCGATTTCAACGCCCTCGTATATATACCGTGAATGACTGACGTCTTACAGCGACGGGTGCATGAAGCATGAAGCAGCCCGGGCTGGCGAGGTTTGTCAAGTTCCCCCACCAACTGCAAAATGAGCTTGTTTGTGGATCGCATGCGCGCGCCAGCATCCGCTCTTAAAATAGTACTGAACAGTAAAGCATGACTGTTATTATAATAATATTAGTAGCACAAGACAAAGCCAAAAACGGCCGACAACGACTCCCGATAAATCACCGAACTCGTCGTTTAGGTCGCTATATTTAATAATAATATCGTATCATACCACCACCACCGCAGACCACAACAACAGCAGCAACAGCAGCAGCAGCAGTACATAACGTATGATTCTATACGAGTACAGAGTATGGTCCCAAAAGCGCAGCCTTCTCTGCTGGCAAGGCGGTACTACCGCATCACACGTGTACTCGTATAAATAGGCTAACGCGGTAAACAAAGTGCATCGAGTATCTGATTTAAAGAGGACTCATATCATACGCAGCAGGTTGAGCGCGCCCTGCTTATTAACGAGCCCGTACGTATTTGACCTGTAGTATTATTGTACCAGGTATTATTGTATACGAACTCGTAACGTACGTAGCAATACGTACATGAATGAGATATATGTTTTGGGCTGCTTTGTCTTGAACTTGCTGCCTCCAGATGCGTCTGCTTCTCCTACAACAGCAGCACGTTTTCGGCTTTTCTTTGTGTCCCTGCAGCCAAAAACATAGAAGGGCATCACACTACAACAATCAATTGTGTCTGTACAAGAGAACAGAAGAGAGCCTCCTCGAATGACAGGAAAAGGGGGCCAACAAAAAGCATACCTTCATGAAGAAATAACTTATCCGTGGTCATGGGTAGCAGTGTCTTCATCCTTACGTCTCTTTCCTCAGGACTGTATCTGACTATTAATGAAATAGTGCTGATCTGGTTCTACTAACTGACTGTACTGCTGCTTTTTATTGTAGTATATAGTCGTCTGTACAATAACAAATAAAATAGTTCCTCTTACTTTGATTCATACCAGGTAGTACAGCAAGGCAAGTTGCCGGGACCTGGTACATGCTCAGCTACGAGGTGCTCTGTGTGCCAGGTCCAGGCAGTACCTGGTACCTGGTGTATACAATGTGACATCATGCCCCGCGGAGCTTGTCTGTGCTGGCTTCTGCTGCCGCTTGTAGTCGTTGTACGTTTTTGCTCGTATCACAGCATATGTACAGCAGCAACTATAATACTACTGCAGTAGTATTAATAGTACCTGGTACATGGTGGGTGTGAGTTCTCCCGACTACAGCCAGTACACCTGCACGAGAAATGTCGGTATATTCTGCTCTACGTTCGTACAGCAGTCCCTGGTATCGATATTAATAGTAAAGTTTTGAGTTTGAAAGCTACGATGATTTGATAGTCTGGGCGCGATAGACACACAAGGCTTTTCTAGCTGTGGATCGGTCGACTGTTACCCACCCCCACCTAGACCTTAAAGCTTACCCGAGACGGGGTGCAGAGGTGGTTTGTGTAGTACTTTGTCAGTCGCACGCCCTCCGAGGACAGAGAGTCCATGAACGGCGCCAGCTCCTGTAAATCCGTGCTTCGGTGGCCGATATCGTTCATACCCACATCGTCGATCAGAATAAAGATCACATTTGGCTGCTGCTCCTCCTGCTCCTCCTCGCCTTGCGTACCACCGGCGCTGCCGCTACCCCTGCTGCTACTACTCTTCCTCTTGCCGCTGCCGCTGCTGCTACCGTTCCTCTTCGTGTTGCTCCTCCCCTTGTCGCTGCTGCTGGTTGCATCTCCTTGTTCTCCGACCTGTGCTTCCGGGTTAATGTTGTTTTTAGTACGGAAGATCAAGTCACCTATACCGTGAGAAGGAGAACTGCTGTACTTTTCAACAGCAGCTCCGTCAACCTCCCGAAGCAACCCATCATCCTGCTGCCGTCCCGCCCCCCTCCCCGCGCTGTGGACCTCCTCCGCCGCCATCCCAATAGGACTACTAACGCTGCCGCTGCTGCTGTCGTCGGAGGATCCTGCCGTTCCCCGTCGTAGTGGTAGGGGGGGACGGACCACAATGTTCGCTACCATGGCCGCAGACGCCAGCAGCACGCCGGCAATTAGTGCAACACGAGCAAAATGGGTGATCGATGCGGGCGAATTTTTCCGCCAACTGCTGCTGCTGTCCTCCTCCTCATCCACCACGTCAAGCTCGGCAGGCAGGCCGCCGTACGAGCGGTGGTGGTGGTCGTAGTGGTAGCGATGCTTTTTCTGTCCTTGCCATTCTTCAACGTCTTCGTCTTCGTCTGGTCGGTGCCTTAGCAGCCGCCCCCTCTCACCGAGGTTCATACTTTTGCTCCCAAGGTGTTATGTGAGGGATAGATTTGATATGAATGTGCGGTGCGGTTCGTCGAAACAAACAAACCAACCATACCAGGACAGGACGTACGTGAAAAAATGTGAAGTTTAGTTTTTCTTCGTGTTTTTTCTGAGATTTTGATTTTTCGTCGAAAACAGAGCCCGAGTTCGAGCAATTCGAGATTTTAGAGATCCGAGAGTCGAGAAGGGAACAGGCTTTTGAATTGGTTGAACAATAGATTTTGATTGGTTGACCAAAGGGTCACAAAAACGACAAACGGTAGCGAAAAGGCCTTGCAACAGCTCTTGTTCTCTTGCAGCACAGCCGTCGCACAGGCTCGCCCGAGTCGCGCCCATCTTTCAGTATTTAATATTGATAGTTGTTCGTTTTCATGATCGGAGATATGAAACGTGCAGCACATGCACAGCACTCACAGCAGACCCCTGTGGGCTCGGGGATGAGTTCTGAACTATGATATATACGGTAAAACATCCCCCCCTTTTTTTCTCGCGGGTATGAACCCGGGGAGCCACAAACTTACTAACGAAGTTGGGTCGGTCAAATCCAGCAGGGTCCATGACAAAGTTGCGAGTCGGCATTTCCTTTACGTTACGTACCACATTGTAGTTGTGTTGTTGTTGTTGTTGTTGTTGTTGTTGTTGTACATTTACGACTTAATTAATCCTACTAATACTGCTGTAGTACTCCCGTACCACTTCACTGTGCCGGTGTATGTATATATGGATCATATATATACAGACAGGTACTCGTACGTACCTACCTGCTGTCAAGAATGTCACGTTATATTATACCGGTACGTAATTTAATACCAGGATGTCGTGTGGATGACAGTAACTATAACTGCTGTTGTGCATAGCTATCTACAGCAAGCAGCAGCTATTATTACAGGACCTATTTTTTTTTTTTTTTTTTTTTTCATCATCACTTTTACTTTCCAGCCCACTCGTAGGAGGTTTTACCCTCGACAATCGTCTGGACAAGCCGTGGTTACAGGTGTCGTCCCTTCTCCCCCCCGGTACGTGCCTTTAATTTTTATCGCGCATAGGGTTCAGCATTCCCACTGCTCGTCGATTTTCATCGAATGTACAGCTAACTCACGCTCTCGCGCTTTCCGCTAATCAATTTTATGCAAGAAAAAGTCCCTACGAGTATGCACGAGACTCGAACTCACGAAATTGATCTTGATAGGCTCGCGGACCACCTACCAAGGCACCGGGGACGCCGGTGTATATTTACCTGGTAATAATTATAGCTACACGTAGCTGCTGCTTCGCAGTAGTAATTCGCAGTAGCAATATAATCTAATATAGTAGAATTAGCAGCGACATAATAGCGAGAGGGGTGCACTGCCATGGCGCATATTATTACGAAGTACATCTATTAATACAGTCTGTCTGTGTAGGGGACCGCGGGTTGTTAATTAAGAATGACTCCGCCCCCTCTCCTCCACGCTATAGCTACTATATATTATTATTAATAATACCGATGAATACCGATGACTGCCAGGTGCATTATGTAAAGTTAGTTGTGTACACTATCGATAATCATGATCACCTACCTAGAGAGAAAGGGATTTCGTGCCCGCAGTTTTCTGATTGGTCACAGTTACGTACGGATGTATACATAATACTTAGTTATTCGTCGTCAAGTAAGAACTACTACTACTACTACTACTGCACACATACCATTCAGGTCTGATTGTTAACATCTCAATGTCTGAATTCATTGGATTGTGGATTCCTTTTTTTTCATGTACCAGGTATCAAGTATGAATGAATGAAATGAATGAAATGGATGTGGATATAATAGAGAGAAAGGGATTTCGTGCCCGCAGTTTTCTGATTGGTCACAGTTACGTAAGAACGTATACATATTACTTAGTTATTCGTCGTCAAGTAAGAACTACTACTACTACTGCACACATACTATTCAGGTCTGATTGGTAACATCTCAATGTCTGAATTCATTGGAATGTGGATTCCTTTTTTTTCATGTACCAGGTATCAGGTATGAATGAATGAAACGAATGCGGATATAATATACAAGGCGCTTCGCTCCGCGGGCGGCCTACGCCACCCGCCCGCTACGCTCGCTCAGGAAGGAAAAGCACATCAAATGCGAAGCGGACTGCTGTAGTTTTATACAAGAGTCCCGCCGCCATGCTTCAGGAGGAAACAGCTCGGACGCCACATACGCTTTTCGCGTCGCGGGCGGTTTTCCGCTACGCTCGCTCACATGTCGTACATACGTACATACCGTAGGCAGGGTACTTGTTTTCTGACTCGCTGGAATGGTCCGGCAAGTAATAAACGGAAGCGATTCCCAAGTGGGAGCTCTGAGAGGCCAGGGATGTACCAACCGAGCACGCTCAGAGGTTGAGATATCTATAACTAGTTCTATGTATGTATGTGTGTGTATGTATGTATGTATGTATGTATGTATGTATGTATGTATGTATGTATGTATGTATGTATGTATGTATGTATGTATGTATGTATGTATGTATGTATGTATGTATGTATGTATGTATGTATGTATGTATGTATGTATGTATGTATGTATGTATGTATGTATGTATGTATGTATGTATGTATGTATGTATGTATGTATGTATGTATGTATGTATGTATGTATGTATGTATGTATGTATGTATGTATGTATGTATGTATGTGACCACAGAGCTCGTATCTTTCTAGGGTGAAGAATCAGCACGGACACTGGGCTTGCTGGATGTCGACGAGTAGAAGAACGGTTTAATGTGAAGAACACACACACACCCTCGTCGTGAGCACACGGCAAGATCCATAACAACGCCTGCGAAGATATACTCAACCCTCTGCAATTTGTGACCGTTGCTGCTGGGATGATCAAACGAACACCTTCCCTGGCTCTTCACAGCAATGGCGGGACCGAAGAGACATCCAAGACATGTTAGGACCTAAGAATAGCCAACGACAGTCCCGCAGGAGGAAACTCGGCCACCGAGTCAAGGCCCACTGTATAACTCATATACTCCGAACCATTGCAAATTAAAACAACGACCGCATTACAAGCGATGACCACGGCCAGGAAATACAATGCCAAGCGGTGCCCTACTCCCCCATGCCCCTGAAAGTAGCGAAGGGTTGGCGACCTGACAAATTATTCCTCGCATCACTCAAATATGGTGCTCATCTGATAATAATGCTCATACCCCCTTATTCGCCCTCCAAAGGTAGATTTTATCAACAAGAACCTACTACGGTGAGACTTGAAACGGGTCGCAACAAGCGATTTCGTCAAAATATCCGCGTGCTGCTCTTTCGAAACTACGAACTGAATGTCGATCTTTTTAGCACAAAGTAGCTCTCTAACAAAATGAAAACGCACGTCGATGTGCTTACTCCGAGCAGAGCTAAGAAAGTTCTCAGCGAACGCTATGACCCCCTCGTTATCTCAAAAACCCGGACACTTTATCAGCTTAGCTCTAGACAAATAAGGACAACACTGCGCCCATAAACAAAGCTTCCCTCACCCCTCACTGCGCCCATAAACAAAGCTTCCCTCACCCCTTCATCCAGGACGACATACTCTGCCTCAGATGTGGACACACCTCTACGTGCTACTTGCCCAGCTAACGGCCGCACCCCCCAGGGTATTTACCGTGCTCGATACCGAGCGCCTATCGCTCGAGTTGTCAGCATAATCAGCATCTCTATACGCAGATAGATCCAATCCCGAGTCCAGCTCGAAAGTCAATCCCATAAACCCGGTCCCGTCGAGGAAGGCCATAATATTTAAAAATGCCTTCCAGTGCCTCCCCGTGTTGTGGGAGTGGCGCGCCACAGCACACACATCGTTCGAGATGTCCGGCCCATGGTCGACAGCCACATCAAGCTGCCCACAGCCTCCATGTACGACAAGCCTCCCCCAAGTTCGCTCTCCTCTCTTTGACTTAGTTCCGCACCGGGGGTCGCGGGGATGTCAGAAGATGAGTTAACACCAAACACTCCAGCATGCTCTCAATAAACGTCTTCTGCGTAAGCTCCAAATGTCCCTAATTCCCAGTCGCATTTGAAAGTACAACCAGTGTACCAAGTCAGTTCGCCGAGGTTGTTCGTGGGGAATTTCGTAACTAGAGCGGCATGAAAGTCTCGACATGTCTTGTCTGATCCTGCGATCACGATGTCATCTACATGAACGACCATGATCAGTACTACCTTGCCGTCCACAACCATGCGAAATATGCACGGATCAAACCTACACTGCTCCATACCGTACTCTACCACGGCTCTACCAATAACCCGGCCCACTGGCGTCCGCTCTGCTTTAGACCATACAATGATATGTCTAGGCGGGCAATCTTTCCTGACATGTCACCACACCCACCGGGTAGTTTCATTTATATATCTCGCCATCGAGTTTCGCGCGAACAAAAGCTTGTTCGACGTCTAGATGAAAAATCTTTGCACCATGTTCATTGGCAACAGCCGCCAGAATTATAACTTTCGCTGACGAGGAAGTTGGTGCAAGCGTTTGAAAGTAATATACATCCTGCACCTGGCTAAAACCCTTAGCCACAAGTCTGACATTTTTCTTTACTATCAGGCCCTCCTTACCCGTCTTGTAGGTAAACACTCACTTCGCACCTAGGTTTCTGCCCTTGCGGCGGTGTAGCGGCTTTGTAAGTACCGGTCGTTTTGTGACCATCCAGCTCATTTTTCATGGCCTCGTGCCACGCCGCTTTGTACTGAGAACGCTCTACGTTCGCTATGGACTGCGGGGGCGGTTCTATGTCTTCCGGAAAACCACTCGGCTTGCACACGTTCAACTCCCCTCTATTCTCCACAGCAGATCCTCCGGCCATCAAGGCCACAGCGTCCTCCGTCGTCCAGGATGTACGATTCAGGATACTTCCAGGCTTCATCACTCATATGCTGCCGCAAGCAGCGCGTCTGTGACTTCATCGTCCATCCTTAGGCTGTGCACAGCAGGTTCACCCTCCAGATGTTGGCTCTGACCCGGGTCCGGCCCCGCACTGTCGGGGGGAGCCGTCCCCAGCTGCTGAACTCGTGTGATGCTGTGCCTGGGTCGCTTTCGGTCCTCTATGCAGGGACCGAGGAGGCGTCCGCGGCACCCCCTTGAGACGAACCCGTCGTCGGCTGATTCGACCCTCCCCATCGGGGCCGAGGAGGCGTCCACAGCGCCCCCTTGAAACGAACCCATCGTCTCGGGTGTTCCGTCGCCGGCCTCGCAGGCGGCAAGTGCCTGCTGTGCGGGTTACTGCAGAAACGCGTCCAGGTCAAAACCCGACGTCACATCGAGGTCGATCAAGTGAGCCAGATCGTCGTCCAGCTCATCCACCACGCCCTCGCCACTTCGATCAGACGTGCTCACGTCGTCTGCCTCGCCCCCCCCCCTTTCCGTGGACAGGGAGCCATTCTCCTGGGCCGGTACAAGTGGTGCAGGTGACAAGCGTTTCCAGGTAACATTTCGCGTGATTAGCACAATGCACTGCCTCGTCAGTACTCGTACTGAGTCTCGGGGGTAGTTGGGTGTAGGGCCAAAGTAAAAGCACTCTTGTGCTCTCGCCTGTGACTTGGTTTCCCTCTTAACCTTGCAGTAGCCAGGCTTGAGGAAAGGTAGTAGTACTACCGGGGAGCAGCTACTATGCCACATTACATGCGGCGATTTGCTCTCTGTGTTAGCTGTCATCGCCGCGCGGTTCAAGGCGTCACAACCCCAGTGGGACACTTCCACCCACAGCCACGCAGTGGCCGGGAGTTGCGCGCTGGGAAAAAAATCGACTGGATTCGGCCCGCCATTGCGGCCGTCTCATTCAGACCTAGCGCGCGCTTTGCTGCTCCATTAAATAGGGGACTGGCGACCGTCGTGAATTCCTGCTTGATTCCTCGTGATCTGCACAGGTCTCCAAACTTGCCCCCGCTGAATTCACCACCCCCTTCAGATCGGACGATTACCACCGTCGAAGGGACACTGTCCGCACGAGAATCGTGAGGAATTACTCGAACAATTCCGCAGCGTCCGACTTGTGGCGCATGAAGTATACCCACGTATACCGTGGAAAAGCGTCCGACTTGTGGCGCATGAAGTATACCCACGTATACCGAAAAATCGTCGCGCACGATGAGAGAACAACTTTCCCGCCCGAGAGACTCTACCACCTTAGGTCCACTCAAATCCACAAAAACCCTCCCAAGATTTTTATCTGTTTGTGTGTGTGGACTGCTTGATACTTTAGCGGAGACCCTTCGCCATGGAGCACCCTCTGATCTCCAGCAGCTCTCCCTCGAGGCCAATCCCTTGCTACTCCGCGGTCTTGCGGAGTAGTGCCTCGTGGGAGTGTCCAGCCGGGCTGTGGCAATCGTTAAGGTTAATCGCAGGCTTGTTGAGCAGTTGCCCCGGGGTGAGTACAGCACTGGCATTTTCCCTACAAATGCGGTTGAGCCGGTCGCTGTAAACACTGCAAAGAGTCTCACTCAATGGAAACACGTTCGAACGCTCTGACTTGAGCTTGATTACAGCTCCTGTGGGGCACCCTTCGCAAGTGTGGCCGTTTTGTACGAGAGTGATCAGGGAAGATAGGTGGTAGCCAAGATTCAGCACGTGTGCAACGTTCGTTATCAGCTCTTGCACGACATCGTTTCCGGACCGAAAGATAACGTTAGTGACACCGTAACCTTCGATCGATCGAGTGGATCCATTCTTCGATTCGCACTTTCAAGTTGCATTCTCGACAATAGATCATGCAGTGTGCAAAGAGCCTCATGAAAGTAGACGCACCCCTATCGCATAACTAGGCCTCGTCTTCTACTGTACTTGCCAAGTAGACTCCCAATCACCAACCCCCCGCAACATCACTGCACCCACCCGTCTCTTCGGCCTTGAAAGCTGAGGCCTGGACCGTACCTTCTCCTTGGTTGTTGTCCCTTGCCCCAACCTCACTCACCACCACCATGACAGCTTCTTCTTTTGATAAGAAGGGGACATCAGCAACGTGCCTCCGTCCGTTGCATCGACTGCATCGATTCACTGACGCGGGGCAGGAATCGGCAGAGTGCCACCGTTCTTGGTATCGGCACATAGCTTCATCATGCAGCCGCTCTTCCAATGGCCATTCTTGCCACAACTATGACTGTTGCCCCCTGGAGTAATTCCGCTGGTGGCTTCGGCTTCTTGGTATCGACTGCATAGCTTCACCATGCAGCCGCTCTTCCAATGGCCATTCTTGCCACAACTATGACTGTTGCCCCCTGGAGTAATTCCGCTGGTGGCTTCGGCGCTGCTGTCATCGCCACCAGCAGCCGTGGCCGAGCCGCCACCATCCTCGTTGATGCCTCCACCGCCTCGTCCGTGCTGTCCCCTTCGTCCGCCTTTTCTCCGCCTTTTTCTCTGCCACTGCTTCCACCTTTCCCCCGACCACCTCCACCGCCGCCGCCGGCGTACATAGCATGGCTTGCGTTGCCAGCATTGGACCCCTTCTTCCTGTTTCCAGAACGTCGGTGATGTCGTTCTCGAACAGCCTTGACGATGTCATCGCGGCCGATGCTGTCACGAGATGCCAGGTTCCGTGCCTCCACCTCGTATTCGGCGTGCAGAGTGTCAATAAAAATGGAGTACGGCATGTGGTCGTCTACTGATATTCTTGCTGTCCGCATTCCGCGGCAAGATCCTCGATTCTACCTATCTCCTCGAACGGGTTGCTCCCCGGCGTCTAGAGAGGTCCGATTTGGCCCCCGTCTTTTGAGGGCTGTACCGTGCAAGGAGAGTGTCCAACGCTTGCCTCGGTGAGGTACAACATACTCTTATTACTGTTGCCCTTCTGGACCGTCGACAGGAAATCCACGCCGGTGTTTGCATGTGCACACTTTCGCGGCTAAACCCCCTAGCGACAAGTACCGAGTTTTCTGTGTCCAAATCCCCTACGGAAATGTGCTGCGGTGGATCCGACACGAAGGCAGACAAGAAACCAACTCCTTTGGCGTAGTACCGAGCGTCTCTTGTCCAGGGGTTGAACTCAGGTTTCAGCCCACTAAACGATGGCACAGGAGTGTGTTTAAACGTCAAATGGCACGAGAGAGGGATATCAAATCCACCACTCTATTCACCGCCAGGTTATGCACCCCATTCTTCAGTTCTCCCAGGCTGGTCTGGCTGACCCCTCAGTAAGCCAACCTCGACAGGCAACGCCGTTCCCCCGCGTCCCGTTGCTCCGAATTTCCGCGAGGCGCCCTCACTCAAAATTGTCTCTTGTTCTGCTGCAATGTCCCGTTCCATGCCTGCAGCAGCAGCAGGGATCTCTCTCACAGCAGTGACTACTGTCCCCAGCGGGGTCTGCCCAACGGCAGCATTGCGCTCAGCGCTGCCGATCTCCGATCGGCCCTCCATAATTTCCCTCATGGCGTTCATCATCGACGCCTGACGGTGCTCCAACGCCAGCTTGACCTCGCGTCTCAGCTGTAAAACTTCACCCCGAGAATCGTGCTCTTCTTGAGCCGACTCCTTTGAAGACATATTTGGCTTCTTGTACTAGACCTCAACGTTCCAGACACTAGTGTGTTCGTAGAGTCCAAGCCTGGATGCCCTGACCACCACGTGGTCTGATGAGATTTTTCATAGTCGTTGTATTAGAGGACAGAGGAGGAGAGAGAAAGCGGAGAACTGAGTGCTCGAACTCTTTTCATGAGCACATGAGCACACGGCAAAATTAATAATAACGTCTGCGAAGATATACGAAACCCTCTACAACTTGTAACCGTTGCTGCTGGAGCGATCCCAACGAACAACCTGCAGCATGTCAGAGGGATACGGGCCGAACGCGGCAGCTGTGGACAGACGCATTCTGCTTGCGAGCTCTCGTAATGTTGGGTTATGTAGAACGCAAAAAACAAAACCGTTATGACATTTTACGATTCCGTTTGTTTTGCCCAGCCATGTCGCACCTACAGCAGCTCGACCAGCTCTGAACGACTTACAACCGCACCAACACGACGAGAAGTTTCCTTAGTATGTGTGCGTGCACAAAGCCCATCGGGACTGGCATTAGTGTCGCGCTCCTCGTCATTAGTGTGGTTAATGTTCGTTTAAATTCTGTTACTCTTATTATTAATATAGTTATTACAAGAGTAATTGTTGTCATCAAGTTGTGATTATTATCGTGAAAATTCTACTTCTTCTTCTTCTTGTTACTATTATTATTACCATTACTATTAATACTATTATTACAAGGGGCTGCGCCGGCGGCCTGGACGGCCACCGGTCGCAGGCTCGCGCGCAGGGAGTATAGAGTAGAGATGGAGTAGAAGGAGGTTGATACTCGATGCCAAAAGACTGAGAGCGTGCGCTCGGCACTCCACTCTCTAGATTTTGTTGTATGTCTTCACAATAATAAGATTGAATTGAGAAATGAAAAGGCGACAGAATACTGACGATTACTTGCCGAATAACCTAAAAGCGGCGGAATCCTTGAAGGCGGTGTACCTAACTTCAACTCAGGCAGTACGCGATGACCGACAGCGCAGCTCCGCAGAAAGGTGCCGTCACAGCAGCACTGCTGCAGCTGTACACCCCCGCAGCCACGTAGTACAGCTCCACTGCTGCTGCCGCTGTACGATAGCGTACGCACCATAAGTGCTGCTGGCCTTCATTAGAGCTGCTGGCTGTAGGTGACATGCGATATCTCTCTCATACATCCCCGGCATGTTTGTTTTTTGGATGGCAGTTCTCAAGTCAGCCTGGGTGGCATGTGCTATTGGGGCGTTCCATCGATGTTCCAGACACAGCCACCCGAGCAGCCCCCACAATGGCGACGCCGGCCGGGTAGGTGACCCTCCCTATGGGCCGGAGGTCGGAGAGGACGTGTCGGAAAGAACCACGCGAATGCATTCACTCTGTCGAAAGACCATGGCTCAAAACACTGACAAGGCAGGGATTTTCGGAGATGCCGTCGTAGATCTCAACGTGAAGGCTTCGCGCGGTCGCCATGGCGCTGAGTGGGCGGATCCTCCGACGCCAGGCGGTTCAGACGTGCAGGGGGCCCGCCGGCAAACAAATCGCACGGAAAGATGATCAGAGGCGGGAGCGATCCGCCGACGAAGAATTGATCGGATAAGGCTGAGGATCATAATATTAATAGGTATATTTATTGGTTGTTATTGTTATGATTATTTTTACTGATGTTTTTGTTGTTGTTGTTGTTGTTGTTTTTGTTATAATAAGGGCTCCGCATGGATGGGAGTTGGCATTCGCCGGCACCCATGCTTCGGGAAGGAAAATTTACGTCATCAGAGTAAATAATTCGTGTTTTGAGATCTGAATATACGAAGTACGTACAAGATATTATGGGCTGACGATTAGCGTGTGTACCAGCTCGAAGCTGGTGCGTACGCTCAGACTCGATTGCCGATGGCCGGACAATATACGGTCTATAAATTGAGTCAAGCACGAAGTCACGATTTTTAGGTGATCTTGTATGAGAATCTTCAGTAGAAGAGACGACGACGATGTATGTATGGTGTAGTGACCCCGAGCCACGGTGTTGATTCTGTCCATCAGACAGAGCTCTCGAAGAGCATGTTGTTGAGAGAGATGAAGAAGAGAAGGAGGAGATAGGAGGAGCGAGGATTAAGCCAGCAGGGCTCGTGCGCCCGCAGCTCAGAAGATGAGGCATGTCCCCGAACTAAAGTCCGAAGGATACCACCTCAATCAATGATCCATGACGGCCCTAGGCTACTTCCCTGAACAATCCACTGGTATTCCAGGGTATCTAGTATTCCAGGGTATTCTATTCGACCGAATCTAACAGTCCCGTTTTAGTGTCCGACATATGTACCCACGTAGATACTTCCATGATACTCATGGCAAAGCTTAGGCTACTGCACTACCTGTCTGTGGTGTTTACCTGTGTGTACTTTACATACTACTACTACTACTACTACTACTACTACTACTGTACTGTTGTTGTGATGGAGTAGCACATCCATTGTATAGGAACGTTTATACCCGTATGCGAACCTTATTTCAAGGTCGTGCATAGCGCTTTGGAAATGCCAGGTTTATCTGCAGGCGAATGTTATATGGTTATACGTAGCGCTTTGGGAATATTCAGTGGAGCCAATTCAGATACCCCCTTTGTGAGCAGAACATTTTGTTATAAGTGTGGGAATCTTGTGTATGGCAACGTCCCGGTAGAGAACATTATGTTTTCCGTTTGGGAATCCTCTGTATGACAACGTCCCGGTAGACTGTATCTGCACACAGATCATTAGGTTTGGTCAACGTCTGGAGTGAGTTGTGTCCCAGACGAAGCCCACCCTGCTCACTCGAGTTCTCTCCATCTCTCTCAACTAGCGTGAGAGACGATAGCAAGAAGCCCGTGATCTATAAGCAACATGCCCTACCCAGCGCCGACATCCCTTGTGTCTCTTACCAGCTTACATCTCTGCCCCGTCCTGTCTTACGAGTAGCTATGCTGTGCTATGCTGCTCTCTGCCTATGATACGAGTACTGTAGCTTTGGTATGCTGCCAGAAAGTACTCGCTATGTGTACGAGGGAACACAAGAATGTAAGACCTGCTGTTGTTTGCTGGTACTGTATCACATGAAAATCATGATACGAAAAATATCCCTACTCTTAGATGGGTACTGCCTACGTACGAAGTACGAGCTACGTCGTACCCGGTAACCCTGTGTTACCAAGCAGTGACTATTAATATATTATACCTGTCTACTGCTGTTGAAACAGGTGCTAGCTCGAATACGACTCCTCGATGCGTTAAGGTATCGATTTTGGCTGATTTTCGAAATTGAACTCTGTAACAATTTACTCGATACTTTCGCGTCACAGGCCATACTTCGAAAAACGCACACGAGAACGTGGCAACTGTTGCGGGGAAAGTATCCAACATACGCTACCGGGAGCGAGCTCATTTTGGTACCCTTACAATACCCAGGGCATACACAAAACAAGCGGATGCAAAATATCCTGGTCTGTTGCTATACGCGTTTCTGCACGTCTTACGCAAGTTCAGCTGTCAGCCCACAATACTAGAAGCATCACACGTGAATTACATTCCAGTCAGTCAAATGACAGAGGTATATTAGATGTGTGCAGTAGTCTAAAACAGTGAATTTGTTCATCACTCCGCAACAAGTGAACACACTATCAACGTTCTTGCCGCCCACAAACCAAACAAAGCAACATATTGTTGATACTGCCAGCTTAAAGCTGTAACACGGCATACTGTGTTTTGAGAGACATCACCCTTCGTGTAAGATCATATCCCTTTTGGAGTCATCCAGGTGGCGGGTTCTCCTGCTCCTGCCATACACCCTGAGTGGGTTCACCTGCCGAATTTGCTATTTAACTGCCCCTTCAAAAATACGAAGTCGACTTGGTTACAACGAACTCTTACATGGAGCAGGACTGCGATATAACGAAATCTTGCACAACACCGGCTATTACCGCACTGCATGGAAAATGGACGGGATACGTCACCAATCAACGTAAGACCAAAACTCCAGTGATCAGATCGTTGACCAAGGAATTGAATCTCTTTCCACCCCGTACAAATTGAATATGCGACACTCTACAGCTTCGGCAAGGCAGACAATGCAGCCCATGCTTCCAGTGGCTTTACCTTGTTGGTGCAGACGTCGGTGGTCGTCCGATGTGCTTGGTCCGTTGTCCTTTGGTTAGGATTTGAGGCTCAACTTGTGTTGAAGTTGGAGAGGTAGGTAACTTCCTTTCCCTCAAGACTGATTGTCATGTTAACTGCGCCTCCGCTGTTAATCAAGCAGTCAGTGTCTGCTTCTTGGTCCCGATGGCGATGACTCTCTGTCCAGCAAGAAGAGGAAGCCTGTTGTTGGCGTTCGGGTGAACACGAAAGCCGAAGCCGCCAGTGGCTCTTGCTTCTCCCGGGGTTCACCCGCGGCTGTTCTTCCACTGTCGTGAGCGTGTGGACTTCCTTGAGCTGACGATTGGTCTCGGTATTCTCTGTCTTGGGCTCGGCTCGTGTGGACGCGCGAGTCAGACGCAGCTTTCCAGCCGCTGACACGACCCCTGGTGAAGCAGGCAATAAAATCTCAGCTGATGCTACGGGTGATGCCGATGGTGAGGATTCCAGCTGATGATCTGGTGACCTCAGACGATACTGATCGAGTGATCCCAGACGTTGATGCTCCAGTGATCCCGGATGCTGATGCTCCGAACATCCCAGATGCTGATGCCCCGATGGTTCCAGATATTGGTGGTCCGATGATCCCAGGTGACGCTGCTCCGGGGAGTGGATGACATGTTGGTGTTATGCTGGGATTTTGATCACCCAATTTTCCTCCCCGTAGATCCGATATGGGTCTCTATCAGGGTAGACGAAATCCACACACGTGGGGGGGGGGTCTACCCCCGATACCTTCTTGGTATGCGTGCTGTCGAAGATCTCCTCGACGCTTAGATTGGATGTCGTACTGGCGGTCTCGTGATGCGGTGCATCCCTTGTGACTCCACGCAAAGTGTGTAAGATTCGATCCCGGGCGAAGCAACAGATGCGTCCCCGGGAGAAATAGGAGATGTAGCTACTGATGATGATGACAACTCTCCAGCTTCCTGCGGTAGTGTTCTAGTTTCCGATGATGACGTTCCAGTCCCTGATGAGAAATCTTTAGTCCTTGGTGATGGTGTTCTGGCCCTTGGTGAGGATAATCCAGCTCCCGTCTATGACGCTCCGGCTGTTGTTGTCGACAACTTGTCCTCTTCCAGAAGGTTGCTGGCGTATTAGTGCGGTATGTCTAAGGTGTACACTCGTTGACACTCCATCTCTGCAACAATATCCTCCCCAGGCGTGCTGTCCTGTATTTGTGCTCGATCGTGTTTCCTCTCAACGACAGTGGCCTCCTTAGGCGTGTTATTACCACTCCTTAGCATGCATCTGTTCCTGGCCGCAGGCGTTTGTCCATCATGCTTGGATACCCCGTTCTGTTGGAGCGTTGTTGGCGCCGCTTCTATCGTGCCTCTCGGGGTGCGAAGAAATACTTTGTACGAGCACAGACCCTTGTCCTCAGGGCGCTCGTTCAGTGGAAGTGAAGCGTTGCTGTTGAGCTGTAGGTGGGAGCTGCTCCCCGTTTCGAGAATGGTGCCTACTCCCGACTTCATTGCTTTGACGGAAGAGAAACGGTTACGTCCCAAGGTGCGATCATGGTCCAGCCTGGTCGATGATGCGTCCCCAGATAGTCCCAGTTAACGGCGCAAATACTTTGTCGTTATCGGCGGTGACGATGGTCTTCGGCTCCTATAGGCTTCAAATCCCGCATGCTGTCCTGCAGATTTGGAGTTCGCTCGTCGTCGAGCAAGTGGCCCGACGCGCCGCTGTCCACAATTATCGTGAACCTGTTAGCGTAGAGGTGAAAATCCCTTCTACCGTTGCCTGCCACCAGTCCCGTAAACGTGAATCTCTTGTCCAAGTCGGACGGCTCCTCGTCGTCGCTGACGGAGGTGATCTCGCGCTCAGTACAGCAGAGGCGATGCGAGCGCCGTTACTCTGCAACGAGTAACATCCCGACTCGTCGTGAGAGGTAGTTTTGCGTGCAGCACACCAATTCTGCTCAGTATTATCGTTGCATTCTGCCTTGATCTTGGAGGATTCCTTGTTCTTCTGCCTGTCGTGGGCGCCAGTAGAATTGTTGTTATGTTGTTGCCGTTTTTGTTGTACTTGCTGACCAGTTCTTGAAGAGCCTGCTGACCATCTCCGCTCATTCCAATCGAGCTTGACTACGTGTAGAGATGCGGTCTTCTCTGTGAGCAGATAGAGAATTGCGTAGGTAGCCTCGTTCGCTCTGTCATAGTCAGCAATTGCCTTGTCGAGAGAAGCTTAAGCTCCCGTGCCGGTCGTTTCTTTGCTTGGCCGGGGCTTCCCTGCGATCAGGCTTGCAAGGTTTCGGCACGCAACGCCGAGCACTACCGCCAGTCTCTCAATCGCGAAAGTCGCCCGGCTTGCGGTCATCGAAGTTCGTCAGTCCTTTGATAGCATTGGCGAGATTGATGCTGTTGCTGAGAGCCGAGTCCCGCATGATGTGGGTAGCACTTGGCCAGGCGGTCGTGTATGATACTACATCAGTGGTGACGTATGTACAACAATATGTCGCAGAGTAGCCGTCATATAATGCTCGGGTGTCCCGAGGCTTTCAATTTGCCGTATGTATGATACAGCAGATGTGCGTACCGGGTACCTGTGATGCAACAGGAGTACTACTGTACGAGCAGGACACGGCAGTAGTACCGTAGGATATACAGCAGTATGCCATCACGAGCGGGATACACCAGGCGACAGTGCTGCTCTCGTATGCGCAGATACAGGTGATACATGTTCGTAGAGTCCAAGCCTGGATGCCCTGACCACCACGTGGTCTGATGGGTTGCTTTATAGTCGTTGCGTTAGAGGACAGAGGAGGGGAGAGAGAGCGGAGCCTAGCTCGTAGCTCGGAGCAGAGAACGGAGCAGAGAACGGAGTGCTCAAACTCTCCTCGTGAACACACGGCATAATTCATAATAACGCCTGCGAAGATATACGCAACCCTCTACAACTTGTAACCGTCGCTGCTGGAACGATCCAAACGAACACCCTCCCTGGCTCTTCACAGCAGTGACGAGACCGAAAATATATCAAGACTTGCTAGGACCTAAGAACAGCCAACGACAGTCCCGCAGGAGGAAACCCGGCCACCGGGTCAAAACCCCCTGTATAACACATATACTCCAAACCATTGCAATTGAACCAACGGCCGCATTCCAAACGATGACCATGGCCAGAAAATAAAATGCCAAGCGGTGCCCTACTCCCCCATGCCCCTCAAAGTAGCGCAGGGTTGGCGACCTGACAAATTATTCCTCGCATCACTCAAACATGGTACTCATCGAATAATGCTCATACCCCTCACTCACCCTCCAAAGGCAGATTCAACCTACGATGAGACTTAAAAGGGGTCGCAGCAAGGGACTTCGTCAAAATATCCGCGTGCTGCTCTTCCGAAGTTACGAACTGAATGTCGATCTTCTTAGCACGAAGTAGCTCTCTGACAAAATGAAAACGCACGTCGATATGCTTACTCCGAGCAGAACTAAGAGGGTTTTCAGCCAACGCTATGGCCCCCTGGTTATCCTCGAAAACCCGGACACATGATCCGCTTAGCTCTGGACAGATAAACGACAACACCGCGCCCGTAAACAAAGCTTCCTTCACCCCTTCACCCAGGGCGACATACTCAGCTTCTGCTTTCGACAACGTAACACACCTCTGCGTACTACTTACCCAACTGACGGCCGCACCCCCTAGGGTAATTACCGTCCCCGATACCGAGCGCCTATCGTTCGACTTATCCGCATAATCAGCATCACTATACGCAGTCAAATCCAAACCCGAGCCCCGTACAAAAGTCAATCCCATAAACCTGGTCCCGTGGAGGTAAGCCATAATCTTCAAAACTGCCTTCCAGTGCCTCTCCGTTGGGTTGTGGGAGTGGCGCGCTACAGCACGCACAGCGTTCGAGATGTCCGGCCTCGTCATGGTCGACAGCCACATCAAGCTGCCCACAGCCTCCCACCTGTACGGCCAGTCTCCTCCAAGTTCGCCCTCCTCTCTTGGACCTAGTTCCACACCGGGGGTCGCGGGGATATCAGAGGATGAGTTAACACCAAAACGATTCAGCATGCTCTCAATGAACGCCTTCTGCGTAATCTCCAATGTCCCCAGTTCCCAGTCGGGTTTGAAAGCACAACCAGTGTACCAAGTCAGTTCGCCAAGGTGATTCGTGGGAAATTTCATAGCTAGTGCGGCATGGAAATCTCTACATGTCTCATCCGATCCTGCGATCACGATGTCATCTACATGAACGGCCATGATCAGTTCTACCTTGCCGTCCACAACCATGCGAAACACACACGGGTCAGACCTACACTGCTCCATTCCGTACTCTACCACGGTCTCTACCAATAATCCGGCCGACTGCCGTCCGCTCTGCTTTAGACCATACAGTGATCTGTTTAGGCGGACGATCTTTCCTGACATGTCACCACACCCACCGGGCAGTTTCATGTATATCTCTGCGTCGAGTTTCGCGCGAACAAAAGCTTGTGCGACGTCTAGATGAAAAATCTTTAAACCATGTTCATTTGCAACAGCCGCCAGAATTTTAACTGACGCTGACGAGGGAGTCGGTGCAAACGTTTGAAAATAATCTACATCCTGCACCTGGCTAAAACCCTTAGCCACAAGTCTGGCCTTTGTCTTTACTATCAAGCCATCCTTATCCGTCTTGTAGGTAAACACCCACTTCGCACCTACAGGTTTCCGCCCTTTTGGCGGTGTCGCGGCTTCGTACGTACCGGGCGTTTTGTGACCGTCCAACTCAATTTTCATGGCCTCGCGCCACGCCGCTTTGTATTGAGAACGCTCTACATCTGCTACGGACTGTGGGGGCGGTTCTACGTCTTCCGGGAAACCACTCGGCATGCACACGCTCAACTCCCCTTAGTTCTCCACAGCAGGTCCTCCGGCCATCAAAGCCACTGCGTCCTCCGTCGTCCAGGGCGTACGATCCAGCATACTCCCAGGCTTCGTCCACGACTCGTACGCTGCCGCAAGCAGCGCGTCTGCGGTCCTTTCATCCATCCTTACCTGGTGCACAGCAGGTTCACCCTCCAGGCGTTGGCTTTGACCCCGGGTCCGGCCCCGTACAGTCGGGGGGAGCTGGCCCCAGCTGCTGAGCTCGTGTGCTGGCCTCCCCGACAGGACCGCGGGGGGATCCTTACCGTCCCCTTGCCCGGTGTCGGAGGCTGAAGCTGCGCCCGGGTCGTTTCCGGCCCTCCCTGTTGGGACCGAGGAGGCGTCCACGGCGCCCCCTTGAGACGAATCGATCGTCTCGGCTGTTTCGGCCCTCCCTGCCGGGACCGAGGAGGCGTCCACGGCGCCCCCTTGAGACGAACCCATCGTCTCGGGTGTTTCGGCCCTCCCTGCCGGGACCGAGGAGGCGTCCACGGTGCCCCCTTGAGAGGAATCCATCGTCTCGGGTGTTCCGACCCTCCCTGCCGGGACCGAGGAGGCGTTCCACGGCGCCCCCTTGAGACGAACCCATCGTCTCGGCTGTTTCGGCCCTCCCTGCCGGGACCGAGGAGGCGTCCACGGCGCCCCCTTGAGACGAACCCATCGTCTCGGGTGTTTCGGCCCTCCCTGCCGGGACCGAGGAGGCGTCCACGGCGCCCCCTTGAGACGAACCCATTGTCTCGGGTGTTCCGGCCCTCCCTGCCGGGACCGAGGAGGCGTCCACGGCGCCCCCTTGAGACGAACGCATCGTCTCGGGTGTTTCGGCCCTCCCTGCCGGGACCGAGGAGGCGTCCACGGCGCCCCCTTGAGACGAACCCATCGTCTCGGGTGTTTCGGCCCTCCCTGCCGGGACCGAGGAGGCGTCCACGGCGCCCCCTTGAGACGAATCCATTGTCTCGGCTGTTTCGGCCCTCCCTGCCGGGACCGAGGAGGCGTCCACGGCGCCCCCTTGAGACGAACCCATCGAGTTTTCGGTGTCTAATTCCCCTACGGGAATGTACTGTGGTGGATCCGACACGAAAGCAGACAAGAAACCAACTCCTTTGGCGTAATACCGAGCATCTCTTGTCCAGGGGTTGAACTCAGATTTTAGCCCACTAAACGATGGCGCAGGAGTGTGTTTGACGGCCAAATGGCGCGATAGAGGCAGATCAAATCCACCACCCAACTCACCGCCAGGGTATGCACCCCATCCTCCTGTCCTCCCATGCTGGTCTGGATGACCCCTCGGTGGGTCAACCTCGACAGGCAACGCAGTTCCTCCGCGTCCAGTTGCTCCAAAATCTGGCGAGGCGCCCTCACGCAAATTTGTCTCTTGTTCTGCTGCAATCTCTCTTACAGCAGTGGGTACTGCCCCTTGTGGGCTCTCCCCTACAGCAGCGCTACCCTCAGCGCTGCCGGACTCCGATCGACCAATGCCTGCTTCAACAGCAGCAGTAGTCTCTCGTACTTCAGCAGTGGGTACTGCCCCTCTTGGGCTTTCCCCTACAGCAGTAGTTCCTACCTTTGCTGGACTTTCTCCTACAGCAACGCTGCCTTCAGCGCTGCCTGGCTCCGATCGACCGTTGTTCCTCATGAACTCGGTCATCATTTCCCTCATGGCGTTCAGCATCGATGCCTCTCTTTTCTCCATCGCCAGCTTGACCTCGCGTCGCAGCGTTTCAACGTCACTTGGAGAGTCGCGCTCTTCTTGAGCCGATCCCTTCGAGGGCATAGTTGGCTTATGGTACCAGACCTCAAACGTTCAAGCACTAGTGTGTTCGTAGAGTCCAAGCCTGGATGCCCTGACCACCACGTGGTCTGATGAGTTGCTTTATAGTCGTTGCATTAGAGGACAGAGGAGGGGAGAGAGAGCGGAGCCTAGCTCGTAGCTCGGAGCAGATAACGGAGCAGAGAACGGAGTGCTCAAACTCTCCTCGTGAACACACGGCATAATTCATAATAACGCCTGCGAAGATATACGCAACCCTCTACAACTTGTAACCGTCGCTGCTGGAACGATCCCAAACGAACAATACAGTACCCTCGGCGAAACTACTATTTTTTTTAATCGCTCTTCGTATGAACAGTCGTTCGGGGTCGTCAAATCTGCGTACATACTGATGACGATTGACTGTCAATTTTTTCATTCCCCCGAGAAAATGCAGCTAAACGTAAAAGTTTCAGGGTCCTTGAAAAAAAGAACACGCGTTCCTTTTCGACGAAAGAGCTCCGTTAGCAGGGAGCGATAGCCGGGAGATGCTCTGCTATAGCTTCTGCTCGTGAGTCACGAGGCTGACAAATCCACGGTAGTGGATGGCGCCTAGCAGTGCCCCGAATCTGCAGCAGCAGTACTGTGCTTATCCTTGGGGTAACTATCGGAACCGCAATAAGCTACCAGGTACGTAAGTGCTCGACTCGATACTATCGAGATTTTGAGTTATTCCGGGGTCCTCTCCTCGATGATCACACCGGGTGGTCCCTGTTGGAAATTTACGAGGTCAGGGTTCTTTGAATCAGGCGGTAGTACCGCCGGGAATTTCTTCTGTACAAGCAGCTCGGACTGCCCGAGACTAACGATCTACGACATGGACTGCACTAGGCAGAGCTCTTTAACGCCAGCGGTGCTGTGAGTTGTGGCGATGTTGCATTTGGCAGCGTACAGCAGATACTTGACGTTTTTGATCGTTTGTTAGTATTTCCTAGGCTCCTCCTGGATGGATGGTCCTGTCAGAAAAGAGCAGCCGTCATCATTTTTTTTCATTAGAGACCAAAGCTTATAAGCCTGAAGCATTTCACGAGACCAAGAAGTAGAAAAAGTACACGGCAAGGTGGTTAATTTATATTTTTTCTGAATTCGGGGAGACGAAATGGTACAGTCAAAGACTCCCTTGGCAGACAGATAAATATACGCTTGTCAGGAGCGCGCTTTCACACCGCTGTTGCTTGGGGATTTTAAGGCTTACGATTCACGATGTATGAACTATGCCTAGCAGAGCTCCTAACCTATGGGTGCTGGGTTGTGTTGAAGTTACTTTTGACGGCGTACAGCAGAATTATACTCGACGTTGGGTCGAGATGAGGTCCATACTTCGCATGAGAAGTATGGCGGAAGGTGACGGGTTATACACCTCCAACATCACCGTAATGCTCGCTGGGTATTCGCTGGGATGACACGGTACTAGCTGCAGTACGTTAGCGCAGCCGTTGTTAGCAGACGCTCCGAATGCGTGCAGTATGACTGACAACGCTCATTTTTACGTTTGACGTTGGTGTCGTACTTGAAATTTTGAAGCTCCACGCAGCAGGTTTCTTGATCTTGAAGAAGTATTTCTGCTAACGCCAGTGCAAGCTTTGGGTGGTGATCTTGAACGCCGTGCCCGTAGCTTTGATCGCGCTTACGCGATGCGAGGCAGGTACAGTAGATAGCAGTACTGCTGTGTGATCAAGATACACAGTAAATTGTCACATCCGCCTTTAGAGAAACGATTCAAAATAGTTCTTATTTTAACAGTCTTTTCGGGACACATATCTACCTGGTACGATCTACGTTGAGTCTACTGGTAGTGACGACTCAAAAAACAAAAATATCTCCCAGACTGGGTCCGATGGTGCTCTTAGATTTTTTTCGAACCTCAGCACTCCTTTGACAAATAGCAGAGTGTTTATCAGCAGTTAACTTATACTGGTATACCGCTGTCGCTTAGAGTGACCGAGGATTACGATCCACGAAGCTGACTACGCTCAACCGAGCTCCTAACCTTCAGGCGAGCTGGGTTGTGATGTAGAGTTGCTGTGGAGGAGCGTACAACAGTTACACTCGAGTATTGCTCGAGAGTATTGGCCCTTGTCTATGAATAGACAGAGCGGAGGTGAGATTTCACTTCTCCTTACGCGATAGTGCTCTGCGGGTGTCTCTTTCGCAGTTATAGTAATTAGACTACCGCAGTAGTAGATTCACCTGCGCAGGACTCTCTTAAAAGTTCACGGTATCCGTACCACGTTTCAACCAAGTAGATGTTTGATGTTTTGATTCCTCTCGTCGTAGTCGCAGAGAAGTATAAGGAGTTCCCTTTTCGTACGTCAGCAGGTTTCTTGATCTTGAAAAAAAGGTCCAGTATTCCTGCTGCTGTAGCGAGCCAGTAGCAGTTCGGGGTGGCGATCGTGGGCCACCGTGCCAGTAGCTTGCCGCGTATACGCGATCCGAGGCTATTTTGCCCATTACGGGTTGGCGATTAGCGCGTGTACCAGCTCGAAGCTGGTGTGTACGCTAGGACCGTATTGCCGATGGCCGTACACTACACGGTCAATAAAATGAGTCGAGTGCGAAATCACGATTATTAGGTGATCTTGTACCAGAAGCTGAATAGAAGCGAAGACGACGAGATGGTATGGTGACCCCAAGCCACAGTGTTGATTCTGTCGGTCAGACAGAGCTTCCGAAGGGCATGTTGTTGCAGGAGCGAAATGAAGAAGGGGAAGAGCTGAGAAGAAGAGAGAGGAGTGAGGTAGCAGAGCTCGTGGGCTCGCAGCTCAGATGATAAGGCATGACCCCGAAATAAATTCCAACGGATATTACCCCAAAACTCCACGACGGCACAACGAAACCGATAGATATCTCCAGACCAGAAAAAAGTGGAATCTCGCCGTCTTCAAGAAGCAATATCGATGTTTTTTCCATCTCCACAAGATCCACGCTCTTCGGGGTCGCTGTGGTCGTTAGCGGCGTGCGGGAATAGGAGGGGCTGAGGCCGAGGAACGCGATCCTCGAGAAGAAGAGTTGGCGAACTGATCCCAGGCTGAGACGGTGGGCGGAAATTCTGGTGTTTCTGCTTCACTGTCAGCCTTCGAACACTACTTTTTTAGCTATACATATAAGTACGATATTGTTGGCCCTGCGTTCTCAGCGCTCCTCAGCGTTTCTTGGACGTACCTCTTTGCTATGTTCGTGTTAGCGCGAGATGAGGTTCACTTTACGAGACGAAACTGCCTCGTCGTGATTCCCGAGCCCGACTGTGTCGGGAGCGGCCTCGGGCGTGCTTGGGCCGTGCCCCGGCTGCCGGCTGGCCGGGTGTGCTGTGCTCGTTTTTTACAGAAACATTTCAAACGCGTCAGCTGTGAGTGGGACCAGTTGAGTGGCCAATACATGATTTGGTATAGTCTCTTGGCCAAATATTTGGTTGACGGCCTGCCTTTGCCCCGCCAGGCCTACCTTGGGCCCGTCAAACCCTCTTCTGAAGTATTGTAGTTTGGAGTATTGGGATGTCCTTGACGGCTGCCCATCACGAGGAAAATGTGCCGTCTACCGTCATCTATGCAAATATTCTGTTTTTAATGCCATCACCCAGATTGGACCTTTTCCCCTTGGTCGAAACGGGAGAGGCAGTAGCCTCCGCGGCTTTCGACAACTCACGGGGGCAAGAGCGCGGGGAATATGAACTGGGGTGGTTGGTCTCATGCTCCGCCGTTGCTTGTGCGTTGAGGGCTGGGCATTCCAGAAACGAGTGTCGAAGTTTCGATTAAGGCTATTTTACGTGTGAAAGCACGAGTTTTAACCAAAAATTTTGAGATTCGTAGGCTAGCATATATGGTCGCGAAACGAGCGTCGCGAGCGTCTTCGGCTGCTGCTTACGGCGGACGACCAAACTCCGTAAGCCAGAGAGGACGGGGTCTTTGGTTTCGACCGAATCGAATCAGCCTACGACGCAGGAGGAGCGGTGCGATGGTGGAGGTACAAACGGTGTCTACGACTATTTTTTTGTACACGCAGGCAGTATCAATGCATCGTGGAGTTTTGGTTGTGTTGTGAAGAGGTTTGTTATACTTTTGTAGCCGCCCAGAACAAACAACAGTTATGAACGACACGATGTCGTTTCTTTTACACCCTCATGCAGATCCCCTCACGGACCAACTCACCCTGCAAACTGTTTCGTTGCTGACCCTCGAGGGTGTTGATATGCCTTTCCTCGTCGTGCCTACTGCTATAGTGACAAGTGGAGTGCATGTCGACGATTTCCTCCCACCCCTGTCTAGACCTGCAGAGATGAATTGAGTTCATGTTATGATTTCTTCCCGCCTCCGTATACTACTCTAGAGCCGAGTAGAGTGCATGTTGATGACTTCCTCTCGCCCCCACCTGCAGTACGAGTAGATATGAATGAAGTGGATGTGGATGACTTTCCCTCGTCCCCGTTTTCAGTACGAGTAGAATTGACTGGAATAAAAGAGAAGGGTTTTCTCCTGCCTCCGCGTACAAGAAAAGTAAGTGATGCCTTACGACCCCAGGGCGATTTCCCCCCCACGCCCACCGTAGAAGAGTGCGCAGAGTTTACGATATTGGTTCCGCCCTCGATAACTGTGCTTCCCTGCCCGGACAGCTGTGCCGGGGCGGCCTCGGGTGTACGTGTTCTACCGCTTGCTGTAGCTGCTGCTGCCGTCGCCGCTGCTTTGCTACTGCTGCTGCTGCTATTGCTACGTACTGCTGCTGCTGCTCTGCGTTGTTGCTCACCCAGCTCCCCTCATGGAGCAGGCCTGCGATATATTTCGTTGCTGAACCTCGAAGGTGTGTTTCTTCTGTTTTATCGTTTATTTTTTCAATCTCACCTTCACTTTTCAGTTTATGGACAAGCTGTGGTTACAGGTGGCGTCCCTTTCCCCTACCGGTTAGTGCCTTTATTTTTATCACGCAGAGGGTTCAGCCTTCGCAACGCTCATCGATTAATCATCGAATTTTGCTAACTCTCGCTCTCGCGCTGTCGGCTCGTCTAGTTTTTCCGCAAGAAAAAGTCCCCGCGGGAAGTGTCTTCATTGTAGCGCACAGAGGGTTCAGTCTTCCCAACGCTCGTCGATTATTCATTGTTTTTTTTCCAACTTATGCATTCGCGATTTTGGTTCGTCTAGTTTTTACGCAAGAAAAATCCCTGCGAGCACGAGCGCGCACCTGGCGAGACTCGGACTTAAAGCTTGACTTTAATGGGGACGAGATTCACCCACTACAAAGGATCTCCGTCGGGGACGCCATTTTACCTTCTCTCGTCGTGTCCCACCGTGCTCCCCTGCCTCGACTGCTGTGTCGAGAGCGGCCTCGGGCGTGCGTGATGTGCTACTGCTGCTGCTGCTGCTGCTGCCGGTGCTGTTGCTGTCGCTGCTGCTCTGCCGCTGCTACGTGCAGTTGTTGTTCTGCTGTTGCTGTGCTGCTGCTCACGCAGTCCGCCTCGCGTTTAGGTCGGCCTGAGATATATTACGGGGGTCCATAGTTAACGGGACCAATCTTTGTTAGTAAAAATAGGCAAATATATAGGTTTTTATGTACATCATAGGTCCTGTTAACTATGGACCCCCGTAATAGTATACTGTCGTTCCTCCTCGTACGCCACCGGGCCCCCCTTCCTTGACCGTTGTGCCAAGGGCAGCCTCGGGCGTGCATGATGTGCTACTACAGCTGCTCCTACTGCTGCTCTGCCACTGCTCTGGTGTTGCTGTTTTGTATATGCTGCTGTGCTGTTGTGCTTCTGCTGCTGTTATGTCTGCGATATGTTTTTGCTGCTGACCCCCGTGAGCATGGTTACCCAGCAAGTCAACCCTTCTCGGTGATGTGTCTCTGCGTCCTAAAAGGACGGATCCATCTGCTTGGGAAGCTGTACGAGTACAGTTTTGTTGTTGACATTTGTTTGTCGTTTCGGCGGAAGTCTCGTGTCAGCGTGGTTTTAGTACGATGCGTACCTGTACGCTATGCTGCTGTTGCCTGCTGCTGCTGAGTTTGCTGCACCAACGTATTCGCCGGCGCCTCGTACTGTCGATTAGCTTGATAGACTGCTGCTCAACTAACTGTTTTGTGTCTAGCTGCATACGAAGTATACAATACGAACGCCGAGCGTCTCGCACGTAGTACTTCGTAGTGCTGGTTGCTGCTGTACGAACGAGTTATGCGTTGTTGTGCCGGATGGCGGATGGCCACGTTTCTTTTCTTGTGTTTCTAGTGTTTTTTTTTCGTTCACTCAAACCTGTTTTTATAATGCACCCCTTGTCAGTAATGTTGCACTAACAACCTCGAGTTGCACACCGGTACGCCCTCAGCCAATACGGGCATGCGCGGAACCGCAGGCGGGCGTCAGCCCGCCTAGGCGATGCCTCCCTTGTACTTTATACTATTAAGTTCTTATGATAATATTAATAGTAACGACAATAATATCGTTTTTGTTAATAAGAGGAATAATAACATTAATAATAACATTGCTACTACAGTACTACAGCAGTAACAGCTGCGGTACATTTGATTGTCATATGTCAAACAAATGATATAATAAATACCAAACTACATAGTACCAGGGACTTGATCAAGGTCTCGTTGGGCCTTGACGCGCCCAAGCAGACCTGTACTGTATAGTCTGGTCTCCTCCAAGTATTGATAGACACGAGGTACAAATATATCATGCAAAATATATATGTCCATACACCATACATTACGCACCGATTATGATCCTCCGTATAGATAAGATAGTATGCGCAGTTAAGGCGGTTCTTCTTATGTTGGTACTGCCGTATCCTCCATGTATTTTTTTTATAAATTTTGAAATACGTCAGCTGTGAGTTCGACTGATTAAATAGTTGATACTCAACTTTGCAAGCTGTGTAATACGCCTCGTCTATATTCCATTTTTACCGAATTTTACAATTATTGTGATAAACCGAGCGCGCGTATTCTATATGTGATTCCTTGTCAAAGATATAGGCCAGCGGCTCCATTTGTTACATGAGTTTTGTAAGGCCTTCATTGGGTAGGCGATTGGTGAACTTGTTACCAATAGCCCAACGGACTAAGACCTCAACATGGGTCGCATAAATGGTTCCTATACGTTCGAGTATCACATAGTGCACACGCGTAGGGACTTTTTCGTGCATACAGATTAATTAGCGGAAAGCGCGAGCGAGAGCGTGAGTTGGCAACATTCATGAAATTCGACGAGCAGTGGCAATGATGAACCTTATCATGCCCAAAAACTATGAAGACACAGACCCCCGGGGAGAAGGAACGACACCTATGGCCACGGCTCGTAAAAAATATTGCTAATAAAGACGGTAAAACCTTCCTACTGCGAGTTAAGCTGGAGGAGAGTAAAAGCGGAAAAATAATTTTTGAAAAACGTACGTACCTGGTATACACGGCTTCATATAAATGACGTACGTTCTACCAGGTATCATAAAATCATGAGAAGTACGGCAGCAGTAGTGCCCTCTATTAATATTACTACTGCTCTCTGGAGATAGGCTAGATTCAATGATCGACCACTCTCACCGATGAATCTGATTGGTAATGCGCGCCGCACCCAGTTTTCAGTTCCTTTGGAGCAATGAGAATGTCCATCCGAGGGCGAGGAGAGGGTGGTTTGATGTTCGAGTCATTTGTCAGCAGCAGCAGCAGCAGCAGTGCTACAAAGCAGCACATACATGTGTCGTACATCCTACACCTGCACCGCTGCTGCAGCTGGTACCAAGTACCAGCTGCCAGGGCGTATGTGTACTTTAAAAAATTACAACAAACACCAGCCCTCAGGGGCAACCCGGTACGTACGTAAAAAAAACATGAACAATGTTTTTTTTTTTCAGATTCTACCTCCAGATTCGAGGGAGGGGGGAGGCGTACCCGTTTACTTGTTGGTTACTCTTGGTTGTCATTTTTTGATGATTGACCATGCACCCATTCCGAGACGGATCACCATGCCCTAACATCAAGTGATACGCTGCTTTCGGAGATGCTTCATATCCACGAAACCCGACGTACTCCGTCCCGACATTGTGGGGATGCGAGGGTCTATATAATACACGATCATACGCCTACGGCCATGCATTCTATTGAGTAACCCTCTCCCACCCCCCATGTACTTTTTTGTACCTGATACCAGGTATCTAATATTACCTTGTACCAAATGGACTTCTTTTTTCCGGAATACTCTACTTTTCTCGTCCGGCCGCAGGTCTTCTCTCGCACTCTAGGCTGCGTGGCACACAGGGAGCCCGCGTGTACACCACGGCGCAAATGGCTTAACCAACTACACACATCCTCAACTCTACGACCCTCTTGCCCATCCCCTCTGTTCAAACATGCCAACGATTCAATACCTCTCCACAAACCCCAGATTTCCTCTGTTCAATCTTCCACTTAGATACCATCATCACTACTACCGACCAGCATCGACTCGAAAATTGAATGGGGCGTGCGAGGACCTAATTCCACTCACGCGGAAGGTGGAGACATGTTATCATTGTTAATTATTTTGTGACTTCGAATAAATGTGCAATAACTTTTTCGGCAAAAAGCGGACACGATATAGATAAACAGTACTACTTGTGAGATCGAGGATTTCGTTGGAGCTCATATTTCCAAGCCGTGTGTGAAAATAAGATCGTGCGTACTGCGGATTTTATATGCGAGGCAGGTGTGCAAAATATATAGGATTTATTTGAGACCTTTGTTAATTTTATGTGCATTAATTATTTTCGCCGAAACAAAATGAGGGGGGGGAGACACGATAGTGATAAATATGCCCGATCAGCTGCGAGAACGAGGGTTTCCTCGAATCAATTCTGAAAATCGTGTGTGATGATAAGATCGCGTGCGGAATACGGATTTTGTACGTTTATAAAATTGAAAACAAAAGCTGCTGTGAGATCGAGGGTTTCGTCGGACTTTCTATCACCATCCCCTCGGTGCACATCTTATGCTGTACGATACACTAAAAAAAATCCCCACTGAAACGTTCGTCTCTGTGGGCAAACTGTCTGACATTACACAGCAGTACTTCTAACATGTATATTTCTATACGCCACCCAAATTTACGAAATTGACTACAAATCAAAGACGGAAATTAGTAGCATTCGTTCTCCGGGCACATATATACATAATATACAGGTTAGGTTGGCGTCGGTTGGCGACGACGCCGTACAAAACGCCTCTCCGCAACCAGGGTACCGTTTTTTTTTTTTTAGGCAGTCATCACGGCTGGCGGTCAAGTTAGATCATTTATGTGCGCGTAAACCCTTGACACCACACAAGGCAGATGTGTTACAGCAGGGTACAGCTCTCAGACCCTAAGAAGGACCTGCGCTCGTTAGATCTCTGAGGCCGGCTCACCTGTTGTTTGGGAGTTCGAGGAAGTGCCTTCAAGCAGTAATGATCAGGTCACGCAAAACGTGGATCGATGCGATGCGGTAGATGCAAGCAGTCAGCGTGAACACTCAACGAAGCACCACAGACACGATGACGGGCACGACGGGCAAGGCAGGGCCCAAGGGGCTGGGGGTCGATAGGACAGGTATCACAGATCACTTGGCTTTGACTTTCTTTCTTCTCTTGGTGGTGTCGAGTAAACACCGGGTGGTCCCGGAACCTCATTACTGGCTCTGTACCCGAGACCGAAGGCGTTCCCACACCGGGGATCCTCCCTGCCCCTATAAGATCCGCCCAGAGGATGCTAATCAAAGCTTGCCCTCTGCCTATCGAATAGACCCGACGCGCGACACTGATCAGAACAGCTGTCTCACGCCGTATTATCCTCCTCGAAGCACTGTCGGCGCTGCAACACCCCCCCTGCCCGACGCAGCATGCGCCGGAGCAAAACGGGCCCCCCCAGCAGCCGAATGCTTCTTCTTCCCCCCTGCTAATCGGCTCACCGCTTCCGTTCCCCGCTTGTTGCTGACGGGGGTCATCTCTGGCCCGCGGTGCTCCGGTGTTCCTCGATCCCGCGAGTCACTTCGCTGCGGTTAAGCTCCTCCCAATCTCCGTCAGGGTATCTCACTCGCCAATACGGCTCCCTAAAGTCGTACACCTTTCCCACCGCCGCTCGACTCACCCCATCAGCTCCAGCAAACGACCGCCTGACCTGCGTCCCCGTCGGAAAGTCCTGCAGCGCTCTCGTTCGCACCCCCTGGTCACGCTCTTCCTTCGGTAGTGGTTCCGGCGGCCGGGGGCGGCAGTCCTTTCCCTTGTACACTTCCCAGAGGGCATGGAAGACGTCGAGTTGCAGAGGGGTGAAGCTGTCCCTCACTTCCTGTTCAGGTAGCCACTCTGACTCCACCCCACTTTGGTACCGGCCTCGGTACTGCCATTCCCACCCGGTCCCCGTGCTCTCCATGGCTCGCCGGTCCGTCAGGGTATAGAGCGGCACCGCCACCGTCGAGGTGTCTGCCAACCCCAAGTCCGCGCCCCATGCCAGATGCGCGAATTCGTCCTCGAAGGCATGGCGCAGATGCTCCGGCCGCACGTGAAACTCCTTAATGTTGGCAGCCGAAACCGTTCTCCTCCGGGTCCGGCGGCCGCTCATTGTCGCCTGGTAGCTGATACCCGGCTGTGCAATGGCCGTCACCCGCCACGGCCCCGTCCAGTGTTCATGTGCCAGTTTGACGTGAGTGCCCTCCCGCGCCATCTTGCTGTCTGCCTCCTTTACCAGCATCAGGTCTCCCACTCGCGCCCCTTCGCCTGGAGAGTGTCGCCTAATGGCCGCATTGTGGCGTACGCGTCGCTTGTTCTTGTCCTCCTGACGCTTCTTCAGCATTGCCCGCAGTTCCATGAACGTCTGGTGTCTCTCCGCCACGAAATTGTCGAGCCCAGTGCGGAAATTTTCTCCGTCCAGCGCAGGAGTAAGAGCATCCAGGTTTGTGCGCGCATCACGGCCAAACAGAATCTTGAAGGGCGTCCCACCTGACGGGAGACGCGGGTCCGGCGTAGTTCTTTGAATCCAGCAAGCCGCGCTTACATATTCGTCCCACCTTGCCGGCCAGGATTTGCAAAGCTCTGCCAAGACCTCCTGAAGCCAACCTCCCATCCTTTCTACGGCTCCTTGACTACGAGGGTGGTCCGCAGGACCATGATCCAGCTCCACCCTGAGCCACTGGCACAGGTGGGCGACCACCTTAGCGGTGAACTCCCCCCCGGCATCGCTCCTAATCGACAGCGGCACGCCAAACGTGAGCAACAGCTCCAGGAGTTTCCTCGCCACTCCCACCGAATCCTTAGACTCCAGCGGGTACGCAAACAGGAACCGGCTGGCCCGATCCACCACTACCAGCAGGTACCTATTTCCTGCACTGGATACCTGCTTCATGTCCTGGAGGTCCATCTCAAGCACTTCCCAAGGCCACAATAACCGAGCAGGCATCATGGCCACGCGTTGACTCCGGGCCCTTTTTCTCCTCCTGCAACCGCACGACAGTACGTACTCCCTGACGTCCTGGGCTACTGTCGGCCATCTGTACTTGCCCTTAATCAGCAGCAGGGTCCGCGCAACTCCCGGGTGGCCATAGGTACTGTGCACGAGTGCCAGCACCCCTGGCACTAATGCTCTCGGAATGGCCAACTTCGGTGCCTCTCCCCGAGGCGCGCTCCACAATAAGTCGTTGTCGTCGAGAACGTAGTTCGCCGTCCCTTCCGGTGACTGCCTGTCACCTCTTCCTCGCAATCGGCCCCAAATGGGGCCAAGTCGCGCGTCCTCCCGTTGCCGTTGCACCAGCCGTGGCTTATCACGCAACACTTCCGCTACCTGGTCGACCATGGAAGGAAGGGGTCCCGGGTATTCCGAGTATTCCGCCCTCGGTGCTCGCCGCCTCGGCTGGGGCTGTGCTCTGGACTGTGGCGGCGAGTTTTCCGTGGGCTGTATCTGCGATGCCGACGGCAGTGCTGTCGGGGTCGTCTGTGTAACAAGCGGCCTTGGCACCTGCGCATGCTGTTCTGTTGACCTTCTTCCCGCTACGCCCGCTCTGGACCTCGTGACCGCCGGCGTTACTTCGGCTATGTCCTCCTCGAAGAGCGCCTGCAAGCCTTCCAGCGATTTAGTTCCGTGAAGCTGCTTCCCCCTGGCTTTTTCTATCAACAGCCCCTTTGCCCACAACCCCGACAAGGCCTCTCTCGCCATAGGTGGCAATGAAAAGTCCGCCAATATCGCGGCCGCTGCCCCCCTGCTGACGGTTGGGGGCACTCGGTAGTCCGCTCGTCCGGTGGCGAGTTTTTTGTATTCCGCAAAAGTCAGCTCGTCTGCTTGGTCGATATCGCTTGCGTCCGAAGGGTGCGGTATGTACGTTCCTTCGGGGGGTTTCTCTCCCATAATGTGCGTTCGAGTGATGGAAATGATTGGATCATCAAAAGAAAAGACCCCCCTCTCTTCCACGCCTCGCTTGAGGAAGTAGGTTCCCCTCCTCCCCAAGAATCTACCTAGAGATGTGCACCCTGGGTCGCGCTTTTCTATATCCCTCCTCCACTCTCTCAGCCTCTCACCTTCTTTTTCGGGCCTCCCGCTCCTCACGCCGACAGCGAACGCCTTCCTCTTCCCCGACGGAACCCCCACGATGTCCGCCGCCATTTCGACTGTCTCCACCGTACACGCCGCTTCCTTCAACGCAGGCAGCACTACCTGCCCCCACTCCGTCGATCGAAGTAAATTCGGGTAGCATTCCAGCAGGAGAAGCCTGGCCGTCGAATCAATGAAGGCCCTCACGATATTCGTTGCCAAGGTTGCTGCTCCACCGGGCCCCCGCTGGCCTGACGTTCTGGATGCATCTCCCATCACGACGCTCGGGCTCAAGTCGTTCAAGAGCCTTTTGCAATCTTCCCCCCCTGGTTCCGCTCTCACCAGTCGAACTCCTTGGTCCAACCCGTTCTCCCTAACGCACTCGAGCGCTCTCCAGTCGTGGTCGGTGGCACCCTTGACTGCGACCATCTCCTTCGCCGCCATGAGACCACCTCCCCCCCCGCAGCAGAGCACCACGGCGACTGGATGCTCCTCGGCTGCGGAAGTTGTGGCGGCTCTCTCAGTGTCTGCGTCGACGGCTCCGCCTGGGGTAAAAATTACGCTTGCCGCAACCGCCGCGTTTTTTCCCGTTGGCTTGTTCACCTCGTCTGCCCCCAGTTCGCTGAGCAGTACGCCGTCGAGCACCGGTCCCTTGGGGCCCCGGTACGTGGTCCTCGTGGAGGGATCGTCTGGGAAGGAGTCATCGATGTCCGTGCGCGGCGCGTCGTTCGGCGGCAGCAGCCTCGAGAGGGCGTCCGGCAGCTGGTGGTTTGCCCCCGGTCGCCACTGGAGGTCGATGTCGTGCTCCATCAACCTGAGCGCCCACCGGTGGAGTTTCGACGAGAGGGCCTGGCTCTTGAACAGCCACGTGAGCGCGGAGCAGTCGGTGAACAGAACGAATCTCCTTCCCCACAAGTACGGTCTGAAATGCTGGATGGCCCACAACACTGCCATCACCTCTAGTTCGGTTGCGGACCGTTTGGCATCCGTCCTTGACCACCGGTGGCTCGCGTATCCAACGACACGTTCCTCTCCCCTGGTGTCCTGCGTAAGCGCCGCTCCCGCACCCAGCTCGCTGGCGTCCGTATGCAGTTGAAACGTGGCCTCCCAATTGGGCAACGCCAAAATCAATGGCGATGTGAGGAGCTCGATCAGCGCCTTCAGAGCCTTGTCCTGCTCCACCCCCCACGGCACCCGGAGCCTCCTTGCCTTTTTTGACGCGAACCGCTTGTCCCTGAGTAGGTCCGAGATAGGCGCCACGATCGAGCTGTATCCGGGCACAAACTTCCTGAGGTAGCTGCCCATGCCCAAAAGTGACCTGACCTCCTCTACCGTGTTAGCGCGAGAGAGTCTGGCCACCGCTTCTATCTTCGTTTTTGACGGTTGCACGCCCAGTCTGCTGACAACCATGCCGACGAACTCCTGCTGCGGAGCGCACCAAGTCGATTTGGCCAGGTTCACCGACAACCCAAATTGCTGGAGCCGCGCCAGCACCTTCTCCACCAGATCCACATGTCCCTCGACGTGTTTGGTGTGGATGATGATGTCGTCAAGCCAGTTCTGCACGCCTTTTCCTTTTAGCGGACCCAGAGCCTCCCCCACATAGGCCGCGAAGCCGGAAGGAAGGGTCTTCAGCCCAAAACCGCACCGGTTGAATTCCCACAGCTCCCCATGGGCGTCACGAAACGCGGTCTTGTGCTTGTCTTCCTCGGCAATTTCCAACTGGGTGAAACCTGACGCTAGATCAATGGATGTGAAGCACGTGGCGCCCCTCATGTTGTCGAAGATGCTTGCGATATCCCCCAGCCCTCCGCTATTGGACTCCAGCAGCGCGTTCAGCCCTCGATAATCCTGACAGACCCTCGCCGTGCCATCCTTTTTTGCCACAACGACGCAGTTTGCTGCCCACGCTGACTGCGACCGGCGAATCGTCCCCGCTTTCTGTTGCTTCGCCACCTCGCTCTGGATCATGGCCGTTTCCTCCGGCGAATACCGTCGCTGTTTTGCTGCGTGGGGCGTGCAGCTGTTGTCAGTCAGCGGAAGCTGCAACTTAGCTCGATTGCAGGCCGGGACAATCTTCGGGTTCACCGGGAACACATGGCGGTACTTCTCCAACGCTCGAATCAGGGCTTCCTTCACTGGGGCACTCGTCTGAGCGATGTTGGCCAACGACAAGTCCACCCCGTCGGCGTCCGCCCCCTCACCTGCGCGTTCCTCCGGCGCCACCAGCACTGACTGTTCCTTCATCTCCGATGTGCCTTCTGCCTGCACGACGGGGTCTAATAGCATCCGCATCCGTTCCTTGTCCCTCGTGTTGACGGCGTAAATCCGAGCAACGACCCCGCCCTGCTTCAGCGCTAAGGGTACTTTTGAACGGTTCACCACTTTGCACTGGAGCGGCGTTCCGGGGTGCCACCACTGCGCCCCGCGCGCGATCCCCAACTCTGCCCCCGTCTCCATGTCGTATGAAGCCTTCGGTTCCACTACCACCAGCTGCCTGTCTTGGGGCTGGACTCCCTTGGCATAAGCATCCACCTGCGCGCTGACGAAACCCGGTACCACCGTATGTCGGGCTGGACGTAGTTCCCATTGTAGGGTGCCATCGTCCTCCCAGGCCGCTGAGCCCTCGCTTAGTTGTGTGCGCGGCTCGGTTATTTCCGCCGGCTCTCCCTCTCCACAGGGTGGCTTGACGGCGCAAAATTGCTCCCACGTTGCCGCGTTCCCGGTCGCCACTGGCTCCACTTCTGCCCTGCTCGGTTGGACAGACGCATGCCAGCTCACCGCCTTCCGCTCCGCCACCTTTGACGAGGAGGCTCCCGTTGACGAGATGAAGGGCACCCAAGGTGACTCTGGTGCCGGTTTGAAACCTCCCCCGCCCGCGAAGCTGATAGTGCTGCCATTCTTTCTCAGGAACGCCGCTCCTATGATAAGGCCGTACGGGAGGTCCTCCACCACCCGCACCAATACCTTGCGCACCCTGTCCTCCGGGCTGAACACCAGCGGGAGCTCGCACGACCCGGAAATTTTCATTGGCGGGACTGCGCTGCCCGTGGGGTTGGCTGCCCTCAACCACCCCTGTCCCCTCGGGCTCATCATCGATTGCCCCCCTCTTCCACTGCGTTCGACGGAGCGTACGAATGCCGCGGAAGAGTAATTTCCACCCCCTGCCCCCGTGTCGACCAGCACCTCCACTGGAATGCGGCAACTGGTTCTGGTGTGGTGCCACACGAATGCGCGCACCCACACCTGCTTAGCCCCCGCTCCCACGGCTGCCACGCTGCTTGGGGTGTCCACATCTAGGGCGCTCAACGCGAAGTTGCTGTACTGCTGCGCCGGGACGCCCTCGTCGTTGTTGGCGCCGCCCCCGCCCTTTGTCGAAGCGGCGTCGTAGGTACTGCGTCTCGCCTCCTCTTCCTGCCGACCCCGCGTTTGTTTCTCACTTTGGCTGCTGTTCCCCAGGAAAGAACCTCCTGGGGCGCGTCTTCAGGCCCGCAAGACACGCGAGGCGCCTGCGGCTGCCCCGCCCTCCTCGGCCGTGTACGCGCTCAGCATTTCGAGTGCCGTCAGCATACCAGGCTCTAGCTGCAGCGCTTGCGTCGGGGTGGTCTTGCGGGGGTACAATCCGTACGGCACGATGTCCTCGTCGTGCGAGAAGCGGCACCTTCCTCCACCGGCAGCGCTCTTGTGGGGGCAGTCGGAACCCCTCGCATGAAAAAAACAGACCCTACGCTGGCGCAAGGCGTTGATAATCACCCTGTCTTCGGCATCCGGGCTCGGTAGCTCGTCCCATTCCTCCCTGTGGTCCGTTGTTTCTCGGTTACTACTGCCCGGGCGGTCGTTTCTGTCACCTTTGCGGCGTACAAACGGGGTTCCATGTGCACCCGGGGTGGAAGCGCGGACGTTGGAAAAGGACGCGACGTTTGAGCGATCGTCGACAGCTTCCTCCTCCACGTCCTTTCCCTCTTCCTCCTCGCCCTCCGAGGATAATTCCCCGTCTACCGCAGCCAGCGCCGCGCACGCGCTGTCCCGGAGCGCCTCTACCTTCTTCCTCCACGCCTTGGGTAGTTCCCTGGTGCGCTGTTTACCTCTTTCCTCCCATTCCTCCCTCGACGGAAACCCCCTCGTCTCGTTCTGCCCCAGGGGCAGCCGCTGACTCTGGGTTAGCCCCGCTACGCTGCCTCGGCTCCGTCCCGTCAGGGGTGCCACGGCTAGGGGGTAACGACTGCACCGGGTGAGCAGTGCATTGATCAAGCCGTAGAATATGCCGTGAGAGACTTCTCCGCGGTGTACCATGTACGGATTCAGAGGTTTACCGGCGTCCACGTGTACCGGAGTAAGATATTGCTTAACCTCAGTTCCCACCTGGATAAGGAGGGATTCCATCCCATTGCGATCGGAGGCGCTGGTAAAGAATAGATTTACCGCTCGTTCACAGAGCTCTGCCACCTTCCTCCCCGACACGTACCTCCAAAAGTGGACCTCTTCCGACGTGTGCGGCCTCGCCTCGTCTGCTGTTGCCGCGCGAACATGCAGCACCAGCCGGCGGGCTGCGGCCATCCACGACTCCCCTTGGATGAGCTTTATCTCCGTGAGTGCCGCCTCAGCCCTCTTCTGCGCCTGCCCTGAATGCGCTACCTCGGCTACCAGGATCCGGCACCACTCCTTCGCCTCGAAGGGAATGTGGCAAAAACCCCCTTGTACGAGAGGTACCTCCACCGTAGAGTGCGGGCGCATCAGATCGCGTGTCGCCAGGGTGTCCGCGATGAGCTTTCCAAAGCACTCGACTCTCCACGGCGTCAGCCTATCTGCTCGGGGCCGGGCAGGATTGATCCCGTCGGTGGAGAACTGGTCTTGGGGCATGGCCCACGCCGCCCCCTCGACCTGTGACATGATCTTAGTAAGCTTGTCGACGAACAGCACTGGATCGTTCCTCCATGAGAGCTCGCCCTGCGGTGCCACAACCAGTCCCACGAAACCATCTTGGCCTTTTATCAGTCCCATGTCGCCTACGATCTTGCTCACGACCCTTTGGGCCTCTTTCGAACTGCTGGGTTCCAATGCCCCCAGGTGAGTTGCGGTCTGTGGCGGTGCTACCCCCGTCGGTTGGGGCGTCTGTGCGTGGCTCGACTGCCAGATCCAGGGGGTAGGACGGGGGTAGTGCTGGTATCGTGCTCCATGCTGCCCGACGTATGCTGATGGTGCGGGCTGAGGCTGGCGTAACGTTTGCGCATGGGGCACCTGCGCGGGCGAGTAGTGTGCGCGAGAATACCCCCCCCCCATGTTACCCAGACTCCATGGATGCGCTGCGTAGCCAATCGGGTGTGGTGCCAGGCTTGTTGCCGGTGCCGAGCGTAGGGGCTGCGCCGACACCCGTTGTTGCTGGTGCTGCTGGTGCTGCTGCTGCTGCTGCTGCTGCTGCTGCTGCTGCTGCTGCTGCTGCTGCTGCTGCTGCTGCTGCTGCTGCTGCTGCTGCTGCTGGTGCTGCTGCTGCTGCTGTGCTGCTGCTGCTGCTGTGCTGCTGCTGCTGCTGCTGCTGCTGCTGCTGCTGCTGCTGCTGCTGCTGCTGCTGCTGCTGCTGCTGCTGCTGCTGCTGCTGCTGCTGCTGCTGCTGTGCTGCTGCTGCTGCTGCTGCTGCTGCTGCTGCTGCTGCTGCTGCTGCTGCTGCTGCTGCTGCTGCTGCGGCTGCTGCTGCTGCTGCTGCTGCTGCTGCTGCGGCAGCTGCTGCTGTTGCTGTGGCAGCTGCTGCCTCTGTTGTGAGAGCGACGACGGCCGTTCCCTTTGATGTTCTGGCGACGGGGACTGTTGCTGGCTCCGTACCGACCTCCCCTTCTTGCTGCGGCGGCGGCTCTCCCGGGGTGCACTGCTGTGGCTGCTGTGGCTTCGGCGGCGACGGCGTGCCTTTTGATCGCGGCCGCGACTGCGGTGGCGGCTTCGTTCCTTGCTGTCGCGGTTGCGGCCGTGGTGAAGACGGCGGCGTTCTTGGCTATCGCGGCTGTGGCCACGGCGGCCGCTGCGTTTTTTTCCGTCGCTGCCCCGGCCTCGGCGGCTGCGGCGCTCGCTGCTGCTGTCGCGGCTACGGCTGCGTCGGCGTTCCTTGTGGTCGCGGCCGCGACTGTGGTGACGACGGCGGCGTTCTTGGCTAGCGCGGCCGTGGCCACGGCGGCCGCTGCGTTTTTTTTCTGTCGCTGCCCCGGCCCCGGCGGCTGCGGCGCTCGCTACTGTCGCGCCGCTCCTGCCCGCTGCTAGAGCGGCGGCCACGGCTACGAGGACCGCTATCCTCCCGCTCCTGGTCGCGACCACGGCCGTAGTTACGAGATGGGTAGGGTTCGCCCATGCCTCCCCCTCCTACGCTGTGGACGCGTTCGAGAAGATGACCGCTGTTGCTGCGGTTACCACCGCGGTCCTGGTCGTTGTCACTCCCCCGGTCGCTGCTGCTACGAAATGGCCCGTCGCCCCGCGTACTGCCTCCTTCGCCGGAACGGACGTCCTCGTTGGTGGCGTGGCTGTCGTCCATGTTTCTCCAATTTCCTTCCCTTTCCTTTCTGCGGTCTGCTGTACGGTTTACCCTGCGTGTACGCTCGGGGCATTGTATGACCACACAGAAAAAGGAGAAAAAAAAAGGAAAGGACACATGTATGTGGTTGTATTTTGAACATATATTCACATGCGGTCAACATCGTTCACAGCCCTTGTGTTATTTGAGATTGTCTGCGTGTCAGGTGGGAAAAAAAATAGTGTTAGTGTTTTCAAATTCTTGGTCCATGCTTGGCCTGAAAGCGAGTTACGTGTTCGTAAAAAAAAAAATGTGTTATAAATGACCTCGCTCTTGGGCGGCATCAGTACAGCAATAGGTTCTACATGATTGGTTACCGGTGTCACCTAACCCGGGCGAACGGCATACGAGACTATGCGTGTATCAGTACGTACGGCGCCTTTGGTCTGTCGACACCTGTCGTGTGCATTTGTTTTTGAAGATTATATGTGGTCAATAGCATGCAGTCATTTATTAACGAACGTGCATGTGTGTGAACATGTACAATGAGCAGGCAAACGAGCACGGGCAACAGGCAGACGGAGCACGAGCAACGAGTATGCCTGCATGCATTGACCGAGCACATATCTTCAAAGCAATACAGAACGAACAGGCGAAGCGCCGTTGGCAGCGTGCACACATAACAGCATTGCAAGTATGGCCATAATGCCAGGCGGGCAAAACAAAAACATGCATACGAATGTGGGTGTACAAGAGTGTATATGACTAATATACGAGATCAATGTGAGGTGACGCATGAGCATGCATGATAGCATCATTCCCCCGATTTTGCAAACTCTTCGGATCCCCTGCAACTGTTTTGCAGACACTCCGATCTCCTGCAATGCACTTCGATCAGCCTGGGTTCATCATGTTACAGCAGGGTACAGCTCTCAGACCCTAAGAAGGACCTGCGCTCGTTAGATCTCTGAGGCCGGCTCACCTGTTGTTTGGGAGTTCGAGGAAGTGCCTTCAAGCAGTAATGATCAGGTCACGCAAAACGTGGATCGATGCGATGCGGTAGATGCAAGCAGTCAGCGTGAACACTCAACGAAGCACCACAGACACGATGACGGGCACGACGGGCAAGGCAGGGCCCAAGGGGCTGGGGGTCGATAGGACAGGTATCACAGATCACTTGGCTTTGACTTTCTTTCTTCTCTTGGTGGTGTCGAGTAAACACCGGGTGGTCCCGGAACCTCATTACTGGCTCTGTACCCGAGACCGAAGGCGTTCCCACACCGGGGATCCTCCCTGCCCCTATAAGATCCGCCCAGAGGATGCTAATCAAAGCTTGCCCTCTGCCTATCGAATAGACCCGACGCGCGACACTGATCAGAACAGCTGTCTCACGCCGTATTATCCTCCTCGAAGCACTGTCGGCGCTGCAACAGATGATCGCATCGCGTAGTGTGTGTATCGTAAGGCATCCACGAGGCAGTTACATAGTAGAACCTTTGCTGCCTTTGAAAGTAGCCACACAAAAGAGTAATAAATCCATTGACGCTGTCATCCATATGCAAGAAAATCCGCCTCGAAAGCAGTTCTTAGTTGGATGCAGCTCACCCTTCCTACGACTCGCCCAACTTACGGCGCATTGCGCTTGCTACCTGGTCGGTGAAACCCTGACGTGCTCTATCCCGGCATTGTAGGGATGCGAGAGGTTATGGCCATACGACTACGGTCATGCACGACAATAAGCACCCCCCCCCCCCCCCCCCCCCCCCGACGACGAACGCCTCGCGATTTCCGTGGAATCTGACGGCGCATGTTCTCTTTCAGCCGTTGGGGGGCCGAATTCTCAACCTCAGATCAAGCCGGTGCTCGGAAACTAGCAGACAGTCTACGTTGTGCATGTCTGAACATTCAGTGCGTCACACTTGTGTCTGTGGAAGCTTGTATGGTGATGTGTCGATTGGTTTCGGTCCGCTCGGGGGGGGGGGTACTCATTGTCATGCATGGCCGTAGTCGTATGACCGTAGACCCTCGCATCCCTATAATGCCGGGACGGAGCACGTCGAGGTTTCACCGACCAGAGAGACATTGCTCCCACCAAGCGCGAAGCGCCGTGAGGTGTGGAGCGAGTCGAATGAAGGGTGAACTGCATCCTACTAAGAGCTGCTTTTGAGGCGGATGTTCCTGCATAACGATGACAACGTCATTGAATTGATGTACGTCCTTGTCTGGCCACTTCCAGAGACAGCAATGGGTGTGCTATGTATCTGCCTCGTGGGTGCTTTACCATAGACATTCCCATGTGATACCATCATCCCCTTTGTGCGGAGAGGTAAGCTCATCCCCGCACAAAAAATGGTCTAGCTCGACCACCAGCCAAAGTGATCGCCAAAACCCCCTAAAACTAACGGTACCCTGGTTGTCTGCTGTAGCTCACGCAGTGACAGGTGGGTTTTATAGCGCCGTCGCCAACCGACTCCAACCCAACCTATACATATACTTACAGGGTGATGAAGGGGAGGTTGGTCAGGCATTGTTTTGTCGGGTGCCCTCGCAGTAATCTGCGTATGTTTTCACGAGGTTACGAGTACAGTGGGTACAATACGATAACCTACCTCGTACGTACTGTAGTGGTATGCCCTTAAGATGTAAAATGGGCTCCTTGAATTATTCTGCAGATCGCGTAGAGATATAAATATGTCGTCGGATTCATCGTGTTGTGTATTTCGTGAACTCGCAAGGAGAACAGACAATACTGCAGTAATGTCACTATGAAAATAACCCCTAGTGTCATACACCAGCCGCCAGCCGATCATGAGCCGTAATTCGTACCGACCGCAACCGTGAGCGGGGGGCGACAGTCTACCGTCGGAATACAAGAACAGCAGTACGAGGTACTGTAGCGCGAATACACACAGTTCACGCAACCGAATTTCTTCATTTGATAATCACCTTTTCCACGAGAAACATAGTCTAAAATGTACATTGTTGTTTAAGAGATGTATTTTCCCCACAGTTACAATGTATATACTGTAAAAATATAGAGGAATGGCTTGACAATCTGCAGTTGGGCGGAACGGAACAATATACGAAACGAGACGTAGGGGGGGGCGGTGCGGTTCCAGCATGGGGATACGTGGGGAGTCACATCAGCAGCAGCAGCAGCAGCAGCAGCAGCAGCAACAGCAGCAGCAAACAGCAGAGAGGGTCGGGGGGGAAATGGGAAACGCGCGGCGCGGGGGGCGCGCACGCGGGGGGACGGGGGGAGTGGGCGGCGGTGACGAGAAACAAAAAGGAGGGGGGAGGGCGAGGTAGAGCCCCGCACGGAACGGCAGAGGAAGTGCGCGGCGGGGCCGTGCACGGGAAGGGCGAATGATGGGTGACCAACCCTTGTACAGCTAGTGCCACAAGACGCATAAGCTAGTAAAATATAGCGCTTACTATTAATCGTGCGGTGGCAGGTTTGTAGCATTGACGAACATACAAACCGCAAAATATCACACACAGACCTTCGAACCCGCACGGGTCTCCCGGTACATGTACCAGACAGACATAATCGGCACAATATTAGTTCGTACGCTATCTATTACTGCCCGTGCCACCGTTCCTGTTAGCGTCGACTAACCCACAGTCGAACTAGTGAATGAGTGCTCATATCGTATATTATCGGCTGCCTCACGCGGAGACAAACAGGCGCAATGATAGTGGTGGAGAAAAAGAGCTCTCGTGGGCAAACACACGCAAACTTCGCATCAGTATGCCATGCTCTTTCGGGACTATAAGAGTCGGATGTCGTAGGTATACTTTCTGCGCAGTAGGGCTGAGGTTCCGGACAAGCTTGGAGCAGTAGCTCACTGACATCTGCTTGCACGAGATCCCTGAGGTCATTCGGTCGGACGATGCGTGTGGGCTATACGGGGGAAGTAATTTATAGGAAACATCGCATCAAGCAAGCGTTCACATCGGTGGATAGGCCTCAGCTGAACGGCGTGGCAGAACGTGCTTTTATTCTCCTCCTTGGAAAGCTGGTGAAGGCGCGCGCATTCCAGTCAAGGGTATCCTTCAAAGACGTACCGATACCGGCTGTTGCTCTTGTGTAGCCCGAAACACACAATTAAAAGTGTGATGTGTTTGACTGCACGGCAACCTCTTCGCCCCGGGTCTCAACCACCGTACGAGATGTGGCATGGTGATGGGTCATCCCCAACAATGCTCTAGGGGCTTCAACCCTGTTTGTACAGGGCCAAGCGCGCCAAAAAGATTGACGCTCTTGGCTCCGCAACAAGCCGTCTTCGAGATTGCGTACGTGCTTACGCAAAAGACAGCGAGAAATTACTAACTACCTGAAATATAACCTGGCGATATGTGCCATTTTCACTCCCTTCGTCTGCCGAGCAGACGATCCCTGCGCCTCTGAGAAGGTGGGGAAACCTCCGTTCCCGCCAGTGAGGGCAGGGGGGGCACGTCACACTCAGGTGGTGGTAGGGAATGTGCGTCTACGGATGACGATGACGACCTCGACGTGACGTGGGTGGGCCTTAGCGGAGCTGTTGACGACATCAACGCCGCTTGCGGTGAGATGCCGAAGACGAAAGAGTCGTACGGGGATCGACCGGAGGGAGCGAGATTAATAGCCCCTTATCCGGTCCCAGCAGCAACTCCAGCAACAGCCCCAGCAGCAGCAGAGGCAACGGTGATAGTAGCAACGGCCGTGCCGCTGAGGTGTCACAGTCTCGTGGCGGGCATGTATCAGTTCTGAGAGAGCAGTCACAATTCCTGCATGCGAAGGGCTCATGATAGGAGCTACCGCTCCGGGGTCCTTTCGGCACCATATAACAAGCGCCTGTTTTCACGCCATGTTATTTCCTAGAGTTCTAGCCCGCTCTATGCTGGGCGTACATGCCACGCTCACACTCTGCCCAAGTTTATGCACAGACTGACCATTGTACCACGCAGCCTACGGTCCTTGTTGGTGGGAGATCGTAAGCGCTGTCCTGACCGATGCTCGTTTGGAGTAGTATATAGCGCCGAGGGTAATAGACTAGCTACGTAGGGAGCTACGAGAGGTTGTGGGCTGCATCGGCCGCACATCCTTTCGTGCGGGCAGGCATTTAGCTCCGGGTTTGGTCACACCACCCCCTTTCGAATACTACGCCCATCTACTTTTCTGAACACCCTCGGATCCTTGGAAAAACAGCTGTAACATCCTCCCCAGCTGATTTGCCGGACAAGGACATTCATGCGATATCCTAAGAGGTGGTTACGAGATACACAATACCAACCAAACTGAGTAGAGAAAACCCGGCCTTTCCGATAGGAAGACTCCTCCTCAGCACGCACACCAATGCGCCGCCTTAATCACTAACGCGGTGAACGGGACGCCCTCTGAATAATAGGACCTTCCTGAACGCCCACCGCGCGCCTTCTCTGCGGAGCCTCCCCGGTTGCGATCGCGAGCAATAGGCTCCCGCCTTCGTGTGGCGACACACCACGAAATCCAGTCAACCCCGCCAAACTCCAGAATTTCCCAAACACACGCAAGATAAAAAACAAACAAACGAATCAACTCTATAGGCCAAGCCGCTTCTGTGGAAACCCTCACATCCTTAGAAAACCCGCTGTAACATCCTCTCCCGGTGATTGGCCGGAAAAGGGCAGTCACACGCTATCTCAAGCAGTGGATCCGCAGGAGAGGCACACCATGACATCCCCCCAACAGCGTCTGCCTTCCGTCTGCCAGACAGAACGTCCATCAATTCCACACAAAATACTTCTAAATGCATTCCACAACCCAATGGCTCTCGTCCTTCCCGTGGCCGGAAAATTATTCAAAAGAACAACCCAAAAAAAAAATGAAAAGCACTCCAGACAAAAAAACAAATCCACGAAACAGAGCAAAAACTCGCCAACAGAAAACAACCAGAAATCACACAAAAGAACAGACAGCGCGCGGGAGGCATGCTACTCCTTCCACGAACTACACAAAACAAACTTCCAACAACCTTCGAAAAAGCACACACAAAACCGCACCGGGGGGCATACCACAACACCCCCAAACCATGCAACAAACTACATCTGCAGACCACGCGAGGAAAACATCTCAAACACAGAAGAACATAAACAAAATCACATGGTGATGTATACCACAGGGCCCCCTCCTCAGAGTTTGTCCTCCCCACGCCAGAAAAAAACACCCAGGCACCACCAAACAAAGCATCCCAAACACTACGCAGGAAGACGTACCACAACAACCCCCCCGCAACGTATGCCCTTTCCATGCCGGGAAAACCATCCGAGAACCATACGAAAATACGAAGAAATAAACTGAAAACGCACAATGTAATCTACAAAGCCACAAAACAATCATCTGGGGATAACGCAGACAAAATCATCTAAAAATACAGACACACAACACAACCCCCCCGCCGGGGGCTCATTCAAAACCCACACGAGGGGTATACCACAATACCACAACACCCCCAAACCACAACAAATTACAACCACATCGGATAAAAGTAGTAACTAACACAAGCAGAACGTCCTCAAATCACACAGGCAAACACCACAGGACCCCCCCCTCAGCGTCTGTCCTCCCCAATCTGAAAAACCCTGCATGCACCCTCGCCAAAATAGCGCATGACCCCGAGCACTCGGGCAAACCGACGGCAAGGGGGTGGAATAGCTTCCGTGAAGGAGCCCATAAATCCTCCAAACATCCTCTCGCGGGGTCTGATGCATTTCGTAAGGGAGCCCCCCCCCCCCCTTCTTCCCGCAGACAGCCCATGCCAGTGTGCAGGCGGTACGTGCTGCCGTACTCGATTCCGGATTCTGCGCCGTAGAGAGCGACGACGAGAGGGCAAGAAAAGCGCGGGATCGAGGAACAAGAAAAACGCGCGCCTGTTCATCAGTCACCGTAGCCGGACGAGAGCAGGGGAGAGAGAGAGGGAGGGACAAGAGAATGGGAGGGAGAGAGAGAGAGAGAGAGAGAGAGAGAGAGAGAGAGAGAGAGAGAGAGAGAGAGAGAGAGAGAGAGAGAGAGAGAGAGAGAGAGAGAGAGAGAGAGAGAGAGAGAGAGAGAGAGAGAGAGAGAGAGAGAGAGAGAGAGAGAGAGAGAGAGAGAGAGAGAGAGAGAGAGAGAGAGAGAGAGAGAGAGAGAGAGAGAGAGAGAGAGAGAGAGAGAGAGAGAGAGAGAGAGAGAGAGTGACGCGGGGGCAGGAGCACGCGTGGAAGCGCAGGCACGGGCACGACAACCGACGCGGCGCGTTAACAACGACATCCGTCCTCAGCGAGGCGGAGAGACAGGGAGGGGAAGAAAGTGAGGGAGAGATGGAGACCGTGGGACTCGCGGCTCTGTCACCTAGCGATGAAGCGTGCGCGCCGGTACTCAACCAACACCAATACTCGACGATCGGGCTGATACATATTTAGCGGTTCACTCCTGCGCGTAAAAAAAAAATTGTATTGCAAACATAATCCGGATGTCCCAGCGTAAAGTTTTGTTCAGTATTCTACCCTCAGCACCATACACGCGACCTCCCAATCTGCGCTCCCTATGCCGTAGGGTGCAAAATTTTGTGGTATGGGTGTTATTAATAGTATACCTGCACTAAACCGCGCTGAAATTGACATGTGGTGCAGTCTTTTCCACAGAAAAAATCTGCAATGTAGCTCTTCATTCTTTTTCCCTCCTGACACGAAACAAATCAACAAGAATGCACTACAATGCTGGTCCTCGCGGCTATGCCAACCACGCAATCTTTTGATGGTGCTGCAAGCGACGTTACCCCCTGCCGAAGCGCAAAGAACTGCCGGCGTCGATCGCCAATTCTGCACGCGTGACCCAATCAGACAATGTACGTTGGGCACAAAGAAGACATAACTACTGCGAATCCTTCATAAGTATATTAACCCGACCCCATCACCGCACCGCTGCTGCAGCACACAAGCCTAGAGTCAAGCACCTAACAACATACGCACGTAGAACATACGCAAACAAATTGTATACAAGGTTCCCCTCCGGGAGGTGCCCAGGGGAGTGGCGCAAGAGCGAAGTAATACTCGTATGAAATCCTGCGTACCTCTTTGGAAGCAGTACCTGCATCCACCCATCATTTTAACGTGAAGAACACACATATACGTTGGAGAACAGACTATTATACTGTTCGCGGAATTAGTGTGGAGTCATAGCCACAATGATTTCAAATAGGGTATCGGTATGTGGATATATTGATCCAGATGACTCGCGACGATCAATTCAATGTGTGCGGCGTAAACGTAGGCACAAAAAAGTAGCGTGAGGTCGAGGTTGCGCCATAATACTTTGTGACCGGCTGAGTAAGGTACGGCACATAATACAATACTGGCACAATATATATATCTACATTCCCCCAAAATAAATGTTTCTTGGTGCTCGGGGTAACATCAAGGTTTCACAGATAAATGCTCGAGAACAAATCGTAGTCCGAGTACTGAGAGTATTGGAGTGCTGGCGGACGAAATATTGCGAGTACTGAGAAGGCCCAAATACTGAGAGTAATGAGAGTATGAGCAGTACCGAACCCCGAGAATACAGGCAAGTACGTACCCGCAGTAGTATCGAAACACGATAAACTTGGAGTAAAGGCAATATGCGCAGTACAGAACCTCGAGATACTGACAGTGTTCGCAGTACATACATACATATTCCTATTCCTCGCAAATGCATATTGTTGTGGTATCCCCTCTCCCCTATTGCGGCGTTGTATCCCCTCTCCCCTGTTGCGGCGTTATATCTCCTCTCCCCTGTCGCGGCGTTATAATCCCTCTGCCCTGTTGCGCCGTCGGTCCCTAGGCCCATACTGTCTTACACTTAACATTATCTCGAAATACTGCCAGACTGCTTTAAGTACTCGAGTTACCTCAAGCGAAAGTAGGATGCTCCAACTCCCGCTCGTGTGGGACTATCTGGGAGTGTTTGGTGCCGAACGCTGGGCCTGAGAAGTGTCCACACGGTGCACAGACGGTTGAAGTATACTTCATACTCGACGTGTACTGGGCATATTGAGGGTATTTCGGTACTGCAAGTCTCATAGAAGCAGGGCGAACACCACCAAGGGACGAAATACTGCTAGACTAGTACTATACTCGTAGTACCCGAGTACAGAACCCTGAGATACTTGAAGCACAACAGGGGGTATCCACGACAGCAGCAGTAGCGAACCCCGCACTAGTGCGAGCCCGAAAGTATACGCAGTAGTATCTGAAGTAGTACATAACCTCAAAATACTGCGAGTACTCGCAGTATCTTGAGTACAATAACCCCGAAGTACTGCGAGTGTACGAAGTACCTACGATAATATTTAATAGCAGAATTTTCTCGGACATACTTTGCTTTACTCCCGAGTATTGGGAGTAGCTGTGAAATGTTGAGGCATGAGCGCACGCCACACGTAAGCGCGCCCAAACTCTTCACCTTGGGTAAAAACACACAAATAACTTGTATTGAGGATACGAGTCGAGCCTCGAAACGAAAATTTTATCGAGCGAAGTATAATGTTTATGCTAGAACAAACAGTGCTCGTGCAAGTGGCACGTCGTGTTTTTTACGCAATCTAAAACACATTGCACGATCTCGTACAGCAGTAGAGTAGCTTGCACAGGTAGGATCTACCTCATTATTTGGTAAATGGGTGGAAGCTCCCACTCGACTTCCAAAACTTCCATTTGTTGGGTGGTCAAAAACTTCCAAAACTTCATTTTGACTTTCAAATGGAAGTTTCTAATTTCCAAATGGAAGTTATGGAAGTTAAAATGGGAAGTTGTGGAGGTCAAAATGGAAGTCGGGTGGAAGCTTCCACATTGGTTTCCAAAACTTCCAAAACTTCCATTTGGCTTCTATATATTGAAGTCAAAAGCTTCCAATTGGAAGTCAAAATGGAGGTTTTGGAAGTTGAATGGATAATGGAATTCGAGTGGTAAGCTCATACCCGACTTCCAAAACTTCCATTTTGACTTCCAAAACTTCCATTTTCACTTCCAAATTGAAATTTTGGACTTTTAAAAAGAAGTTTAGGACTTCCAAATGTAAGTTTTTGACTTCCAAATAGAAGTGTTTGACTTCCAAATGGAACTTTTGGAAGTCAAAACGGAAATTTTGGAAGTCAAAATGGAAGCACCCAGTGGTAATCAGCCCGGAATATTTGCCGATCTCTCTGGCGCGTGCACTGGGCGTCCAAATTGGCAATATATGACATATAGTCGCGGGTTTGCTTTCGGTGTCGCCATGGCCAACCAGCATCATAGAGAACTGCTTTTGCAGCTTCTGCTGTTGCTCGCTGCTGTGTACATGACGATATCTCTCCCAAAGTCATGTCATATCATGGGTGCTGGCATAATATTAAAGTGTTGCAATATATCACACCACCCATCGGCCTCTGCGAAAGCTCCATTTCTCTTGCATACAACCACTCCCAACGGGCGATAATGAAAGTTAACGTGTAAAGTGAAGTAAAATTTAAGTTTAGGAAGTTGAATGGAGATCGATCGAAGCAGTAGGTGGAGGTTGAGCTTGCATATGGGAGTGGATTGAAGGGTCTGCGGTTGTACATGGAAGTTTCCATAGTCATAAAAGTCAAATATAAGATTTAGAAGTAGAACGGAAGTGGATGCAAGTACGTGGGATTAGGTCCAAGTCCCACTTGCATATGGGAGTGGATAGAAACGTCTGCAGACGTTGATGGGAGTTTCCCATGGTAATAGAAGGCAAACATATTTATTGGGAGTTTAAAGGAAGTGGGTGCAAGTACGGGAAAGTACGTGAAGGTATGTTGAAGTTATGCTTGCATTTGAGCGTGTATGGAAGCTTCGGCGAACGCTGATGCGAATTCCCGTGTAAGTAGGGGTTAGATGGAAGATAAATATGTAAACTGTAGGCATTGGGAGTTTAATGGAAGTGCGGGGGAAGTACGTACTATTAGGCGGAGGTCGCGCTTGAACATAGGAGGGGTCAGAAGATTCTGCGTACACGTATACGAGTTTCGTCGAAGTAAAAAGCGAAATGGAAGGAAGCCAAACTTAAGTTGTGGAAGTTGAATGAAAGCAGATGCGAGTAGGCTGAAGTAAGTGGAAGTTGCGGTTGAGTATGGAAGTGGACAGAACATTCTGCGGACGCCAATGGAATTTCCTTGAAGGTAGAAGTCCAATGGAGCTTCTAGACGTGAAGTGAAAGTGGGTGACAGTAGGTGGAAGTATATCAAGGTGTATGGAAGCTTAGTGGAATCTGGACAATCTTTCCACCAGGCATGGCCGTGGAAGCTTCCACTTTGCTTCCACTTGCTTCCACTTTGGAAACTTCCACTGGCTTGCACTAGCGCTTCCAAAATGAAAACTTCCATGGACTAAACAGAAGTTTCTACTCGACTTCCAAAACTTCCATGTAGAAGTCAAAAACTTCCACAACTTCCGTTTGGAAGTTATCAACTTGCGCAAATGCCAAAATCAGGTATACCTGATCCGCTTGAGCCAAAATCAGGTACATGATAAAACCAAGTAAAAAACGCGCGCCACGAGCGGTGTTATGTCCATTCCGGTTAAAAAACAAATGCGCCTAGAGCATTAAGCGTGCCACATGGCCTCCAAAATCTTGATGTTTTTTGTTTTTTTAGGGTGTAGGTACCACGGGCTCCACTTGGACCTGCAGAGAGTATGATTTGTGGGCTTCGTTTGTTTCACCACGGTGGGAGCACCAAGAGTATTTGCGCTGGCGCCCCCCCCTCCGTTGATGCCTTTAAAGCTTCTAGACCGTCCTCGCGGAACCACATGCTCGTCACGAAATTACCTTGCCGTACGAAACCTGAGACTACCTCGACGCGGATTGGTGCAGGCGAAATGCCGTGTGATCATGGTCCTGTACCGTGCGTATAGACTGCTGTGACCATAGAAAACAACAGAGTATACGTCACAACACCAATAAACAACTGAAGCACATCGCACACCCCAAAGAGGAAAAAGTGAAACCAGTGTACGCGTGTATGCATGTATCAATACGTACTTTTACGTTGGTCGTACGAATACAGAGTTTATAAGTCAATACAGAACACTTTCAACCGAGGGAGGGCAGACGCTTACGGAGAGAAAAAACAGTTTACGTATGGCCTATCTGATTGGTTTTAAGTTGGCCAAAATCAGCTGAAAGCAAAAAGACAGGTATACCTTGGCCTTTTCGAGCCGAAATCAGTTTCGATGTCAGCCTGGCTAATAACAGGGCTCCTGGGGTGTTTTAGCATGTATCTGATTTTGGCCCCGAAAAAATGGCGAAAAATGGCCAAATATACCTGATTTTGGCTAAAACCCTAAAAACTTCCGTTTGGAAGTAAAAATGGAAGTTTGGATTTTTTTACTTCCAAAAGGAAGTTTTGGAAGCTTCCACTCATTTACCAAATAATGAGGACCACCGTACAGGTACGACTGCATATACAGTAGCACTGCTGTAAAATGCCACGTGAGGAACGTACGTGTAATGACCCCCTTTCAGCTGGCTCTAGGATCTATCTGTCGGCAGTGTAGGACGCACAGCAATCAGAACCACTGTTATACGTGTGTTTTGTTCGAACGCTGCTGTACGAACGATTTGTTGTACAGTACGAACGATTTGTTGTACAGCACGAACGATTTGTTTTTGTTGTACTCGAGTCGACGAATATATCGATCCGGGGATAATCAGTCCAGAGCAAAAATGCCGTTCACACATTGCGGAAGGTACGTGCAAAGGCCATTGCTGACGGCAACAACAGCGAACACTACTACTGAGCGTACAGCGCGGATCTTCCACATGCGCGTAGTACCCTGCCTGCTGCTGCTGTTGACGCACTGTGCTGAGCACAGCTGGAGCAGTGGCAACGTTGGACCACACACAGCAATACGCAGAAGAAGAAGAACCAGGGAGAGAGGTGATGCTCGTGTGGTCGTGGCGTGGTCAAGTGATCGATCGAAATCTCCGACAAACTGACTGTGATAGCCGCAGTACGATCATCCATATGCGCAAGGTGTGCCCACTGCTGCTGCTGCAGGGCAGCAGGGTTGGGGTGCTGTAGGAAGCTGGAGATAAGCACGCTCTGTGCTCTGTGGTTATTGTTCCCTAGGCGGTGGTCCGTGCTCCGTGCAACAACACAAAAAAAATGTACAAGGATATACGTCATCCTGGGTACATACGGTTAAAAACATGTATGGCAGACGGTGGAATGCGGACGGCAGGCTCCGACAAACACGACGCATTTGGGTGTGTCGCACACGCACGGCGGGTGGGCGGCAGCGTTGGAACGTTGGGATCTGTGCATATTGTCTGTTGTGCACCTGGTATATGTCTGAGCTGTGTGCTCACAGTTCATGAGATCCTAGGGGAGAAAACAGACAACATGTACCGATACGTACGTACCTCTCGTACTGAAACCAGGGAAATCGTCTTATCCACTCACGCCGGGAAAAAACTTTGAGCGCCCGCCACGCGCTCCAGAGTGCACGGATCGCGCCGAGACCTCGACCAATGTGTCCGGCCGGGCTTCCTGTGTCCGAGCATTTAGTATTTTGCCGATAAGTGTTTTATACGAAGAGAAAAGTTGGCAAAAGTACGAAAACATGACAAACAGGTATGCATACAAGGTTTCCCTTCGGAACGTGGGTAACATGAAATCCCGGGGGCGTCGCATGGCGAAAAGGGAGTCACAGGTAACACCCATGTGGCCGTTCTTGGTGGAAACGAGAGCCATGGGTTAGCGCATTGCTTGAAGGGAAGAGTAATAGTAGTCGGCAGGAACTGAGTACTACTCTTTCTGTGGTGAATACTACACCATGCACGCGGTGTCTTGAGTTGGCTACTATACCGTGACTATACACCACTAATTATCACTACTACGCAGATAAATGTAATACCGGTAGAAGCAGAACGCACTTTACATAATACTACCTGGTACACTACTACTACGACTACTAACTATACTACTATTAATAGTACTACTGCTGACCAAACGCTCATACCACAAACAGACAACCTCATGGTAAACAGAGAGGTGAAATAACCATGCGGTACCATGGGTTGGGGCATGACTACGCACTGTTACTATACACGACCACCAGTAATACATAGATAGATGCAGTACAGGCAGAAGCAGCATGAATAAATACTACGTTACTATGCCTACCACTAATGCTCCTATAATACTAAAACTTCCACACAACGGCGACGTACATGCAAGCGTTACAACTACTACGCAGATATATGTACTGTAGTAAAGGTAGAAGCAGCATGCACGCTGCAAACTACTACCAGTATACCACTACCAATACGGCTACTGTACCAATGATTTTGTTTCGGAAGTGGGAACCCATTCCCTGAGTTGCCTGCTGGGTCACGCGACATTGACTACCTAGAGCATGTACCACGGAGCCCGGCCGGGGCCAACGCTTGCACCGTACTCTGCACGCCGCCCCCCTGCGGGCCCCGCAGCTGGAAGCGGGATGTCTTTGACTTGAAATCCCGGGGGTATCGCAAGTTGAAATTGGGGGGAGCAGCATCATCGTCAGTCATCCCTAACGTACTCGCGGATGATGACAAAATCAAGGATTTTTCGTGGGGTAGGTTAGCTCAAGAATATTATCCTTCATCTCATTTGCCTCCCGCTCTCTCACCTCCCCAGACCCCTCGCTGCAAGCGCTGCCTCACGTTGTTGCCACCTTGCCGAATACTGCAAACCCAGCGGGGTGTTCGGATATTTAGCATTAATAATACGTAAAGGTGTGCAACTATGTGATCACGTGTTGCAGGTTTGCAAATGTACCGTCTGTTTCTTGCCGTGCCGCTGACCCCCGCCTTCAGAGCGGTCCTGGTGCTGTGCTGCTGTGTTTATCTGTTTCGTAGGTGTGGCTGCTCTGCTGTATATGGTATGCTCCTGTTAACCGTATCACCCTGGTGTATAGTTGCGGTCTCCTTATTTATGGTTTATTGTAGCACGTATGGGTGAAACAACCTTTCAACTAGTGGTGAATGCGACTAATCGCCACACCCTTCGCCTGAGCTTGCAAGCCCCATGTGACGCAGGGTGGGCGGTAGGGCGCTATAAAGTGACGAGGCGGCGAGGTAGCTTGCTGGACAAACCCTCGAAATGAAACTGCCGTTGGACGCCTGAGGGGTATGCGTGGGACGAACAAACTCGCTCATGCCGGAACACAAACAAGTCCGGGCTCTGCTGTGCAAGGCCTACCGTATGACCCCCTCCGGGGTGACGGGCACTCACACCCACACACAATACGCCCCCCCGGCCAGCAGAAGCGGGACCCCCAAGGGTGTGCCCTTCCCAACCCCGGGTCGGGTATATGGAGGCGCACTGATCATCGCCTACCGAAAGCCTCTCCGGGCAACGGGCTCAGCTCTGACCCCCCACGCTGCACGCGCCGTCACCATCTTTACTCAAAGCCAGGGTTCACTACTGTTGTTTGTCCTCTCTTGAACGAAGTGTCCATAGGTGATTTTGTCTAGAGTTAACCAGGGACTAAGCGACCTCACCCGCTTTTGCGAGGCCTAGAGGAAGCTTGGCGCCAAAACATGAACTTAATTGTTATGCGTTCGCTGGCTCAATCCTCCCCAGTCAGCTCTCTACAGACGCATGAGAGGTGTGCGTGAGGTGGCTCACCCGCGCCTACCGAAACTCATCCAGTTCGTGCTCAGCCAATCGACACCTACCGCGCAACCTCCATTCGAGGGGGCGGGCTCAGTCCTCGATCGCTCGTACTACACCTCTCACAGCACAGGCGGCCTACAGCTTCAGGACTGGCCATCGTCTCCACGATGACCACCCGCTGTAGCGGCTGTGCTATCAACACTATGATGAAAACTCGGGAAGCGCCAACGCCTCGCAGTAAGCTGGAGTTGCCGTGGTTTTTCACCCGCTCTACATGTTCCGTCCATGAAGCGTGTTCTAAGATCAGACAACACCCACAAATTAAAACAAACAAACAAGCAAACAAACAAACGAACAAAACTAACTGTATATGCCCAAAGAGACTGACCTTTCAGAAGCTGGAACCGCTCTTACCACAGTGGACCATCGTCTCTACGATGACCATCAGCTGTAGTGCCCGTGATATCAACACTGTGGTGAAAACTCGGGAACTCCCAACACCTCGCGGCACTCCGGTGGGTTGCAACTCCACCAGGGAACTGGAATTGCTGTGGTCTCTCACCCGCTCTACATGTTCCGTCCATGGAGCGTGTACTACTCTAAGCTCAGACCACACCCACAAAACAACAGTTAAACATACACACAAGAAGGAAATTACCTCCCAGAAGCCGGAAACTGCTGTTACCACCGCGCCGGCCAGCAGGTCGGCCAGTGATAGAGCGACGCTTGCTTAGAGCAGTTTCTAGCGTCCCTGCCGGCTGGTCAATCCACGTACTGCTGCGGCTCACGAAAGACGCGGGCCTGCTCCTGCGAAAAACCGAGTCCTGCTGGACAATCCTGGGCACGGCGCGCATATTTCTTCTCGAATTTAGTAGATAATGTTTGTTTTTGTTGCTCGCGATGGCTCGAGTCCCGATTGGTGCCATTGCGGCGTTTCGTACAGGCAGTCGGTGCTAAAGCGGGTTGTCCACCATGTCATAGTCTCGTGGCGTGCATGTATCAGTTCTGGGTGAGCAGTCACAATTACTGCATGCAGCACTCACGATAGGAGCTACCGCTCGGGGGTCCTTTCAGCACCATATAACAAGCGCCTGCTTTCACATCATGGTTTGTATTATTTCCAAGAGTTCTAGCCCGCTCTATGCTGGGCGTACATGCCACGCTCACACTCTGCCCAAGTTCATGCACAGACTAACCATTGTACCACGCAGCCTGCGATCCTTGTTGGTGAGCTATCGTAAGCGCTGTCTTGACTGGTGCCCTTTTGGAGTAAAAAAGCGCCGAGGGTGATAGACATGGCTACGCAGGGAGCTACGAGAGGTTGTGGGGTGTATCGGCCGCGCATCCTTTTGTGCGGGCAGGCGTTCATCTCCGGGTTTGGTCATATCACCCGCCTCCGACTACTACGCCCATCCACGTCTTTGGAAACTTGCGTCCTTGGAAAAACCGCGGTAAGAGAGGTGCCTAACGGAGAAGCGTGCAGGCTGCAGACAATGGTGCACCCCGGAGACCTTCTCGTCTCGGACGAGAAGCGGGAACCAGAGTCGTGCCGAGGAACCTGCATCGGGTTCTTCGCACGCACTTCTGGCTGACATGGTTCGTTCGGGAGAGGACTTGAATTATGAGGAAGGTTTCGGAGGCTGGCGAGTTGTCAGACTCACGGACGTCTTCGGGCCCGTAGAGGCTCCATGAGTCGTCAGACGCTCTGGCACCGTAGCGCATGACGGACAAATTCAACAAGTTTCTCTCGCTCGCGAGAAATATCGACAGGACCGCCCTGGTCGCCACCGAAACCCAAGGAGAGTCTGCGATTTTCATGCCCAGTTGTTCGGTAAGCAAAGCAGAGGTGACTCCTGTGTCGGCATCAGGTTTATACCGGTTACGTGATAAGGAGGCGAGGTACCAAGCCATGAAAAAAGAAATGCAGGGACTTGTAGAATCGATGACATTCATGGTATTGGACAAGTTACGCGGGGGAAAGAAGGCCGTTAGATCTAGGTAGCTGCTGTCTCATAAAGACAAAATAGGGTGGACCACTAAGGCGAAGGCCAGACTTGTCGCCTAGGGGTTCATGCACAGAGGGGGTATGGAAGACCTTCAAACGTCTACACCCACGCCCACAGCGGCGTCAATCAAGATTGTGATCGCTGTTGCTAATGAGCGGAGGTACGAGGTACATCACCTAGATGCAACACAGGCGTCCACGAACCTGATTTGGACTGCGTGGTGTTCACGAAGCTTCCGGGTGGATGTACAGTGGTGAACTGTCTGGCAAGTTTGGGCATCTCGAAACATATTTGTATGGTCTGGGGTAGAGTGGGCTGTTGTAGAATGACCTACTGGTTGTGAAATTGGTAACTGTGCATGGTATGGAGCAGCAGTAAAGACTGACCCCTGCAAGTTTCGTCTGATTCGTGGAGGCAAGGTAGTACTGATATTTACGGTTCATGTAGACGATATGGCGATAGCTTGCCTGACGGATGAGGTTGACAGGCTATTATTTATGCTCAACGTATATTTTACGATGAGCGACCTCGGAGAGCTTTCTTTTTTTATGGGGTGTGCGTTTACGCCGATCTTGGAGAGGGGTAAGCTTAGCACCGTTTAGACCGCTTTCACTGAAACCCTTGCGAGGGGTTTCGACGTGACCACGACTTCCATTTACCTCGCTTCCCCTCGTGTAAACTTAAGAGCGAGAGTGGAGAGCGAGTCGGGTGACACTTGGGCCTACAATAGGGGGCTGTAGGAGGCGTGATGCGGGTGACTGTCATGTCAAGGCCGGAACATCGCTAGCTCTGTGCGTGCTGTGGCGCGTCACCCCACAACCCCAACAGTAAGGCACTGGGAGGCGGCGCCCATGATAATCAAATATTCACTTGGAACAAACAATCTTTGGCATTCCTTTGAAAGAGGGCCGGGATTGAACTGGTCGGCACTTACAGGTGCGAACTACGGCGAGAACTCAGACATCAGGAGGTGTGCTACGGGAGTAGCGGTTGCTCTCAGAAGCTAAGTAGTGAGCTGGGGTAGCAGCACGCAAAACATGGGTACATTCTCGACCACCGAGGCCGAGTACGTAGCGCTCGGGGACGGAGTTAAGAAGACGTTGTTTGCGAAATCGGCGTTGTATATTTGTGGTTCCATTTCTGTCGGAGAAGTGCTTCGAGCTGTTCATAGACAACAAAGGGGCTGCCGCGTACCCAATGACCCCCTTGGCTCGGCAAGGACCAAGCCATCGACGTGCGATACCAACTCATTCGAGAGTTGGTGAGGTCGCAAATGATTTCGGTTAAGTACGTTCCAATTAAAGAACGACGAGGAGAAATTCTGACCAAAGTGCTAACTGACGCCGAATTTACGCGCCACAGGGGCTTCCTGATGAATCTGCATACGTGATGATTCTGCTCGGGTAATACACGTTCTGAATCTGCATGAGTCGAATTTTATTTGTTTAGTGCGGGGTGAGTATTATGTTCAAGCCATGCGGAAAATACACTGCAATCACGCATTGCCGTCGCGAGCTTGTATCTATGGTGAGGGTGGAGGGTATTAGGAGACTTCTTCCCGGGGGAACAGAGTTCCTCGCGATCTGTGGCATTTGTTGTTGTTTTTCGCCTTCGTTTCCATCTTATAGGCGCGGCTGTTTTGGTCTTCTCTACGATTGGCTATATAGTTTTACTTAGGACATATCTGCAAAAGGTTTTGATTCGGAGGCCGGGTTTCCTCTTGTACCGTCGTATATGTATAGACTATAGAGATTAGCCCATACAAGGCTGCCATTGTTTGTGAAGAGCCAGGGACGGTGTCGGTATGGTCACTCCAAAGTGACGGTTTCGCGTTGATTGGAAACGCGGCGAGTTATGGTTGTGTCGCATGTGGCCCCCTTTGATTTAACGATCTTCTTACCATTGAGGTCGACGAAGTATATGAGCGTTATTCAGTGACTACGCTAACTGATGCGCTGACGCCCTTTGCCCACACACGAAAGTAGCTTGCTCTCCTTTTCCAGCTTCACTCCTTGTTGCTCCGGAGACCTCAACAACAGGGGGTGGTATGTGTGGACCGTGGAGCGATGGTAGGCGTTGACGTCCACATCGGTAGTGAGCAAAAGCCCAGGGGCGATAACGTCGCAAGCTTGAATCGTCTCAGTTTTAAGTCTAGTACCGTACGAGAAGTACAAGGTTCCGACCAAAGAGAATATGACTCGCCAGACTTTAGGTTGACAGTGTTTCCTCTGCAATCACCAACGTAAGTCTGGTCATCTATGACACAAGCGGGCCCTGAGAATAGGTGGTATCTCAGGCTCGGTACGCAAGCGACGTCGGCGAGCTTCATGCGTACCGAATTCTGGCCGGATTGAAGCTCAACAACTAGATTGCCGTGATCTTCAATCGCACGGTGCTTGCCAATAGCGACACGCACGAACTCGTTGCACGGGCGGAAATCAGTTTTTTTTTTGTGGAACTGGTTGACTTGTTGTCGGACGACCTAGAGTCGAACAAACAAGTCTCCATTCCTTTTTTCTCTTCCCTAGCGTGCAATGTCAACGCCAAGTCCACTTTACCACCAATAGAATCGCCACCAACAGACTCGCCTGATACCACAGGGCCCCCTCCTTGATGTCCATATACATCGCAGCCCCACTGCCGTCCACGTCGGTCGCCATAAACGAGGATGCCGCAGTGGCACCACCTCCCGGGTCCGGCATCTCAATCACCAACACTGAATCCATATTTGCCGGAGACAACCAGACGTTTTCTTCGTGACCTTCCCCATGGGACCGACTACACAGCTTCACCGTGCAGTCGCGGGCGTAGTGATCTCGACCCCGGCAGTCAAAGCACATGGCCCCCGTGGCTGGCTGCTTCTCGGCTCCGGCAGCAGCGCCGCTTTCACCCCTTTTTTCATTCTATTGCAGTTGCCGTCGTTGTCACCCCTGCCTGCCTCTACCGCCTCGATTACCCCTTCGCTTACCAACAGCGGGCCCTCGCCTGCCACATGTACCATGCCCACTATCGGTGACGAGCGCATGTTCCGACGACGAGCTCTTCTTCTTCTTTCGTAGGATCTCGAACTGCTCCCGCACTATGTTCAAGGCCTCTTTCACGATCAAAAGTCTGTATCCGGCCCAACTCTCGGATTTCGAGGTCGTATTCTCAGGTAAAGGCAGCGACATACATACCATGAACTGTGTAGTCATCGACATATCTCCCAGCATGAATGCTCTCTTCACACACGTTTCTTATATCCAGACCTTTCTCCACGAAATCACCTTCTTTGGCGATGTTGGTGTACGGTGGGTCAACTTCTTCCCAAGCTTTTGGTATTGACCGATGGTTCTAACACCATTTACATCTCCTCCCCCAGGATGGGCAGTTACTTCGAAGGAAGCAAACAAATTCGATCTTGATGATAATAGCCCGTGCGAAGCCCATACACTCTCAACTGCCTTTCATACATTGCCTCGGATACCCCTTGGTGCAACAGGGTATCTCTATCATTTGACCCTAAGCCAACGTTCGGAGCCGACCTGAAGACTTTGTCGAAACGGTATCATTTTCTATACACCATCAGTTGTTCTCGTAATCCCGGAAAACCTCCTCGGTATAACAGGATCTGGGGTACCATCTTCACCATCCCCATGTATTGCTGACGAAGCATCTCGTGTGCTAGTGAACTCAGCGGTAGGACCGTATTTTTTGTCTTATCATTTATCGCCAGGTTGATCCCCTTAGGGGTCAGCCTCGACGGACGCAGCACCTTAGTCGGCGCTCAAAGGATATTCTCGGAGTGTTGGTGACGCCGAAGGATCTCGGTCCTCGGCACCCGTGGCTGACGCCCCTTGCGTCTGTCCGCCCTGGTCTTTCCCTCACCAAGAGCTCGGTCATCGTCTTCATCAGCTCCTGGGTTTAGGCTACCTGCTCCGAGCCGTGCTCCCTTGAACGGCTTGCTGTTGTTGGAAAAGACGTCCCACTTCGACAATCTCTCCACGAACATCATCGATTGTGTCACTTAGGCACCTAACACTTCTACAATATGCGCGCCGCCGTGCTTGTTAGCATCGACTGACCCACAGTCGAATTAATGAATTAAAGTTTAGATCGTGGATTATCGGCTGCCTCACACAAAGACACACAGACAAAGGAAGAGTGATTGACAGAGGGAGCCCTGGCGGGCACACACATACAAACTCCGAACTCACAAATGCGGCACAACCATAGGTCGCCGCATTTATGTTCGACACGGAACCATCACTTTGCAGAGATCATACGCACAACTTCGACGCTGCTACTGACCGTAGGTTTTACTGCTGAAATGATACCAGTCGCACAGCAGTGTTGCTACCGTACTTGCTTCCGGAACACATTCCACGCTGTCATGGTGTTAACTGCTCGAAGGGTGAATGCACAGTTAAAGAAAGGTTTTGGGTGGTAGAGAGACAAGACGTACTCCTGAGAAAAACACGCAACTGCTTCCCAAGAAAAAACAGTATTTCAAGGATCAGTTTGTTGGCTAAAAAGTTAAAACAATGATGTACCAGCTAACTACGCTTCTGCCCCCGCGTACAAAGAAGACGTGTGGTGATACTACGAAAACAATCTTGCACAATTAGACTAGCAGCCGAACCACGTTTCTGTTGCCCTCACGTTCAAAGAAGACGTGTGGTGCTACGTACGACGAAGAAAATAACTATTGCCGCTAAGTAGCGGCGACCCCGCGATGCAGGGGTCCCTTCCAGCGATTCCAGTGATGATCTCCAGCGACGCCAGGAATGATGTTCCAGCAGCGCTAAAAAGCGAGGATGGCCAGCGACCCCAGAAGCGACGTTCCAGCAGCACAAAAACGTATGATATTCAGGTGTCCCAGAAGCGATATCCCAGCAGACCCAAAGGATTGATGATAATGCGGCGATTCCAGAAGACGTTCTCCCTCAGCAATCCCACTAGATGGATGGTGCTGTAGCCCAATCCCGAAAGACACACTGGCAGCCCCACGATACTGTTGGTAGTGCAGCGAATCCTGAGGCCCCAGCCGTCCCATCGGGCAATGCTGCAGCGACGTAGAACGTTGTCCTTCTGACAACCCCTCGCGCGTTTGCAGCGATCCCGTCAAACGTCTTTCCGGCGACCCCTTGTTGATAAAGCGACCTCTGCTATGGCTGATGGTCCCTTTTGTATTTTCGCAAGTGAAGTAGTGAGGCCCTCGTCAAAGTCGTCGTCAAAATCATAACCGGCTAGTTTTCGGTGTCATCGGGGCGTGTTTGGGCTCCCACCACAGCAGTCGTTGCGCACTACTCGTCTGTGAGCGTGGACACCCTTGCGCGCCAGCACTCGGCGTCGTTATGCGTGGTCGTCTTACGCACAGAGAGCCACGTCTGCCCAGGACTGCCCCCTCATCCAGATTTCTTGTTCTGTCTGTCTGGCTTGTTTTCCCGTGGGCCTTGGCAGGCACGGCACAGCTACTCCTGAAATGCCCCGCCTTGCCACAGTTGTAGCACATAATGGAACTCTGCTGTAAACACTCGATTAGAAGGACACCCCCGTTTTGCTTACGCGCAGCCGGTCTTACGTCACCAGCAGCAGCAGCAGCAGCAGCAGCAGCAGCAGCAGCAGCAGCAGCAGCAGCAGCAGCAGCAGCAGCAGCAGCAGCAGCAGTGCAGCAGCACTGATAGTAGTGTCAAACCAGTCCGCCACGTGCACACGAATGCAATCGATTCTGATATATAGCAGTGGGACCTCGTTCTACAGAATGTACTGAAGAAAATAATCGTCACATCGCTCTTGAATTGAGCGTTTCTACCTTCAATATTGATTTGTTTTCACAGCAGTATTCGTGCTCACATCCAGGGTTCACCTTCCCAAGTGCGCAGCAGTAATATAGTCGTAGTTTGCAGTAGTAGTAGATCCAGGTGGAGATGATGGTGGTAGCTGTGTGCAGTCCTTGGTATCAGCAAGCAGCTTCCGATAGCGATGATCGTGGCAGCTGTGTAGATGTTTTTTCTTGTTGTCCGTAGTCGTTCTTCATACAGCAGCTCGAGATTGTGATGATCGTAGAAGTTGTGGGGAGAACAAGCTCACAGTGATGGCAGCAGCCCGGGCCTCAGTCGTTGTCGTTCTTCGATGATACTGACGCCTCGCGGCTCAACAGTGCTTACGTAAATCGAACGTTCATGACCTTTGGGCGATACCCCTGCAGTGTGTGTGACATGTGCACGGCTCCTGAACTACATCAGGCAGCCCGCAGCAGAGGCAAGCACCATCAGCCAGTTAAAAAAGTTGTTTGGTTGTTGTCCAAGCTTAGCCTTCAGAAAATCATATGAACAAGAATGACACTCAACGTCAGTGTTGACTATCGATATTTTTTCAAGAGAGAAGGGTGGGGTGGAGGCGGAGGAACAACAAAAAAGAAGAGAAGTGAACATTATTGAGAGAGTGTGCGTGTGCACGGTCGATCGGTCACAAAGTTCTCAGACCCCACGCCCCCTAGCATGTGGATAAGGATGCGGCATGACCGTACGCAAAAATACTGGTACCAAACACAATGAGGGAGAAAAGAGACAGCATGTACCAATACGTACGTACAAAATAAGGCCTCTCGTACTGAAACCAGGGAAATCGTCTTATCCACTCCCGCCGGAAAAAAACTTTGAGCGCCTGCCACGCGCTCCAGAGTGCACGGATCGCGCCGAGACCTCGACCAATGTGTCCGATCGGGCTTCCTGTGTCCGAGCATTTGGTGTTTTGCCGAAAAGTGCTTTGTACGAAGAGAAAAATTGGCAAAAGTACGAAAATTTGACAAACATACATATTCATATATATATTACAAGGTTCTCCTCCGGGACGTGCCTAGGGGAGTAGCTCAAGAGCGAAATAATACTCGTATGAAATGTTGCACACCTGTTTAGAAGTAGTAGCTGCATCCACCCATCATTAACGTGAAGAACACACACATAGTTTTGAGGACAGAGTATGCTGTTCGCGGAATTAGTGTGGGATCAATACTACAATAACATAAGATAGGGTACCGGCAAGTGGATATTGATCCTGAACAAATGACTAACGGCGATCAATTCAATGTATGCGGCGTAAACTTAAGTACGAAAAAAATTGCGTGAGGTCGCGAGGTTGCGCCATATAATACTTCGTGACCGGCTGAGTAAGACATACCAGGTAGCACATACTGGTACAATGTATATTCCTCCAAAATAAACGTTTTTTTTCGCGCATTTCTTTTAATCTTGCAGGTTTTCCTGATTTTTTTTTCCAAATATGTGATATGTAACAAACATGACTTTTTTGCTTCTGGAGAATTTCACGAATAGTGACAGAACGCCTCCATATATTGATACATGTCTCCAATTATTTCCAAAACTTTGGAATTTCTGGAATAAAACTCTCTCCGACCGTATATTGATACATGTCTCCAATTATTTCCAAACTTTGGAAATTCTGGAAAAAAAGCGCTCCGAAAAAAAGCTCTCCGAATCGGAGGGCTTTTTTGCCAGAATTGTCAAAGTTTGGAAATAATTGGAGACATGTATCAATATACGGAGGCGTTCTGTCGCTATTGGTGAAATTCTCCAGAAGGAAAAAAAATCATGTTCGATCGGAGAGCTTTTTTACCAGAATTTCCAAAGTTTGGAAATAATTGGAGACAGACATGTATCAATCAACATGCAATGCATGCGCGGTGCGTTTTGAATGCAGCCAGGCGAGGCGGGGCGCAGGTACCGCTGCTCTGCGGCGCTAGGGGATGCACAGCTCGTCATGGAAGGCGGGAAGCACTAAAGGCGCCAGTTCAGGCAGACCCCGGACTGAGCGTTACGTCAGCGGGACTCGGAGGGAGACCTGACGATCGCGAGAATAGGCGCCGGGATGGGCTCCTCTATCCCTGGGACCAAGATACGTTGGGTATCGCAGGACCACTCGACGATGGTCCCCTTGAGGACCTCCAACAACGCATCGTCACTGCTAATAAAGTGCAATCAAGGTCGGCTACTGCTCACGCCAAGCTTATCACCCACGTGCTTGGTCTCCTTAACCACGCCCTGGGAGAGCATCGCCCACACAGACAGTCGGAGACGCCGACCTCACTCTTGAGGTCAATCAAGCTTTGGTACATCCTCCCGGCTCTTCTGCACTCGCAGGATGGCCGAGTGAAGCGGCGTGAGAGGTTCGCGTCTGTCGAACGCGGTGATCTCACCCTTCTACTCCCGTGGTTAATGGAGTATACCCGTCGAGCATCGACAAGACAGAGGGGTCAAGCTCGCGAAGTGACGGACGCTGATTTGTTCAAGAGGGCGTCTTCAGCATGCCGCCATCCAGGGGGGGTGACTGTCGCAGCACGCAGCCTCCTCGCAGAACCACGCGCGCGCCGGGAGCGAGGAAACGTGGGAGCGAGTGCTAGCAAAGTTCCAGGAGGAGGATCAGACCGCCGTCTCCGAAGCAGCAGCGGCAGCGGTGGCTGCAAGTTCCTCCGACCCGGAGGAAGGGAGTGGGTCCAAGCGGCGCCCGGAGGAAGAATTCGACCCACAGGTGGCCCTCGGGGTCATCAACTCTCGCAACGCGCTATCGGGCGCAGGAAGCGATGGCTTGCGCTTTTCGCACCTGCAGCCAATTATCAGGACCGGCATTGGGCTGGAGAAGAATTATCGACACCCGAACGCCTTTCCGCCGGAATTCTGGCAACTTTTCCTGCAATCCAACTTCACTGCCTTGGGTGAAAAATGCCGCCCCGTCTGCGTAGGGATGACATGGAGACTCCTTCTCACAGCCGGGACCATGCGGCAATGGCGACCACGACTGGAGGAGGCCAACCGCGAGGCGAGACAGTTCGGAGTCGGAGTACGAGGGGGGGTGGAGCAGGTAACGCTACGCGCCCGGGTACACCACAAGGCAAAAAACTGGCTGATTTTCCCAGACTGCCCCAACGCCTTCAACACGGTGAAACGGACGACTGTGCTTGCAGAGGTAGCCACCTGCGCGCTTGCGCTTACACCGTTCGTGACAAAGTCTTACGGGGAAGAACTGCTCCCGTGTTTTTCCAGATGGAATCGGTAGAAAGGCGCAAGATTGAATGCTCTAGTGGGGTACAGCAAGGGAATGCCATGGGGCCGGCGTTGTTCTGCATGCCTCTCTTACCGGTGCTGAAGCGGACCCGAGCGGAGTTCGAGCCAAAAGGAGTGGAGGCATTCGCCTACTTAGACGACATCAGCATCGGAATGATTGAAGTCGCACCCAATGCTGTGGAAGTTGTGCCTTTCCTACAGCATGAGCTGTCCGACATTGGCATTGCAATCAATCCGAGCAAAACGGTTGCCTTGCCCCCGAAGGGGCACGTACCTACGCCACAACCAATCGCCCTTCTTGAAAGTATTGGCGTCCACATCGCGGAACGGGGTGGAGTAAAGGTGGTTGGGGTTCCCGTCGGTACCGACGAATACGCGATGGAGAGCACAATGGAGATAGTCTAAAACGGGGGAGCGGAACGACTCGCGCGGATGCTACAGCGCATGCCAGACAAGCAAGCAGCCAACCTGATCGCCACCGGCTCTATGGTGCAACGGACTGCTTATATAGAAAGCGTGATGGACCCGGAAATGTCCCTGCCCGCATGCCTAAAAGCAGACGGAAACGCGATGTGGATGCTGGAGAAATTGCTTGATCTCCCGGGGACAACAGAAGAAACGTCGTTCTTCTAGAATGGGTGCCCAATAAATCAGCTGGTGTTGCAACCCTACCAACAGGCGCAGACAAGCCTGACCACGGGGGCCGGAGGGTTTGGACCGGCGTCGGCTGAAGCTCGGCGGATGTCAGCGTCCGTCGGAAGATTGGTGGCGACGGTGCCGGAGGTGCTTGCTGACCAGTCCGGCGCTATAGGGGACAAAGTCCGGAGGGAGCTCCCCGATTCAGACCTCGTCCGGCGCATCTGGAACAACATCAGGGACCTCCGCGATGTGCATGGGGTTTCAGAAGAAGCCATGGCGAACATCGTGCCGGAAAGCTGGCGGGATGGAGCATTTCGAGGAGGAGAACAAGAGGCCTCAGGGTTGTCGGTTGCGGAAGTGTTGCCGGCATACGATGCCGAATCTATCAGCTCCAGCAAAGCACAGTGTAGACTGGCGAAGCTGGCAAACCGAGTCCGTTATGAGAGATATGTTGCTTCACTGGACCAGCTCCCCGTGGAGACGACGACCCAGCGAGGAACGGGTAACCCACAAGAAGAGAAAGAGTCGAGGGGTCTGGCCATGGCCCGGCAACGGAGCCAATCGGGACCAGGGGCTACTGCATTCCTAAGGGCGAGACCTGTCGACTAGACCAGAGTCATCCCGCCGTCACAGTATGTGGCTGCGGGAAGGCGGTTTCTGGGGATTGATGAGCTCCTGGCGGCAAGGTGCCCCTGCTGCGGTGCAGCGGAGGCTAATACGCGACATGCACGATTATGTCATCGATCGGGCGCGCAAGTAAACCAGCACCAGCCTCTGGTGCACGCGCTCTCCCGCACCTTTAAGAGGATGTCCATCCGCCACCAAATGGAAAGCGGAGCCCCCTTCCACGCAAACAGGGATCCCCGCATGAACATCGTCATCGAGGCAGGACGACTCCGAGATGCTACGGCATCAGAGAATCGCGGTAAAGGGATACTCCTCGACGTCACGTATGCGGATCCACAAGCGGGGATCCACAAGCGGGCAGGCAGCGCTGACCGAGACGGATCAGCTGCTTCCACTTCTGAGGCGCGCAAGCGCAGTCACTACGCTCGTTCGGGACAGGTGTCCTTCGACGAGCGCAGCTACAAACTCGCCACCCTCGCGGTGGAAAGCTTTGGGCGCCTCGGTAAGGAAGGCAGCGATCTAATTGATCAGTTGGCGACAAGTATACTTGGAGGGACGGACGGATCATCCCTGGCGCGGAAAGGCGTCTGCAAAGAACTCCTCTTCCAGATCATCTCCGTGACCACACAGGTCGCGATTTCGCGCAGAGTACACATGTATAAACTAGCCCTGAGGTACCGCCAGGCCGCTAGGGGAAGGGAGGAAGAAGGCGGAGGAATGCGGCCAATGACATGGGGATGGAACGTTGATGAGGAATAGAATATATTATACTGGTAGCTAAAATGAAATGATGCGGGGAATGGGAATTTGGAAACGACTGGCAGAGAAGTGTATGAGGGATACTACTTATTTACGGAAAGATATTACGTTTATATGGGAACGGCATCTACGCTATTATATTGTTGGAAGGCAAGCATATTAGTAATAATATACCGAAGCGCTCTGTCACTACTCGTGAAATTCTCCAGAAGAAAAAAAATCATGCTAAATTTCACACACCTGGAAAAAAAATTCAGGAAAATCTGGAAGATAAAAAAAAAATGGCGCGAAAAAACATGGAAATTATGGGAGAAAAGCTCTCCGATAAGAATGACCCTTATACTTTCAGAAAATCAAGGTGGATGTACTGGTGCGAAAAAAGTCAAAATGCAAAAAACAAAAAGTGGATGGTGCGAATCGAACTTCGGAAACGAATTTTTTATCGAGCGCATTATGACGTCCACGCTTGAGCAGTGCTCGTACAACTGGCCCGTTGTGTTTTTTACGCATTCTAAAACGCATTGCAGGATCTCCCACAGCAGCAGTAGAGTAGCTTTCGTACACGTACGACTGAATATACAGCAAGCAGTACTGCTGTAAAATGCCATGTGACATGATACGACAGCAGAAGATAGTATATACGCGTACTGCGACTAAGGAACGTACGTGTACGGATGCCCTTTCAGCTGTCTCTAGGATCTATCGTTCAGCAAGTGCACGAACGCTGCTGTTCGAACACTTTGTTGTACGAAAGATTAATGCCGGTCACACATTGCGGACAAGGCGCGTGCATAGGCCAACGCCGATAGCAACAACGAACACTAGTACTGTGCGTACAGCGCGGATCTTCCACATGCGCATAGTATCCCGCCTGCTGCTGCTGCTGTTAGCGGACTGTGCTGAGCACAGCTGGAGCAGTGCAATGTTGGATCACACACAGCAATATGCAGAACAAGCATCAGGGAGACGTGACGATGATGGTGTGGTCGTGGCGTGGTCAAGTGACCGATCGAAATCTCCGACGAATCTCAACTTTGATAGCCGCAGTACGATCATCCATACGCGCAAGGTGTGCCCACTGCTGCTGCTACTGGGCAGCAGGGTTGTGGTGATGTACGAAGCTGGAGGTAAGCACGCTCTGTACACTGTTGTTACTGCTGTCTGGGTGGTGGTCCGTGCTCCGTGCTCCGAGCAACAAAAACAAATTACAGGGATATACGTCAGACTGGGTACAAACGTATGAAAAAAATATATGGCAGACGGTGGAATACGGACAGCAGGCTCCGACAGACACAACCTACCACGGTAACACTGCGCACAATGTACATGGATGTGTCGCACACACACGGCGTGTGGGCGGCAGCGTTGAAACGATGGGATCTGTGCATATGCCATGTTGTCTGTTGTGTACCTGGTATACGTCTGAGCTGTGTGCTGACGAGCCTAGGGGAGAAAACAGACAACAGAGTATTGCCGGTACGTACGTACAAAATAATGCCTCTCGTACTGAAACCAGGGAAATCGTCTTATCCACTCTCCCGCCGGAAAAAACTTTGAGCGCCCGCCACGCGCTCCGGAGTGCACGGATCGCGCCGAGACCTCGACCAATGTGTCCGGCCGGGATTCTCGTGTCCGAGTACTTGGTGTTTTCCCAGAAAGAGCTTTGTACGAAGAGAAACGTTGGCAAAACTAAAAATACGAAAATTTGACAAACATACGTACACATATACTAGCACCAAGATCCACTACACGTTTTTTACCTACTATCTCGTAGTAATTACAATATACCAGGTATTAAAGTCCATAATAAATTAGTAAATAAATTCGAAAACCAAATTAAACTCGACATTTTGTATGTACTACAGGTAATATATTTAATACTCAAGCTACAGGATGCAAATTTGTAACCATCTCCGCAGCGGAAGGCCACTCCAGATTTTGGAGACCGGAAGGGTTCGTGCTCTGTTTATGGCTTCATCAACGCTCCAACGTGAATTCCCGTGGTGGCTATTTCCCGCGCGGAAAGATTTCTCGTGATGGCCGGTTCCCGCGTGAAGTTTTTGCGTGGTGGCCGGTTCCCATACAAGCACTCTCCCGTGAATTCCCTTGATGGCTAGTTCCCACGGGAAGGCTAGTTCCCGTGGGGGCTAGTTCCCGCGGAGGCTAGTTCCCGTCCATAAAAACCCGTGAATTCTCGTGGTGGCTACGAACCGTAAATCCCGCAGGAAGAATTCCCCAAGATCGAAAATCGTACCCGAGAAAGGCCCTCCTAAAATTAACATAAATCGCTATTTTTTACGGTTATCCTAGGTGGTGCAATATTTATACCTCCAGGTACTACATATTTGTATGCATGTTTCATTTCATAAATGTGTACGTATACATTTATGCTCTTTTTCTGATGTGGCTTGTCTTGTTGTGCTCTCGTTCGTACCCGCGCCGGTACGTTTAGAAAAAAATAAATCACTTGCTTCACCCCTTGATTCGTGTGTGTGACCACATAATCATTTGTACCAGGTACGTACATAAGTATCCCTCTGCATCAGGACAAATAAACAGGGCGGACTTGTGGGTGTACTGATGTAGTTGGGTAGAAATATCTGTTTGAAGTGAAGAAAGCACACACACGCACATACCAGGTACGTTTTTTGTTTTTTTAAAGGAAATCCTCGCCTCTCTCTAGACCGGACAAATCATTTGAAGCAGAATCGTTTTTTCTAGTAAGCGGGAAAAAAAATATACCCTTGCGGGGACTCGAACCCCGAATCTTCAGTGTCGGAAACTGACGCGTTATCCATTACGCTACAAGGGCTCATTGTGGACCAGCGCTGACGGTATCTAACTGACGATATCTAACTTTAATGTAAGCCGAGGTTCTCCTCAAGAACAAACATCAACAAATTTAGAGCGGAAAATAGGGTGTACATCGCCAAGTAGACGAGGTGTATGTTCGTACAATGTGCCCGTTGTTTGTTCTTGTCTGTCGTTATAAACTCTGATAATATTCGAATGTTAAGAAGACCCCGCCCCTCCATTAATAGTGCAATAGCGTCCGTTTTCCGGCTAAAAACAATTAATATCAAGGGGTAATATAGCCATTTGAACGAGGTACTCGTACAACGAAGTAATCCGTACCCTCTCTTACTGTTCCATGGATTTGGTCGAAACATATTTGTTTGTAATCATACGTATATGTATTCCTTGTACAGGTACGTATATAAAAATATTTAAACCGCAGCCCCTGTAGGAAAAAAAATCGTTTTCTGGGTGTAAAAATTGAAAAAAAATATTATACGGTGTGATCTCGCCAATTCAACGAAGCAAGTAAGTGCTCTCTCTTGCTGGTTCATGTCTGAGGGGCATCTTAGAAGCGCAGCGACTTATCGTCCACCATCGCACCCGTTGGTAGGTTTCCGGCATACCCGGGTACAATGTGAGTTACCGGGGCGCCCCAAAGTACATACGTGTACGTAGCAAAACACGCCTTGAAGTATTTCCAAGCACCACCAAGCGTTTCGATTGTGAGAAGAGCTGTCATTCCAAAGGGCAGCTGCAACCAGTATGTAACACGAGGGAGGCTTCGCCGCGACGGGCTGACGCCCGCCTGCGGCTGCGCGCATCCCCTTAGTGGCGAAGAGAAGTATAGTGATACGTGAACCGAGGCCGCACAGGAGAAACCGTATAACGCCACGGGGTGGACAACAGAAACTAATCTACGTTCTTTCGAAATAAAAAATAATTACGGTAAGTTCATCTCGGGTGGCAGCTATACAATGACGGACAGCAGTCGCGACAGCATCAACAACAGTATATATATACACACACGGCAGCAGCAGGAGCAGCAGCACGCTGTGTACTTACTGTACATTCACAAATACACGTACTACCTGGTAAGTACGTACGTATATATGTAGTAATAATAGTACTTACCACGGGGTAAATACACAAACCTGTGAAACACTGCTGCCGGTACTATTATATTGTATTCGTATGGTATGCACGAATTGCAACAAAGAACACCATCAGTATGATATGATATCATATTGTACGACGTACATACACATCACAGATCACGCGTGCGTGTACTTCTGCAGCTGTAGCACGTAACACACTTTGCTAGTATTATACTGTGGGGAGGAGAGTAAACAACAAACAGCAACGATTGAAACCCCAGCGACTAAATAGTCCACTTTCGTAGGGCTATTTGATAGTTCCAGTCCCCCCGTAATAGTAGACAAACCTTGATAGTGGACCTTCCAAAGCACCTATTTACGTACTTTGAGTGGCTCAGGGGTATGTTGAAATCCGCAGATCGCGGAATAATAAAAAATACATACCAGGTACATGAAATAGAGCGACGCAGCCGCAGCCGCGTTTCTCGCCCGTTTCTGGTCTGTTTTGGGTCCGGGTTAGGATCAGGGTCAGGGTTAGGTTTAGGGTTAGAGGTTGGGTTGAGGCTACGCCCGCACCATAATCCCAGCAGGAAGTGCTAGCTAGCCTGAAGACCCGAGCAGCCTCACCCCCATAAAGGTTCAGGCCAAGGTGTGTCCACCCCTCGATATTTCTTTGTTCTCGCGTACGTAGCCCACAACACACATCTTGAAAAAGCCACAAACAGACCCGAAAAATCCGAAAGAACGACCAAAAATGTATTCACGAGACTGTCATAAAAAACTAATCCGCTGTGGACGGAACGCCCCGGCGCCAGGACAGCACGGTGCGAGCACGGCCGCGGCCACCTTCGGCAGGGAAGGCGAAGTAGAGAAGTTTGGCGAGCACGATGAGGAACTAACGGACCACAAAATGGACCTCATCGACAGGACGGGCGAAAATGGCTCGAAACTACGTGTAAAAATTGCTGAGGGGCACTCACAGAGCAGCAGCACCTACCTGAAAATTTGTACACCTGTTTATGTCTGCTAGCTATGTGCCAGGTAAGAAATACATTCGTTTTTTTTGGGGAACAAAACGTTTTTCTCTTCAGGCCGTCGGCCTTCTCTCGCGGTTTTGGCTGTGTGGCACGCAGGGAGCCGCTTGTATGCCACGACGCAAATACGAACCCCGGGCGAGGTCCGTGGCGCGTGCTCTGGGCCTTCAACGTCGCGAATTCTGGCATGTAAACACGGGGAGGCATTCCGACCTGCTACAGCCAAGCAGGTCCATGGAAACCCACACACACAAAAGTACAGCGGTAGGCGTTCGCATGTTGTCCGCTCTGTGCGCAACAGCTTGCGCCTCGCCTGGTCACCTGGCACCTCTAGCGTGGCCGCCTGGGCGCCTGGCTACCTCGAATCTCGCCGCTCATCATCTCGTGCAACAGCAGTCACACTTCGAACTCGTTTCTTCTTGCCACCGTGCATTTGTGTGTGTACGAGGTGATATATGAGGATGACAACAGCAATAAAACACAACATAAGCAAAGCGCAATGATTATTGTTGCTTCGGGAACTGCCGTGGATCTACAGTTACTGCAGGTGCATCCGTTGCTCTGGGAACTCTCAAGCTTCGTATTTTAACTACACCACCTCGAGTCGCATCTCATACAATCTGGGTGTCACAGCAGCAGCAGTTCTTCCAGGCAGCAGGAGCCCATCTCCCGATCAGTTCCTTCGAATGTCAAAAGCATCCGCCCATAATACAGCTCAACAGCAGCAAGCGGTACGGCAACAACTTCAGCATCGGACCTCACATGCGTTTATATACAAAAGAGGAACGCATCACAGGTGGCCATTTGGGTACGATGCGGGACGTTGTGGGGAAACCACAACTTAACTTAGCACGTTGATGCGACTGGGAAAACGTATTCGGCAATGTACCCAAATGCACCTCGACTATAAGACGTTCTGTTGTGAACGTTTCATAACGTGTGGGGTTGTCGTCAGGTTTGTGGATGTTCTTACAACGGTTGAGTAGTTTGTATTTTTCCAACACATGCATAAAATATAAGTACGATAGTATTGACCCTGCGCTCTCAGCGCCCCTCAGCGTTTCTTAGACGTATTTTTTTGCGTTGTTCGTGCTAGCTCTAGGGGAAGTTCACCTCACGGGACGAAACTGCCTTATCGTGATCCCCGACCCCGACTGTGTCGGGGGCGGCTTCGGGCGTGCGCCGTGCTCTGGCTGCCGGCTGGCCGGGTGTGAATACTTCAGCTGTGAGTTGGACCAGTTGAGTGGTCGATACTTGATTTATAACAGTCTCGTGACCAGAGAATTTGGTTGACGGCCTATATTTTCCCCGTCAGTTCTACTTTTGGCCCGTCAAACACTCTCCTTAAATAAAATAGTTTTCACCATTGGGATGTCCTTGACAGCTGTGGCCGGGTGTGCTGTCCTCGTTTCTTACAGAAACTTTTTGTAAAACGTTAGCTGTGAGTTGGACTGGTTGAGTGGTCGATACTTGACTTATCACGGTCTAGTGGCCAAATATTATGGTTGACGGCCTACCGCTGCCCCGTCAGGCCTACCTTTGGCCCGTCAAACCTCCTTCTAAAATATAATAGTGTTTACCATTGAAATCTCCTTGGCGACTACCCGTGAAGGGGCAAATGCGCCGTCAGCCGACGTCTATTAGAATGCTCGCTCGTGACGGTAAACGCTGTTTTCGATGCCAGCACCCAGACTGGACCTCTTCTCCTTTGGCCGAAACTGGAGAGGCCGCATCCTCCACGACCTTTGAAATCTCATGGCGGCAAGAGTGTGGGGAATATGGGCTGGGGTGGCGGGCGACATACTCCGCGGTTGCTTGTGCGTTGAGGGTTGGGCGTTCCAGAAACGTGCGAAATTTCGATTCGGGCTATTTTAAGTGTGAAAGCACGAGCTTTGTGCACAAAGGTTGAGATTGGTAGGCCAGCATATGGTCGCCAAACGAGCGTCACGAGCCTCTTCGGCTGCTGTGCACGCCGGGCGATCGAACTCCGTAAGACAGAGAGGACGGGGTCTTTGACGTCGACCGAATCGGATGAGCCTACGCCGCGGGAGGAGCGGCACGGTGGTGGAGGTACAAACTATGTCTACGATTTCTGCATTGTACAAGTAGCAGTGGCAAGCAGGGTCACATGTCACATGTATCGTGGAGCTGTAGTTGTGTTGTGAAGGCGTTTAGTTTTCTTACGCAACCGCCAAGGAAACAAAACAAAGTTGTGAACGAGTACATGTATGTGCGGGTTGCGCTTACCCTGCATCATGCTTCGTTGCTGGCCCTCGAGGGTAAGGGTATGCTTTTCGTCGTACCTACTGCTGTAGAGGCGAATGGACTGCATGTTGATGATTTCCTCCCGCCTCCGTCTACTTCCGCAGAGACGAATGGAGTGCATGTTGATGATTCCCTCCTGCATCCGCCTACTGCTGTAGAGACGAATGGAGTGCATCTTGATGATTTCCTCCCGCCTCCGCCTACCGCAGTAGAGACGAACGAAGTGCGTGTTGATGATTTCCTCCCGCCTCCATCTACTGCTGTAGAGATGAACTGAATGCATGTAAATGATTTCCTATAGCCCTCGCCTGCAGCACGAGTAGAGCTGAATGGAGTGCATGTAGATGACTTCTGCCGCCCTCATCTTCAGTACGAGCAGAGAAAATGGAATAAAAGAGAAGGTTTTTCTCCCGCCTCCGCGTATGAGAAAAATAAGTAATGATTCACGACCCCAGGGCGCATTCCCCCCACGCAACGTAGAACAGTGTGTAGAGCCTACGATATTGGTTTCCCCCTCGATCATCGTGCTCCCCAGCCTCGACTGCTGTGCCGAGGGCGGCCTCGGATGTGCATGATCTGCTACTGCTGCTGCTACTGCCGCTACTGCCGCTGGGCGTTTTTTTTTTTTTTTTTTAATGTAAACCGCCAAGAAAAAGAAAAAAACACCGTCGTCGTGCACCACTGTGTTCTCCCTTGCCCCGACTGCTGTGCCTGGGTGGGCTTGGACGTGCGTGATGGACTGCTTGCTGCTGCTGTCGCCGCCGCTCTGCTGCTGGTACTGCAGCTGCTGCTACGTACCACCGCTGTTGTGCTGTTCCGCTGTTGCTGCTCACGCATCTCCCCTCATGGAGTAGGTCAACCTGCGATATGTTTCGTTGCTGAACCTCGAGGGTGTGGTTCTTCAGTTTTATTGGAGTTTTTTTTTCAATCTCACTTTTACTTTTCAGCTTCTGGACATGCCAGGGTTACAGGTGGCGCCCTTTTCCCCTACCGGCTAGTGTCTTCATTTTTGTCGCGCAGAAGGTTCAGCCTTCCCAACGCGCATCGATTATCCATCGAACTTCTTGTTTAACTCTCGCTCTCGCTCTATCGACTCGCCTAAGTTTTACGCACGAAAAAATTCCTCCGGTACGTGCCTTCATTTAATCGCGCAGAGGGTTTAGATTTCCCAACGCTCATCATTCAATGAATTTCGCCAACTCGCGCTCTCACGCTTCCGGCTAGTTTTTACCCAAGAAGAAGTCGCCACCAGCACGAGCACGCACTCGGTGAGACTGGAACCCACAGCTTGACTTTAGTAGGGACGAGATTCACCCACTACAAACTAATTCCATCGGGGACGCCATTATTCCTTCCCTCGTCGTGCCCCACCGTGCTTCCCTGCCTCGACTGCTGTGCCGAGAGCGGCCTCGGGCGTGCGTGATGTGCTACTGCTGCTGCTGCTGCTGACGCTCCTCCTTACGCGTAGCTGCTGTGTTGTTCTGCTGTTGTTGCTGCTGCTCACGCAGTCCTCACGGAGTAGGTCGGCCTGAGATGTTGTATTATGCCTTTCCTCCTCGTGCGCCACCGGGCTCCCCTTCCCCGACTGTCGTGCCAGGGGTAGCCTAGGGCTTGCATGATGTCCTACTGCGGCTGCTCCTGCTTGTGTTATGCCGCTGCTCTGGTGCTGCTGCTATGTACGTGCTATTGCTGTGCTGTTCTGCTGCTGCTCTTGCAATGTCTGCGATATGTGTTTGCTGCTGACTCCTGTGAGCAAGGTTATTATGCAAGTCGTCCCCTCTCGGTGATGTGTCTCCGCATCTTAAAGCTGAAAGACGGATCCGTCTGCTCCGGAAGCTGTACGAGTACCGTCTCGTTTTTTTTATTGTTTGACATCTCGGCAGAGGTCTCGCGAGTAGGTTTTGTACGATACGTACCTGTGCGCTATGCTGCTGCGGAGTTTAGTGCACCAACGTAATCACCGGCGCTTCGTACTGTTGACCGCTCGATCGATTGCTGCTCAAATAAACTGCTTTGTCGCTATTTATATCCGACGTATACAGTACGGACACCAAGTGTCTCGTACGTAGTACTTTGTAGTGCTGCGTGCTGCGGTACGAACGAGTTATGTGTTGTTCCGCCGGATGGCGGATGGCAATGCTCGTTTTTTCCTGCGCTTCCAGCGTTTTCTATATTTTAGCTCGAACTTGTTTTTTAGTGCTGTCACATTAACAGCCTCGAGTTGCATGCCGGTATGCCTTCAGTCATTACGGGCATGCGCGGAGCCGCCGGCGGGCGTCAGCCCGCCGCGGAGAAGCCCCCCTTGAATATATATATATATATGATGCATGTCTTGAAAGCATGTTTTCAAGTAAATATATTCACGAAAAAAAATCAAGGACGTTGCCATCTATCTGCAATGTGTACATTGTGTATTAGGCCCTTGCCTTTAAGGCGTTAAGGCACTTTCCCTGAACGCAAAAAGCGTGTTCAAAATATATAGGCGCTGCCCCGTACCTTCGGGAGTCCCATCTGAAGGTGTCAGGGGTGGACACGATAATCGTTAATACAAGTAGTTTTCTCCTGAAACATGCGTGCATGAGCCTTAAATCGCGTATTAACTCTTGTTATTGCCTTAATGAGGGCCTTAACGAAATACCCTTGACGCCCCCCGCGACGGGCCTTAAAGGCTAGGGCCTACATTAGTGGTAGTAGTGTGCATCATATAAGTGGTGAGTTTGTGTCGATCGTAATATGGAGCCAAATATGTGTAGTTAGGTGATTGCAGTTTTTCGGAAACAATGTATGAAATAGTACCAAACTTTCGTCTGCGATAGTTTACCCATATTACGGGGGACCATAGTGAATAAGACCTACGGTATCCACAAAAACCTATATATTTACCTATTTTTACCAACAATATCTGGTCCTACTTACTATGGACCCCCGGAATAGCTCAGTAGGTAACACCTTCATATTTGACGTGGTCGACGACATGGGTTCGTAGCTCACATCCAAACGCTTGCGCGTGCGTCCCAAAAACTTGCCCCCCTGGTTTCCCAGGTATTGAAACGAAGTGTTCGGTCGTATACGGTACCGACGCCGCAAAGATCCCGTGGTTAAGGGGGAGGGGAATGTTATAAGGATCACCCTGGGCTGGGTAATCGATCGATTTTTCTGCCCTATAGCTCGATAGGTAACACCTTCGCACTGCCCCGAAAGCAGCATGTGCCGAAGTTTATTATGTTTTGCTCAATTTTATCATATATTCCTGGTATGTTTCAGGTGGTTTTTGCTTGAAGGGCATACGTTCGCAATTTTGTCGTGCCTGTGTATAGACAAAATCCGAGGTTGACCCGAAACTGTGTATTGACGTAAAAACCACACACTACTATTGACAATACAATAAATATACCAATAATGATCCTCTGCCTGATCCGATCCGTTTCGATCGGCGGATCTCTTCCGCTTCTGACCGTCTTTCCGCGCTGTGTTTAGCTGGGGCGTGCCCCCTCCACGCCTGAACCACCCGGCGTCGGAGGATTCGCCCGCTCAGCGCCGTAGCGCCCGCACGAGGCTTTGACGTTGATATCTACGAAGGACTCTCCGAAAATACCTGCCCTGTCAGTGGTTTTGCCCATGGTCTCTCAACAGGGTGTATGAGTTCGCGTGGTTCTTTCCGGCACGTCATCTCCGGCCTCCGATCCATGGGGAGGGTCAGCTACCCGGCCGGCGTTGGCATTGTGGGGGCCAACGCGGGTGGCCGTATCTGGGACATCGATGGAACGCCCCGATAGTATATGTCACCCAGGTTTAGTTGAGAACTACCATCCGAAACAAATTATGTCGGGATATCAAATGTTACCTACAACCAGTAGCACTTATGGCGGCCAGCAGCAGTTTTGGTGTGTACGCTATCATACAGCGGCAGCTAGCTGCAATGGAGCTGTATTACGTAGATGCGGAGATGTGTAGCTACAGCAGTACTGTTACAGCAGCTACTGTGACGGCACCTTTCTACGGAGCTGCGCTGTCGGTCATCGCGTACCTAGTGAGTTAGGAGTTAGTTACACCGCCTTCTAGCATTCCGACGTTTTCGGTTAATCAACAAGTAATTTTCAGCATTCTGCCACCTTTATGTTCATGAAGTGTGGAGCTCACGTGCTCAGGCTGTTTCCTGTGCGGTTCGATTGTTGAGCTTCAGATTTGATCGTCCGCTTTGGCAGATGTGAACTTGGCAAATGGAAACAGTCTTCCATTGCGAAAAAATCAGATTTATTGTGCGTGCAGAGGTTCGAGCAAACGCCGAGATCAACTGCTGCTGTGGTCTGGCGCCGCGAAGAGACTCGCTGGGTGCGCTGCACTGCGCGTAGGATACAAGCGTCTGAGCCCACGCTGACTGCTTCGCCTCTACAATATATGTCCATCACGCAAGTCTGCGACCGGCAGCCGTCCACGCCGCCGGCGTAGCCCCTTGTAGAAATAAGTACGATATTGCTGGCGGTGTGCTCTCAGCGATCCTCAGCGTTTCTAAGACGTACTGTTTTGCTTTTGTTCGTGCCAGCGCGAGATGGGGTTTATGTTAGGGGATGAAACTGTCTCATCGTAATCCCGTGCCCGGCTGTATCGGGGGTATCTTCGGGCGTGCTTGCGCCGTGCCCTGGCTGCCGGCTGGCCTGGTGTGCTGCACTCGTTGCTTACAGAAACACTTCAAATACGTAAGCTGTGAGTGGGACCAGCTGAGTGGTCGTAACTTGAATTATCACAGTTTCGTAGCCAAAGGTTTAGATTGCCGGCCCACCTTTGTCCTGTCAGGCCTACCTTCGGCCCGTCAAACCTTCTTTTAAAATATATTAGTTTTTAGCATTGAGATGTCCTTGACGGCTCTCTGTTAAGGGGGAAGTGTGCCGTCAACCGACATCTATGCCCGTGACGGTACAAATATTCTGTTTTCGATGCCAGCACTCAGATTGGACCTCTTCTCCTTTGGCTGAAACGGGAGAGGCTACAGCCTCCGCAGCCTTTAACAGCTTATGGCGGCAAGAGTGTGGCAAACATGGGCTGGGGTGGCCGGTTTAGTGCTCCACCTTTGAGCGTGCGTTGAGGGTTGGGCGTTCGAGAAACAGGTGTCGGAATTCTGATTCGGGCTATTTTACGTGTGAAAGTATGAGGTTTAAGCAAAACGGTTGAGATTCGTAGGCTATCGTGTGTGCGCGAGACGAGCGTCGCCAACCTCTCCGGCTACTGCACACGCCGGGCGACCTCACTGTGTGAGGCGGAGAAGACGGGGTCTTTGGTTTCGACCGAGTCAGATAAGTCTACGCCGCGGGAGGAGGAGTACGGAGGTGAGGGTACAAACGGTGTCTAGGAGTTTGCTTTTTGTGCACTCAGCAGGCAGTAAGTATTGCATGAAGCATGGAGGTTCGGTTATGTTGTGAAGGCGCTTTTCCTTTTTCTCATGTAACCGTCAAGAACAAATTAAAGTTATGAACGAATACGTGTACGGCATACGACGAGGTGTGATGACGACGTCGTGTTTCTTTTACACTTTCACGCAGCTCTCCTCACGGAGTAGATCAACCGCGTTATGTTTCGTTGCTGACCTTCGAGGGTGTGATTGTGCCTTTCCTCGTCGTGTCCCGTCGTGCTCCCCTCGCCCCACTACTGTGCCAGGGCGACCTCGGGCGTGCGTGATGTACTACTGCTTGCTGCTGCTGCTCGCTGCGGCTGATACGTACCACCTTTGTTGTGTTGTTCTGCTGCTGCTCATGCAGCTCCCCTCATGACGTAGGTCACCCTGCGATTACGTTTCGTTGCTGAACCTCGAGAATGTGGTTCGTTTTTTTCTCTCTTTTTTTTTCAATCTCATTTTTTGTTTCCAGCTTACGGACAACAAGCCGTGGTCACAGGTGTTGTCGCTCCCCCCCCCTGGTAGGTGCTTTTCTTTTGTATCGCGCTGAGGGTTCATCATTCCCGACGCTCGTCGACTGTGTATCAAGTTTTGCCAACTCTCGCTGTCGCGCTATCAGTTCGTCAAGTCTTTACGTAAGAAACGTTATTATTAGCACGAGCACGCACTCGGTGGGACTCGAACCCACAATTTGACATTATGGTAGGCACGAGATTCACCTACTACAAAGTAACTCCATCGGGTATGCCATTAGTCCTTGCCGCGTCGTGCCCCATTGTGCTCCCCTGCCTCGACTGCTGTGCCGAGGGCCGCCTTGGGTGTGGCTGATGTGCTACTGCTGCTGTTGCTACTGCCGCTACAGCTGCTGCTCACGCAGTCCCCCTCACGAAGTAGGTCGGCCTGAGATATTCTATTATGCCTTTCCTCCTCTTGCGCCACCGGGATCCCTTGCCCCCACTGACTGTTGTGCCAGGGGCAGCCTCGGGCGTGCAAGATTTGATACTGCTGCTGCTCCTGCCGCTGCTCTGGTACTGCTGCTATATATGCTGCTGATGTACTGTTCTGCTGCTGCTATGTCTGCGATATGTTTTGCAGGTGATCCCCGTGAGCATAGTTATTATGCAAGTCGACCCCTCTCGGTGACGGGTCCCCGCATCACAAAGCTGAAAGACATATCCATCCGTTTCGGAAGCTGTACGATCACCGCGATTGACATTTATTTGGCGTCTCGGCGAAGGTCTCGTGCCAGCAGCGTAGGTTTCGTATGATACGTATTCCTGTATGCTATGCTGGTGATGCTTGCTGCTGCTTAGCTTGCTGCACCAACGTAATCACCGGTGCATCGTACTGTCGATTTACTCGATCGACTGCTGCTCAACTACTTGTTTTGTATATATCTGTGTACGAAGTATACAGTACGGACGCCGTGGTACTTTGTTGTGTGAGTTATGCGTTGTTGTGCCGGTTGGCGGATGACAACGTTTGTTTTTTCTTGCGTTTGTAGTGTTTTCTTTCTCTTCCCTCATTTTCGTTTAAAATACACCCCTTAGCAGTACTGTCGCACTAACATACTCGCGTTGTATACCTGTGCGCCCTCAGCTTTAACGGGTATGCGCGGAGCCGCAGGCGGGCGTCAGTTAGCCGCGGCGAAGCCCCCCTTGTAAACTATAAATTTTTGTTGTTTTTTGCATGTTTCAGCGCGATGAGCGCCTGTGTTAATATTGTACTGTGATGTGTATTCGACTGTCGTTGCCAGTACTACACGGAGGGTTCATCTAAATAATAGGAGTCGAGCTGAACAAAGCCCCCTCTGCTAGAACGATGGGGGGTGAAGGATGGGTTGCCGACATCAGAACGCCGTCGCGCCTGCGGAAAACCGAACTCACGGGCCAAAATCAAGGTCCGCCGAAGTGAGCATCGCCTGCGTTTAGTCAAAACCATCCTAAAAAACGAAAATCCAGTAAAATCCCACTGTCCCACGTCAAGTGACATGTCCATTGGTCATGCTTCCACCTGTTGCCTGTACATACGTACCGCTCGCTACGCGTTTGGTCCTCGTTAGTCAAAGCGTCGTTCGTCGAACGTCGGAGAAGCTAGAATTTGATGACCGGCTGGCCATCCGCGAGCTATCGAGGAGCTCTTTCTATCTTCTTCAAAGAACTCACCGAGGCAGCAACGAGGTATGACCACTCTCGGGAGTGCCTCGAGGAGCAGTCTGTGCCAACAGTACATCGTTTCGATGTTGGTGTCCTCCCCGACTTTGTCTTTCTATCTTCTTCAAAGAACTCACAGAGGCAGCAACGAAGTATGACCACTCTCGGGAGTGCCTCGAGGAGCAGTCTGTGCCAACAGCACATCATTTCGCTGTTGGTGTCCTCCCCGACTTTGTATTTTCTGTGGTTCATGTAAGTATCATTTTTTTCCCGGTTGTGTTGCGTTTAGTCCCAATTTTGTGTTTTTCTTTTTTTCCGGATGTGTTTTCTTCGCTATGTGTGTTGTCGTCGTTTAGTTTCGTTGATTTGTTTCTCGGTTTGTTTTCGATCTTCGTCAAACTGCGCTATCAATACTGCAACCGTAAAACAAACAGAATACGCAAGACTTTGGCCAGGCACGTTTCCCAACTTGAGAATATTGTGACGCGTACATTGGACCATCCAGGGCAGTTGTACACGTTTTACGTCGACCAACGGCTGACGACCTTGAGATTTGTGGCTCGACCTTTTTGTTTCAGGTTAACGAGAATACGCTGTGGTACCCCAGTGGCCGCCCGTGATGTGTGTTCCGTGTTCCCTCGATTCAACTCGCGACGCCCCGGAGATTCCAAGTCATCCACACCTCGAAGGGAAACCTTGTAGTATGCTGGTATATTTTATGTATACACAGCGGTATCTATCGTGTCCCTAAAGACGAAACTAACGAAGTACAGTCCATCCTTAAATTCTTACGGGTAAGAGTGAAATTCTTCGGTTCTCCCCAGCGGAAAGTCAAACGTGGAACAAAACGGTGAGAGAAAAAAATTGCAGCCGAGCCTTTTAAGCCCGCTGATATGTTTTGTAATTCACGCGCGTCAGGCTTGACTCACAAAATATTTTGAAAAAATCAGCAGGAAGTTAGCTTCGACCCTGCAGTCACAAGCAGGGTAGCTGATACGGAGACAAGCCGTTTGCGCCAAGCCCCACTTTCGTGGGTACCGTGTCGACCAAACGTCATGAATTTGCTGAAAATACAGTTTTGATTGAACAAAAGGTTCTCTTCGTATCAGTATCTCGCCGCGTGCCATACAGAACATTACGCAGTTCAGAAGCAGTAGTTTATGCATCGTACGTCAGAGTACGCCGGCCTAGCCCGAAGGTCTCAGAGCGCGCGGGGGATCTTCCTGGGACCGAGAGGAGAGACGCTTGCTCCCGCCCGCATTTCTGATGTATGATGTGGGTACGTCGTTTAGGTGGCGAGAAATTTCTTGCGTTGATGTTTTGAACGAAGTGATGATTCTTTGGGGCGACGAGCATCTCATTGCGCACTACTGTACACATTATACATCACACCGCACATAAAATCACGGTACACATCAACTTCGTGTCGGGAAAGGCCAGTGAACGTAGATGGCGGCCTCGAAGATCGACATGTCAATTTCTTTCGTGGTGTAGGCAGCGGGGGGTTGCGCGCGGTCGATGGGGGCCGTCTCTTTGACAGCCCTGAGGCCGGGGAGAACGCAGTACATGCAGTATGTCGCTTGTAGCAACATTACCACCGTCGGGCATCTCGCATATACTACGCTCTTCTTTTACTTCCCCAAACCTGAAAAATGTTTCGTTTTTTGCCATCGGGCATGCGACGATAGACCTTCAGCCTCGAGATGTAATCAATCCATGACCAGCCCGCCTAATATCGGGCAAAACTAGTGACTGCAGATGACGGCCTTGAAGGTACAACATCATCCAATTCGTCAATTGGGGGCCAAAAGGTTGACCGAGGCGTCAAACCTTGCCCACACTCGAAAATGCGTACCTGGTACCTGATACACACTTTGCCGTCATTGGAGAGGGAGGGAAAGTTGTGGCCGTCTGCTATTACTGTACCCCGCACACATTGCGCACTTGAACATACTACGAAAACACACACCAAGCACACCGCACTTAGCAGCTCAGCAGCACACTGTTGCTGCTACCATTTTTCCCGTTCCCGCACAAACGAGAGTGCCTGCTGCCACTGCTGCTACCATGCTGTTGTGGTGTTGTATCTCCCCAGCAGTACAAACCCATTTACGATTGTCCGCGACGTGTGAGAACGCTCCATTGCGAACATTTGCTCACTCTGAAACAGAGTCGACATTTCAGATATTCGCGAAACATATGTCGCGGGATTCCGAGACTCCGCTCGCTGGACAAGTGAGGTTTCCCCGGGGACGACCCGGAGATGATTCCCCGAGGCTTGCCGCGTGCGCTAAGCGCTCGGAGCTCGACGTTGGGGCGGCATCCCGAGGCGTCTAAACCATGGGGGCGAAGCCCCACGAGCGGGACAAAATATGTCACTAACACCAAGCGAAAGAGATGGTATTCTTAGAGGTAGGCACGTGTGAACGGGAGCCGAGTCAACTCTGTTGAAACTGTTTTGTTTGATGAATAAAATGACGAACAATGCTGTTCCCCTCAATACTGATGTCGCCCAGCAACAGCACGGCAGAGTCAGCAACCAAAGTACCAGCGGTATGGCGGGGATGCGTGTGTCATCGAGGTGCGTGTCCCGATCGGAAATTCAGACAAGGAGGACCTTCGAGAGAGGAAACTAAACCAAAGAAGGGAGGAATCGGAGCATGTGCACGTATGTACGTGCATTGGTTCATGATGTATTACGTATAGAGGCCGCGTTGCGCATGGAAACAAACAGACCAAGCATCCGGTGCACCGGTTAGGCACGCGGACCCCATGCGAGCTCCCGCTCCTGCATCACTGCACCAGACCGCGAGTTTGGAGGGGATATGAAGCAATGAAAGATAGAGAGGCCGGTCAGCCCCTTGGAACCAACGCGAGCTCCCGATCGTGCATCATTGCGCCGGGTCGCGAGTTTGGAGAGGATCAAAATCGACGAAATAGGGAGAGAGGAAATCAGGTGCATGCGTCCATCAAAATTCAGAGGGGGCTCATAGCAAGCAGCAGCGCGGACATAGCCGTTGGCAGAGGCGTCGTCGGCGAGTGGAGGCTGCTCTGCAGTGTTAAGCGAAGCAGAAAGGAAGGAGGACCGACTGGTGTGAGTGGGTTGACTCAGAACCAGGCAGCCAGTGTAAGAGCATCCTAGCGCGGTCATTCAGGGAGCAGAGAGATATGAGTCAAAGTTATTAGATCACTCAGCTCTACAACCTTGGGGGCATTGTTCACCAACTCGCTGCCATCTGGCTCGAAATCGAACAACAGATCAGTTTGACTTGCGGGCATGCTTCAAACGGTTCGACCCGGCGTCGTACGATATGAAGACGGCCCCACTTGGTCCGAAAGTAAGCATGTTGAAGGCCGAGGTGATTGAGTCCCTTCTGACGGATGTGTGACGTGGGCTCTCAGTGTGCAACACTTCGATAGGCTCCGATCGGTACACCACCAAGTCGTCCTGCGGGTCGTTGGCTCGTGTGATCGGCACCCCGTGTCGCACATAAACCACTAGACCACTGTTCTACAGCAGTTATATACAGTACTGTAGTGCGAAGGAAACGCGCGTCATTTCTTTATCGACCTTGTTTTGTTTTCCGCCCGATAAATTCCATGTGAGTCCTCCTTCAGGACGATTGGTATATCAGATTGACCATGTATCTTGCTGGTATTTACGAGACTACGGCCGTTGATGTAGTAGAGTCTGGGCCCGGCTCCTCTGCAACGGGAGCACCGACGGAAGAAAGTGTGGTATGTGGTGAAATCTTCTTTCTCTGTCTTCTGAGGTAAAGCAGTTAGCTCAAGTATGAAGGATGTTAGTCACCTGACCGCTCTGCCGGAGCCAACTTGAGGTAATACCATAATACTCGGTGGCTATCATACCCCCATATATTCTGTGAGGTTTCGTCGGCCATCGTACCGCATATCACACCATGTCAACGTTCGGACCGTAGTGTGGCATGCAACCGCAACGTTTGGTTTGAGAAGACAGCGTATAATCGGTTGACGATCCGTTGGAAATCTCGGCCAATTTAGAGTGATGTTCCTTGCTCCCGCTTTGAATTCACAGCCGATACCTCCGCCATGATGCACAACTAAATCGAACGCATTTCCCGCACACGCCACGCTACGTTCTAAACCGACAGAAAGCCCTGCCCCTCACCCTGTTCTCAACGGCGAGGGGTTGGTGGGATCGGTTGATGCGACCGCTCATTTGCTCTTGAATTATGTTGTGGGATTGAACATCGTTGTAAAGCTCCCTCGGTCTTGTTGTTTGAAGACTCGGCACTACCAAAGACATTCAGTTACTCAAAGGCCGCAACAAACTGTGTTTCTGCGTTGATTGCAGGTAAACCCATATGTTTGGTAGGGGCATCCTTGGACCAGGTGGAGATGGTGACCCCTACATCATCATGTTCTAAGGCCAATAAAAAAGGAATGGCATCGAACTCAGACACACCGGGAACTGCAACGAAGACACGGCATGCGGGTGGTGGAGATACCGGTCGATAAGCAGCGTATGGGTACGTATGCGGTAAATCAGAACGCTTCACGAGTCCCTTACCCCTACGACCGACGTTCCCACCCTCTTGCCTTGCCTGCTCGAAGGCGACCCGCTTATGACAGGCTCTCGTGGCCAGAAGTTCAACTTTGCAGGCATCAACGCTGAATATCATGCAGTAGTCTCTGACCTTCCTTACATGCCCTTCAACATGCGCCTTACTTCTCCTGGCCCTTCCGTACACGAGTCACCTACATCACCGGAATGTCCGTCATTACCACAAACGCCGACGATCTCATCTTCACCATTGTCGTCTTCCTTAGCAAGTCGCAAAGTCTGGAGAGCTCCTGCCCCCTTGGAGTGTCGATCGCTTCGCCGACGGTGCCCTTAACGTGGCCGTCGACGGGAAAGAGGTTTCGCTTGAGCCCGGCGATGTTATATTGGCCCCAGATGCGGCGATCGCCGCTGTTAACCTTCCCGTGGCGCCCCAAAGCTTTGGAATCGAGGTGTACTGGGAGGGGAAGAATCTCGAGCTTCTTTCCCAGTTCGATCTGAAGCTCAATTTGACCTATACAATGCCGAATTTGACTAGTTGGGGGTTTGCTCGGATCCCACCGGGACCAATAAAGTGTAATGCAAAGGTCTTCACTTTTTGGTCGGGAGGAAGGCCCCGGGAGTTTTTGGGGGAATTTTACAGTATCTAACGGTGTGAGGGGGAACCTCGTTGTCCACAGGTTCGGAATATTAACAACATTTGCAAAACCAGCACAGCCGCGCTTCTTGCCCTTTTTTTTGGCCGTTTTCTGCCCGGGTTGGGGATTGGACTAGAGTTACGGTTAGGTGTTCGGTTGGGTCTACACCCGTACCTCGGTCCCACCAGGAAGCGCTTCCTGGTTCGCAAACAACGAACGGCCCGACTCATGGAAGATCCTACCGCACACAACGTGAATAGTTCTCATTGAATATTCCGGGTACCTGTCTGGCGCTAGAGCAGTTGAGGGGGTTGATGGTTTCGCCCACGCGTCTGAGCACGCGTCGTACCAAACCGAGACTCAGACAGCCAAGCTTCGGTTGAGCCATGGCAGGCTGTACCAGCTTCCCATGTGCAATACCGCGGATGTAATGTGCATGTTGAGGTGCATGCAGCCTTCCCGACATGTACGTCAACATGCGCATTACTTCTCCTGTCACTTCCGTACCCGAGACTACCTACATGACCGAAATCTCCGTTTACCACCATAGACGCCGACGGTTTGAACCACGCCATCGTTTTCTTCGTTTGAGGCTCGCACGGTCTGGAGAGCTCCTGCCCCCTTGAAAAATCGCTACGTCTTGCCGACGGTGCCCTTAACGTGGTCGTCGACGGGGCAGATGGTTTAATTTCGCCTGGTGATGTTATGCTGGCTCCAGATGTGGCGATCGCCGCTGTTAACCTTCCCCACGCGTCCCGAAGCTTTGAGTTCGACGTGGACTGGGAGTGGAAGTAGCTCGAGCTTCCTTCTTAGTCCAACAGAAACCTCACTTTGACGCACACCGTGCAGGACACGTCTGATATGGTTCGCTCCGACATTACCGCCACCAACAAACTTGAGATTACCGAGTACGTGGCTGGAGCTACATTATTCCGGTGGGTTAGTCTGTTCACCTACCAGTCTGAGCACGTTGTTCCAAATCGTGACTCAGAAAGCGAATATGCGGTTCAGTCATGACAGGCTGGGCCAGCTCCACATATGCGATCCAACCGACCCGTTCGATCTCTCGGGTCACCGAACATGGCAAATGAACATGGCCATCCATCACGCCGACATGGTTCTCCTCGACACCACGGGCTTCATAACAGAGACAACCTGAAGACAATCGAACTTCTTCGACTCCCAGCACTCCTCGAACCCAGATCGTCCGCACGCCCCAGGAAAGGTAACGGCGGCGATCGTCACTTCTGGTGATGTTATTTAATCGACGGACAAAACCAAACTCTTTTACTCGTCTACGACCAGAACAGTCTAGAGAGCTCCTCCGGCGTTAGAATGTCGCCATGACTTGCCGACGGTGATTTATACTTGGTCGTCGACGGGGAATATGTTCTCTTGCACGCGGCGATGTTATACTGACCCCATATATGGCGACCGCCGCTGTTAACCTTCTAGGCGTTTCTGGAAGCTATGAGTTGGGAGTGTACTGGGAGCGGAAGAAGCCTGAGCTTCTTTCTCATTCCAATCGAAATTTCAGTTTGACCAACACCATGCAGAACGTATCTGACTGGGTTCGCTCCGACACCACCGCGACAAACCATACTGAATGTACCGAGTGCGTGGCTGGCGCTACAGCAGTTGGAGGGGTTTATCTGTTCGCCGACCAGTCTGAGCACGCGTCGTTCAATGCACGCGTCGTTCCAAGTCGTGCCTCGGACAGCCAAGAGTTATTAGGGCTATGACAAGTTGGATCAGCGTCCCATGCGCTATTCTGCTGCCCGGTTTGGCCTCCCGGGTCACCTAACATGTCAAATGAACAGTGGACATCCATCAAGGTGATATGAACCCCTCGACACCGCAAGCACTGTTGCCGGGACGTCGAGAAAGAGATTTGAACTTCTTCGGCTCCCTGTACTCCTCGAACCCATAGCTTCGGCACGCCCGAAGAACGCAAACGGCTTTACTCACCACTTCTGGGGGCAGCATAACATCGACGGGGGCGAGCTAAACCCCTTATTCGTCAACGAGCACGTTAAGTGCTCCGTCGGCAAGGTGTAGTGACATCCCAAGGGGGAAAAGAGCTCTCCAGACTATGCGGGTCACCATCGAAGAAAACGATGGCGTAGTCCAAGCCGTCGGCGCCTGTGGTGATGACAGAGACTCCCGTGATTCAGGTGATCTCTGGTACGGAAAAAGGTAATGCGCATGTTGAGGTGCATGGGATCCCGTCGCTTCAGTACCCGTGTTCATCTACATCACCGGAATGTCCGTCACCACAGACGCCGACGGTTTTGACCACGCCATCGTTATATTCGTGGGCGACTCGACAAGTCTGGAGAGCTCCGTCTCCGTTGGAATACTGCCATACCTTGCCGGCTTCATCCTCGACGTGGTCGTTGACGGGAAAGAGGTTTTGCTTACGCCCGGCGATGTTATACTGATCTCAGACATGGCGATCGGGTTGTTAATATTCCCGGGGCGTCCCGACGCTTTGGGTTCGAAGTGTACCGGGAGCGGAAGAAGCTTGAGCTTCTTCCTCAGTTCAACCGAAATCTCGGTTTGGCCAACACCATGCAGAACAAGTCTGGTTGGGTTCGCTCCGACACCACAGCGACAAACCATGTTGAATGTGCCGAGTACGTGGCTGGCGTAACAGACGTTGAGGGAGTTGGTCTGTTTGCCCGCCAGGCTGAGCACGCGTCGTTCCAAGTCGTACCTCAGACAGCTCAGATACGTTTGAGTTGAGTCATGGTAGGCTGGACCAGCTTTCCATGTGCGATGCCACCGGCTTTGGCTGGACCTCTCGGATCACCTGACAAGTCGAAAGACCATGGATATGCCTCACGGTGACATGCGTCTCGACACCACAGGCAATGTTGGCGAGACGTTGACAAAGCAATTCAATTTTCTCCCGATTCCCAGACCTTCTCGAGCCCATAGCCCCGGCACGCCCCAGGAAAGTTGACGGCGGTAATCACCACTTCTGGGGCCAGCATAACAACAAAGAGAGCAATATAAATCTCGTATCCGTCAACAACCACGTTAAGGGCTCCGTCGGAAAGGCATAGCAACATTCCAACGGGGAAAGAGCTGTCCAGACTGTGCGGGTCACCAACGAAGACAACGATGGCGTGGTTCAAGCCGTCGGCGTCTATGGTGATGACGTAGATTCCGGTGATGTAAGTGATTCTGTGGTTCGGAAGGGTGCAGGAGAGATAATTCGCATGTTGAGGCGCAATGAATCTCAACGTGCGCAAAACCTCTCCCGTCCCTTTTGTACCCGTGATCATATACACCACCGAAATCTTCGCCATCCCCACAGACGTCGATGGTTTGGACCACAACATCGATAGTCTGGAGAATTTTTCCCTCCTTCGATATGCCTTGCCGACGGTGTTTTTAACGTGATCGTTGACGAGGAAGAGGTTTTTCTCACGTCCGGCGATGTTATACTGGCCTCGGACATGGCGATCGCCGTGGTAAATTCCCCGGGGTATCCCGAAGCTTTGGGTTCGAGGTGTACGGAGAGCGGAGGAAGCTCGATCTTCTTTCCCAGTCCAAAGAAAATCTCGTTTTGACCTACACAATGCAGAACATACCTGGTTGTGTTCTCTACGACACCACAGCGACAAAAAATGTTACATGTATCGAATACTTGGCTGGCCCTAGTCCGCCAGTCTGAGCACGCGTCGTTCCAAATCGTGCCTGAGTGAACCCAGAGTCGTTTGAGTCTTGGTAGGCTGGGCCAGCTTCCCATGCGCGATACCACCGACTGGTTCGACCTCCCGGGGTACCTGAGTTGTCAAATAAGCATGGACAACGATCACGGTGACATGCGCCTCGACACCACAGGCACTGCTGACGAGATGCTGTGAAAACAATATCGAAATTCTTGGACTCCCAGTACTCCAACCCAGAGTGTCCGTACTCCCCAGGAAGGTTAACCGCGGCAATTACCACTTCTGGGGCTAGTGTTCAACCGGCGGACACAACCAAACCCTTTCCCTGTTGACAACCACGTTAAGGTCACCGTCGGCAAGGTGTAGCGTCATTCTAACGCGGCAAGAGCTATCCAGACTGTTCGGGTCGCCAACGACGCTGATGATGGTGAGGTCAAGGCCGTCGGCATCTGTGGTAATGACGCAGATTCCTGTGATACAGGTTATCCCGGGTACAGAAGAAACATGAGATACACTGCGCATGTTGAGATGCATTACACCTCAACATGCGGATTACTTCTCCTGTCCCTTCTGTACTAGAGATCACCTACATCATCGGAGTCTCCGACATCTCTACAAACGCCGACGGTTTGGACCACGCCATCGTTATCTTTGTTGGCACCCCGCACAGTCTGGAGAGCTCTTTCCCCGTTGGAATGTTGCTATGCCTTGCCGACGGTGTCCGTAGCGTCGTCGTTGACGGGGAAGGGTTTTTTCCTGCGTCATTCCATGTTACGCCGGCCCTAGACATGGCAGTTGATAATATTAACTTACCCGGGGCGTTCCGAAGGTTTGAATTCGAGGCATACTGGGAGCGCAAGAAGCTCGAGCTTTATCCTCAGTCCATTCGAAATCTCAGTTTGACCTACACGTCTGACTGGGTTGGCTCCGACGCCATCGCAACTACTAACGTTAAATGTGCCGAGTATGTGGCTGGCACTGCAGCAGTTGTAGGGTTTAGGCTGTGTTTGCCTACCAGGCTGAGCACGTGTGGTTCTCTATCGTGCCCCAGACAGACGTTCGTTTGAGCCATGGCCGACTGGGCCAGCTTCCCATGCGCGATCCCACCAATCGGTTTGACTTCCTGGAGCACCTGACTTGCCAAATGAGCAGGGCCAGCGATCACGACGACATGGGCAGTGACGCCATAGGTATCCTTGGCGAGGCGCTCGCATCTACTGTCGACGCTAACGGTTCCCCCATACTGCTGGGCAAGAACGCCATTCGCGGGACGTTGGAAAAGTGTGAGTGTGGTAAATGAGCGACCAAGTTCGCGCGGGAAAAAAATACTTTATTCTCGTGAGACAGGGATACGTTGGAGACATTCACGGCGGTGGCATTATCTCTTCGCAAAGATCATGCTCGGTATCAAACATTTATATATATGGTGGTCCGCTTGGAAGCATAGCGTGCGAGCATGAGATTTAAGAGCAACCCCTTTCGTTCGGTAGGTGACACACCCCGGCTCTCCCCGGCTGGACTCAGTATAAGCGCAATTCTTGCGCGACTCGTTGCAACTCTCTCTAAAACGTCTGCAGGACTGTGTACACACGACAGGACGTTCGCCATGTACCTTTGAATATCGCATGGCATCGCCTGTTTCTCATTCAGTGTTTCCACGCCTTGAGAGTCTTACGCCATACAAGACCACGTAAACTTCTTCAAGATCATTATCCCCTGCTTTCTAGCCAACTCGGTACCTCTAAGGAACTATTCGTAACAGACCGCGTTGAGGGCACCCTGGAAGGCATACTTTCCCAGGGACAGCGTCGCGAGTAGATGGACACGGGTGTTTCGACCCCATCGAGTCTACGCGGCCTACGCGGGACCCCTCGAAGGACTGTTGACAGACTTCGGGCGCCGACATCGGAGTCCGTTTTGTCTGTTTTCTCGCGCTCCACGAGTACGAAGTTGATAGGGAGACAAGTCGATGTGACCCAAAGTCAGAACTGAACCTCTTTGTTCGTTCGTGCTAAACCTTCTGTAGTCGAGAGACTCGATGGTTGTGGGCAGCACGCGCTACCTCCTAAACAGCATCGTAAGAAGTCAGTACGTGGTAGCTGTGTACTATTAATCTATATTAGGTACGTACGGAGGTCGCCTTCTCCAGGCTCGGTAACCTATGGGTATAGCACGCCCTACCTTCCCAAGAGAGTCGTACTACGGTCGGACAAAACTTGTTAACCGCGTTTGTACTTGTAGCGTTTCCGTGTATGTAGGTTTGCATGCGTGTCGTCTTTGCCTGCGCGCATCCTCCGCGGCCAGGCATATATATTACCACAGGTCGAAATGAGTCATACAGTTCGAGGAAGGAAAGCTGGTGGGAAGAATTGAACGCAAGGCCAAAGTGTTGGAGAAAAAAATGGCGATTATGCTACGGTAGCGTGCGGGCGGTACTTTTTATGGGGAAAGCATTGTCCGACCGACGGATCTCTTGAAAACGTAACCACCCTGCTACTATGGCCGGAAATACGATCCCCATTTGCATTCTGATGCCAACGTGAAACGGCAATTATATTTTCGACCAGAGTGGGAAAAACACTTGGAATAATATTTTGGGTTTGTACACATTCATGTGGCGTGCGAGAGTATCCACATTCTACCTAGCCCATATGGGGCTGTAAATATAGGGTTCAGCCTTCCTGCTTTTCACGTGGTCGGGTTTTCGGTGGGACATAGAGTTCCTCAAGAGGAGGAACCAAATAACTTTGAGCGTACATTCCTTTTGATAGCCTTGGTAAATAGTGAGTGCTCGCCCACACACCCATCGCAGGTCATCGGCATGTCAACGAGGTAAACAAATCTCCGTGATCGAGACGAGATGTATTTCGCTAGACAACCAACTCGCGGGGTACCCGCGAAACTACGAGCTGGAATAGCCTAGAGGACCAGGCTGTATTTTCCGGCGTTTTCTCAGCCCAATTTTGCGAAGTTCGAACTGAACATTCGCATGGAACTTCTCCAGTGTACAACGGAGGCCTACTAATAGCTTCGTGCTCATTATGACGTTTTTAGATGCGATGGACTTATGGCCGTTTCCAAAAAACCCTGACCGACGTTTTGGACGAAACGCATAGCAAAGAAAGTGAAAAAAACAAAACGAGCACGTATATATTCCCTAGGGGGCAAGAGCGTTGCGAATCACGTGCCTAAATTTCGGATACCAAAACGAAAAACTAGGCTGGGAAATCGGGGCTTTCGTGGTTCTCATCGTAGCATCTTGACTTTGTTTTGCGGATCATAAACACACTAAATCTCTTGACAGACAACGATTTAGGCGATAGTGAGGATATCGATGGTTTCGCATTGCCTCAAGGAATGTTCGCACCAAGAAATCAGCGTCATCCACTGTAGTACAGATTTTTCGCGGTGTCGTATAGACTTTAGTACGGAAATATCTACGTGCGTGACTGGATTTATTCGACATGGTTTCTGCAAGTGCGCTATGGGCACAGGAACACGGTTGGTTGTCAAGTTCGGAGTCTAAATATTTCCAAATGACTGCAAACCGCCGATCGAATGAAAATAAATCTGTTTTACGGCTGGACCACCTCGTACTATAACAGCCACCGTTTGGGGAAAACATATATTTCATCGAAGTTAATGAGAAACATCTCAGTCAGGCATTTGCGAGTTCAAAGAATTTGCTGTAGAAGTAAAATACTGCTTATTATCTTCCGGATTAAACCGAATTAACCAGATACTGTATATACAGGAGATAACCGGCAGTTCGCCGACTAGACCCGTTGACCGGCAGAACCGGCAACCACTTTACCGTGATTGTAGTGATCGAGGCAAGCGTCAAAGCTACGATAATAGTGTTATTATAGCGGTACTTGAGTCTTGGCGTTCGTGCGTGCCTACATTTTATCTCCGACGAAACATGTGGCTACTACGTATACGTCGTATCTAGCACTAATTGTTTTCGGATGAAATGGAGGGAGTGAATATTGTTAAGCTTCATAAATTATTATATTTTTTTGCCAATGACATGATCGTGCGCGATGGTCGAAGCGCTTGCCGATGCACCTGGTCTAGCCAGCCTGTGATGTGTATTTTATTCTTGATTTTGGTCTCATCATAGCTTTTCGCCGGCACTCTTTCTCCGAGACGAGGTATCGCGCAAGAGATATTGGAATGGAGAATAAAAAAAAGGAGTTTAGCCAAACTCAGGTGTACCTGACCGCTTTTAGACTAAATTCGGTTACATACTAAAACAAGTACAAATCACACGTCAGGAGCCCTGCTGTTGGCCAGACTGACATCGCGTACCTGATTTCGGCTCGAAAAGGCCGAGATATACCTGGTTTTGTCTACTCTGTCTAGCTTTTCACTGATTTTGGCGAATTTGGGACCAATCAGAGAGGCCATACGCGCACTGTTTTTTCTCTCCGTATTCGTCTACGGTCCCTCGGTTGCACAATTCTTGTGTATGAACTCTGTACTCGTACGTACGTACGTATTTATGCATACCTATGTGCGCTCTGTGCTCGCACGCACGTATTTAGGCATGAATACGTCCGGTGTTTTTTTATTTTTTCTTGTTGGGGTGTACGACAACAGATTTCAGGAGACAGTATTTTCACCCCTTGACAGACAGCAACTTTTCCTCGACACGTCTCGACTGACACCAAACTCCTAGGTTTTACCTTGGTAGCGTGGAACACGTCATTGTCTTTTTTTGCGACATGCCGTGGGATGGCGTGGCACCACCTGCGGCCAAACCATCTACAGCATGCTACGGAACCTTCCACGGACCTCCACGGCATACCATGAAACCCTAACTCTAACCCTAACCCTAACCCTAGCCCCAACCCCAATCGGTTAGCCATGGGCAGTACCATGGCAATGTCACGGCATGCCCACGACAAGGTCAAATAGTGTAGAACCCTGCCCTACAACCTGGACAGCGCACGTTTTGCCTTGCTTGGAATTTCTCCTGATATCTTCGGTATACGATGTGCTTCACTTGTTCACGATGTGTTATGATGTGTATGTTCTGTTGTGTTCAATGGCCTACCAGGTATACCCTAAAGAAAACAAAACAATTCAGATTTTGGAGGCCACACGCTTTATGTTCAGGCGCAGTTTTTGTTTGACGGACTTTCACGGAAAAAAAACGCTGCTGGTGGCGCGCGTTTTTTACTTGGTTTAGAATCTACCTGATTTCGGCTCAAACGTGGCCAGGTATACCTGAGTTTGGCCACAGCCCTAAAAAAAACGTAGGAAGAGGATGTGAACGACTGGGTATATGGTCAATCATCAAGCTTTGCAGAAGAAGTCGCGACGTTGTAGATGCCACGGTGGGGGTACTCAACATCATGCATGACCATAATCGTGTGACCATAGACTCTCGCATCCCTACAATGCCGGGACGGGCACGTCGGGTTTTGACCGACCAGGCAGACATTGCTTGCACCGACCGCGAAGCGCCGTGAGGTGTTGGATGAGTGGCAAGAAAGATGTGCTGCGTCCTACTAAGAACTGCTTTTGATGTGGATTCTTGGGAGGTTCGGGGGGGGGGGGGGGGGGGGGGGGGGGGGGGAAAACATGCTCTAACCGAAAGGGGGCTCTTCAGCTGCCTCCTCCTGTTTCCTTGGAATATCATCTTGTGTATTTAAATACGTAGGTATTTGACAGCTCGTGTATGCCTAGCCCCTATTGAGATTGTTGGTTAGGCTGGGCATACATTCTTCCTCGAAGTCGGGTTTTGGGTATCTTACAGAGCTCCTCAAGCTGCCTCAAGCGCGGAAGGAGCCTCAGAAGCTTGAGGTGCATCCCTCTACCGCACCGGGGGAAAAAAGGGTAGTTTTCCCGCCAAAGTCTCATCGGCATAAATAACAACAAACAGCACGGACGGGGTCTTCTCCGCGGTTTAAACCACGGTAGATTTATCAGGGGTGTGTTTATTGTATAGGGTGCTTGCTCTTGGGGTGTTCACTTCGGTACAGTATTTAAATTTACACGATGAGCGTTTTGAGGAAGAAACATCGCTGGCGATTCGTGGAAACTCACGAGACGCCTGCGAGTAGTTGCTGCCCGACTAAGAGAATCGGAGACTTCTGCCCGGTTGACCGATCGCTGGATAAAATCGGCAGCAAACCGGTCATCCGGCCGCGCTGGCTGTCCGCTTCACGCGGGTGTAACTACTAAAATAAGGGTGATAGTTAATGTAGTAGTGGTTGGATTTCGACGATGGTGAGGTCTGTGCACGCCTCGGCGTTAGATTGCCACCAAACAGTTGACTGTATACACGTAGCCGGCTTTGGACGAAAGGAGTGGGGTGAGAAATGTTGAGCGTATTTCACTGCTCGGTGTCTCGTAAAGTTCTGCGTGGTGCTGCAACTGCCCGCCGTTTTACCTGGTATATAGCCGGGCTAGATATATGTTGATGTTTCTTCTGTGTGATGTTAGGGGGGGCGTCTTCTATTTGCTGCTTGTTTGGTTTTGCAAATTTCATTACCGCACAAGACAAGGTTTTATTTTGGTCTTGTTACGGAGTCCGACCTTGATAGAAATACCCGCATGTACCTTGCGGTACTTACAGGCGGTCGGTGTAAGGCGGGGATGCGCACGAGGCTCCCAGGGTAAGGTTTGCCGCAGGTGGTGCCACGGCATGCCACGGCATGTAGCGAAAAAAAGACAACAACGTACATCCGGGGATGTACATTATTGTAAGTCATGTGTGTGCGTCGTGTTGAAGTGCGTCAAGACTTTGCTGTGTTCGCCAAGATGGCACCGCAACGGATGCTGTGCTACTACTATACCGTAGTACCGTAGCTCGAAATCCGGACGTCTCGTCTCGTGACTTTCGCGGTATTTCAGTGGCAATTTACTGGAGGGAGCACACCTCGATCTAAAGAATGTAGGTAAATGAATTAGGCGATGATAACAAATAATCGCAGAGTATTTTAATGCTACAAATGACACAATGGTATTGACTCGGGGGCTCAATGATTTGGAGGGGCCTTACCGGTCATATATCAGTAAAACCAAGAAACGGCTAGTATTTGTACACCGATTGTTCCCAGCTGGTATATGCTTTGTGATAGACCCGGTTTGCGATCCTGAGAACTATGCCCCCCAAGCGAGCTTGAGTTTTTGTGTTTCCTATCTGGTGCCAACCTTAAAGCTTTGCTATACAGTTTTGCAGATTTCTGCCCCAAAAAGACTTGATTTGTACATATGCGGGTACCCCATAGTGTGTCCATACCCTACTCGGCGCACCCTTGAGCGTGTACCGTCACTTCACGAACACGTTTTTTTTTTTTTTTCTCGTATCCTGTTCAATATATCCGAATCGGATAACTCGGCCTCGATTCAGTCTTAACCCCTTTAGTACCGCAGTCCCGATTTGGGGACAAACCAGTCTAATTCCAAGTGATTTGTCCCCAAAACGGGACTGCGGCACTAAAAGGGTTAATGAAACCAGCATGCTGTTCGGCGAGACAACCTACCAACAAAACGCACGCACTCGTGTTTTCTACTGTGTGTCGCAAGCTGTTGCTGTTGCTGTTGCGGTACCTATCTGAATGCGACTCGCCGTAGAGGCACAGCAAGGAGACTCGCCCCGCGCACGACTAGCACACTATGCAGTAGTGCATGCCAACCATTAGAAGACAGGCACAACTTACGAAGCTTACAGCACGATGAGTGGTGGATAGTTGTGTTCCCTACAGTCGGGTAGCATGCACCCGCTTACGTTCACAAGACACAGCTCCCTAGACTATGTTCTCCGATATTGTGTACCAGATACTGTGCGTGTAGTAGGCCGTCACCCTGCACGACGAGTTCCTGGTACCTGGTACCAGATAGACACCTGGTAGCATTTACCAAAACTGCACTGGCTGTAGGTGCAGTTTTTATTGCTGTATGCAGCACGCAGCGAAAAACAATGAAAACTTGGCAAGAGGCAGGAACGAAGGTGGAGATGCCAAAATGGCCATGTCGACGTTGTTCGAAACAAATTGTCGGCGTGGAGTGAAACGGCAAACCCAAACTGGAAAAAAAAAAAAACGGTTTCATCAAAGATAATAAATAAGCCCAAGCCCGTGTAGCCAGAACCAATTTCACCATCTACTGTACGCCCTCTCTGTTTCCTTTCCCGTTGAGATCGTTCGTTCACTGCACCTAGTCTTGTAGAGATCAGTCATCACACAGCGGCGCAGTCGGTCAACCACGAGTGCAAGAACGAGACGAACTATGCAAGAGACGTCGGAGAACAACCAACTGCTGTGAGAGAACCAAACGCACCTCGCGAGTTATAAGTGTTCGTCTCTTCAAGGCACACAAGAATTCCTTTACTTTGTGGTAATTTGTCGGAAACTCTCATGCATGGCATCGGCGGGTGGCGAATCGATTTTACGGCGTGGCTTCTGTATCGGACCCTCTACACGTGGTGTATAGCACTGCACAGCAGTAACAACTGTCACACCGCAACATCCCCGCTTATACATACATATGGCCGTTCTCAGCTTCCCGGCCTGCCCGTTGTCCCCCAATGAGTTGCCTATTTTCGATTCCCCTCTGCCTGTTCAGGCGGGATGCGCAACGTTTCAGGGCGGGGTTTTCCGGCGTCGCTGACCCGTACTCGTACCCATGGCAGTTCATTTACATTCGACACGTTTTGAGGGTGAGTGGGCTGTCCTAGAGAATGAAGTCAAGGCTGCAGCTTCCCAGTCTACGGTTGGTACGACGGCGCTTGATGTTTTGGTGCGATGGACCTCTAAATGGCCGCACATGGTGCGCGTCCGCGTCACGGCACGTTGATTTCGAACCACGAACTTTGCTTCATTGCCCCACTACTTGTCAATTGCAGAACAGACCAGGTCCAGGTGTGTAGATACTTTCTACCAGGTGCACCGGTATGTTCTGTTTATTGCAGTCCGCGAGGAGTGCAGTTGGCCTTCGAGCTACTATAACCGCTGTACGAGCATAAGCAAACCCGTGCCCTCCGAAGCAGCGGACAGAGGTGTCTCTAAGCATGCGCGCTCAGCTACCAAAGGTCTGAACGTACATCCGACAATATCACCATGGACGATGTACGTTTTCCCCCGCCCGTGTAACGATCGTATTCTGTGGCTTTCTTCGGGAAAGAGGCGAGAAATACATCACCTGCTGCCGCCGCAGACCCGTATTACCGTATGTGCGAGATACCATGTATCACCCCGGACGGGGTGATCTTGTCCCGAGATCTGAAGCTGTGTGATGCATCTTGGCAGCGAACCCGAGGGATCCTCTTTTGGCATACTCATGATACTACTGCAGAACACATACATCCTGGCAAGATCCTACGGTATGGTAATTCCAAGTATTTCATACGAGTTTACCTGAAAAAACGAGAATGAAATTGGAAAGGGGTTCACCCAACGCGCGTTCGTTTCCTTAGTATTAATATAGTACTGCTGTGTACTACCAGGTGTATCTACTGGCAACACTTATCATAGCACAGAGGAAGGCGTATGCTTGTCAGTACGGCGAACGATCCTGCCATTTTATGGTGACCGACGGAATTTCTCATGAGCCTCACGCCGACGGAAGGGCTGATTTCTGCCGAAGTGTGGCCGTCAGGGGACATCCGGGGTACATCCCCCGGTTTCTCGTGTGGATATTACCATAGAGGTCATCAACATGCGATGCGAGCGAGACGTTAATTCGCCCGTCATCAGCTTCAAGTGCACAGCTGCACAGCTGTAGGAATGACAGAGGCACACACGCGGAGTGCACGACACTGCCTGCTATCGGTGTTAATAGTCGTACTGCAGAGGTTAGGACTCGTGTTGCTGTTGCCTTCTCCAGCGCACGAGCCCTTTCTTCTTTCTAAGGTGGATAGAACGGACGGGCTGCGCATGGTGTGTGCAACACACACATGGTATAGCACACACCGTATCATGTTGGGCTGTCGTTTGCGACTGGCTGGTAGCGGTTTGGAGCTCACAAGGAGTGTGTCAATGGTTTACTATACCATTGGGTGTCTCGGTTGTCCGAGACTGCATAAATTTGTCTAGACCTTGGCCAGCTGGGGGTCTCAGGTACCGGCATCATGGATGGATGCCATAGGAAACTAGAAGCAGTGGCCGGTGCCGCGGTGCTCGTACCCTCCCCAACGTGGCACAGAAAAATCATGGCATGAAATTTCAAAAGGCTTACTACGATAAAGTGCGTGTTTGCGGTCGTGTTTGCCCTTTCTGCTGGACCAGGTGATGTTGTGAGAGGCTACGGTATAGCGGTGCACCTACTTGTTTTTTTCTGAAGTTCCTCACATAAGAAAAAAAAAAAAGCTCGGCTCACCGCACCCAAAAAACTGGCTTTGAGAATAATGGTAAGCTTCCTGCAGAAAACACCGTGAATACTCCACAGGTAGGACAGATCATGATCGACGTAGATCATATATCTACAGATAGATAATTCAGTTCCCCACCTGCTGCTGCGAGAAGTTGTGCAGGATATGTCTATAGTACAAATCCAACCCAGGAAACATGCGCTAGATAGAACATGCAGATTATACGGGTCTCGCCCAGCAAAATGATGAGGTAGATGCAGGCCATACAATATCGTGAATAGAAGTTGGAACCGATGGATCTGTCCGGAGAGTGGAATGTTTCCATGGATATTGCAAAATATTGCAGTGATTCCAACGATGTTGGGTATATTCCCTCAGCTGCGGAGCGTATTAATCGTCAGCAGACGCAAACATGTCGGCCAGAAGTTGATACCTTGTACCAGTTCCTCACCTGAGGAGTGTATCAATCGCCAGCAGTCACAAACATGTCGGTCAGAAAGAGGTGTGTCTACTGCACAGTAGAGTATATATACATGTTGCGTATACAAACACTTCGTCTGATGCGCAAAAAAACAGCACTTTAACCAAGTGATATTTGATGCCCAATTTATCGCAGCAACTTGGAGCAAATGCAATAAACAAGGTATCTCTTGTTTTTCTCACACACACATTCCAAACGCATGATATAATATTATTTCGTCCATTCGCCATCTGATTGTTTCAATCATAACATCCACACATACTCAACGGCAACCATCACAGAACCCAAATGACTTGAATCACGGAAGGTGCTGCCCATCAGACCTGAAGTATTTGACAAACTTGTACCAATTATGCAACGGTACATCTACAAGATATACTACTGTAGAACAGGTGAGGCGTGCTAGGTACGATATAGGGAGCGCCCTTCATCGCCAAGCTATTTCTGACTGGCGGGGATCCTTAACCGAGGAATCGCGGGGATGTCCTTGTGTGGCTGACGCTATTTTTTTTATATATACAGCACATACATATATTGTATACCAGGAATATACATATCGCCTATATTGTATATGTCCACATATAATATATATATATATCTATATCTAGGCCGTGGCGTTACCGATCGTGTTGCACTTTCATGTTTCTCAAAGGTAAGGTTATGTTGGTGGGGTATCAAGTTTTTCGACGGAGAAAGTACCAGGTGCATCTCTACCGTATTAGCATGCAACCGTTGCCACGTCTGCCAATCGATTGTCGACCATGGACATTGACGAGCACTTCTCCGGGGCCATTGCAAGGACAAGTGCCCTACCACAGGTACTACTCTTTCCCAACATCAACTATAAGGAACGATTGTATAGAAGTACTCGTGCGCAATCCAAACGGTTCGTGACGTGACGCATCACGCGTAAAGCGGTTTTGAAAAACTAAAATCACACTCACATCATGATCGACGTTAAAGCGCATCCCACGCTACACTCACTGCTGCCGCATGGCAAAAACATAGGGAAACAAATCCCAAAACACAGTGCGCACACATCATTATATAGCAGTATACAAGCGTAATATGTAGCAGTAAAATGTTAAGAGTATTCGAGTCTAAGCGCCGTCTCGTTTACTGCCAGAGAATCACGAAATCACGATACAATCATTGTTGTCGCTCATTATGTTGCACGCACCTGGATTTGCTTTGTTTTCGGGCGGAGGATATTGTATTTGGGACAACGAACTGGCGAAGTAGCCAATCGATAGGCACTGCCCACCAAAATAGATTGTGAAATGCGCCCATCGATAGCCAATGTCGGCCAAAACGGACTGTGCGCGGCATTTTGTCGATTGCCGTTGCGATGATTTGCGAGGCTTACCATCGATAGCCTTTGTCGGTGGTATCAGTTTTCGCCGAGGGACTACAGCAGATTGCTGCAATTTCCGTGCAGATTATCCATCGATAGCCACCAATCGTTGGTAGCAACAGCGTTTGCCGAGGGACTACGGCGACTGTTGCCGAACAATATACGTTGGGGAATGAGTATATATTTTCCAATACCGACGATAGTACGTTGAGGAAAGAGTCAGTCAATCAATTTTGCTAACGATAAAGACCCACCCATTGCACCATAGCCGTTGCTATGTTGCAAAGACCCTCGTCGAATGTCCAAGGTGTGATTATACACTACTGCAGTTCGGCGAACCACGGTATTATTAATTTTAATTTAAAACCGTTGATCAGCAACAATTGGGCTCCTACTCCCATAGATACACCGAGCCGGTCCGTGCTTTGTTCATCATTTTGTCGGCAGGAAATCGCGACTGGACGGGCTGGGGCGGGGGAAGACGGCATAGTCCCATCTCTTCTACCTTCAGAGGTGACGAAATCCGTTTCTTAGACTCGTAGTGATGGATGCTCTGGCCTGACAGGTCTTACGCAGTTAGGCGAGGTCAAGAGTACTCCTGATGAAGGTTGGAAGGATTCTCGTGTTGCATCATATCGAGGAGTGAACGATGGTTCGCCTCGGACGTCCATCGGAGCCGGAATGACAATTACGCTCAGGACAGAAATGTCCCCGTCACGTAGCGTATCAGCCCTCGCCTTCCATCCCCTAGGTTTTGAGCGGGGGCAGGGGAGGGGGCGGGCGGTCGAGAGCATGATAGTAACTCCCTCTGCCGCCGTGGAATGCCTTCAGTTGTTGTTTTTATTGTTGTTGTTGTTGTTGTCGTTGTTGTTGTTGTTGTTGTTGTTGTTGTTGTTGTTGTTGTTGTTGTTGTTGTTGTTGTTGTTGTTGTTGTTGTTGTTGTTGTTGTTGTTGTTGTTGTTGTTGTTGCTGCTGCTGCTGTTGCCACTGCTGTTGCTGCTGCTGGTGCTGTTTTCGCATTAAGGCATCGTCATAAAGAGTACACATGTCTACGGGTCTCTAGCACAAGTTCTCGGGGACGGCCTCGCCCGAATAATCTTCCATACGTATTTTTCCCTCCTGCCAGTTTTTGCCCTCCTTCTGACCAATGGATGATTGCCCTCTATCTGCTGGTTTTCTTTGCAAAACTCGACGTCGCTCCACGTGTGCGTACAGGAGTCGGAAAGCGTGTACTGGTTCGACGTTGGGGCACCACCACCACTCGGGGGTAGTGCCCAGGGCAACACGATGAGCCCGAATAGCCCGCACGACTGGTTTGAAGTTGAGGCACTGCCGTCAGCCGGAGTCAGCGCCCAACGCAACGCGATGAGCCCGAGCAGCTTACACGACTGGCTGGGGGTTGAAGCACCGCCACCAGCCACGGGCAATTCTCAGGACAACGCGATGAGCCCGGCCAACTCGCACGAGAACAATAAGTAATAATTTTGGGTTGTTGAGCGAAGCTTGACATCCCAGAGGATGTCTATTCGCATCATAGTAATGTGCCTGCCCTTTGCGCGTCGGTGGTCTTGTGATCGATTGTCTTGCTACCAGGAACCGTGGCACCGTTCACAGATCATCGCATGCTATGGAGTCCAAATTGAGAACATCTTGTTTTGTTGAGTTTTGTGTGGAAAATGACGCACGTTTAGCAGTCCGTGATCGCGGGCACGGCTCTGACTGAAAAGCTCAGCCACCGGATGTATGACACAGGTTTAGCCCACACCCATACACAAAGCTGTCTACGGCTATGCCGGTAGTTTGCGATGCTTGGCATACAGATTAGTTAGACGTTAGTACGCCATGCTGATGAGTGTTGCACATAACCAACGTACAACATAACATCAAACACACAGAATGAATGCTGTTGCCATTTGGCGATACTTACACTCGATACAGGTCGCGACTAGCTACGTACGGTAATAATATAGCTTGTAGCGCGAAAAAGGCAGTCAAAATGTGGAAAGCGCTTTTGATCCCTCTGCCGCCCCGTGGGTCTGGCTGTTCGCGGCTTTTGTTGGAGAATTGTGTTGGTAAACCCTTGGGAGGTGGCGGTACAGGCTTGCGCTGTTACTGTATACAGTATAGTGCTTACGCTACTTACTGTACCTGGCTGGTTTTTGGAAGATGTAGAAGAGATTTCGTGTTGAAAAGTGCCCCCTTGCTGGCCAGAGAGATCAAGGACGAACGACAGGAGCCACGAAGAAAAGTGAGAGAATGCGCATGAAATCTTCGGTCAGCTCTCGTCTAGATACACGCTCTTTGGCAACATGTACTTATCTGGGCCTTCCGGTGCACAGCAACGAACGTTTCTTGATGCGTGCTCATGGGATTTTAGTTTTGCCGTGGTGTTGTAATCTCCCGACCACCTGTCAAACGGAATAGTATTGTAGCTAGATTGTACGTACCGTAGCACGACTGAACACTAGCTACTCGTCTGGCAAGCGCGCGGCATATTTACACGTAGGTACGGTTCCAAGCAATACTATTAATAGGATCAATCGCAGAATGCTGCCTGTTACGCTTCTTATATTTAGTAGCAATCCATGCTACTGATATTCTACTAGTGAGACTGCTATACTGCAATCGCTACAGAGCAATCATGACAAAAACTTGATGTTGCCCACAAGCTATCTCTTAACACTGCCCCTCAATGGAAGCCACGTTTGAAAATATTGCTTACGTCGCAAACAAGTAGCGTGAAGACTTGGAAACTCCACCCTGGGAATATCCCGCAACACCGTTGCAACCAGTTCCCTCTTTCACTGCTGAGCATGCAACATAGCCGCATACCTCGTCTCCTAATTTCAAGGATGTGCTGTGAAATGTCGCTTCACCCATTGTCTTCTTTCACTGTTGGACTTGTCAATTCAATTGAAACCATTATAACACATGTGTGTACTTTCACGTTACCCTGGATCGCATAACGTCATCCGAACAACACCAACGACCCTTTGTAACGGATCAGGTACTATGTGACGACTATCTTTTAGAAGACCAACGCAGAGTTCAAAGTCTACCGTGTGTAGCACTGAACTCAAGAACGTACTAAACAATTACTGATATATCGTTGCTACACAAAACGTTTAAGTGCCGTCCAGCATTCTGTGTGTTGGCAACCGGCCCCAAGACTGGAGTACCGGTCTAAGATAAGGTCGAGGCTGATGAAGAAGCTGATGAAGTTAAGGGGGGCGATGAACGGAGCTGGAATAGCGGAGGAAGCTGTTGTAGCTGCCTCTAGTGCTGTGCTGCTGTGTAGGTGCTGCTGCCATAGCCTGTGCTATATATAAAGTAGTCTATGTAGTAGTTTTAGCTGTAAAGTCACTGGAGATGCATTGGATATACAATAGACCGTACTACGAGTAAGACATATTCGCAATCTATCCGCAAACTACATTAGCTCGAGTATCTAAACTAAGGTACTCGTATATCGGTACCCGTGCGTATTGACTGCACTTCAAAATTATATATATGCAAGGTTCCCAATCAGGATGTAGGCAACCTTAAATCCCGAGGGCGTCGCAAGGCGTAAAGGGAGCCACAGAGAACACACGTATAACTGTTCTTAGCGGAAACGTGAGCCATGGGTCAGCGTATTGCTGGAAGGAAAGGATAATAGTAGTCGGCAGGAACTGAGTACTGCTCTTTCTGTGGTGAATACTACACTACATGCACGCGGTACAACATGGGTTGACTACTATACTGTTACTACACACCACTACCACTACTATGTACATGTAGTGCAGGTAAAAGCAGCATGCACTTTACAAAATACCACCTGGTACACTACTACTACGACTACTAATTATATTGCTGCTATGTACTACTGCTAGAGCATGACCAATCGCTCATACAATACAAACAACCTCATGGTAAGCAGAGAGGTCACGTAACCACGGGGTAACATGGGTTGGGGCGTGTTTACTATACTGTATTGCTAGACACCACTGCCAATAATAAGTAGATGCAGTACATACAGGTAGAAGCATCATGAATAAATACTGCACTACTATCTACGGCTACTCAAGTACTAAGTTTTATGTCACGGCAACGTAGCATGCAAGCGGTACCATGGGTAGGGGGCATGACTACTGTACTGTTGGTCTTAGTATACACCACCACCACTACTACGCAGATAAATGTACTGTGGTGCAAGTAGAAGTAGTATGCACGCTACAAAATACTTTGCTACTACGACTAATAAGAAGATATTGTATGTGTGCAGGCGACGTACTATATACGGTCGAGGCATCTACCGCTATTGGCCAGGTAGGAGCAACATGCAGACGGCAACAACACCAATAGCGGACACCACAACGACTACGACTATTGCTACTACTTATAATACAGGTACTATAACACAGAAAGATCAAATAACAAAAAAAACACAATTATTAGTAGGGATCAGCTTTTCTGTATTTATTCATGTATGTACAGGTAGGTAGGTATACGTACGGTTGGGGCACGATGAAAAGTTGTATGCATCTATTTGTCATGAAAAAATCTAATGACTGTCAAATAAGTACTCACGGCAACAGCAGCTGACTCGTGGCAACAGCGGTAGAACTCGAACATCACTATTAACATCAATAGACAGCAACCGGTCTACATGCGATTGAGGGCGTCACAAAAAAAAAAAGATTCTCGTCATGAAATGTTTCTCTCTGCGTTTAAATTAATGACTGTCAAAATCAGTCTATACTCTCATAGTTACAGCAGCAGACTCGTGGCAATAGCACCACTACTACCTGCTTCTACGGAGTACTACTACAACAAATACCACTACTGCTTTACTGCCGTACGACTACAACTACTATTAATAATACTACGACTACGAGGTACTGCGCACTACTACTACTAGTACCTGTACTACTACTGCTACTACTGCTACTACTACCACTACTACCATATACTACCATACTACTACAACTACTACTATCACTATGCCGGATGCACACCGAGACAAAGGAGGGTAGAGAGAGACGGGTGGCAGAATGAGTCTGGCTCTGTGGGTCTTGCCCGGTTCGAAAACCTGCTGCTGAGAGTGTGAGACTGGACAGCTCGCTAGGTATGATACCTATACATGTAAAGCAGGTACCTGGTACCAATATTCCCCAGGTATAGACGCACCGAGGGAGCCAGTTTTGTGGTTATGTACGTGCTCGGTGTGAGTTGTGTGTGTGGTGTACGTCAAAATGCTAGGTAAAACGTCTGTGACGCTCGATAAAAGTGTACTGCTGCTGCTGCTATATCTGCTGCTGTGTCTGCTGCTGTTGCTGAGATTGATCAAAAACCAAAAAGTGGACGGGTTAAAAGCGGGCGTTTTCGATCTGTTACATTTTCCTCGCAGAGGAAGTTCAGCAGAGAATATTCTTCGCTGTTGCAAATGCACACAGCTCGTCGTCTCCCACATGCCCTGACACTTTAGTCTTGCGTACAAAGAGGATATCAACCAGGCAATCGGGCAGTGTGGGTCGTGCTAGGTGCCACACCAAGACACAAGTACAGCGAGACCCGGAGGCAGTATGGGCCTGGCTCTGTTGCTCTTGTCAGTTGCGATTACCTGCTGCTGAGAGCGTGCGACTGGACATCTCCTGTAGCTAGGAATAACAGTGCATGTGGTACTAAAAAATGGTCCCAGGTAGACGTACCGAGGGAGGCAGTTTTGTGGTCACGAACGTGCTCTGTGTTAGGTGTAGACCACTCGTCAAATGGCTTAGTGCAACAGATATCCACCTCATTATTGGGTAAATGGGTACAAGCTTCCACTCGACTTCCAAAACCTTGGAAGTCAAGAACGTCCAAAAAGTCCATTTTGACTTCTAAATGGAAGTTATGGAAGTCAAAATGGAAGTTGTAGAAGTCAAAATGGAAGTTGTGGAAGTCAAAGTCAAAATGAAAGTTTTGGAAGTCAAAATGGAAGTCGGGCGGAAGCTTCCACATTGGCTTCCAAAATTTCCAAAACTTCCATTTTGACTTCCAAAACTTCCATTTTGACTTCCAAAACTTCCATTTTGACTTCCAAAACTTCCATTTTGACTTCCATAGAAGTTTTGGAAGCTTCCACTCATTTACTATATAATGAGGACCACCGTGGAAGTGTCTGCGGTCGTAGGTGGAAGTTTCCATTGAAATGGAAGTTAAAAGGAATATAAATAAGTAAACTGTAGCCATTGGAAGTTTAATGAAAGTGCGTGGGAAGTACGTACAAATAGGTGAAAGTCCCGCTTGAAGATGGGAGTGGTCAGAAGATTCTGCGTACTCAGAGAGGAGTTTCGTCGAAATAAAAAGTAAATGGAAGTTTTGGAAACCAAGCATAAGTCGTGGAAGTTGAATGGAAGAGGATGCGAGTAGGTGGAAGTAAGTGGAAGTTACGGTTGAGTATGGAAGTGAACAGAAGATTCTGTGGACACCGATGGAAGTTTCCTTGAAGTTAGAAGTCAAATGGAACTTCTAGACGTGAAGCGGGAAGTGGGTAACAGAAGGTGGAAGCATATCAAGGTGTATGGAAGCTTAGTGGAAGCTGGACAAAGCATCCACCGGGCATGGTCGTGGAAGCTTCCATTTTGCTTCCACTTGCTTCCACTTTGGAAACCTCCACTGGCTTGCACTAGCTTCCAACATGGAAACTTTCATGGACTAAATGGAAGTTTCCACTCTACTTCCAAAACGTCCATTTGGAAGTCAAACACTTCCATTTTGACTTCCACAACTTCCAGTTGGAAGTCAAAAACTTCAATTTGGAATTTATAAACTTCCATGGAAGTCAAAATGGAAGTTTTGGAAGTTTTATAAGCTTCCACTCGTTTACCAAATAATGAGGACCACCGAACAGATACGACGGCTGACAGATGTGCACTGCTGTTCCTGCTGTAGATCTGCTGCTGCTGCTGCTATTTCTCCTGCTGAGGTTGAAAACATATGTACAGAGTAGAGGGGGCTTCAAAATATGTTCGAGGGTGGCGGGCTATTTACTTATGAAAAACAACAAGAAATATATGGGGCTTTCGGTGCCAACTACTCGGCTCGGCGAGGCGGAAAGCAATCCCTTGTTTTATAGAGCGAGCTCGGCGACGTTAAACGCCCCCTGCCCCGCAACGGTGCTCGGCCGGGATCCAGGCATGCGTCGTAATGTGCACCCACAGCGCCCTTGCTTGCCCCGCAGCCGAAAGTGCGAGAAAGAACTCTCGGCCGCGCAGCATGACAAAAAAAAGTGCATATTATACACGTACATACAAGGGTCTCCTTTAGGATGTGGGTGACTTGAAATCCCGCGGGTGTCGAAAGGCGAAAATGGAGTCACGGCAACACACCTATAGCTGCGGAAACGTGAGCCATGGGTTAGCGTATTGTTCGGAGGAAATACTAATGGTAGTCAGCAGGAACTGAATACTGCTCTTTCTGCGGTGAATACTACACTACTACATGCACGCGGTACCATGGCTTGACTATTATACTGTTACTATACGCCACCACCACTACTACGCAAGTGTAGTACACGTAGAAGAAGCATGCACTTTACAAAAAACTACCTGGTACACCCTCCTACTACGACTACTAAACCAATATACTACTAAATACTACTGCTGGAGCATGACCAATCGCTTACACAATACATGCAACATCATGGTAAACAGAGAGGTCGAATAACCACGCGGTACCATGGGTTGGGGCATGTTTACTATACTGTCACTACACACCACTACCAGTATTACGTGGCTGCAGTACAGGTAGAAGCAGTATGAATAGATAGTATTGCCAGGTGCACTACTAATAACTTTTATTCAACGGCAACGTAGCATGTAAGCGATAACATGGGTTGGGGGATGACTACTATACTGTTACTCTTAATATATACCACTACCACTATGTTATACTACACAGATAAATGTACTCTAGTAAACGTAGAAGCAACAGGCATGCTACAATATTATACTTCGACTACTAATGATATTGTAAATGTACAGGCTACGTTATATACGGTCGAGGGCATCTACTGCTATTGACCAGGTAGAAGCAGCATGCAGACGGCAACAACAGCAATGTCGGACACCACAACGACTATTCGACTATTGCTACCACTTATAGTAAAGGTACTGCTACTGCTATTCGACAGTTTAACACAAGCAGCACGCACTCGGTGACATGGGCTACTATTAATACTACTACAACTGTTCTATAGTATGCTACCTAACAAGTACTGGTATACGTGCGTGTCAAAAACAGCGTCAATAGTACAGAGAGTCCAAATAACCTAAAACATCACTATTTGTAGGAAGAAGTTTCTCTGTATTCGTTCATGTACAGGTTTACGTACGGCTGGGCACGATGAAAAAGTTATCTGCATCATTTGTCATGAAAAGCTTCGAATGACTGTCCAATAAGTACTCACGGCAACAGTAGCTGGCTCGTGGCAATAGCAGTAGAACTCTAACATCGTTATTATTAATATCAATAGGCCCCAACTCGGCTGTAATCGTTACTGTACGGGTCTACATACGATTGCGTGCATCTTGAAAAAGACATCTGCACTTGTCATTTAATGTTGCTCTCTGCGTTTAAATTATTGACTGTCGAAAGTAGTAGATACTGAAGGTTACAGCAGACTCGTGGCAACAGCACCACTGCTACCTACCTCTAGTACTACTACTGCTACTATTACAACAACTACTACTGCTCTGCCGTACTACCACGACCACAACTACTACTGCTGCTGCTACAACTATTAACATATACTACCTGTGCTACTGCCACTGCTACTACTACAACCACTACTATTAATACTATACTTCTACAACTACTTCCATGACTATGCCGGATTCACACCGGGACAGGGGCGGGGGGGGGGGGGGGGGGGGTACTCATTTGTTGCTTGCCTTTTAGTCATTTGACCATTGACCACGCATCCCTTTCGAGACGGAGCACCGTTCCTACTCCTAATAGAGACACCTCCAACAATTGGGCGCTCATTACGTTGTTTCCATAACTTACATAGAAACTTTTTGCTAATATTATCCCCTTCCTGTTTGGCCTCCTGTGGCCACCATCTATCTCCTAGGATAGCGATCGTTTTCTCGCTGCTATTCATTGTATCAAACTCCTCCATGTCACATTCGTCTATTTTCCTCATCTCCTCTTCTAACACATCCCGTTCCTCCTTGTATATTTCACATTCTCCTACTATGTGAGTTCTACTCTCTACTGCTTTGCCGCACGGGCACATCTGTGTGTCTACTTCCTCCTCTTCCCGGCTACTGGTGTACCTCTTTCTTCTTTCTGGCAGGTCCAGGTCCCCTACACGAAAGCGCAGTTTCAGCGTTTTCGCAAGGTCCATTGGGCCATGCAAATACGTTTTCATTCCTATTCCTTCCCTCAATCCCCCGTATATCTCCAAGTGTTTTTCCGATTCCACCTTGTTCCTTAGCGCTAGCCTTTCCCTTCTTTCTATCCTTTCTTCTACTTCTGCCTTGTACCTCCCAAACTTCCCGGCGGACATCATCTCTACTTGGTTTCCCCCTAGATCCTTCCATACTTTCTCAACTACGCCATCCCACCTTATTCCAGCTCGTCCTTTTGATACTTTCTCCCATACAGCTCTATCAACTATGGCTGGCAACCTCTTTTTTGGCATGTTCCTTACTTTATATTGCCAGTTCAACTTTCTCATGTCTCTATTTGTCTTGAGTGGGCGCATTCCCAGTTCTGCTCTTAATACTGTATTACTAGTCGTACTTGAGCATCTTAGGGGTTTTTTAGCTGCTGTCATTTGTACTGTTTCCAACTGTTTTACGAGTTTCGCGTTCCCTTCCCATACTTCTCCTGCATATTCTAGCTTTGGTACTATCACATTCATCAAGATACATCTCTTAATCCTAGTGTCAAGGTTCGGGTCTGTTAGGATCGCATCCATCTTGCCTACTTGTGCCTTACCCTTTCCTATTACTTTTGCTATATGTGTATCCCAAGAGCAGTCTTTTGAGATCTCTACGCCAAGGTATGTATAATGGTCTGCGATCGGCAATTCATCTTCTCCCCACTTCCAACTGAAATTTACCGGGTTTACCTTGTCTTCGTTGCAAACAACTACTGCGCATTTCTTCACGTTCGCCGTCACCCTCCATTTCCTGGTGTATTCTAGCGCCTTCTCTATTTGTTTCTGCAATCTTTCGGGTGTTTCTGATATCCCCACGAAGTCATCCGCAAACATCAATCCCGACACCGTATCTTCCCCTACCGCGACTCCCTGCCTTGCTCCCTCGACTGCTACTATCAGGTCGTTAATATATATCTTGAATAAGTTAGGTGACAACGTACACCCCTGTGCAACACCTTGTAAAATATCAACATCGATATTTCCCCGTCGAGCATCACAGCACTTCTCGCACATTCCGTCATATTTTTCATCATTCTCCACATATTTCCTCTGATTCCTATTTCCCACAGTTTTTTCCACAATCCATTTCTCCATACTGTGTCGTAGGCTTTCTGCACATCTAGAAAGAAACAGCACGTTGTTAGTCCCGCGTCTTTCCTACCTTGAATAATCTTACCTAAGGTGTACACATGGTCTACGCAGCTACGGTTTGGCCTAAACCCTGCTTGTCCTTCGCTTAATTTGTCTTCCTTCTCCATCATCGTTCCCATTCTATCGTTCAAAATCTTACAAAATGTTTTGCCTACTGTGCTTAGTAGCGTTATCCCTCTATAGTTCCCCGGGTCAGCCTTATCTCCTTTCTTGAATCAATTTATTACTACTCCTTCTCTCCACCTCCTAGGTGCGTACTCGTTTTTCCATATCCAGTTATACAACATAACCATCATGGTAAGCATTCCTTCTCCCCCGTACTTCATAAATTCATTCACTATTTGGTCTGCCCCTGCTGCCTTTCTATTCTTAAGTTTAGCTACACACTTCTTTACCTCTTCCCTTGTGAACTCTCTCTGTAACACTCCCGAACCACTGTCTTCTCTTTCTGATGTATCTACGTTCGCCTCTGCCCACGCGTTGATTTCCTTCTCGAATTCTGCACCGAACGTTTCGTTGGCTGTGGGTGTTCCTAGCTTTCGGTAATGCTCTACTAGTACCTCCCTTTTCCCCTTCGAACTACTAACCATTTTACCGTTCTGTGCTCTTAGAGTAGCTATTCCCGTGTCTGCCTCTCCTGCTTGTCTGCCAAGTATCCCTTTTATCCCTACCCACATCTGCTTCATCCCGCCCTCAAAGTCTTCATTTGTTTTATTTACTACGTCTTTCCATATCCCTTTCTTCTTCTTCTCTACCATCTCTTTTACTTTCTTTCTAGCTATAGCATATTCCTCCCACCCTGTCGAAGTTTTACTCGATGTATACCTTGCGTGTGCCTTTCTCCTTGCTCTTTTGGCCTCTTTCACTTCTTCATCCCACCATTTTACCGCTCTGTTGCATACTATCAACTTCTTCCCTATTACTTTACTTGCTGTGGTCTTGACCAACTACTCCCATCCTTCTATTATCCTAGCTCCTGCATCATCCCTTTCTATATCGTTCCTTGTTGTACCTATTCTTTCCAACAGCTCGGAAAATTTCTCTGCATTTTTGACCATCTTTTCTTGGAACTCTTCCCGTTTCTCTTTTACTTCTAGTTTATCTATTCTCCATCGATACAATTTCCTACCTCTTCTATGTTTAATGACTCTCGTCTGTTGACTGTCTGTCCATATTAGACAGTGATCCGTAGTTCCTATGTCCGCTGCGCATACATGTAGTTCCGTTTCCTTACCACTTCCCATAGTCTACTACTATAAAGTCAAGGATAGAGCTTTCTCCCTTTTGTATGCACTGTCTAGTCCATTCCGGTTCTGTCTTTTTTTCTCAGTCGTTCAACGTTTTCATCTCGTTGTGCTTGAGGAACTTCAACATCTCTTCCCCATTCTTATTCTTAGTTACTTCCCCATACTGTCCAATGTTCTCATTCAGTTTGCCTGCCCTCCCAATTCTTGAGTTAAAATCTCCCACTAGTACTACTTCTCCTTGCCTCTTATACTTCTGTACATCTACTGCTACTTCTCCGAACTTCCTCTGTATATCTTTTATCGTATTCTTCGACTCTGGGGGCATATATATGTTTCCTAAGAAGTAATCTTTCGCTCCCCGCTCCCCTGGAATCTTAATCCATATTCTTTCGTCGAATTTAGTATCTTTGATCACCTCTATTATGTCACACAGGTATTCTTTGACTAGGAACCCCACACACCCCGCCCCCCTATTCTTGCTATTCTGTCCCTTCCTCTTTGTCCCTATCCATGCGTACTCTCCAACTTTGGATCCTATCTCCCCTCCTTCTTTCTCCCACGACTCTTGAATTCCCACTATGTCTAGGTCGCGCTTACTTACTTGTTCGGCAATTTCGATTATTTTGCGCTCATCCGTGGCGAAGCCACATACGTTCCATGATCCTATTCTCAGTCTCCTTTTCGTTTCACTATCCGCTCTAGTCTTACCTGTTCTTTCTCCGTTGTCGCCACGAGTATTTCCGTTATCTCTTCTTTGAGCATTATTTTCGTTTCCGTTCCTGTTCTTGTCTGCTTGTTCTGCGCCCCTATGTTTCTCCCCCATTCCCTTTGAGCCATTTGCTGTTTCCTGCCTCCCCCTACCTTCGTTCACCCTAGGGCTACGTCTTAGTTTCGTTATTCCATTAGCTATACATACTCTCCATCCTAGTCTTCTAACCCATGCCGACACTTTTTCTGTCTCTATCCTCTGCCACTCCATGCTCGCTTTCAGCTTCAGAGTGACTCGAAAGTGTTCTCCCTCTCGTTCTACGTTTCCTATTGCAAAGCAATACAGGCCTACTTCGTTGCACTTCCTCTTGAACTCAATCCTTGTCATGTCGCTAGGAACTCCAAATATCAGCACTACTAGTACTTTACCCTGCCAATCTTTCTTTCTCTACCCACCCTTCCTCACCGTCTTTCTCCTATCTCTTCCGAGAATATCTCCAGCTTGTTTGTGTTCATTGGTAGTGGGACGTGTTCAAGTTACTGGGACTTCCCAATCCTAGTACTCGTTGAGGGTCTGGTGTCTTTCAGTTATTTTGCCGGCGCACCACACTAAATAGTGTCTCCAACACGGGCTCGTAGCCTGGAGCCAAGTTCAACACCCTTAACACAAGTACCCCACGTTTGTGTCAGGCGACCTGCATGGTAACCATCCTGGCGTCCCACGATCGTATCTTCTATCTTCTTGCCCCGCTGCTGTACTGGTTACTTTCCTCCAGGGAGGTCATTTTCACCGTGCAAGGTTCAAGGACGGCTTCCATAACACAAGGTCTTACTCACACATCGGGATGCCCCGTACGTCGCTTTCTCCGTCATACGTACGTTTCACCATGGGTAACTACCCCACTAATGCTCCCCAGTAGACCTTCACTGCCGAAAGCTTGGCCAACAATCCCCCCAGATTTTGTACCGGCTTCTATCCTTCAAGATATCAAGATATCTACGTACCGCTTGGTGCTCCTTCTCTTAGGTCATGTGGTCGATCAAATGCAAGGTGTTTGTTTCATGAGTATAATAGGTCTTGACTTAATGTCATGCATCATCCACCCCTCCCCTTCATTGAGCGCTTGGTATGGGCACCAAATGTCGGGGATTTTAGGAACAATGCCAGACCAGATTTCCGCCGCCCAATGGAAATCGGTATATTTTTACGGATATCTTACCACAGGGCCCAACCTTCATGTGAATTGAACATGTTGGGGTGACCATGCTGTATCTATGTGTGCGCATGTGAGGCGGTCCACCTTCATGCTCGGTTTTTGGTCTATATTTATGCCATTACTACCAGTATTATGATATGGGAGAAACTATTGTACTTTTTCAAGTCTATGACTGGTTTGGGTTCGGATATGGGAAAAAAAAAAAATAAAAAATGGTTTGTTCAGTTGTTTCATTTCTAAATCTGGTTTGGGTTTCGGTATCGGAAAAAAAAATATAGTTGAGTAGTTTCATGTCTGAATCCAGGTTGTGTTATGATATTGGGGGGAAAAAAAACTGGTTAGTTCAATTGTTTCACGTCTAAATCTGTTTTTTTTTGCGTTTTTGGTATGGTAAAAAAAAAAAAGTTAGTTGAGTACTTTCACGTCTAAATCCGGTTTTTTGTCATGATAAAGGAGGGAAAAAAAAACTGGTTAATTCAATTGTTTCACGTCTAGATCTGGTTTTTGCGTTCGTGGTATGAGAAAAAAAAAAAATAGTTAGTTGAGTAATTTCATGTCTAAATCCGGTTTTTGTAATCATATGGGGAAAAAAAAACTGGTTAGTTCAATCGTTTCATGTCTAAATCCGGTTTTTTTGCGTTTCGGTATGGGGAAAAAAATGTTAGTTGAGTAACTTCATGTCTAAGTCCGGTTTTTGTAATCATATGGGGAAAAAAAAACTGGTTAGTTTAATTGCTTCATGTCTAAATCCGGTTTTTTGCGTTTCGTTATGGGAAAAAAAAAATGTTAGTTGAGTAATTTCATGTCTAATCTGGTTTGTGTTTTTATGGGAAATAACGGTGAATCGTGTGTTCTGTGTGGTGTTTGCTTTACCGGTGGGTCTGGTTTCTGAGCTGTTGTTTGCATAGTGTCTATGTCTGGTCTGGTCTATGTGGCATTTGTGCCAGAAGGAGCAGTCTATACATTGCATGTCTAGTGTTTGGTGGCTTGTTTTACAGCGCCGTCGCCACTCGACGCCAACCCATCCAGATCTAGATTTTGGGGGGTAGAGAGAGACGGACGGTAGAATGACTCTGGCTCTGTGGCTCTTGCCTGGTGCGATTACCTGCTGCTGAGAGCGTGCGACCGGACAACTCGCGAGGAAATACTACGATACCTATACATATATATACAGTAGGTACCTCGTACCAACTTCCCCCAGGTAGACGGACCAAGGGAGCCAGTTTTGTGGTCATGTACGTGCTCGGTGTGAGATTCGTGGTGTACGTCAAAGGGCTAGGTGAACATGTATGACGCTCGACAGACCTGTACTACTGCTGCTGTATCTGCTGCTGTTGCTGCTGAGACTGATCGAAAACCCTAAAGTGGTCGGGTAAAAGCGGGCGATTTCAAATGTTCGAGATTTTAACGCAGAGAAAATTATTCGTTTTTGAAAGTGCACACAGTTCGTCGTATCACATTTGTCCTGACACTTTAGTCGTACAAATAGGATATCGGCCAGGCAGTCAGGCAGTGTGGGCCGTGTTAGGTGCCACACCGAGACACAGTACAGCGAGACGGGAGGCAGTATGGGCCTGGCTCTGTTGCTCTTGCCCGTTGCGACTACCCGCTGCTGAGAGCGTGCGACTGGACAACTACTGTAGCTAGGTATGACAATACCTGGTACCAAAAAAATATCCCAGGCAAACGGACCGACGGAGGCAGTTTTGTGATCACGAACGCGATCGGTGTTAGGTGTACACCACCCGTCAATGGGCTTCGTGCAACAGATACAATGGCCGACATACGTGTACTGTTGCTGTTGTATGTTGTTGTTGCTGCTGCTACTGCTTCTTCTGTTGAAGTTGAAAACATAATTACAGCAGAGAGAGCTTCAAAAAGTGTTCGAGGGTGGTGGGCTATTTTCGAAAAAAAAAAAAAAAGGTCGGGTTTTCCTTGTCACCTACTCGGCTCGGCGAGGCGGAAAGCAATCCCTTGTTTTTGAGGGTCAGCTCAGCGACGTTCAACGCCCCGGGCACCGCGACGGTGCTCGGCCGGGATCCAGGCATGCGTCGTAATGTACCCACGGCCCCCTTGCTTGCCCCGCAGCCGAAAGTGCGAGAAAGAACTCTCCGCCGCCGGAGAGCAACATGCCAAAACAAAAAAGAGTGCATCATATACATAGAACTACTTATAGATATCTCAACCTCTGAGCGTGCTCGGTTGGTACATCCCTGGCCTCTCAGAGCTCCCACTTGGGAATCGCCTCCGTTTATTACTTGCCGGACCAGCGAGTCTTTGTTTTCTCCATTTCTCGTCGTACTTTCAGTCCTTCTTCCCTTTTTTCTTCTTTCGTTTCGTGTGCGTGCGTGTACTCCGAGCACGGTTGGGCGGGCGAACCCGGCACCGTCGCGGGTGTCAGCGGATGCTGGCGAGTAGAGGGGGAGTTGCAAGGAGCGCGGTCGCCACTTTCGTGCCTAGGCGTCGCGTGTGGCTCGAGACACGAGGGATGCATCAACAGGCTCTGTCTGGCCTCCATTTGTGATTTTGGGTAGAGTACGTACGAGTATTTAAGGGTCGTTCGGGATTGTAAGATACGATTCAAGCGGTGCTTATTTTTGCGACCGGGCTGAGAGTCACAAGAGGGAGGTACCCCGAATGAGCACCAACATTGTCGAGCTTGCGTCGAGGTCCACGGTGAGCACCGGGCTTCACGCGAGGCGGGCGACGGGGCTTACTGTGGAAGAGAGGGAGGGAAGATTTACCCGGACTGAATCGGTGGCGAGATGGTCGCGAGAGGGGCGGGCGGCGTACGAGGCTGAGAGAGAAGCTCTGCTGTAAGATTTTTTATTTTTTTTATTTTTTTTTTTTTTTTTTGACTGGTGTAAAGTGTTCCACTCAGGCAGTAAATTATTACACGAAGGGGGACGGGGATTTTTTTCCTTTTAGAAATTATCGGTTTCATTTTCATTGTTTTTGCTGTGTTGCTGTGCCGTATTGTGCTTTATCTTTCGCACATACGACGAGTACACAGACACAGAGCATATCGAAAGAAGAAAATAAGTACCCTACCTGGGGTATGTACGTATGTACGACGTGTGAGCGAGCGTAGCGGAAAACCGCCCGCGACGCGAAGCATGTGTGGCGTCCGAGCTGTTTTCTCCTGAAGCATGGCGGCGGGACTCTTGGCATTATCAAGTCGCCAGTTTCCAGCTAACTACAGGGGCCATAAAAACAATATTCAATCATGGACCTCTGTCCGCTTCGCATAATTTGATGTTTCCTTCCTGAGCGAGCGTAGCGGGCGGCGTAGGCCGCCCGCGGAGCGAAGCGCCTTGTAGATATACTTACTTAGATCTCAATCTCTGAGCGTGCTCGGTTGGTACATCCCTGGCCTTTCAGAGCTCCCACTTGGGAATCGCCTCCGTTTATTACTTGCCGGACCGTTCCAGCGAGTCTTTGTTTTCTCCATTCATTTCTCGTCGTACTTTCAGTCCTTCTTCCCTTTTTTCTTCTTTCGTTTCGTGTGCGTGCGTGTACTCCGAGCACGGTTGCGCGGGCGAACCGGGCACCGTCGCGGGTGTCAGCGGATGCTGGTGAGTAGAGGGGGGGTTGCAAGGAGCGCGGTCGCCGCTTTCGTGCCTAGGCGTCGTGTGTGTGCTCGAGACACGAGGGATGCATCAATAGGCTCTGTCTGGCCTCCATTTGTGATTTTGGATAGAGTACGTACGAGTATTTAAGGGTCGTTCGGGATTGTAAGATAATACTAATGCGGTGCTTATTTTTGCGACCGGGCTGAGAGAGGGAGGTACCCCGAATGAGCACCAACATTGTCGAGCTTGCGTCGAGGTCCACGGTGAGCACCGGGCTTCACGCGAGGCGGGCGACGGGGCTCACTGTTGAAGAGAGGGAGGGAAGCTTTACCCGGACTGAATCGGTGGCGAGATGGTCGCGAGAGGGGCGGGCGGCGTACGAGGCCGAGAAAGAAGCTCTGCTGTAAGATTTTTTCTTTTTTCATTTTTTTCATTTTTTTCTTTTTTTGACTGGTGTAAGGTGTTCCACTCAGGTAGTAAATTATTACACGAAAGGGGACGGGGATTTTATTTCTTTTAGAAATTATCGGTTTCATTTTCATTGTTTTTGCTGTGTTGCTGTGCCGTTCTGTGCTTTATCTTTCGTACATACGACGAGTACACAGACATAGAGCATATCCAAAGAAGAAAATAAGTACCCTGCCTGGGTATGTACGTATGTACGACGTGTGAGCGAGAGTAGCGGAAAACCGCCCGCGACGCGAATCATAAGTGGCGTCCGAGCTGTTTTCTCCTGAAGCATGGCGGCGGGACTCTTGGCATTACCAAGTCGCCAGTTTGCAGCTAACTACAGGGGCCATAAAAAAAAAAAAAACAATCATGGACATCTGTCCGCTTCGCATAATTTGATGTTTCCTTCCTGAGCGAGCGTAGCGGGCGGCGTAGGCCGCCCGCGGAGCGAAGCGCCTTGTATACATATATAGACCTCAACGCCCACCTGCTAGCTATTACCCCCCCTGGGATGGAAGTCAGTGGCTAGAGTAACGCCTACGGCGTAAAAACCTGATACTCAGAAAATCAAAGCAAAAAATGGTGCACCATGTTCAGGCCTGCACGATGGCACCAACAATATGGAGAAACCGTAAACTCAAGGTGAACGACATGGTCAGTCCCGTGTAATAATGGCCTTAATAGTTATGGTTATACTTATGTAACACAAATTAATCGCGGTTGGTTGTGTTCGTAGGATCGCTGAGTCATAAGCTACGAAAGAAACGCATTCAAAAATATCTGCTGTACTTGCAACGCACTGTGAAGAGGGGTGCAGAGATACAGCTAGTAAGGGGCACAGGGATGTCGATGCTGGGTAGAGCACGCTGCATGTAGTTCACGAACTTCTTATTAATGCTCCTCAAGTGAGTTGAGAGAAAGGGAGAGAACTCGAGTGAGCAAGGAGGGCATCGTCGGGGACACAACTCAGCCCAGAAGTTGACCAAAACTAACCTGTATGCGGATACAGTCTATCGGGACGTTGTCACACAGAAGATTGCCAACTATAACAGAATTTTCTTTGCCGGGACATTGTCATACAGAAGGTACCCAGACTTATAACATAATGTTCTGCGAGCAAAGGGGACGCCTGAAGTGCTCCACTGAATATTCCCTAAGAACTATGTATAACCATACTTCGTAGAAGATTCGCCTGCAGATATATTCCTACGAGACTGCATACAACCATATAATATTCGTCTACAGGTCTGTCTGGTATCTGCAAAGAGCTATGTGCAACCATACAAGGCTCGCATACGGGTATATGCGTTCCTATACAATGAAGGTGCTACTCCATAACATTAGCCCACCCTGAATATTCGTAGATGCAGATCGCATATCGATATAAGGATGATGGCCATACCATCCTAAAATCGGGAAGAGGGGTCGAAGATGCGGCTATTCAACACAGAAATGAGGTGATAGATCTACCCCACATCTCGTAGTGAGGCTTCGACGCCTCACTCAAGAAAAGAACGTCGCTTAAATCGTCGATGACCGATGGTGACCAGCTGGGGCCGTGGAGGTCGAAGGAGATGTCGCGAAGGTGTTGTGGCAGACGGCCCCAAAGGCGCAGGAAACTGTTGATCGGCGTGAAGGCGTGCAAGGAGGTCAGGGCACGGCGTCTTCGGCGGTGGGGGGGGGGGGCTGCCCAAGTTGGGCCTTCGGTTGCCACAGGAATGTTGTCGTGGAGGGCATGGACGTCGGGGGCGGGGAGGGGGGAGGGGGCTCCAGGGAAGGGTCGGAAAGGGTGGAATTTTGACACATGCACCAATGTAGAAGAGGAGTTTTCAAGGAGGCCCCCCGGTTCAGCCGAGCTACAACGGTAGAGCTACGAGTACAGTACGTATATGTGTATAATACTAGAAAGTGGATGGGTATATACGCAGACGAAAATAACACAACTGCACCATTCAATAACATGTACCAGTACGTACGTATAAAGACTTTAATGTCCAGAAATCAACAATGGACAACTGAACAGACAATATTTATGTAGAGCAAACTGGGACGTGTGTCCAGTGTCCAGTATATACGTGCGTACGTACTCGTGCGAATCCTACAGAGCAGTATGGTATAAGCAATAGGTCAAGGAGGAAACAAATCGTGTTGTACCAGCGGGATATGCCCTAAACAAAAGCGACAACCCGTCTGCTGGGTGTTCTACACGCCCCCTGAACTGATACCTGGAGCAACATGAAATCGAAGTAGAAAACTGTGAACGCTCGTTCAGTACAGCGAAAAGGCGTACTATTTAGTTTTGTTCATATATCTGGTACTTACTCACGTACTCGATTTCGAGTGAAGATATTACGGCAGCAGACTACGGTGGACCAAATCATAATCACAAAATATACCTTTGATTGACCAGCGAGTTAAAAGCTACAAAAGAATGAGAAAGTATATAACGTGATCAATCAGAAAACTACGGGCACGAAATAGCTTTCTCTCTACTTCACCCCCTCAATGGATGCTAGGAAAACTAAAGAATTATACAAAATTCAAAAGAAACCACGGACGTATATCAAATGAACATTAATGTCCAGCGAGTACACTGAAAAGTGTGTACACATTCAGAATCGTGACCTTGTATGTATGATACGTGCTCGAAAGAAAGCTATGCAAAGCTGGAGAACAATCTGTAAAACGTGTCCCCGTGGGTAGACTCAAGCGTCCGGTATACAACAAACCGTGTACGAGCTTGATTGAAAAACAAGTAAACACACGTCAGTACGTACACACAAAAATGTGCACCGTGTTTTGTGTGAGCTTCATCGTGCGATGCGATATCATGTATGATAACACAACAGCAGTATTAATAGCAGGTACAGTTAGTACTGTTGTCTGTTGTAGTACTCGTACGAGTGAGTGCTACCAGGTATACAGCAAAGGTAACAAAAAGGTATGGAAAATACTCCCCTAGAGAAGCAAAAAAGAAAATCAAGCAACAACAGTAGAAATAGCTGGTGTGCTGAAGGCTTCTCTGCTCTTCTGGTTCGCTGCCGTGTCAGCTTCGCATGCCGGCCTGGTGAAGGTGTAGCTAAAATTCGGGTTGGAGAAGAACAGCTTCGCATGCCGGCCTGGTGAAGGTGTAGCTAAATTTCGGGTTGGAGAAGATGGTGAGGCTCCGCAAAAAATGATGCGGTGCAATCTCGGATCTTGTACTACCCCGAAAAGCCGAAGCAACACTGATAAATAATGTGGATCTCCTAAATAGAACAATTTTCAGCCAAATGCCAGAATGACATGAGCTCAGTGTACACCTTGTTGAAAAGCTCGCTGAGTACCTAGCCGGTCCAGACGGCGTAGACAGCGATGGTGTTGACTCTGTTTCTTTGTTGATGGCTCGAAAATAACATTTTCGTCGAAAATAACATTTTCGGGTTAATTACCATGAGAAGTTGCTCTCGCTGCTTCAGGAGAAGGAGTCAAAGCTTGCTGAAGCTTATGGAGGCCCCTTAGCTAAACTCGCCACGGAGACCTGGACATTATTCCGTGTTGAGCATGGCTGATGCGGCGATGACCGTTGCTACGCGCTACTGTAGCCGATAAGCTTGTCGGTAGAAGGTCAGAGCTGCAGGATTAGACAAACCCTGGCCTGCTTGCTTCTGTTTAATGCCGTCGCCGATCCGATCCGTACTACCCTTGAAATTCGAACGTCTCGTCTCGATTTCTGACACCCCCGGACGTCTATTGATAGAAAAGCAGGCTTTGGTTCGATGGTGGAGACGTAGCCTTGTACGCTGGGTAGACTGACTGCATGCGCAATCTGGTGTACTTTCTAATGTATGGATGGCGTTAAGGAAGTGCGCTGCCGATAGTGCTTCTCGACGAGTAGCCGTAGGCAAGAGAAGCCGTGCTCCATATTGAGGAAGGTACTGGTATAGCTGTACTCGCAGTGGTGCCGAGTGTCGATACCCCCAGGAGCTCATGAGAGTGAACTCGTAGTCGAAGACTTTGAGCTTAAAGTTGCTGCGAAGAAAACACAGCAGAAGCTGCTGGAGCATTCTGGAAGCGAAGTTGAAGAAGCGCTGCTCTCGTAGTTGAAGTAGTCGTAGCAAGAGAAAGATGATAATGATGATGCCATCTGAAACGCGAGGGTGCCCAGCTGTCTGTCAGTCAAGCCCCCTTCCCCAGATATCCAACGGCAGACGGCGTGTCGTGAAACGTGAGGGTGCCCAGCTGTCTGTCAGTCAGGCCCCCCTTCCCCAGATGTCTGAAGGGAGACGGTGCCGAGGTGAGTCTGAGGGATGTTGTCAACAAGGGCTCCAAGCAGCGAGGGTGCAGGGGGCGGGCGTGGTCTCAGCATGAGTGGTTTCTGCGAGCATGGTTCGGTGGCGTGCGGCGTGATCATGACTCTCATGATAAGTTTTTGGGCGGTCGAGTCGATTAAGAGTAAGGCGATTCATGTCATGAAAAGTCTTGTTGCTGTAGCTATCAGAGTATAACCGCCACTCGGCTGTCCCGGCTACATATTCTTGAACTCGCTAATCTAGCCATACTCGCCACCCCCCTTTGTGCACTACCTACGCAAGGGAGAGCACGAACACGCGGTATCGGTTGTAAAATACCTACAAATGTGGACTGGATACCAACCATGATGATGTCTCGACCAACTACTAATTTCTCGACCCTGTAAGCCCATCCCTGAACCGGAGTCATTCAGCCCGTATGAGCGCGAGAACATTGCAACAACACCAACACTAAATACGGGTCAAATGTGACATGATCGTATGGCGTCAAGCGGCCTTCCTGCAATACCTGCGTCAGCTGCACCACACGGTACAGGCCGACACACTCTATCATATTGGTACGTCAGACGTGCTTCCATTCTGCAGCAAACAACAACTACAGATACCTGGTACAGCAGTTGCTACAATAAAAAGCATTTAGTGGGATTGTGCGAGGATACTCGGCTGGGTTGTCATAACGTAGACAGATGACATCGTAATGTGTCGTCACGTGGTTACACTTTGTATTTTATGAAGACACAACTTGCAGCATACAGCTAACGCCATGAAGAAACCTACGTTGCTCGAAGGGGGGGCTGTCGGCACGAACAAGCATCATTGTAGGCAGAAGGCGACAGTGTGACAATTCAGCGGGCGAAGAAGCCAGCACTGTCATGTGCACTCGACATGATGTTTCCCTCGCAGTCTCGCGGTGCACTGTATGTACCCTGTGCTTTGTGCGACTCCTGCTGCCTGCTGTTGCTTGCTGCTACCTGCTGCTTCTGTGTGCGATGCTGCTATGGTGCTGCTATGCTGCGATGCTGTTGCGGGAAGTGGGCTGCGTGCTGGCTGTGGATGTATGCTGGTTGTGTCGCGTGTGGCGTGTCCATACAATATAAAGGGGTTTCCACGCAGACGTGAAGACGTTAGTGGGGTAGGGGACGGGGAAAAAAACGACCGAGCAAAACCGAGTCGGTTTTCTGGTTTCGTTTTTTTTTTGACCGAAAAACCCACTAAAAAAAGTCGGTTTTCGGTTGGAAAAACCGACAAAAAAACCAACAAAAAACGACTTTTCGGTTTTCGGTTCACAACACTGGTCACAGGAGTCATAATACAGCACCGTGGACAAAACAGGCAGTTCGTCTGCCCCACCCCGCGTCGTGGTGGTCTCAGGTTTGGTACGGCAAGATAATTTCATGCCGAGCAGGCGGTTCCTCAAGGATGGTCGAGAAGCTTCAAAGCTGGCAACAGGGGGGGGTGTACTCGATAGGAGAGATGTACTCGATGCATGGCCGTAGTCGTATGAACATAGACCCTCGTATCCTTACAATGCCGGGACGGAGCATGTCGGGTTTTCACCGACCAGACCGACATTGCTTGCACCAACCGCGAAGCGCCGTGAGGTGTCAGGCGAGTCGTATGAAGGGTGAGCTGCATCCTACAAAGAACCGCTTGTGGGGCGGGCTTGCGTATGGATGACAGCCTCATTGAGTTAGTTTAATTTCCGGTGTAGCCACTGCCAGAGACAGCAATGGGAGTACTATGAAACTGTCTCTTGGGTGCCTTACCTTAAGCACTGCGTGATACGATCAATTCTCTTGTGCAGAGTAAAGGTTTTTTACTTCGCACAAATGATCTCACTCGACAACTAGCTGTGGGCGACCGCCAAAAAAAAAAAACAAACGGTACCCTGGATGTCTAGCTCACGTAGTGAGCGGCAACGGGGGGGGGTGGCAGAATAAGTTCTCTTGGCGCTGCCGCCGCGGCGAAACAAACGAAGACTGGTAACTCTCTGCAGGTTCAAGTGGAGCTCGTGGTTCCTACACCCTAAAGAAATAAAACAATTCAGATTTTGGGGGCAACACGCTTGATGTTCAGGCACATTTTTTTTTAGAACGGATTTCCACGGACAAAACACGCTTAGTGGCGCGCGTTTTTCACTTGGTTTTTGTATTACTTGATTTTGACCCAAATGGATCAGGTATACCTGATTTTCAAAGCATACCACGGTATTTCAGCGGGGAACGGCGGGAACGGCGGGACGGGACGGTAAAACCGCCGTCAAAATGGTCCCGCCGTCCCGTCCCGCCGACCAAATCCCTGACCGTCATCACTTACCGTCCCGTCCCGCCGATAAAATCTCTCCCGTTGGAAATTACCGTCCCGTCCCGCCGTGACACGAAAAATTACCGGCCCGGCCCGCTGTGGCACCGAAAAATTACCGTCCCGTCCCGACGTGACACCGACAAATTACCGTCTCGTCCAGCTGTGACACCAAAAAATGACCGTGCCGCCCCGCCGATAAAATCTCTCGCGTTGGAAATTATCGTCCCGTCCCGTCGTGTCACCGCCTCCGGCGGACATAACTTGCCTCTTCCCCTACAAGATACATTCGTGGTCGTCTGTTCCCATCAATTTCCACCACGAATTACGAAAGTAATCAAGAAATTCCGAGTTGTACCAAACTTTAATAGTAATGCCTATATAAATACATGTGTTATCATAAATTGTGCGCAACTCCCAGACTATAAATGAAATATAGAATAGTAGTAGGCATATTATAATACGCAGCTTGCAAAATTGGGTATCAACTATTCAATTAACCAGTCGAACTCACAGCTGACGTACTTCCATTTGCCTTAATCTTATATAATACCTGGTATGAAATTGCTCCTGACCACATTTATTTCATTTTGTTTTCAGCAGAAAAAGCTGTGCTGGTGGGCAAATTTTATACGTCACGGGACAGCTTACACGGACTTTAATTGCGCGCCGCGCAATGTATGTAAAACCCCTGTTCTGGCACAATGTATAGTCATTCCCATCGACTAGAGCCAATTTTTATGATAATCCTCGGCAGATATCGATCGACAAAACCAACGACACCGTCATGAAATCTGAACGGAATGCGCTGGTTAAGGTCTCCGACCCAGTCTAGTGTCACAGTGCTCACACCTCGGTCGGTGATATGTGGCGTGGGCTGACCAGGCGTCTGATAAAAAAAACATTTTGGCACTGGTCTGTAGAAGACAGACGACAAAAAATCTCTACCCCTCTCCGATGGCAAAAAAAAGACATTTTTTTACATCAATCGACAAACCCAACGATTACGTCACGAACTCTGAAAGAAGCGCGCTGGTTCGAGGCTCCGACCCACACTAGTTAGTATCACAGTTCTCACACCTCGGTCGGTGATACATGTGGCGTGGGTGGGCCAGGCGTCTACTAAAAACGTATTTGGCCGCTGGTGTGCAGAAACCAGACTACAAAAACTCTCGGTTCCTCTCCGTTGGCACGAAACAGAACTTTTTGAAAGCTCTGACGAAGACCATAGGACGCCGCGGCCAACCTCTCGCCCCCTAGACGACAGATTCCAATTATACCTCCCAGGCCATAATTTACACTCATTGGCCTTGCCCGGTACCAAGCTCGTTGACCGTGGGTGGATTATATGTCGAGATCGAAGGTCAATCGTCGCGTGACCGCGGGTGCGCGAGCTGCGAGCTGTTTCTTTATTTTTCTAGTTTGTGTGCGGCGTGATTTCACGTGGTTCCCGTGGTTCCCGTTAATACAGCGATTTTATTGGAAGATAGCTGGCGTCAACTGCCCCGTGTTATTTTAGACTTGCCGTGCTGGTGTTGATGATCAGCAGCTGGTTGACGATTTGTTTTTGTATATTCAAATGAGGGATAAGGTCACTTATTATGCAGTCGGATTTGGAGCCAGTTTAAAAAGTCCCTTTCAGAACGTTCGCACGAGCTTTTGCCCCGGAAGTGTTGGAAATTGGTCTTGCTTGCCTCAGAATATGTCCGAACTCTCTCCAAGATCTATGTGGGGGTGTTTCCCGCTTCTCCAGGCACCCAGATACAGGAAATTGCCGACCGCACTTTTTCGGTTCAACTCGGTCAAGTACGGTCTAAACGCTCAATCGGATCGAAAAATTCGTATTTTTCGATCCGATCCACGATCGCAATCACGTTCACTTCAGTTGGATCGGAAAAGATGCGGACGGTGATTTCTTGCAACCGGGCCCCTCGAGAAGCGGGAAACACCCCCTGATGGTTTTTGGAGAGAACCCCGACACATTCTGAGGCGAGAAAGACCAATTTTCGACATTTCCGGGGCAAAAGCTCATGCGAACGTGCTGAAAGGGACTTTTTAAACTGACTCCAAATTCGACTGCGTAAGAAGTGGCCTAAGTACAAATATTACGATCTACGAAAAAAATGAAAAATTACTACCAAGTAGTGAGTGGTATACGTGGTATACCTGGTGGTGTTGTTTTTTATTTTAGTTTTTTTATGAATCTTCATACTTCATATTTCCACGCGCAACTGAAGGCAGTGCGTATCATATCACAACACCTGCTACATGCTCGCCACCACACACAAACAGCACAGAGACCACTCAACTCACGGTCACACCCGTACTGGTGTGGCCCAAAAAGATGTCAGGAGACATGCCATAAAGCGGGACGCAAAACGTGCGCTATCAAGGATGTAGGGCCGAGTGTTATACACTAAAACCTAGTATTAGTAGTTTGGTGTCAGTCAAAGCATGTCAATGCAAAGTTGCTGTCTGTCAAGTGGTGAAAGTAAGTGCTGTCTCCTAACATCTTTGGTGTGACCGGCACGGACGCCATAGATGCATATCTCACGGGGCGGTGTCGATCGACCACAGCAGCGGCACTAGAATCACCACCGCACCTCCACCACCACCTCCATCGACCACGACACCAGTAACACAGCCCAAGCATAACCATCAGAACAGCCACCATGAGCTGGCAACGCAACAACGATGTTTGGGGCAGGGGTAGGAACAAATCAGAAGAAGTCGCCCGTGTTGTGGCAGCACTTCTCGGGGCTTGGGCTGCGGGTCAAGAAGAAAACGTCTGCGTTGGGATGGCTCCCTTCGCGGATTCAGCAGTGTGCGGGAAATTCTTCACGTACAACCGCGCCGACCTTGCGGCGGGAAAGAAGAAAAATATTTTTACCGTCCCGTGCAGCCGAGAACAAAATATTTATCGTCCCGCCCCGCCGAAGAAAATGAAAGAAAATTACCGTCCCGTCCTGCCGTGGACAAAAATATTTACCGTCCCGTCCCGCCGAGGAAAAAAAAAATTACCGTCCCGTCTCGCCGAGGAAAATAATATTTACCGTCACGTCCCGCCGAGGGTAAAAATATTTACCGTCCCGTCCCGTCGTGAAAATCAGCCCCGTTGACTTTTACCGTTCCGTCCCGTCGAGAAATCATGCACCCGCTGTCCCGTCCCGCCAACTTTTATGTCCTCATTTTATCGTCCCGTTTTCATTTTTTTCCCCGCCAAACGAGTCAAACCTGTCCCGTCCCGTCCCGTCACGATTCTCAGTCACTGTGATAAACCTTGCTGATTTTGGCCACACCCCTATTAAAAATGTGAAAACAGAAGAACCGGCAACGCAGTACGTACGAAGCTGAACGCAGTTCTTTGGAGTTTGGCCAATTAAAGGCGTCTGTCATCCCACCGTTCTTGTGAGAAACAGGAAGGTTGGCCCAGGCTGGATTTCTCATTCGACAGAGGGTGCTTTCCACACTAATTTCAAGATAAATGAATTTATTATTAGCCTCTAAATATCAGCCTGGCTTTCGAATTGGCCTGTTTCTCGTGAGGTAACCCGTACTCTTATGTATTTGCCGACCCTCCCGAAAAAAAAAAAAAAAAAAAAAAAAAAAAAAAACGGCACATATATACCTGTATACAAGTATATCGATCGGACTTGGTCAGGGCCTGAGAATTGATCTCGCACCGCTTCATGTCGTACCTCCACAGCACGGCACCCGAGTGCCGCACTGCTTCGATGCACCGTGATCAACAACGGCCAATTTATCCCTTATAAGTAAAACTTTAAAAAAAATGTACCTCCTGGTAAATAACGTACCAAATACAAGCTGTGATCATATGATATCGCACGACTTCCAGATTACTTTTTTTTCTGATGAGAAAATCTTGATGTAACAGCCCACAGCTCTACAGACGGCACGTGCTGCTGTACCGTACCACTGAGAACAGATTCACAACAGATAGGTCTTGCTGACACGCGTACACAGACACAGTAGACGCCCGATGCATCTCCATGCGTAGAACCGTTGCTGTATTGATATCATCACACACAACACATCAGACGAAAGGATACCGAACATCAAAAAGTTCATCGTTCTCAGTTTCATTGCGCTTGCCTTTGCCTTCGCCCGTGACGACGGAAATCCTCCACATAATGATAGCCTGAACACACAGGGCACGGCGACAAGAAGAACGAACGGAGGATGGGGGCAGCCAAGCGCACACATCCTATAGAAGAACGAGATCACCTTCCCATGCGGCAGCCCAACAGCAGTACTTCGGAAATCGAAATACCCCCCGCACAGTTTCAGGGAGTTCCGGGCGCAATTGCGGCATTTTAGGTACCCGGCGAGACTGTCAGGTTTTCCCGAAACGTCTATAACCACATTGTAGAGCCGCATATTGGCATATCATACGAGTACCGGGCTGCTATGTCTGCCAGCTAGTTAATCTGCCTACCCATGTGTATACGTGCGCCAAAGCTGCTATGATATGTGGCCATCGTCAGCACGTTACTGAGTGACGCCCGAGTCGGGATTGTTCCCGCGTGCCTGTCTTTCCAGGGCCCACCGAAACATCGATATCAAAACAGTCTACTCGTGGTTACTCGCACTCGTACGAATCGTCAGTGTATTATACCAGGTACCAGGTAGAGAATAATGCTACTGCTGTAACTATTATCAGTAAGGTACCAGGTATCATATACTGTAGTACAACTGTAGTATTATTAATAATATCAATCGAGAGGGTATGCGTGGTAAAAATCGGGACGGGAAAATGTGGTATAGGGGCGGGAGTGTTACGGCACAGGAACGGGAACCAATCCATGTGGTGTTTCAATACCGCCCGCGATTCCCGACCCGTCTCGTCGTTGGTTTTATGAAAAACTACAACAACACTCGTAAAATTCCGTAAAAATGGAATACGAGTATAGACGAGGCGTATTACGCAGCTTGCAAAGTTGAGTATCAACCGCTTAATCAGTCGAACTCACAGCTGACGTATTTCATAAATTTATAAAGAAAACAAAAAAAAATGTGTTCACGCCGTCTACCATCCCGCCGTACTGCGACGCAAGGTGTCTGCTTCCGTTCCTGATTGTTTCCCATCCCGCTACTATCTGTCCAGTTGTTCCCATCCCATCCCGACGTCCGCGCAAAGTTTCTCCCATCCCACATCTCTCTTGTACGGGTATTGGGGCAGTTATCTTTATTAAATTTACCGCGTCTGTCTTTACTTGTTTTTTTCCATTTATATTATGAAGACGACCAGGGGGGGGGTATGGGTTAACCGGATTTTGCAACCCTGGATCCAACAAACAGCAGGGAAGAGATGCTGCTGTAGTTTTAACACACCAGTTAATTGGATATTCTCCAGGTATTTGCCTGTTGGCCCTGGGTTATATCTCGAGGAGTTTATTTTTATACCGGGATTGGTGGTATTTATGTTAATTGCGGGTGTGACGGAGTCCATACCTGTAAACATGGGAACTTATGCGTGCGGAGTTCGCAATCGAGTCTGGTGACGTCGTTCGTCCTTTCCTTTCGTTCTTTTTCTACGTCGAGCATTATACGACTACGGGCTGGGCGTACGAACAAAGCTATGCCCCGCCACCTTTCGATTCGTTTCATTGAAACTATTTTCGCGGCCGCTGCCTTGCATGCCAAGCGCACGACTCTTGTAGCCAAACGACCCACCGGCATACCCTTTCCGATCCACTACCAACTAGTCCCCGGAACATCATCAGCGTCGATTACGCTCGACATCCTACCACGGGCTTCTGCAGCCGCTTCGCGGGCAAGCCGACCCTTCTCTTACCGCTACTAAACGGCCGCGGAGTCACCGCCACCGACGACAACTTTGAGCCACCTACACCGACCATTGCAGTCACCGCTCCGAATTCTACGCCTGAAGCAGGAGATCATTTCACCCGCCATGGCCACCGCCCACATCTTCATCGACACATTTTAGTGGAATAATAAAGCGTCAACCACCGCACCGACATGCACAACGCGGACGACGACCGCTTCGGCTACCGTAGACTTCTGCTTCGATCACCCTTAATGGACTACCACCGACTCACCACCTGCTCTACACAGCACTTCCTCTACCATCAGCGAGCACCACGCCATCACCAGCTCGCGCTCGGAACCTGCAGCACTCCGAACCAACATTTCCCCCTGCGTTTCACCGGATCATCGAACGCCGACAGCGCTCTTACCACAATCTCCGCGACAACTATACAGCCAGCCACCGTCTCTCGCTTGGAGTGTCGTTCCGTACCCTTTCAAGCCCTCCCATCGCGTTTGATCGAGTCCTTCTTCGTTCAGTATCTGCACCACCAGGCTTCTCACCGACATGGGCCCTACCAATGTCAACTTCCGTACTGCTTACTCCACTTCTTCACTGAATGCCAACTGCGGATCTGCGTTCCTGCAACACCACAAGACAGAGCCTAGCTCCCAGGGTATGACCGAATTGATGTACCCCCCTCTTGCCCCCACTGCCCTCCTCGACTAGACATCAGGAGCGCTGACTATGTGCTTGGTGTCGGTTTTTTGTTTGTCAGTCATTTTCATGTCTATGTGTAGTTTCTTTTAGTGTTTTCTCTTCCGGGTTTGTCCTGTTTTAGGTTTCCATGACCGTAAGAGTAATGTGCTGTGGTACTCCAAGCAAACAGCCGCTGGTTTCGCTCGCCTCTATTTCGAATATAGACCGCAAATATTTCGTGTTCCATCTTCTTCTCCCGCTGGTTTAGCTTGCCTCGTGTCCAAAACTACGAGCAGGAGCGAACCTGTCGTGTTTTTGTCTGCTGTTGCCGCCTGATTTAGCTTGCCCCGTTTCTTGTAAGAGGCCTCAAAACCGTCGTGGTAAAATTTCCTTTGAAACTTTCCCTTGCACCACGTAGTAGGTGCTTGTTGGAAGGATGTCCCTTGAGCCATCCCACAGTAGGGGTGCTCTCGACGTTCCTGAGCCCCTCACATTAGGAACTCAATATTTCACCCGATACAATACTTGGAAGGAATTCGGTGTGTCACCCGACCGGTGCTTGTATGCGCTACGAAGTCCTAAAACGAATATACGAGAAAATGTTTCATCCTAACTGCTTAAGGAACTCAATTGGTCAGAAACATTTCGCCCAAAAAGTGCAACCCCTACCGTGGGGTGGCTCCTTTTTCTTTTTCATTTTTAAGGCTATACGAGGCGTCCCTTTTCACTTGTTTCGAGCAATCGTGTGATTTTGGGTCTGCTCTTTTTCAGGGAGCAGTATTGACTCAAAACCAGTCTTTCCAACCTAAGTTTACTATCCCCTTTCCGCTCACTTTAAAGCTCGAGTATTCTCAGGTCCAACTTTAGTTAACGGGCCTCCCCTCTTTTTCTGGTTCCTTTTTTGGCTTACTTGGAGTAACAGCTCGCGAAACCGCGATAGTTTTGTCTTATTCTTTCTTAGCCAGTTTTCCTTGCACCGTGCGCATGATGGAAACATGTGTTTCGCTCTTCTTCGTGTTCGCGCCGCACTATTAGGTATTTTGTCCTCGCATTTGTGTGCGTATTCGTTTCTCGACGCCTACAGCTTGTACGTGTCGGCTTTCAACTGGACTGGCCCCACACTAGCCTCCCATCGTTCAAGTCAGAAATATTGACTCACGGCTCTTCATTACGATACAGCCCCTCCAACAAGCCCACGATTGTTGTAAATCTTCATGATAACTTAGCAGCATATGCCGTTAGTCTTATTTCCCGCCTTTTTGGTATTCGGTTGTTTCTGCAATCATGGCCGTGTTTACACTTTGATCCTCGATGTATCCTCCTTTTCTTTAGCACGAGGAGTGTGCGTACTTTAAGTTCTTCTTCAACCGGCCACCGCTCAGCTATACAGCTAACACATCTTACAGGTAGTAGAGCCATGATGTCACCGTAACAACGCTACGGCTTCCTCAGCTCCGTCTGCTCCTCACCATACGCGCTTGGTAGGGACATAATGACTTCTTGTGCTTTGTTTCGCAAAGCCCGAGTCCTGTCTTCTGGTTGGCATTTTCTTTGTTTATATGACAACCTTTGCCCCAGCGCTTATATGGTGGACAACAGCGATACTCCCAGCATTTTCCTTCGCGATACATGGGACCCTCTGACTATTGGCCCCTTCTTTGTACTTTACTGACGCATCTGCTTTTGGTATGCTTATTGACGCATCCGCTTTTGGCATGCTTCCCTGCGCATCAGCTTCGAATAGTTAACGTTTTCGGATTTGCGTCATCAGGTACCGCATCGTAGACCATTGGCTTCTCGTTGTTAGCCCCCAAGAGTCCCACGTTGTTGTTCCCTGGTTTGGCTTTGCCTTCTACTGGCGATTTTTTGTTGAACCTCTTTTTCTTTTCTGTCCGCCTTCCTGCCCCCGCGGGTCTCACGCTGTCGACCCCTTTTGGCTTCGTAGCCCACATAGGTCGTTCGTTTTGACCCCCTCCCCCCCGATATATATATTATATATACTGTAAGTTGGGTTAGCGTCGGTTGGCAATGACACTGTAAAATATGCCGCTCACTACATGAACTACAATAGACAACCAGGGTACGTTTTTTTGTTTTAGGCGGTCGGTCTCGGCTGGTAATCGAGTTGTAGATCATCTATGCGGGGTGGAGAACCTTTAGTCCGCACAAGGGAATGATCATGTCACGTAGTGTATATGGTAAGGCATCCACGAGACAGTTACACAATACCCCCGTTGCCGTCTCTGGAAGTGGCCACACCGGAAAAACGTCTTTGAAGCTGTCAGTCATGTGCAAATCCGCCTCACAAGCAGTCGTTAGTAGGATGCAGCTCACCCTTCGTGCGACTCGCTGAACACCTCACGGCGCTTCTTGCTTGGTGCAAGTAGTGCCTGCCTGGTCGGTGAAGACCCGACGCGCCCCGTGCCGGCTTTGTAGGGATGCGAGGGTGTTTGGTCATACTACTACGGCCATGCATGATTTTGATTACACCTCCCAACCCCCCGTTTGTTTCGTTACTTTTGTTTTCGCGGCATAGCTGGCCCCAAATGTCCCAGGTATCGACCTCATTGTGACTTTACAGCCCCAGATCGTTTGCGGTTGACCCTCTCTTTCTTTTTGTTTGCCTTCATACTTGCCTTTGGATGAAGAAAAATGCCGCATACCGATTTTCGCGAATAGCCCTTCTCAGCTAGCCACTTAGGGTCTCACGTGGTCGACCCTCCATTTCAGGCCGTCGCGCTACATTGCGGCTAAGGTACTCTCCGTTTTCTCATTGTTTGCTTAGTTTGACTACCACAGTCTTGCCTTATCAAGCGCCCGTTTCAGGCTATCGAACTCCGCTGCGTACGCCTTTGAACGTTTTGGTTTCCCCTTTGCCCTACGTGTCCGCTGGAAACATAGGAAAATCCTGCCTTGCTTCAAGCTGCACGAGTATTTTCTTGACGACTCCACATTTTGGCGTGTTGATAAAATAACCGATTTACTTGAAGATTCGCTGCATACTTGATCTGATACGTATGTTGTCGTTGGTACCTTTTCTAAGCTAGTCTTCCGGGTTCCACGGTTCTGATCCCTGATTCAGCTTTCCAGCGTAGCTTCCACTTCCCAGGCTCTGTACAATTCTTGTTTTTTTTCTTCTTTCTTCGCATACTAGCAGCTGGCTTTGGTAGCCTTCGGCATTTTGTTTTCTGATCCGACCATAGACTCTACGTTTATATGTTAAGTCCCACGTGTCGGCCTCTACTTTCATCGCTCTGTAGCGTATTTTTCATCTCTCTTTCGACTTTATATCAATGGCTCAACGCTAGCTTCTCAGATCTGACGTTTCGGACGCCGCCTTCATGACTCTGAGTATGTATTGCTTTCTCTCTGACCTTTCGGCAATGGCACTTCGGCCGTATTAGTGTTTCCCTTCAACCTACCACCGCCCGTTCCGCTTGCTTCCTCTCGCGAGGGCCACCGAACTTCAGTGATGGCCCTTTTCAGATGCAATTTCGTTTTTATTAGGTTTGTTTTCTTTGTTTTTTTTCTCAAGTCCACCATCACTGTTTCCACTCGGTTCCTTTCTTGACGGCCACCAAATCGTGGTAGTGTACTTCCGAGTGCGTTCATGATTCTACGTGTACCTACCATCGTCGATTTATGGTAATAATAGTACCCTCTGGCGAGATTCCTGGTTTTCTTCAACTTCCCACCACCGTTTGCGCTGGCCTCCTCTTTGTGAAGGCTGCTGACTCAGGGTGCTACCCCATTCCCACTTGGAGTGTGGTTCTTACTGCTTGGTTTTCCTTACCCGGAGAATCTATTGAACACGTATATTATGTTCTCTGCTTCTGGTGTAGCGTGCATGGCATGTCATATATCCCCAGCTTCTGTTGCAGTATACAAGACGTTTCTTCTTGACCCCGGTGTCCCTGTCATACCCGACTTTTCCACGAGAAGCCTTTCCTACGTCTTACGCATAGCTTCAGGCCTTGAGGTATATTTTAGGACACGTTCATTTCCCTTCTTTGTTTGCGATATACGAGACACCCCTTTTTGACCGCTCTTTTCTCGGCCTATCTGTTTTCGGACGAATAATATCGCCGCTTTTTAAGCTTGGGCTAGTATCGTTTGTCGCCTAGTCCTTCCGTGTCCCACGTGAGGACCATAGACCGCACATTGTTACCAGCTTCAAGCTTTTGCGATATGGATCCCCCTTCTTCAAGCTTGTAGCGTCTTTCTCGCTTTCGCACCGCCTTCAGTCCTTGAGTTTTCTTCGCGCCCTTGCATCTTCATCCATCTGGTCTCTGTCGTTTCTCCCTTGGCCCGAGCAATATTCCCACGCTAGCCTTTCCAGGTCTATCCCAAGGACCTTGTGAATCGCAGCATTCCTTGTTTCCTCTTGGTCTTTCTTTGCCATTTGCCTTTTTTAGGACTTCGTTCTCCGCATTTTGGTGTTAATAGATCGCTTGCTTCGGCCTCCGCCTTTCTGATGCAGCCTTCGCCGTTGACATCTTGCGAGCGTGTTCCCGACCCCGCGCTTTGTTTTTCAGCTTCATACTCGGTGATAGTGCTATCTAGAATGTACCTTAGCCTCATTACAAGGTGTGGAGTATACCTATTGCCTCTTGTTTGATTGTCTCGAACAGCCGTAAGTTCGACCCCTCTTTCCGATATCGGGATGTTTTTGTTGACATTTTTCGATCGTCGTGTGGTCTGCATCTACCATTATTCAGCGTGGGCGGATGTCATGGAGTCCATACTTGAAAAAATACAGAAACGTATAGTGCTTACGGTAGGATTACTAGAAGATTTCATATCAAATGTCACAACTCTCAAATGAGGTGCCCACGGTATAGTAGGGGAACCGCCATGCGAGTAGTAGTTTGCTGGGTTTCCCTCTCTCTAGCACTGCTGCTGCTCCTGCTTTTGTATGCCCTTTATCTCCTGGTTCATCTGCCTTATAATAGCTCATATGCTCTTGATGAATTGAAATCGACAGTGAGGACTAATAGTATGATACAAGTATCTCAGCACAGACACATCTGCGCCCCTAGGAGGCAATTTCTTCACACGTTCTCGGCGTGTCATACGTCAATTCGCTGGGGCTTTGATCATCTCAAAAGGGTCGTTGGAATGGTGCGCCATTTATGTTCCACCTATTACGGGGGTCTGTAGTTAACAGGACCTGTGGCATACATAAAAACCTATATATTTAGGTATTTTTACTAACAATATTTGATCCTGTTAACTATGGACCCCCGTAATAGGTGGAATGCGGTGCTGTGGTGTGTAGTAGTCATGTCGTTGTTTGCAGGGCGCTACGTTTTTCCAACGGGTGAGGGGTGGGTTATTCTTTCGGTATACTGGTAGATGAGAGTTGTAAGAATTAATAGTGTTCTGTATCGTCTCGTTGCTGGTGGAGCCTTTCAATGTTTTTTTTTTCTTCGGGTTCTTAGGCGTGGGGGTTATCTCCACGACACATGATGAGGCGTTGGCTAGTGTTGGGTTCTGAGTACGCAGTTACAAGGCGCTTAGCTCCGTGGGCGGCCTACACCGCCCGCTACGCTCGCTCAGGAAGGAAAAGTACATCACATTATGCGAAGTGGACTGATTGAATATAGTTTTATATGATTGTAGTTGCACACTGGTGACTTGATAATGCCAAGAGTCCCGCCGCCATGCTTCAGAAGAAAACAGCTCGGACGTCACATACGCTTCGCGTCGCGGGCGGTTCCGCCCGCCACGCTCGCTGACATGTCGTACGTACGTACATACCCCAGGTAGAGTACTTATTTCCTTAATTTGATGCGCTGTATGTCTGTACTCGTATGTACGAATGAGAAAGCACAGCACGGCACAGCAGCACCGCAAACACAACTAAACAAAATGAAAACGAAAATTGAAAAAAAAATCCCCGTCCCCTCGCGTGTAATAATTTCCTGCCTGATTGGAACACCTAACACCGGTCAAAAAGAAAAAAAACGAACAGCAGAGCTTCTCTCTCAGCCTCGTACGCCGCCCGCCCCTCTCGCGACTATATCGCCACCGATTCGGTCCGTGTAAAGTTTTCCTCCCTCTCTGCCACACAGTGAGCCCAGCCGCCCGCCTCGCGTGAAGCCCGGTGCTCACCGTAGACCTCGTTCGCCAGCTCGACATTGTTGGTGCTCAGACTGCGTAGCTCTTTCTCTGTGAACTTTAGCCTGGTCGCAAAAATGAGCACCGCTTGAATGTTATTTTGCAATTCCGAACGACCCTTACAGACTCTTACATACTCAATCTAATTTTACAGATGGAGGCCAGACAGAGTCCGTTCACGCTTCCCTCGTGTCTCGAGGCACACGCGACGCCTAGTCACGAAACTGGCGACTGCGCTCCTTGCAACCTCCCCTTTACCCCCCGCCATCCGCTGACACCCGCGACAGTGCCTCGCTCGCCCGCGGTGCCGTGCTCGGAGTACACGCATGCACATGCAACGAAAGAAGAAAAAAGGAAAAAAGAGCTGAAAGGGCCAAGAAAAATGGAGAAAACAAAGAACCGCTGGAAAGGTCCGGCAGTAATCAAATGAGGCGATGTTCAGTAGGAGCTCTGAGGGGGCAGGGATGTACCAACCGAGCACGCTCACAGAGTGAGATATCTGTAAGTGGGTTTATACTGAATGGTGAGTTTTGACAGCTTTTCACTTTCGAGTGGAAATGCCCTGCACATTGTCGGAAGGTAAATCAAACAAAAGTAAAACAAAAGCTTGTCTCGTACCAATACAGGTCAGAAATATACACAACAACAACAACAACAACACCAGCGGGATGGCGGGGACGCGTGTCTTCAAGGCTAGGGCGGTCGTCGAGAAAGGACGAGAAGATAAAGAAGTGGGAGAAATCGGGAATTGACACGTACGTACGCGCATTGATTTAGTAAATAGAGCGGCGGAGGCGGCGTGAGGCGCAGAGGAAAGGCCAAGAAGCACCAACAGACCAAGCGCCCGGTGCGCGGTCAGGCACGCGGCCCCGACGCGAGCACCCGATCGTGCATCACTGCACCAGGCCACGAGTCTTGAGGATATCCAAAGCAACCAGAAAAAAGGGGGACGGAGAAGAGAGCGAGTGCACGTGTGCCCCAAAGGGCGGAGGAACCTCACGGCAAGGAGCGACGTGGACGTGGGATGGGTGGGTGTGCAACGCGGGGGTGGCTTCAGCGAGAGGGAGCGGCTCTGCTGTGCAGAGCGAAGCAGGAGGGAAGGAGGACTGGCTGGTCCAAGTGGGTTGACAGAGAAGAGAGAGGGAGAACGGGCGGGAGCTTGATAGTAGGTGGTTTGGTCGCGGAAATCATTCAGAGGTACGACGAGAGATGTTGAAGTTTTCTCTCTACCTACCGCGAACGTAGGTTCACTCCTCGGTCTATTTGGCAGTGGTTTCAGCGAGAGGTCTGTTGGTTCACCCAGCTCATCACACTCGTCGGGTAGAGCCTCTTTACATGTAGTACTTTGCGCCCCATCCTCCTTCGTTGTGGCTGTCTAGATACCACTGTACTCTGTTGCGCTGGTTGTGATCATACTGCTGTCAGTGTTCGGGATATTTCGGTGTCTTTTTTCTTTCTTTCTTTCACAGCAGCTGTACGTAGCACCGGTAAGTACATACGTACGAGTACCAAGCATTTCGCAGGAAACATGCACCTCCTACTCTTACTTCATGTGATCACGGCATGGATAACAGTAAGGGCGACCCAAGCAGAAACGAGAGGTGTAGTGGCTTGAAGAGAAGTAGCGCTGTTGAGGGGGGAAGAAATCGAGGAGGAGGTATGGCTACAGAGAGTGCGAGACGGCAGGAACTCTCTGCTAAACACGGCGGATTGCAGTGTGAACCAGCAACATCGCACGACCTTCTGCGCGTCGAAACATGCGCACAGCAATATTATAAACCAGCCATTTTTAAGGACAGAGGTTTTTTGGTAGATGCTTCCTCGGGAGTTCTTGGGAAGGAGGACTGGGCCCTTGCGGTTGGAGGTGGCAGGGTCAGGGGTAGAGAAATTAGCAGCAGTGGTAGTGAGTGGGAGGGGAGCTGGAGAACGTAGAAGAGCTACAGAGAAAGCGAGACGGCAGGGACTCACTCCTAGGTACTACCGATGGCAGTGCAGACCAACAACACCGCACGGCCGTCTGCGCGTTGAAACATGCGCGCAGCAGTTATAAACCAGCCATTTTAGAGGACAGCGGGTTTTTAGTAGATTTTTCCTCGGGAGTTGGGAAGGAGGACTGGGCCCTTGCGGTTGGAGGTGGCAGGGTCAGGGGTACGGGAAGTAGCAGCAGTGGTAGTACATAGATAGGGTGAGGGGTTGGAGAAGGTAGAAGAGCTAGAGAGAGAGCGAAACGGCAGGGACTCTCTCTTAGGTACTACCGATAGTGCAGACCAACAACACCGCACGACCTTCTGCGCGTTGAAACATGCGCGCAGCAGTTATAAACCAGCCATTTTTGTGGAGAGCGGGTTTTTGGTAGATGCTTCCTCGGGAGTGCTTGGGAAGGAGGACTTGGCCATTGCGGTTGGAGGTGGCAGGGTCAGGGGTAGAGAAATTAGCAGCAGTGGTAGTGCGTGGGAGGGGAGTTGGAGAACGTAGAAGAGCTACAGAGAAAGCGAGACGGCAGGGACTCACTCCTAGGTACTACCGATGGCAGTGCAGACCAACAACACCGCACGACCGTCTGCGCGTTGAAACATGCGTGCAGCAGTTATAAACCAGTCATCTTGATGGACAGCGGGTTTTTGGTGGATGCTTCCTCGGGAGTGCTCGGGAAGGAGGACTGGGCCCTTGCGGTTGGAGGTGGCATAGTCAGGGGTACGGGAAGTAGCAGCAGTGGTAGTACATAGGGTGAGGGGTTGGAGAAGGTAGAAGAGCTAGAGAGAGAGCGAGACGGTAGGGACTTTCTCCTAGGTACTGCCGATAGTGCAGACCAACAACACCGCACGATCTTCTGCGCGTTGAAACATGCGTGCAGCAGTTATAAACCAGCCATTTTGCTGGACAGCGGGTTTTTGGTAGACGCTTCTTTGGGGGTGCTCTTGCGGTTGGCGGTGGCACGGTGAGGGGTACGCGAAGTAGCAGTATTGGTAATAAGTGGGGGGAAGGATTGTAAAAGATTGAAGAGCTGCGGAGAGAGGGAGACGGCAGGAACACAGTCCTAGTTACTACCAATAGCAGAGCAGACCAGCAACACCGCACGGCCTTCTGCGCGTTGGAACATGCGCGCAGCAGTTATAAACCAGCCATTTTGATGGACCGCGGGTTTTTGGCAGATGCTTCTTCGGGAGCGCCTGGGGAAGAGGACTTGGCCCTTGCGGGTGGAGGTGGTAGGATCAGGGGTACCGGAAGTAAAGGCAGTGGTAGTACGTGGTGAGAGGGGTTGGAGAATGAGGTGAAAGAGTTGCACAGAGAGTGAGACGGCAGGGACTCGCTCCTAGGTACTACCGATAGCAGTGCAGACCAGCAAAATCGCACGACCTTCTGCGCGTTGAAATATGCGCGCAGCAGGTATAAACCAACCATTTTGTTGGACGGCAAGTTTTGGGTAGATGCTTGATCGGGAGTGCTCATGCAGGGGAGTGCTCGTTTTTCGTGGATGAGATGGAGGGATGTTGGTTGTGGTAGTCTTCATGCGCGTCACATCGGTTCTGACTTGTCGTATGATAATGCTGCGCTTTCTTCACTTTCTGTTTCTCAGTCGTTTTTGCAACAACACTACACATTGTCGGATGGCAACCACAACAATAAAAGATGTATTAGAATGGTGTGCTATCATCGGGCTTTTCCAGAAAATAAATACATTTCACTCGTGCCCATGCATACCTACTTTGACGTTGGATTTTTGTCGCAATCCCAAATCTATTACTTACACATAATTTGCTTTAATGCCCACCTAACTACAGGGAATAGCGTCGGGTTTTGATGCCCACTTTAGTATTTTTTTTTCCGAGTAGTTTGATGTGAACTGTCATCTTCTACTCTTGTTTTAGACCCACATAAATTCAAGCCAGCACTTGTACAACGCGCGGATCACCATGAACCAGCCACAAGCTTGCTATCAGAACCAATCCGTCACAAGCCTGTCACATTATCGACCGTTGTTGTTTTCTAATGATCACCTCCAAAGAAAAAATACAGTGCTGATATCCTCTATCGTGTTGGCGGGTTCTTAGTCGAAGCCCTTTCCCACCCGACGCCGTGTTAAGCACTACCAAGTCCCCCGTTAATAACCCCTCGCGATACGTGGCATTCACCAATATACCAGGTACCAGGTGCATTCATGTCCACCCCCATACTTTGAAATAGCATCGATCCCGTTCTTGTTCGTCGAGAACTACGAGCACAAGTAGGGTACGAGTATCCTGTGGCATTTCTTTTCACCCGGCTGAAGGATACGTTTGACTTGGAAATAGTGACACAAACTCCGTTCTTTCATTGAGTCATGGTGACATTTCCTGTTTTCAAACAATCGCGGACCGGGACCCCTCTCCGAGCCCAGTGCTCGGAATCCCGCCGCACACGTTAAACCACGCCGCTTCTGTTGCTGCAGACGATGCAAGCAGATGTCTACCGGCAGCGATTGCTGACGTCCTCTTTCGTCTTGGCGGGCCTTCAATCGAACTCTCAACATTGCTGCTTTTCAGCCGCTGCGAGTGCGACCACTGCAAATGATATTTGTACAGCAATTAAATCCGTAGCACCCCTTTTCGATCCCAGCGGGGTGAGGTATATTCTCGTGTAATACATTTTTGGATGTAGCCTGGGGCGATTCAAGTCGGACTGAAAAATGTATGTACGGTACGAATGGGATATTCTTGCTTTTGATATTCTTGTCAGGTATTTAGGCGCTGTGAGTGCGACTGCTGCGAGTCAAAGACTAAGTGATCAATACATTGAATAGATATTGTGGTCGCACGATGTTCTGTAGCATGTGGTTGATGTATAGGATACGTTGATCGAATAGTATGCGGATGAGCCAAATATCAGTGGGTCATACGTATGGCATGTACGAGTAAACGGTTAATTATTTATTGGATGGGATATTCTGACGGGAGATAGTACGGAATTCCGATATTGAGATAAGGTTCGAACAATACTCCTTGAGGTAGTATGAGACTGGATTGACTTCCTGGGAATACAGGATGGCTCTAGGAAGTTCCCAGTGATTGAGAAGGACTGATTGTAGAACTTTGGCAAATACGGAGGTGAATACATGATTTGGGAGAGGGGAACAAGAGTGACGCATCACAGCTCACTCTCTCTTTTGTTTCCCTCCTTCCCGACAGCAACGAGTAATAAATATGTATTAACATCTTCTACACGTCTTTGCACAACACCCGACATCATGTCGCGGCCATAGCGACGAGGCCATCCCCCGCACGAAGCGGTCTATTACGCTAGCGAAGTCGATCGATAAGATATCTTCGTGCAAGGAATAGGCAGTCTTAATCTAAGGATGCATTCCAAGGTTGACTTCAACGTGAAGCTCACTAACGTGTATGTCACGGAGGGTATTGGATTCAATCTTTTTTCTCTCCACGATGCTCAATCCCGCCAAATCATCACGCTTGACAAAGAGGGGGTACACCTCTTTGACAATCGACTTACTTTTCCTCGTGACGAGATTGGATCATGTTTGCGCGCGACCCGTTTAGAACCAACCCCCACAGTCGGACTTACTGCTGTGCCTGTTTTATCTGGTGTTGCCCCCCGCCCCCCGTCTGAGCATGCTGTGACGAGTGGTTCACTCCCCCCCCTTTCGCAACCCCTACCTTCCACAGACGTAGATAAGGGAGGGCCCGGCATAGTGCCTGAGGTGCCTGGTCCCCACCCCCCTGCGAATCTAGGTTTCCCGCCTGCCGTTCGCGGCATAGTGCCTGTGGTGTCTGGTGTCCCGCCCGCCGTTAATGGTGTAGTGCCTGCAGAGCCGTCAGCAGTGTCACCCCCCGGAGTAGAGCGAGGAGTAGTAGGAATGAGCTCCCTTGTTGCTGTCCGCAGATTGCAGGCCCCCAACTTGGACGTGTTCATGGACACTAGTCTTATGGATGGGTTTGATAACACCCCACCCACTTCCTTTTTTCCAACCCCCATTGGTTTTGTAGAAGCGCAAGCGCTTGAGGAATCAGACAAGCATGCCCCCGAAGAGTATGATGTTTACAGTGTAAAACCAACTGCTGCATCGGTACTTGCCCCGGGGCCCCGTCCCTTTTCCGTTGGAAAGTCTGGGAAAAGGATTGATATTAATCATTTTCATTTTTCCTCCGGCCACCTGAACGAACTTTTGTTGAGGGAAACGGCTATGCAGCAAGGCGTAACCTTGACTGGTGTACTGCAGCCGTGTGCCGGGTGCTTGGAGGCGAAAGGTGTGCGCGCCGGGGTGCCACGGAGGACGACAGCACGAGCGGAGAGGCCGATGGAGACTGTGCACATCGACCTAGCGGGCCCCTACGAGCCGTCTTTGGGCGGGTCAGTGTATCTGATCATGTTCGTGGACAGCGCATCACGGTGGATGAGGCCGTACGGCATGGCGAGGAAGTCCGAGACCACCAAGTACGTCCAGAAGTTCGTCGCCGACATGAACCACATGGGGCGGCCGCACTGCTTCCGCACGGACAACGGTGGGGAGTTCACCAGCCGTAGCTACATCGACTTCTGCGACTCCGCTGGAATCCGTCGAGAATACACGGCCCGGGTAAGCCACAACAAAACGCCGTTGTCGAGAGCGCGATTTGGCGCGCAATGAAGGGGGGCCATGCGGCTCGTCGCGAGATTCGGCGGCTTTTTCCGGGGGTCGACCTCGGCCGCATCCCCTACATAGGCGCTAACGGGGACCGCCTGTGGCTGGAGGCTGTACTTTGGGCTGCCGACTGCTTCAACCGCTCGGCGACCAAGGCCAACACCGGGTGGCGGTCACCATACGAGGTGTTCTTCTCGCGACTGCCGCATCTGCAGGTGGTGCCGTTCTTCCAGGAAGGTATGATGCGGGTGGATCGCTCCACTAAATCCGACGTACAGTCGGTGTTGTGCTGTTTCCTGAACAACGGCTACAACCACCTCTCATCCGCCGTAAAGGTGATCAAGGGCTCGACGGGCGGGATATGTTTTTCAAGCGACGTGGTGTGGACGGTTCCTCGTGTGCCCGTGGTGCCGTTGCCAGCGCCAGCGGGCGTGGGGGGACCAGTGTACGCCGCTGCACCAACAACGGCAGATTATAGCATCACCTACACGCCACCGCCGCTTCCGTCACCGCCGCCAACGCCGCTTCCGTCGCCGCCGCCAGCACCGCTTCCGTCGCCACCGCCACCGCAGAGGATAACTGGACGCACTCGTTCCAAAACGGTGTCTTTTTCAGGCGCACCGGCGGTCCAACACTCACCCGGGCCAGAGGAGCCGCGTCCCCCATCGCCGGTGAATAACGATCAGGGTTTGAGTCATAGCATCGGACTCATCTCGTTGCTAGACAAAACGACGCTAGTGGGGATGGTGGCTACGAATGGTGCCATCAACGCTGGTCGCCGTGACAAGCCGTCGTCTACGGGGAACCACGGGGAACAGGCATTCTCTCTTGAAGGACGTCAGGGGCCGGCAACGTCTGGGGGGCGCGGAGGGATACCGTGTGTTTTTGCGGCGAATCTGGCCACTCGGGAGGAGATCGACGCCACGCTGGACGACCAACGACCGCCCCATAAGCCCCCGGATTTGCCGCAATGCTACGCGTCGGATCTCAGGGTGCCGCGGAGTTATCAGGAGGCCATGCGGACGGAGCACGCTGATCTTTGGACGGATTCGACCGCGCGGGAGTTCTACGGATTGTTGGATGCGGGAACGTTTGAGCCAGTGTAGCAACCAGTCTCCAACTTCATCAACGCCATGTGGGTTTTTGATTGGAAGGCTGATGAGTATGGTTGGCCGACGAAAACCAAGTCTAGATTAGTAGCGCGGGGGGATGAGCAGAGAGCTAACATTGATTTCGGGGAATTGTTTGCGCCCACCGTTGCTGTCTCGAGTGTCCGGTTGTTGACAGCGATGGCGTGCGAGCTAGATCTTGACTTATGCCATTTTGATATTGAGCAGGCTTTCGTGCAATCAAGCCTCGAGGAAAACGTGTTCATGCGCTTACCCCGAGGTTGTGGTAGGTTGTCCGGAAAGATTGTACGATTGAATAAGAGTCTATACGGCCTGAAGCAGGCTTCAAGGCAATGGCATGCGCACCTTACTAGATGTTTAAAGACTCTGGGTTTTGTGCAATGCTTGGCTGATGCATGCGTTTTTCGTTTGATGGAAGAAGCAAGTGTGGTGATGACTATAGTGGTGCATGTAGATGATATATTTGCAGTAGGAGAGAAGGAGAGGTGTGATCGGCTCGGGAAGGACTTGAACCAGATGGTACCGGTCAAGAACTTGGGAGAGTTGCGTTGGTATTCGGGGTGTTTCTATGAGAGGGATTGGGAGAAGGGAGTGTTGAAGATTTCCCAGCAGACTTTCGCTGAACAGTTGGCGGATGAGTATGGGATCGAATTTGGTAAGAGTGTTCCGCTTTCTGTTGGCGCGAGACTTGCTGAGTTCGACGAGAACGAAGCACCAGGGCACTGGCCTTTTCGCGAGCTGGTAGGCTCACTTATGTGGCTATCAACCCAGACTCGACCTGACATCTCTAACGCAGTAAGAGCGGTGGCTAGGTACTGCTCAGCGCCTAAGCGTGTCCACTGGAAGGCGGCACTTGGTATTTTAGGATATGTGAGACGGACGAGTTCATTAGGGATTACTTTTCAGAAAGGTTCGGTAGGGGGGCTAAATCTGCAGGTTTTTGCTGACGCAGACTATGCTAGTAAAGCAGCTGACAGGAGGTCAATTTCTGGGGGGTTAGTGATGTGTGGTGGTGCATGTGTGTCATGGTTTTCGAGGACTCAGAAATGCGTCACGCTTTCCACAACGGAAGCAGAGTACGTGGCACTTGCAGATGTAGTAAAAGAGGTGTTATTTTTTAGGCAGGTTTGGCGCTTTATGTTACCAGAAGTGGGGATGCCATGCATACCGGTGTTCGAGGACAATGAGGGTGCAGTGCAACTTGCACCAAACCCCATTACCAACTCCAACTCCAAGCACATCGACGTGCGACACCATTTTCTCAGGGAATTGGTTGGGAGGAAAGAGATATCGATCATCCACGTGTCGTCACCTTTTCAGCATGCGGATTTTCTTACAAAAGCAATACCGCGTGAGTCTTTTGATTTTCACCGTAGCATTGCCATGAATACATGGTGACAACCAGTGTTGTTTTTGTTCATTTTCGGGTATTGAAGTTTTTTGTTTGTTTGTTGGGGAGTGTTGATTGATCTCTAAAGGTATAGGCGCAGCTGGCACGGGAACGCGTGGTTGACTCCAGACAGTAACACGGAACTCCTCTTATATTATATCCGAGCTGTCGAGTGACAGCTCATGCATCGTATGCAGGTTATTATTCAACATGACGCGGGAATAAACCTCCCGTTTATCCCCCCGAATATCCGACTAAATATCCCTCTCCTATAATCCTATGTCAATATATGGAACTCCCTAATATTAGATGTAACGTCTCCGTCGTGTTTTCTGAGCACAATCAATATCCCCCCTGCTCATTATACACGACCATACTTTAATATCCCCCCAGCTCTGTACACTACAATGTACGACTCCGCTGGGTGGAAACATCTCAATATTATGACCAACTCAAACGAAATTCAGAAACATAATTTCACTCCAGAACCAAAAATCAAACTCTCAATTTCCAAAATACTATCCAAACTCTCTAACTCAGAAAACATTTTCTATGGACCGCACACGCCCCCAGGCGCTTCATAGTCTCTCTTCAACCTTATCCAAAAAAAAATCTCCCTCTATTTCATGAGGAATTAATGCAAATCATATAAAACATCACAGTAGTCATACTCATCAGAATAAAAATTAAGCCAAGAAAATAAATGCCAGAGATCGCAAGGAACCCCGTTCCCTCGGACAAGGGTCTCCCCTTGCCCCCTACTCCCGCCATAGATACACAGATCGCGACGGTAATGCGAGATAGCATACATTCCTTCGCTTGAATTTTATTTGACGTGGGGACTACTCGAAAACACCAAAAACTCTCGAAATCCATCACCAGGAACGAAATGGTATCATCCTCGGAATTAGCCAGGGAAAAACGGCAGCATCTTCGGATTTATACGTAGTTCACACAAATCCTTCACTCAAAAATAACATAAAACCTTCCACCTCGGAAAAACCGTGTCAAATATTCATCAGAAAATCCCGGTGGTAACGAAACACCGTGTTGTTGAGCGGCTTTGTCAAGAAGTCTGCATGCTGTTTCTCCGACTCTACATGGGTAATAACAAACTCCCCCTTAAAAATAAGCTCGCGCAAAAAGTGGTGTCGTACGTCGATGTGCTTCGAATTCGACGTGCACACTGGATTTTGTGCCAGGTGCCTTGCCCCCTCGTTATACTCGAAAACCGTAATGCATCTCTCCCCAAACCCCGGAAAAATAAAACTCCATACATAGCGCATGAACATTGCCTCCTTGATGGTGTCTGCCAGTGCTACATATTCGGCCTCAGTGGTTGAGAGTGTGACGCATTTCTGCGTCCTAGAAAACCAGCACACACACGCCCCAGCACACATGATGGCCCCACCGGAAACTGACCTCCTGTCAGTGGCTTTGTTGGCATAGTCTGCATCTGCAAACGCTACCAGCTCAAGCCCGCTACCCTTCTGGAACGTAAAGCCGAAATCACTCGTAGAAAATACATACTCTAAAATACCGACTGCTGTCTTCCAGTGTACTTCCCTCAGCCTATTCGTGTACCTCGCTACCGCCCTCACTGCGTTCGCAATATCTGGTCGTGTTTGGTTCGCAAGCCACATCAAGCACCCCACCAACTCGCGGAAAGGCCAATCACCTACGGGTTCATTCTCGTCAAACTCCTCGAGCTTCACACCAGTCGAAAGCGGGTTATTCCTCCCAGAACTAACACCAAACCTCGCCGCGGTATTTTCAGCGAACGCCTGCTGCGAAATCGTCAAAGTACCAGCATCCCAATCCCTCGAAAAACAACAACCAGCATACCACCGCAACTCGCCCAGATTGTTGATCGGAACAAGGTTGTTCAGGTCGTCACAGAACTGATCGCATCTAGCCTTGAGTCCTACAGCAAAAATATCATCCACATGAACTACCGTTACAATGGAGACAGAGCCCGACTCGACCAACCTCATGACACACGCGTCAGCGGGGCTCTGCTCAAATCCTAGACTCTTCATGTGAGTGAGAAGGTGGTTGTGCCACGACCTCGACGCTTGCTTCAAGCCGTAGAGACTGCGATTCAACCTGACCACCTTACCAGACATTTCGCCGCAGCCGGGAGGTAGTCGCATGAATACATCCTCATCCAAACTCGACTGCACGAACCCTGCTCAGCATCAAAAAGACACAAATCCAAACCCGACTCGCACGCAATAGCACCCAACAAACGGAAACAAGACGCTGCAGGCGTCGGAGCAAAAGTCTCAAAGAAATCAATACCCTCACGCTGCTTGAAACCTCGTGCCACCAGCCTTGCTTTCGCCCGCACCACGTCACCATGCTCGTTGGACTTCCAGGCGAACACCCACTTCGCCGAGATGACGTTGAGCCCCTCTGGTTGCTACGTCGCTCCAAATGTCCCCGCGTCCGCCAGCCCATGGTACTCCTTGTCCATCGCCTGTCTCCAGATGGCCGAATACTCGTCCGCACACGCTTCAGCATACGAGTTCGGCGTCGAAAGCTCGCTCGCCGGGCGTGTGGGAAGGGGAGGGTTCTCGCGCGGTGGGGCTTGGTGGAAAAGTACATGGCCTATACCTTCCCGCGCTGCCATCAACGACAGCAGCTCATGCCCCATAGCCTCGCGGTTCCGCGCAGTCTCCCCTCTTGTCCGCCCCCTCAGCACATCTCCACCTTCCGGATGTCGCCCAGCTTCCCCCCTGGCCCGATCACCCTGCACACCGCCCCCACCCTCCTGGTGTCGTGCGGTCTCCCCCCTAGTCCGCCCTCTCTGCACAGCGCCACCCCTCTCCTGGTGTCGTGCAGTCTCCCCCCTTGTCCGCCCCCTCAGCACATCGCCATCCCCCGGGTCCGGGATATAATAACCCAGTGCCCGGGCAGCACGCTGCGAAAGCTGTGGCTGCGGTGACTGCTTCGGCGGCGACGGCGATGATAACGGCGGCGACGGCGGCGGTGACGGTGGCTATAGCGGCGGCGGTGACGATGACGGCGGCAGCGACGGCGACGGTGACGGCGATGGCGGTGGCGACGGCTACGGCGACGGCGGCGGCGGCGGCGGTGGTAGCGGCGTTGATGACGGCGGTTGCGGCGGCAGCAGTGGAGATGGGGACGGTGGCTCGGGCCATACGTCGGGGCCCCTCAGAGACTCCGGCGCACCCGGCGGTGGTGGCGACGGCGACGGCGGCGGCGGGGAGCTCTCCTCCTCCGAAGGCAGTAACCCCACAAACGGTTTCCTCGGGTGTTCCCAAGTGACGTCACGGGAGAACGACCTTCGGCCAGACATCAGCAGGATCTTGCTGCAGTCAGCTGCGTGGTGGTTGCCGCCGTTGAGGTAGAAGCAAGCCTCCGCCTTCGGCTCGGTCTTCAGGGTCCTCCTGACGTGGTGGAAGCCCGTCTTCAGAAACGGGAGCAACCGCGCTAACGGTGGTCTCCCGTAGAATTTTCGGTACGGCGAGTGCATTTCCGGCTTGTCCCTTACCCTCGCCGTCATGTTGATCACATCGCTCGCGTACACGCATGACTCAGCCCAGAGGGGCTGCGTCGCCGGCATCCTTGCATCGCCGAACAGGCGGGTGGCCTCCAGGCGGGACGCCATTGCAAGCTCCAGCGTCATGGCGATCCGTCGCTCGACCACCCCGTCATGCTTCGGAGAATCGACGGGCGTGTACTCGCGGCGGATGCCGTGGTGGTTGAGCAACTCCACGAACTCCGCCTTGGTGAACTCGGTGCCGTTGTCCGAGCGAAGGCACTCCACGATGGACGGCACACCCTTCGCGTTGATGTCGGCCAGGAAACCAGCGAAGACCTTCGGGACGTCGGACTTCCGCTTCAAGAAATACGGCCATCCCAGTCGCGAGTAGTCGTCGACGATCATCATCAAGTATGACGCACCGCCAGCAGACGTAGGCTGTTGTCCCGACAGATCCACGAACAGACGCTCCAGAGGCCTGGTAGAACGGCACTCGGTCGTCCACGGCACCGCCATCCTCCTCCCTTTCGCCTCAGAACACCCAGCACACGGAACCAACTCCCCAAAAACCTTAATGTCTGACGTGCCGTCTCACGGAGAGTGTCAGCATGGGAGTGGGCAAGTGCAACGTGAAGGTCGTTAATATCGATCCTCCTCATTTTTCCAGGAGCCAAAACAGGGCAGCAATCGGGGTCTCTACAATCCGCGTGGCGTCTACGTATGAACCCGCGTCCCTACGCACGAAAGACAGCTGTCCATTCAACGTGTGAGCTCCCTGAGCATCAAGTGTCACCGGGCATTTCAACATTACTGCATGAAGCGAAAATAAATTGAAGCGAACACCGGGTACGTATGCTACGTCCATCAGCCTAACTTGAACGTCACCCTCAGAGCTGTGCATCACAATTGGAATCTGGCCGAAGTACTCTATCTTCAGTAACCTCATGTCACCGACCACCAAACGGCTCTTACCAGGGGGAGGGGGAGTACAGTTTACCATACCAAAAGGGTTGCCAGTCACATGAAAAGTTGCTCCCGAATCCGCTACCCACTCTTCTCTCCCATTAACCCAAAACAAATCATCATTCGCCTTGCCTTGGTGCGCAAACTGCGCGGTGAGGAGATGCGGATCGAACGTAGGCGTAGGGTTGCCGTTGTTCGCTGGGCCAGGGGAGGGGGAAGTGCTGAAGGAGGGTTGCTGTGGCGGGGAAGCTCCGGCCGAGGTATACCCACCACTGCCGTAGGGCGTCTCCTGCAGCCAGTCACCTTGAGGAGAAGCGGCACCCGGGAAAGCGATATTCATTTGCGCGGGAGCTGCCTGGCATTCCGCGGCGTGGTGGCCCGGTCTGCCGCACCGGAAGCAGGGCCCCTTGCGCCTCCATGTGTTGTTCGGTGGGGGACCCCAGCCTGCCGGAGTCGCTGCGGGCGGTGGGGGCATCGGCGGCAACGTCCCTGGTGGTGGGCCGGTAGGTACCCAACCCATGGGGGGGACTACTCCACCCGTACCGAAGGGGTCTGGGACTGAGTCATCCCAACGGTACCTGCAGGCCACGGCATCCCAACGCCATTTGGGGCCGGTTATCCCCCCCGACGAAGCTCCTCCCCGGTTGCCACGTTGCTGATGGGGACGGTGCTGCTGCTGCTGTTGAGGACGCTGCTGCTGCCGTTGCTGCTGCTGCTGCTGCTGAGGCTGCTGCTGCTGATATTGCTGCTGCTGCTGCTGATACTGTCGCTGGAGCTGCTGCTGCTGCTGCTGCTGCTGGGGCTGCTGCTGCTGCTGCTGTCGTTGGGGCTGCTGCTTCTGCTGCTGTTGCCCATCCTTGAGCCTCCCACCTCTCCTGTTCCTCCTTCCCCCTCCTGGACCCGCACCTCCGCCACCGGCAGGCTGCGCACCTCCGGCGTACAAGGCATGCTGACCTACCACTCCCTGCACGCCCAACGCCCTAGAAACCATCTCCTTCTCTACCTTGTCGTTAGCATACGCGTCACGGATGATCTCATCGATCTCGGAACGGGGGATGGAAGGGCGGGAAAGAATGGACTTGCTTTGAATAGTATACAAAGATGAGAGGTTGGTAACAATGTGGCGGTTTAGTTCCTCTGTACTCTTACCACATCCTAGCATCGCCAGCTCATCTGCTGCCTTGTCCACCCTTCCGAGGAACAGCAAGGGGTTTTCATCCTCAGCCATTCGGATGGTATCAAACTCCCTCCTCAATCTGTGTGTTGCTGCTATCGTCTTCGGCATGTAATAGTCTTCCAACTCCTTCCAAGCACCACTCGGAGACATTGCCTTCTGCATTCTAAACTCAGCCATATCGTATCCTGTCATGGCCTCCATCATCAATCCATACACCAATCTCGCGTCCCTAATCTCCTGGGGGGAATGTCTGGAGGCTAATTCCTCCGGCGAAACCCTCATGTCACCCACCATAACTGGGTTTGCTGTGCTACTGAGTACATGCAAGCACCCAAGCGATGATAGGTATGCCAAAAACTTACTACGCCACATGCTAAAGTGGGCCTCTACGTTATCGAACTTCGGGGGTCTCGACTGGGACAAACTTGGGCGGTACAAAGAAGGTAGTGACATGCCTGATCGGGCCTCCAGCCCAGGTGTCGGCACCGTCGACGCTGCTTGTTGTCTTCCAGCAGTTCCTTCTCCTCTCGTCCCCCCACCGGCCCCCCCTTCCTTTCCTGCTCCCTGCGCGTCCCTCTCGGCGCGCAGTCTCTGCTCCTCCATCGTCCTTTCCAGGACCTCTATTTTCTTCTTCATCTCCTCTATGGTCTTTTCACTCTCCACGCTGGCTTCTTGACTGGGCATGTCCTCGAAACTAGGCATGCCGAAGCAGGTTCCCACCTCTCTAGGTTGGCCTTGGCTACGCTTGCCAATAGAAGATCGCCGGACTCCCTAGTGTGTTGATTGATCTCTAAAGGTATAGGCGCAGCTGGCACGGGAACGCGTGGTTGACTCCAGACAGTAACACGGAACTCCTCTTATATTATATCCGAGCTGTCGAGTGACAGCTCATGCATCGTATGCAGGTTATTATTCAACATGACGCGGGAATAAACCTCCCGTTTATCCCCCCGAATATCCGACTAAATATCCCTCTCTTATAATCCTATGTCAATATATGGAACTCCCTAATATTAGATGTAACGTCTCCGTCGTGTTTTCTGAGCACAATCAATAGGGAGACACTGGTAGTGTGTTTTGGTGTGTAGTTTAAAACATGAGATTTGGGAATCAGTTTTTTGGATTGTAGCCTTTTTATTTTTATGATATCATGATGAATAGGATTTCGGACTATGAAATTCGGAAATGTGTGATACTTGATATACTATGCGGTAGACTTATTCGACACTACTTTACTCAGCTGATGACCGTTTAACCGGGAAGGCCAAGTGTCGTTCACTGGGACGATGTTGAAGTTAAGAGATGCTGGAACTTGGTATTCGGTACCTGGTACTTGGTTATGTTGGGGCTCGGTTTCCATATACAGTACTCGAAGCATGGTGACAGAGGTTTGGGGGGCTAATAATGGCGGTTCGATTTTATTATCTGGACTAGCATTTTTTTTTTGGGGGGGGGGGGGGGGAGTATTTGTATTGGATGATGAAATTTGAGATTTCTATATTGATTTCAGCATTGATCATTGATGATCGAGGATCCGGAGTATGTTAATTGGAGGTGTAATTTTTTTGTGTTTTTGGGAGTACTCCATGGTCACCTAGTGGGGTTATCATTTTGTTTTTGTTAAAAAAAAATTATTCAAGTGGTTGGATATTATGATGCCACTGTTAAGGGGGGCTCATCGACAAGGTAATCAAGTGGTTGAATCTTTCAATGTCCTTGGTCAGGGGGGCTCAAAGACTAAGTGATCAATACATTGAATAGATGTTGTGGTCGCACGATGTTCTGTAGCGTGTGGTTGATTTATAGGATACGTTGATCGAATAGTATGCGGATGAGCCAAATATCAGTGGGTCATACGTATGGCACGTACGAGTAAACGGTTAATTATTTATTGGATGGGATATTCTGACGGGAGATAGTACGGAATTCCGATATTGAGATAAGGTTCGAACAATACTCCTTGAGGTAGTATGAGACTGGATTGACTTCCTGGGAATACAGGATGGCTCTAGGAAGCTCCCAGTGATTGAGAAGGACTGATTGTAGAACTTTGGCAAATACGGAGGTGAATACATGATTTGGGAGAGGGGAACAAGAGTGACGCATCACAGCTCACTCTCTCTTTTGTTTCCCTCCTTCCCGACAGCAACGAGTAATAAATATGTATTAACATCTTCTACACGTCTTTGCACAACACCCGACATCATGTCGCGGCCATAGCGACGAGGCCATCCCCCGCACGAAGCGGTCTATTAGCGAGTGGTATCCATACAGTATTCATATAATCCCCCTTCTGCGCGTCTCAGCGGTGTCGAGTATTCTCGTACCGTTCGGAAGTAGATCTAGACCAAGTACTGCTTTTCCTGACACCGTTTGGCCGATTAAGCGGCAGACAAAAGGTGTGTCTGTTCAATGGCACTACGGTGCGCTATGCGAGCAAGCAAGGTACTTTTCGTTCTATGATACGAGTGTGAGCATCTCATCGATTTGCTTGCACAAGTGGCGTCTTCAGTATTATACGTAGTGCATTAATTTCCAAGTTGTAGTCCTACTATTAATTCAACGACCCATCGATATCGAGCACACCCAGATACCCAGCGCACACATTAACCCCCCTTGACATCAACCATCTTCATTCAGAAAAAGTCCTAGGCGGTCGGGGTCAGGGTTAGTGCTGTATACAGTTCGAACTACAGGGTACTGTATCGACAAAAAAAAAACCCAACAACTGATACTCCTAGGACGCAGCCAGGGGTCTCCTCTCCCCCCCCCCCCTGGCCATATGTTCCATAAAACTCGTGTCGCTACTACCGGAATCCAACCCACCCTATCTCAGGCTTTCCGTACTATATTCGTATTATCATCCTTGTCATCCAACGATGTGTGCAGTATACATTTTTCAAAGTGGATCACTCACGAGCATTATTATTACTTTCATGTTTAAATGATATCGATACCCAAATACACTAAACAGCTGACGGCCTTCAACGTTTAGGTTTTATTCGCGTCGTCTACCATTTGTTTTGTGTTGTCGTATACCGGTATCGTTTAGCCCATGTTGTACCTCCAGTGTTATTGTGCGCGGATGTCTGTGTGCCGAATTATCAAGAGTTCGGCGTTCTGAAGGCATCATATTTTTGACTTCGAGAATAGGATGTGTCCCTTTTGAAGATAAGCTTTGTGCTAGGGTTGTCAACGTCGTTTTCTCTCATTTGATACCGGGATAAAGCTGACCGCCTTAGTCAGGAGGGTGGCACCCGCCTTTTTCAGGGTAGATTACAGGAGCCAGGTTTATCGCTCCAAGTCTTAGTTTCTTCTTCTGGGGGAGAGAAGTAGAAGGAAATGCCTAATGATGTTAAATAGCACTGGTATATGAGAACAACATGATCAAAACAGCAATGAAATGGCGCACATATTACAGGGACCTACACACAACACGCGTCTTAGTAGGCTAGCTGTTTCATCCATGGGGGTGGGGGGGGGGGGGGGGCATCTTCCCCAGTACATCATAGTATCCGTTTTCGCGATGAAGGAGAAAAACGTGCAATCATAAACACTGCTGTGGCGGCTATTTGTCAGGGTCTTGAGTTCGCTTCATTGAGCGAGTAGCGTCAGCCGCAAAAACACGTTTTACTTCATGTACATACGCGTCGTACGTAAGTAATACACGTCGTGCTGTTGTATGTACAGCTGTTTGTAGCGCGCAACCTCGATAATCATACGTACAGAGTAGTGCCTGCAGCAGTGGTGTACGAAGTAAAAACTTGGCCACTGCCGAAGATGTGGACACATTTTTACTTTTTTAGCTTTGGTTTTACTGCACTTTTTTCGAAAAAAATCGTTGGCGGCCAACGGGTCGCGGGGTGTGAAACGACAAAAAAACGGTGTACGACGTACGACGAACCAAAAAAACATGAACAGCCCGAATGCCATGGATCCACTATGTATTGATATTAATATTATACAACATAGCAGTATATGCACCGATACCAGGGCTGCTGCTGTTGCATACCCGCTATAGGATTGTTGGGTTAGACTGACACCGGGCATCTACCATCACACAGCTACGCAGCCGGTCCACCACTGCAACGACGAACATACTATGCAGGAACTACGGGAGCCGCCCGAAAACGACCAGCGGCTAGAGTGAGACAAACACACGCCCTTCGCTTGCTTTTTTTGTCGCGTACCGCGTACCTGTGTCACAAGTGGTCGTCTCATCGCAAAGCACGCACTGCTTTTTGTCATAATACGATGTTTTACATCTGTCGTGCAAGGCGTGCATCGATTGCATATACGACGCGGGTTTTTTATCTGCCCCTCGCCCCTTCGCCGCGTGGGTGCAGCGGTCTACATCATGCGCAGCAGTAGTATTGCAGTTATTCTCACACAACGCAACCGTAGGTATGCGAAGTATATCTGGGCGCTCTCAGTTTTTTTTCCCGGCCTGGCCGTCCTCCCTGCAATGCGCCACGCAATGCTCTGCCCCGCCCTTCCTTGCCCTCCCTCTGCTTCTTTAATCCAACGTTCTTGGCGCGCCACGGGCCCTTCCTGTCAGGCATCAAGTTTTAGAGATGAGGCTACCCTTCGAGTAATAAAGAGTCCGCCGGCTACAGTTTCCAAAGGCAAGAGTCTGCGCTAGGCGCGGCGCGTAAGACTACAGCTGTACCCCGATTTGTTTCGAAATTGAAAACCCCCTATGGGGGTTGGTGTCATCATATTGTACATACTGCTTGCTGTAATATAATATACCAGATACGTACAACACGTACGCACTGCTGTGACTACAAGAACATCAGCAGTCCTTGGTGTTTTCTGTGTTTTGGGTTTTCGGGGGTAATTGGTACCAGGTATTTCCTAATTTCTCCCAATCCAAGCGGATAGCAGCGCACTACATACCAGGTGCTCTCGACTTCAAGCACAACGCACCGGCCGCTGTGTATATTTATTTAAAAAACAACAGCTACAACAGTACTCGTAGCTGTGATGAGATCGAGGATTTCGTCGAAACTCATCTGTGCAAGCTGTGTGCGATGCTTTGATCGCGCGTATTAAATAAGGCCTCGTGCAGGGAACATAGTCTATATCTGAGGAAGACAACCTCTGAAGCGATGTGATTCAAGGACTAGGTGGTGTTGTAATGATTATCCTGGGGTTGGTAAACGATCGGTCTTTTACCCCCATCGCTCAGTGGGCAATATTACCATCTCCTTTGACGTGGTCGAGGACAGGGTTCGAATCTCACTTCGAACGTTGCTTGATTTTTAAACGCTTGTCCCTAAAGACACATCTCGCTGGTTCCCCAGGTACTGAAACGAAGCGGATAGATCAGCGTACGGCCGTGTACGGTGCTGACACCCCAAAGATCCCGCCGTTCAGAGGGGGGGGAGTGTTAACCTGGGCTGGGAAATCGATCGATCTTTCGTACGAGGGTGGCCAGAATGTTTGGAAGGTTTGTTTCTTGACTCGTTTGTGGTTCTCATCACACACTGATTACGGTTCTAGCTGTTGTGTTTACTGCTTAGTTGCTGTGACATCTGATAGCTGTACGGATACGTTCCCGCTCCATTTTCGCGAGATCGTTCTGAGTGTTTTACATATGGCCTTCGACATTTTCGGCACTGCTGTCTTGCTGCTGCTGCTGCTGTGGTCTGTGCCTGTAACCACAGCGTCTCTCAGTGTGCTGTACTGCTCTGTTTGGTGCTTTATTGCTGTCGCCAGCCCTTCTACAGTTTTTGTTTCTTGTGGAATCACCAACATATACACAGGTCTCCAGAGCTAAAACGTAAACAGTGTCTTACACGAGCCAACCACAAAAAATATATACACCGTGGTATACGAGTATTCAAGCAGGTTGCTTGCTTCACCCTTTGTATTGTTCTAACACGACTCCGAAGGGAAATCTTGTACTCTAGGTATTCGTAACTCTGTACTTGCAGGTTGATTTTTTGTGCTATTTTAAAGTGATGCTACTCTATAAACCATTCCTATTCCCCGGCGCAGGAGGCAGCTAGATGCTGCGATCTACCGAACCGTATCCACCAAAGACTTTCTGCAAGGCCAAGAGGCCTTTCGCCCTGCGATCGGGGCGGCCCCTCCGCCGCTGCTGCCGCCGCGGCGGTCGGCCTCTTCTCGTCCTGCTACTGTGGTTGGAGGCCAACCCCGTCCGACGAGAAGGAACTATCCTGCACCAGGCGAAGGTATTAACTATTAATAAGTGGGACACAGCGAGCAGTTGTCAAATACCAATCGTTGATAACATCGCGGAGAAAAATTAATCGCTCGTCGGTATTCTTGTGGTCATTGACCGTGGCACCATGCAAGTTTTTTTTGCATGCTGGTGGGATTCAGATTCTGAACATTGATGGTGACATGTGGAGCTCCTGTTGACGTCGCCGATACCACGTCCTGGCGGCATAGAACCGCGGTGAACCTTCATGGTACTACTCCCTCCCCCCATGCCCTTAACTCCGCACAAGGGGGGATGATCGTATCACGTAGTGTGTAGACACCCACGAGGCAGTTACATAGTAAACCTATTGCTGTCTCTGGAAGTGGCCACATCAGTTTTTTTTTTTTTGACGCTGTCATCCATATGCAAGGACGCCTCGCTAGCGGTTCTTAGTGGGATTCAGCTCACCCTTTATACGACTCGCCCAACACCCGACGGCGCTTTGCGCTTGGTGCAAGCAATGTCTGCCTGGTCGGTGAAGACCCGACGTGTTCCGTCCCGGCATTGTAGGGATGCAAGGGTCTATGTTCATACGACTGCGGCCGTACATGACATCAGTAGACCCCCCGGCGCCCCGGCTTCGGCTGCTGCAGCTTCACGAAACCGGATGGGAGGCCTCGCGTTTGGTTTTGGCCAGCATGTACCCGAAGAGTGAAGAAGAATCCAATAGTTCTGTCGGAAAACGTCGAAGCTTTGTTAAAACATAACCTTCGACCTTTCGTATGGTAACGGTTGTTGCGTAGCATCGCGAACAGGAAAGCAGGTGCTTCCATGCCGCTCACCGAGCCGCCGGGCACTCTTCTCATCGCCACTGCCGGAGCCGGCATCGCGGTTGCAACTCAGGTGAATTCACTGACCACGCATTTCGCTCTATATCTAAAATGCGATGAATGTTTTGGGTATTCTTTGAATGTAAGGATCGTTCTGGGTATTCATGTGAGTAAGCACACGGTCCTTGCATTCCCAGTGTTCGTTTGGATCGTTCCAGCAGCGACGGTTACAAGTTGTAGAGGGTTGCGTATATCTTCGCAGGCGTTATTATGAACTATGCCGTGTGTTCACGAGGAGAGTTTGAGCACTCCGTTCTCTGCTCCGTTCTCTGCTCCGAGCTACGAGCTAGGCTCCGCTCTCTCTCCCCTCCTCTGTCCTCTAATACAACGATTATAAAGAAACTCATCAGACCACGTGGTGGTCAGGGCATCCAGGCTTGGACTCTACGAACACACTAGTACTTGAACGTTTGAGGTCTAGTACCAGAAGCCCACGATGCCCTCGAAGGGATCGGCTCGAGAAGAGCGCGACTCTCGGAGTGACGTTGAAACGCTGCGACGCGAGGTCAAGCTGGCGATGGAGAAAAGCGAGGCGTCGATGCTGAACGCCATGAGGGAAATGATGACCGAGTTCATGAGGAACAACGGTCGATCCGAGCCAGGCAGCGCTGAAGGCAGCGTTGCTGTAGGAGAAAGTCCAGCAGAGGTAGGAACCACTGCTGTAGGGGAAAGCCCAAGAGGGGCAGTACCCACTGCCGAAGTACGAGAGACTACTGCGGCTGTTGAAGCGGGCAGTGGTCGATCGGAGTCCGGCAGCGCTGAGGGTAGCGCTGCTGTAGGGGAGAGCCCACAAGGGGCAGTACCCACTGCTGTACGAGAGATTGCAGCAGAACAAGAGACAAATATGCGTGAGGGCGCCTCGCCAGATTTGGGAGTAACTGGACGCGGAGGAACTACGTTACCCGTCAAGGTTGGCCCACCGAGGGGTCATCCAGACCAGCATGGGAGGACAGGAGGATGGGGTGCATACCCTGGCGGTGAGTTGGGTGGTGGATTTGATCTACCTCTATCGCGCCATTTGGCCTTCAAACACACTCCTGTGCCATCGTTTAGTGGGCTAAAATCTGAGTTCAACCCCTGGCCAAGAGATGCTCGGTATTACGCCAAAGGAGTTGGTTTCTTGTCTGCTTTCGTGTCGGATCCACCACAGTACATTCCCGTAGGGGACTTAGACACCGAAAACTCGATGGGTTCGTCTCAAGGGGGCGCCGTGGACGCCTCCTCGGTCTCGGCAGGGAGGGCCGAAACACCCGAGACGATGGATTCGTCTCAAGGGGGCGCCGTGGACGCCTCCTCGGTCCCGGCAGGGAGGGCCGAAACAGCCGAGACGATAGATTCGTCTCAAGGGGGCGCCGTGGACGCCTCCTCGCTTCCGGCACGTGGGGTTTTGACCTGGACGCGTTTATGCTGGAGCGCGCACAGCAGGCACCTGCCGCCGGCGAGGCCAGCGGCGAAACACCCGAGACGATGGGTTCGTCTCAAGGGGGCGCCGTGGACGCCTCCTCGGTCCCGGCAGGGAGGGCCGAAACACCCGAGACGATGCGTTCGTCTCAAGGGGGCGCCGTGGACGCCTCCTCGGTCCCGGCAGGGAGGGCCGAAACACCCGAGACGATGCGTTCGTCTCAAGGGGGCGCCGTGGACGCCTCCTCGGTCCCGGCAGGGAGGGCCGAAACACCCGAGACGATGCGTTCGTCTCAAGGGGGCGCCGTGGACGCCTCCTCGGTTCCGGCAGGGAGGGCCGAAACACCCGAGACGATGGGTTCGTCTCAAGGGGGCGCCGTGGACGCCTCCTCGGTCCCGGCAGGGAGGGCCGAAACACCCGAGACGATGGGTTCGTCTCAAGGGGGCGCCGTGGACGCCTCCTCGGTCCCGGCAGGGAGGGCCGAAACACCCGAGACGATGGGTTCGTCTCAAGGGGGCGCCGTGGACGCCTCCTCGGTCCCAACAGGGAGGGCCGGAAACGACCCGGGCGCAGCATCAGCCTCCGACACCGGGCAAGGGGACGATGAGGATCCCCCCGCGGTCCTGTCGGGGAGGCCAGCACACGAGCTCAGCAGCTGGGGCCGGCTCCCCCCGACTGTACGGGGCCGGACCCGGGGTCAAAGCCAACGCCTGGAGGGTGAACCTGCTGTGCACTAGGTAAGGATGGATGAAAGGACCGCAGACGCGCTGCTTGCGGCAGCGTACGAGTCGTGGACGAAGCCTGGGAGTATGCCGGATCGTACGCCCTGGACGACGGAGGACGCAGTGGCTTTGATGGCCGGAGGACCTGCTGTGGAGAACAAAGGGGAGTTGAGCGTGTGCATGCCGAGTGGTTTCCCGGAAGACGTAGAACCGCCCCCGCAGTCCGTAGCAGATGTAGAGCGTTCTCAATACAAAGCGGCGTGGCACGAGGCCATGAAAATTGAGTTGGACGGTCACAAAACGACCGGTACGTACGAAGCCGCGACACCGCCAAAAGGGCGGAAACCTGTAGGTGCGAAGTGGGTGTTTACCTACAAGACGGATAAGGATGGCTTGATAGTAAAGACAAAGGCCAGACTTGTGGCTAAGGGTTTTAGCCAGGTGCAGGATGTAGATTATTTTCAAACGTTTGCACCGACTCCCTCGTCAGCGTCAGTTAAAATTCTGGCGGCTGTTGCAAATGAACATGGTTTAAAGATTTTTCATCTAGACGTCGCACAAGCTTTTGTTCGCGCGAAACTCGACGCCGAGATATACATGAACCTGCACGGTGGGTGTGGTGACATGTCAGGAAATATCGTCTGCCTAAACAGATCACTGTATGGTCTAAAGCAGAGCGGACGGCAGTGGGCCGGATTATTGGTAGAGACCGTGGTAGAGTACGGAATGGAGCAGTGTAGGTCTGACCCGTGTGTGTTTCGCATGGTTGTGGACGGCAGGGTAGAACTGATCATGGCCGTTCATGTAGATGACATCGTGATCGCAGGATCGGATGAGACATGTAGAGATTTCCATGCCGCGCTAGCTATGAAATTTCCCACGAATAACCTCAGCGAACTGACTTGGTACACTGGTTGTGCTTTCAAACGCGACTGGGAACTGGGGACATTGGAGATTACGCAGAAGGCGTTCATTGAGAGCATGCTGAATCGTTTTGGTGTTAACTCATCCTCTGATATCCCCGCGACCCCCGGTGTGGAACTAGGTCCAAGAGAAGAGGGCGAACTTGGAGGAGACTGGCCGTACAGGGAGGCTGTGGGCAGCTTGATGTGGCTGTCGACCATGACGAGGCCGGACATCTCGAACGATGTGCGTGCTGTGGCGCGCCGCTCCCACAACCCAACGGAGAGGCACTGGAAGGCAGTTTTGAAGATTATGGCTTACCTCCACGGGACCAGGTTTATGGGATTGACTTTTGTACGGGGCTCGGGTTTGGATTTGACTGCGTATAGTGATGCTGATTATGCGGATAAGTCGAACGATAGGCGCTCGGTATCGGGGACGGTAATTACCCTAGGGGGTGCGGCCGTCAGTCGGGCAAGTAGTACGCAGAGGTGTGTTACGTTGTCGACAGCAGAAGCAGAGTATGTCGCCAGGGTGAAGGAAGCTTTGTTTACGGCCGCGGTGTTGTCGTTTATCTGTCCAGAGCTAAGCGGATCATGTGTCCGGGTTTTCGAGGATAACCAGGGGGCCATACCGTTGGCTGAAAACCATCTTAGTTCTGCTCGGAGTAAGCATATCGACGCGCGTTTTCGTTTTGTCAGAGAGCTACTTCGTGCTAAGAAGATCGACATTCAGTTCGTAGCTTCGGAAGAGCAGCACGCGGATATTTTGACGAAATCCCTTGCTGCGACCCCTTTTAAGTCTCATCGTAGGTTCTTGTTGAATCTGCCTTTGGATGGTGAGTGAGGGGTATGAGCATTATTCGATCAGTACCATGTTTGAGTGATGCGAGGAATAATTTGTCAGGTCGCCAACCCTGCGCTACTTTGAGGGGCATGGGGGAGTAGGGCACCGCTTGTCATTTTATTTTCTGGCCATGGTCATCGTTTGGGATACGGCCGTTGTTTCAATTGCAATGGTTTGGAGTATATGTGTTATACAGGGGGTTTTGACCCGGTGGCCGGGTTTCCTCCTACGGGACTGTCGTTGGCTGTTCTTAGGTCCTAGCAAGTCTTGAATGTCTATTCGGTCTCGTCACTGCTGTGAAGAGCCAGGGAGGGTGTTCGTTTGGATCGTTCCAGCAGCGACGGTTACAAGTTGTAGAGGGTTGCGTATATCTTCGCAGGCGTTATTATGAATTATGCCGTGTGTTCACGAGGAGAGTTTGAGTACTCCGTTCTCTGCTCCGTTCTCTGCTCCGAGCTACGAGCTAGGCTCCGCTCTCTCTCCCCTCCTCTGTCCTCTAATACAACGATTATAAAGAAACTCATCAGACCACGTGGTGGTCAGGGCATCCAGGCTTGGACTCTACGAACACCCAGAAGGGGTGGTGTACTTTTCTAGGTGCACAAAAAAGCCCTACCCTCCGCCTGTGAGGCCGTCGGGACCACAATATCATAGCTGAGGTGTGTGCTCGCTTCGAAACTGAGGGTGTAGATTCATGGCTGCCTGGTACCTCATTGCAGTAGTACGTGTTCGCCGCTGCGAGCGTTGTCAATCTAAAACTGACGAGAACGGCTACATTACACCAAATTTTCTTGGAACTACCTACAAAGTAGTTCAAAATGAGACACGATGTACGGCTTAGGTGAACAAAAAGAAATCAATCAAAGACCTGAGGCAGGCAGTTTTTTTAAGGCAGGCAAACCGAACAGCGGGATTCAGGCGGCGGATAAGTTTGTGAAAAAAATATTGCACCCTCGAAATTCTTGAATTCTTGCGACGCAGACGGTTTACGATTACAGTGGGTCCGACCAGTTGCTGTTGGGAATAATAGCGCAATTAATTCATGTTAGGTTGGCGTTTGCTGCAGATTTCCTCTCTTACGTACGGTAACGTCGCAGAACCACCACGGTCCGACAATGTCGCTAATGGATGCTGCCGCTTACAGCGAATCAAATGAGACGCCCGACGCGGCGGACTCTCACGCCCAACCAGGGGGGATCAGGCAAGAAGATGACTGTGACAGAAATGGTTCCGGTGGTCGTCTCCTGGTTGCTCTGTCCTCCGTCTATGGCGATACCCCCGCTTGCAACCAACACCCATGTAACGCTAGCTGACGGATGGTGGTTTAACCAGAAGGGTATTTTACGATGGTAGAAACGCAATTCGACCACGGCTTGAGAGTCGTGTCGTCTTTTCTACATCGAACTTTCGAGGTACTCTTGAAGCGTCCATCACTGGTTTATAGCGCATCCCACGGAGCGACGAAGAAATGCCTTCGCTTCCAAATCAGGCGCTGCGCCGGCCACGACATACAACCTGATTGTCGCCTGACAATAATTTCCCGCCGCGACCTGTGCAGAATGCCCCCGGCGCAGGAGGAAGACATATCCGCCGAAGCAAGATGGTGCCCGCCGACCAGTGCGGCCCAAGACCCAGCCGCCACCAACGCCGCGTACGCCACGCCCTGTCAGACGCCCACACCCCCGCCGCCGCCGTGACCGGCTGCCTTTAGGACTGCAATCGTGGTTGGCAGCCCGCCCAGCCCAACGATAAGGATCTGCCCTTTGGGAAACAAACTTGCTAAGCCACCACGGCGTCCTTACCGGGCGCCAGATGTTTTAGACCTCGATAGACCCTGGCCTTCATTGTTGGGCATAACTCGTACATACACGTACGAGATGCATGCAGCATCAGTCGTATCTATATGTTTGTCCCCGTAGAATTCCGCGTGTTACCTTGGACATACGAGCCGCTGAAAAATTATGGTGAACCTGTATCGTAGAACACCTCTGGTAATATTTTCCACTTGGGGTCGTTGAATAGGAGTCGAAACGTTGTCTTGAGTGACGTGGTACGGGAGAGATTTCTTGGATAAGTTGTTGAGCACGTACTTGCGTCAACCCCGCTGAAAAACACTTCAGCATGTCACCACGGTCGTGGGGGCTGACACAGGGCTTGCCGTGTAGTACCGACACGTGCCGGCGAGTATAAGCGCCGGGAATATCGGCAAGAATATCCAAATACAGAAGCTTAGCTCCGAGAGGGGATCCGTCCGGGGTGTCCGCTGAGGAACAGCGGTCAACTACGAGGACTTTGTGGGGACCCGTCCAGTTGGGTGAGAGTTGTGCCTTGAGGACCTTGACGCCCGTGCCAGTCTTCGCACGATGGCGGATGGATGGTAGCCGCCGTATTGTACACCCACGTCCAGCCGCCAACGGCGAATTTGAGGACTGGACGCAGTGCGTCGGAGAGGGCGGAGTTACGGCGGTGCACGCGAGCAACGGTGAGGGCGTGGTGTTCGCGGACGATATCGCACACGCGCTGCTGGCGGTCCGTCGCCAAGTCCCAGTAGGCTAGGTGGTCGCGGGCCAAACTCTGGTACCCGGCGATTCCAACACGCTCGAAAATCGCGGGAGGGAGGCGTGGTAGCCAACCCATACGGACCTCATTAGGAGCCCAACCCATGGCGGTGCTGACGGATTTGTTGTACGCAAATTTCACATGAGGGAGTTGTTGATCCCACCTGTTTTGGGGCTCGTTGACGGCCATCTCCAGCCTCTGATCCATCGTGTTGTTTTCACGTTCCACCCCACCGTTGCCGTTTGGGTGGTAGGAGCTGGTGGAAATTATCCGAACACGTAGAAGCTGATAAACGGCGCGCAAAAGCTTGGAGAAGAACTGGAGGTCATCGTCCGAGAGGAACTGCGCGGGCATCCCCACAAGGGAGTATACTGATTGATGAGAACGCTGACGGTGTTGCCGGACCCTTCTGGCAAGGGCATCGTGGTGGTGGGCCACCGGGCCTTCTGCCGCGACGTTCTCCGTGCTTGGCACTTCAAGCAGTTGCGTAACACCCCACCGGGTGCAGAGGCTCATGTCGATCCACCAGTAGAAACGTTCGAGCACACGTAGGGTGCGGGCGGTCTCCAGGTGGCAAGAGGCTGTAGAATGGCAAGCCTGTATGTTCCAGTGGCACATGAGCAGCGGCACATGAATGCGAATAAGCTCATCGTTCAATACACAGACCGTACGATCCACCGGGCGTTGCGTGCCAAGGGTAAAGAGGGGGGACGGCTGTCGGACGAGTAGGCCGATGCCCTCGTCGGTGGTGTGCAGTCGTCCTGTGTTCACTAGCTCCAGAACATCCGATAAGGGAAGGTGCTGACGAGAAGCGAAACACGACAAAACGTCGGCGGGCAAGGCTTCCGGCCGGCCAAGAACCGTGTAGCGAATGATGGCGTTGGACGCGGGCTCGGCCTGTTGCTCTCGAGCCCAATCGGCGTGCGAATAGCACGCTGCGGAATGTCCGAACTGAATTTCGGCAGCTGCGCCAAGGGCATCCAAGTCGATCGGCGTCCTCGGAGGCTTGGTAGGTGGTCTGCGTGCCTATCAAGATCGATTTCGTAGGTTCGAGTCTCACCGAGGGCATGTTCGTAGGGACTTGTCCTTGCATAAAACAAATGATTAGCGGAAAGCGCGAGAGCGTGAGATAGCTACATTCCATTAAAATCGACGAGCAGTGAGAATGCTGAACTCTATGCGCGACAAAAAATAAAGGCACGTACCGGGGGGGAGAAGGGAAGACACCTGTGACCACGGCTTGTCCAGAAGATCGCTGAGGGTAAAACCTCTTACGAGTTAGGCTGGAAAGTAAAAGGGATGATTAAAAAACGATAAAAAACAAAGTCGGCCGTTGTGAGGGACAGTACATCGGTCGGTGGCGAAAACTGTACAAGAGGAGTTCCAACAGACTCGGTGCGGTCGCGGTCGGACGGAATTGATACCGTCGGGACTGGCGAAGCGACAGGAGCAGATGCCATACCAACGGCCGGGGGCGGTCGCGGGCGTGGGACTCACGGCGGGGAGACAGCACGCCGAGCGGATGGCCTAGGGGCCCTACCGGACCGAAGACGTGATGAACAGCAGTTGGCGCCGTGCCAGTAGCAGCGGTGGTTCATCGGCGTGTCCGGATGGAGATGCGTCCCGAAAGTGGCAAGACATCAGAGGTGCCACTTCCCCAGGCGGCCGTGGGGAAGACGGGGCCGGAAAAATGATCGTGAAGGAATCTTCTCCATGCAGAATGCTCGTCGGAAGAGAAGCATGCTGGGCAACACCTGTCGCGGCAACGGGGGCTTCTGCAGATCCCTTGCCACGACAAAAACCGGAGTGGAAGCGGCGTTGTTGGTAGGTGAAAAGTCTCCACGGCCAGGACGGCCACCGCCGGTGGCGACGGAAGCAAACACACGAGCGATGAATTTTCCCGCAGGAGCAGAAATGCCGTCAATCCTCATACGTGGCCCGTGGCCATGGCCGTGCGCGAGAATCACAAAAATCTGAAGAGGTGAAAGGCAGCCCACCCTAACAGCCCTATCGGGGCGGGGCATCAGCCCGCGCATGCCGATACCGGAAGTCGGCGGAGAACGAGGACGAAACCTGTAGGCTCAGATGAGGAACATAAAGCCGTCCTCGACCTGGGTGACGCTGCTAGACCCACAGCGGTCGTGTTCCTACGGCGGGTTCTGGTAAACGGGACAGAAAATCAATTTCGAAGTCCAGCGGAGTTTTGTGCGTCTCGGAATCGAGTTTAGCGCGGCTGATAAACGCCAAGGACCGCACCGAGCCACACGGCTGCTCCTGGGCAACCACAGCACCAAAACCGTCGTAATCGTCGCATTGCACGAAGAATGGACGCAATTACTTGCAGGTGCGAGGGTAGGTGTACTCAGACGCACAAGAACGAAGCATGATGGTCTGGATTTAAGAGCTCGAGCAGGACAGGCGAGGACAAGGCCGTGGCTTCCGTAGCTATGAGGGGAGAATCGTAACGGCTAAGACCTGGAGTATCGCAGGTAGGCTTCAGGAAGCGCCGTTGACTCAGCTTTCGCGCTGCAAAGCGTTCAGCCGAACTCGTATGAGCATAGCGTGGGCGACTCCAAGAAGGTCACCGAGTCCGAGGTATGTAGCTCCAACGAGGGAGAAGACCTTTCGCCCGGGGGTAACGAAGTTTTCCTCGGCTGAGAGTAGGCCCGGCTGGGCCAGCATGTCGACCATTTAATATCTAGTGAGTGATGAATGTGGCGTTAAAAGAAACCTCGTCGAGCGTAGGTGTACCGCTAACGAGACTGGGGCCGTGTTCTGACAGCGCTAGACCAGATGCGACAACCAAAACCTCGGTACTATGATCAGCAGGCGCGTCAGAAAAACAAGCCGAAGACCCCAGAGGAGGACCTGGGCAAGCGCGGGTTGAAGCCAAAAGGGCTAGGCGGCGCCGTAATCCCACGAATTCCGTCGGACGAGGTCAAAGGGCAGATTTAATGAGAGGAGACGGGAGTGTCAGCCAGGCCTCACTTGTGCGGATGGTGTCGCGAACAGTGGAAAGAGCTTTCCCGAGTAATTTGGACCCCTCGCCGCCAACATGGGTCTTGGGTCTCGGGGTCATCCGCCCGGAGGCCTATGCCCCACAAGGGGTCAAAAGGACTGGCTTCAGCCCAACGTTTGGTGCCAGTGCTTAATAGGTGCTGCTCCATGGCCGAGCTCTGTGTGAACGTGGGAAAAGTGCCAGCAAGAACAGCGTCTTCCCGAACGCGGTCCCAGATAGCGCCGTCGAAGTTATGCACGCCCCGACAGATGCGTTTGTGCTCGCGTGTGTCTGGCGAGGGCACAATCAGCTCCACTGCGCCGTGGCCCTGGAAAAGGTGAGCCTTTTGAGCCATCGTATACTGCTCCGCGCAGGAATGCGACACATCGTCTGACAACACACGGCTAGGTGGACCTCTGCAAAGAATAGGAGGGAGGCTGCCAGAACAGTACCACCCGCTCCGTTGAATATTCGAGAGTAGGGTCAAAGACGTTCGTTTAAGGGGGTGCGGGTGACGGCGGAAAAGTGGAGGCAGTGGCAGAGAAAAAGGCGGACGTAAGGGACAGCACAGACAAGGCGGTAGAGGCACCAACGAGGGCGGTGGTGACTCGACCGCGAATGCTGGTAGCAATGACAGCGGCGTCAAAGCCAAAAGCGGAACTACCCCAGTGGGCAAGTGACATGGGTGTGGCGAGAAGGGCCATTGGAGAAGCGACTGCACAACGAAGCTATGCAGCCGATGCCAAGGACTGGGGCACTCGGCCGGTGCCTACCCGACGTCCCTGGAATATCAATGCAGTCGATGCAAGAGACGGGGGCACGCTGATGATGCCTGCCCCTCATCGAAATGAGAAGCTGTCATGGCGGTGGCGAGCGAGGTTGGGGCAAGGGACGACGACCAAGAAGAAGGTACGGTCCAGGCTTCAGCTTTAAAGACCGAAGAGACAGGCGAGTGCAGTGATGATGGGGGGGGGATGGGAGTCGGCTTGGCAGGTAGGAGACGAGGCCTGGATATGCGATGGTGGTGCGTTTACTCACATGGCGCCCTCAGCAGACTGCAAACTATATTATCGAGAATTCAACCTTAGACTGCAAAGCGCTGATGGATCCACTAGATCGGTCGAAGATTGCGGTGACATAAACGTTGTCTTTTGGTCCGGAACCAGTCTCGTGCAAGTGCTGATAACGAACGTTGCGCACGTGTCGGATCTCTGCTACCAGATATATTTTGCCTGCCCACTCTCGTCAAAAATGGCCACACGTTCGAAGGGCGCCGCACGAGGATTGTAATCAGACTCAAGTTCAGCTTTCGATCATGTTTCCGTTGGGCGGGACCCTATACGGCTACCGGGTCGACCGCATTTGTAGGTAACTTTCTTGTGCTGAACTCGCCCCGGGGTGACTGCCCAACAGGTCTGCGATTCACATCAACGACTTCCATTGCGCTGCTACACTCTCACGAGTTCCTTCTCCGTAATACCGCGAAGCAGCGAGGAATCGTCCTCGAGGGAGAGCCACTGGAGAGCAGGGGGTGCTCCATGGCGAAGGGTCTTCGCAGGAGCATCAAGCAATCCACGCACACACGAGCAGATAAGAAACTCGGGAGGATTTTTGTGGATTTGAGTGGACCTAAGGTGATAGAGTCTCTCGAGAGGAAGCGGTATACTCGCATCGTGCACGACGGTTTTCACGATATACGTGGGTGTACTTTATGCGCCACAAGTCGGACGCCGCGGAAATTTGCGAGCAGTTCCTCGCGGATTCTCGGGCAGACAGCGTCCTTTCTAAAGTGGTAATCGTCCGATCCGATGGGGGAGGTGAATTCCGCGGGGGGAAGCTTGAAGACCTGTGTAGATCACGAGGGATCAAGCAGGAATTCGCGACGGCCGATAGTCTCCAATTCAATGACGTAGCAGAGCGCGTACCAGGTTTGATTGAGACGACTGCAATGATAGGCGGAATCCAGGCTCAAGAACGTTTTCCTGGCGCGCAACTCCCCACCACTCCGTCGTTGTGGGCGGAAGCGTCCCATTGGGCGTGTGACGCCTTGAATCGCAGAACAAACGACAAGTAACCCAGAGAGCAAGTTGCCGCATGGGGTGTGGCATAGTGGTAGTACCGCTACCTTTTCTCAAACCTGGCTACTCCACGGTGAAGAGGGAAAACAAGTCACAGACGAACGCACAGGAGTGTTTTTACCATAGCCCTGTACCCAACTACCCCCGAGACACAGTACGAGTACTGACGTGGCAAAGCACTGTGCTAATCACGCGAAATATCACCTGGCAACGCGTGCCACTTGCCCCACCTGTACCTGCCCAGGCGAATGAATCCCCTGTTTATGGAAGAGGGGGGGTCCAAGGCAGATGATGTCAACACATCGGATCGAGGTGGTGGGGGGGGGGGTGGTGAATGAGCTGGACGACGGTCTGGCGCACTTGAGCGACCTCAACCTGAAGTGGGATTTTCGCCTCCTCGGCCCCAATAAGGAGAACAGAAACTCCCGAGACGATAGGTTCGTCTCATGCGGGCGCCGTGAACGCCTCCTCGGTCCCGACAGGGAGGGCCTACAGCGACCCGGGCGTAGCATCAGCCTCCGACACCGGCCAAGGGAACGATGAAGACCCCCCCCGCGGTCCTGTCGCGGAGGCCAGCACACGAGCTCAGCAGCTGGGAGCGGCTCCCCCCGATAGTACGGGGCTTGGCCCGGGGTCAGAGCCAACGCCTGGAGGGTGAACTTGCTGTGCACCAGGTAAGGGTGAATGATGAGGTCGCAGACGCGCTTCTCGCGGCAGCACCCGAGTGGTGGACGAAGCCTGGGAGCCTCTTGAAGCACACATCCTTGACGACGGAGGACGCAGTGGCCTTGATGGCCGCAGGACCTGCTGTGGAGAATAAAGGGAAATTGAGCGTGTGCAAGCTGAGGGGTTTCCCGGAAGACGTAGAACCGCCCCCGTAGTCTGCAGCAGATGTAGAGCGTTCCCAAAACAAAAGGGTGTGGCACGCGGCCATGAAAATTTGAGTTGGACGGTCACAAAACGACCGGTACGTACGAAGCCACAACACCGCCAAAAGGGTGGAAACTTGTAGGTGTGAAGTGGGTGTTTACCTACAAGACGGACAATGATGGCCTGATAGTAAAGACGAAGGCCAGCCTTGTGGCTAAGGGTTTTAGTCAGGCACAGGATGCAGATTACCTTCGAACGTTTGCACCAACTACCTCGTCAGCGCCAATTAGAATTCTGGTGGCTGTTGCCATTGAACCTTGTCTAAAGCTTTTCCATATAGACGTCGCACAAGCTTCTATTCAAGCGAAACTCGACACCGATACTACCCCGTGTGGTGACATGTCAGGAAATATTGTCCGCCCAAACAGAGTATTATATGGTCTAAAGCAGAGCGGACGGCAGTGGGTCGGATTATTGGTAGAGACTGTAGTACAGTACAGCATGGAGCAGTACAGGTCTGACCCGTATGTGTTGCGCATGGTTGTGGACGGCAAGGTAGAACTGACCATGGCCGTTCATGTAGATGGCATCGTGATCGTAAGATCGGACGAGACATGCAGAGACTTCCATACCGCACTAGTTACGACATTCCCCACGAATACCTCGGCGAACTGACTTGGTACACTGCAGTAAGTAGTTGTTCTTTCAAACTCGACTGGGAATTGGGAACATTGGAGATTACGCAGAAGGCGTTTATTGAACGCGTGCTGATTGGTTTTGGCGTTAACTCATCCTCTGACATCCCCGTGACCCCCGGTGTGAAACTAGGTCCAAGAGATGAGCGCGAACTTGGAGGAGACTTGCCGTACAGGGAGGCTGTGGGCAGCTTGATGTGGCTGTCGACCATGGCGAGGCCAGACATCTCGAAAACTGTACGTGCTGTGCTGCGCCACTCTAACAACCCTACGGAGAGGCACTGGAAGGCAGTTTTGAATATTATGGGTATCTTCACGGGACCAGGTGTTTGGGATTGACTATAGTGCGGGGCTCGGGATTGGATTTGACTGCGTATAGTAATGCTGATTATGCTTATAAGTCGAACGATAGGCACTCGGTATCGGGGACGGTAATTCCCCTAGGGGGTGAGGCCATCAGGTGGGCAAGGTGTGTTATGCTGTCCAAGGCAGAATCAGAGTATGCCGCCCTGGGTGAAAGGGTGAAGGAGACATTGTTTTCGGGCGCAGTGGTATCGCTTATTTGTCCGGAGCTGAGCGGATCATGCGACCGGGTTTTCGAGGATAACCAGGGTGGCATAGTGTTGGCTAAGACCCCTCTTAGTTTTGCTCGGGGGCAAGCATATCGACGTGCGTTCTTACTGTGTTAGAGAGCTACTTCGTGCTAACAAGATCAACATTCAGTTCGTAGCTTCGAAAGAGCAGCACGCGGATATATGACGAATTTCCTTGCTGTGACGCCTTTTAAGTCTCACGTAGGTTCTTGTTGAAGCTGCCTTTGGTGAGCAAGGGGGTATGAGCATTATTCGATGAGCACCATGTCTGAGTGATGCGAGGAATAATTTGTCAGGTCGCCACATTGCGCTACGTTGATAGGCATAGAGAAGTAGGGCACTACTTGTCATGTTGTTTTCTAGCCTTGGTCATCGTCTGGAATGCTGCCATTGTTGCGTTTGCAATAGTTTGGAGTATATGCATTATACAAAGGGTTTTGTTCGTTTGGATCGTTCCAGCAGCGACGGTTACCAGTTGCAGAGGGCTGCGCGCATCTTCTCAGGCGTTATTGTGAAGTATGCCGTTTGCTCATGAGGATAGTTCGAGCACTCTGTTCTCCGTTTTCTCCCTCTTGAGCGACAGGGCGGGCGGGTGGGAAAGTCGATCAATTGTCTGGGCCCACTACTGCGACGAACTTTCGTTGCCGCAGTGGCCGTCTAAGACCAAGCAGCTCTGGTGGCTAGACGCTTCCGACTGACGTCTGATCCCGCCTCATCTCACGATTCTGCGCAACTTCTTCGAATTCCAAAACACCTTCACAAACTCCACCCCCCTACGGGAAGTTTCATTTTGTTATGGCTCGAGAATTCTGGATTAATTTTTCACATGAAGACTACCCTTGTTGTGCAAATTCAGTCAAAACCCAAATATGACACAAACGATCACTCACACCGTCAGAAGCCCCGTTCTTATCCCCCCTTCTACCATTTATGGAAACCCTCCTACGTTTCATGGATCAGGCTAACCCGAACTCTGATGGCCCCGCTCCAATCTCTGCGAGGCTATCTAACGCTCACCCCATATGGTCAGCCTGACCACTCCAAACGTATTCCCATGCTATCACCGTTATTCTACGTTTTTGCGAGTGCAGCAGAAACGGAGTTGGCCCCTTCCCCTTCCTCCCTCACGTACGTCATAAACGCTGAGACTTCCACCTTCCTGCGCGCTGGATTTGCAACTCCGGGATTCCTTGGGACGCAACCTGGGTGGCCCCCCCGATTCTCCCTGAGCGCGGTGCGAACTGCATGGGGTCTCTACCGCTGCTACCTACCATGAGTCTCAGCCCTGCGACCGCTTCCGTCCCAGTAAACACTTTCCACCCGACCGTGGTGCTCCTAACGGTCAACGGCACTTCCGCTGGTAGCAAGGGGTATACGTCAAGCAGTTCGAGCAGAGTTTCGAACGCCCCCATCGGCGCCCCCCCCAACATCTGCTCCTTTACGAGACGTGTGCGCGTGATGGTGCACCCTACCCTTTTTTGGTCGCACTCGACGCCAAACCTTTACCTGCACTGCGGTGGCGATCGCTCTGTTCTCAAATTCCACCTGCACTCCCTTGTGAAAGAAAGAACTGCATTCCCGCGTCAGACAAAACTCGGGATGAACCTGCCCGTTTGCGCACGCCCGTAACTCTGACGCTCGGCACAAAAGCACATACGACACGGCGAGTCCTAGCCACATCACGTAACCCCCGTCTGCCATGCTCACGATTGTCTGTTGCCCTTCCGCAAGCATTGCCCACGTCAGGGGCAATCTCACTTGTTTTTTATTTTGAGACATACCGTGCGCCCTGTCTATCCCCTTCCCCACTGCGACTATCATGCAATGAGACAAGGGTAGCTCCCAGCCTGCGAACATCTTGTGGAAAAAGTTGATGGACGCCAAGTACCCTCTGACAGTCGATTGCTGGCTATTATGCAAGAAACAGCGGGACGTCATGAATTCGAGCAGTTCCGTCAGCGTTGCATTGGGATCGTCAACAGTCTGCAACCACGGCCCTTTACCCTGTGCTTGTCTCTCTTTCACCCAGGTGTTCCACTTCGCTAAATAGTTTTTCTGAGTACTCTTTGCGACTGAACCAAGCGCAAGCGTTTCGATCAACCTCGCCACCTCTTCCTTCTTTCCTCCGTTGTTGTCCCCTGTTCCTGTGAAGCGCGTGCGCGTGTGGTATGCATACCATGCGTTGAGCGAGACATGCATTACAAAAAGCACGCGAGTCAACCGAGTTCTTCAGCGTCGTTCACCATGAGGTTCCATAGAATGTCGTCGTGTTTGGTGAGGGCGTTCTTTGTCTGGAGCACAACATCAAAAATCTCCGAACCCCGCCGACCAATGGGTTGTTCGTACCACTCGCTGGAGTGAGGTAACCCCCTGACCTTGTCTGCCAGTATTTTTCTAGGCCACCGTAAAATCCCATCAGCTAAAGTGTTCTGCACGCCCGGAATGTGTTTTTCAGTGTGGTTCCAACCTCCCGCGAGTTCAAGGCGCCCCAGCTTTCTCATGAGTAAGCACGCATTTTTGTCTGTCGCCCCACCGCTTTGACATGCCCATGATACGGCAGCCATGTTGTCCCCTCGCATCAAGATCGAGTCCCCTGCCGCATCCGGCCGGTCTCCTACCAATTCGAGCATAACCCACGCAGTCACAACAATTCCAAGTGATTCTAACAGGTTGATAGTGATGGTATAGGTCTCCTGTAGATCAGCTTTCTTTTAAGTTCGGCAGTCAACTCTATCGGCAAGTCGTATCTAAAAAAAAACTTCTTCTCAGCACAGAAACCTCCCACCGCCTCAAAACTCGCTTCAGGCAGGTAGTGCCTTTTGGCGGATCGTTTTATCGCCGTGTAACAGGGCGCGCTAAGCGCCTCTCTTTGAAGCTCGTGATCTATCGCCCACACTTCCAGAACAAGAGGTCAGCGTGAAACTCTCTGCCAAGATCTACCATGCGCTTTCGATTTTTCCTAGCGCTTGAATTGTGTAATCCGGCCAGTCGCAACAGCCTCCGTACAAAATACCTGCCCGCTCGCACCATGTACGTGATGTTCCACAGCTTCCCGGCCATGCTGAGAACGTCCCTCGCGGAAGGGCCACTACTCCAGCAGCAAAATTTTTATAGCGTCAGCTTTTTCGCGCGGGAGAGAGATTCTCATTGTGTGCGAGTTGATAGTGAACCCTAACGCGTCAATCGCCGAGTCCCAGTCCGTACTATTTTTCGGGGCTAAGATGGGCGTTACTCCTTCCTTCCCCGGACCGAATAAACGCACGTGATCCGAGGCAAGAGAGGCTGATGCGATCAGGGCGGACTTGTCGTCGTCTGAATGTTGAACCCTGATTAGGAGATAGTCGTCTACATACACGGTTGTGAAAAATGGGTCAGAGATCTGTCCCCCGCTGTGCGCTCTGATTTTGGCGTCTGGAGGAATCGGCGTGAGTGCGCCTTTGCCATCGATCTACCAACTTAACGTGGGCCATCGTGCTTTTTCCTTCCTCTAGTAGCTGGCTCGACTTGAGTGTGGTGTTGCAGTGCGCATGTTCGGCCGCGGCCGATATGACACCCCAGAAACCCGGCGATCTCGACCATCCAAACATTAAACGAAAAGCAATCACAACCAGATCTCCTACTGTGTAGCAAAAATTGTGTGCTTGGTCGGGGTCTACCCGCACGTTCCTGAAGGCATCCGACACGTCGGCCTTACTCATCAGTATCCTCTCTACCGGGAACTTTTTTCTCAGTGGCACGAGTTCGTCCAGGATTTTGGGCAGCGCGTGTGCGCACTGGCATTGGGGGACAGTATCAGGGTCGGTGTCGCCGTTGAGTCCACCTTTCTCCCCTCGACTCTGTACATAATGAACGATAAATCATTTATGATCCTAACCTTGTGTGTCACTACGGCCGCCAACGGGGACACTCGTAGATTAGGAATTTCGTGCGCAGTTGATTTTTGTATCACTAAGCGTTTTTCACGTCTTACATCTTCGACAATTTTCTTCCAGACTTCTGGCAAATGCTTGTTGGCACTGGGGTGGTTTCCGTACTGTAATGCGCGCTCTACATATACACCCGTCGCTGCTGCGTTCACCGGTACCCCCCCCGTGACGATCGGGACGCGCTCGTTCACCGCCCCGAAACCTTTCAGGTCTCCGAAGTATCGTTTTATGTGTGCGGGGTCTATCGGCGGTGCGACCACAGGTTCTCCTGGTGCTCGAGTTACGTCCCCCACGACTTATTGCTTGTCGCTCATGGTTGTACAAACGTTGGCGAGTGTATAAAGCAGTTATTCTCTTTCTCGTGCGTCAAGATCATCATTTCCAAGTTTTTCTTTTTCTGCGTGCCATTCTTGTATTACGCACACCAATTGTTTTAGACTGAGCGACTCCCCATTAGGAAGCCGTGAGCGTGCTGACCCGCTACTCTCCCGCGCGTAGACCGAAACGAGCGCTGATTCAACTAACCGCTGCAAGGGTGGCTGGGCTTGCCCTTGCTCTCTCTGCCAGGCTATGTGCGTCGACTGTGCTGCTGTGGAGATTTCTCTGTACTGAACGGGTGGACGGCCCTTCTGATTTGAGCCTTCTGCGGGATCGACACTGTACCGATTCGCGTGAAAGTGGGGTAATCTGGCCCTCTGTTCAATATTTTCTGTGCTGTGGTGTGAGGCTTCCGCGTAGCCGATACTGTCTCGGTTTTCGTCGGAAGGGGGTAATCTGGCCCTCTGCCCACACCAAGCCTGCTGTACTGAACCTTCCGCAACCTGGGTACAGTCCCGATTCGCAAAGAAGTGGGGTAATCTGGCCCTCTGTTCAGACTGAATGTCCCTTTTATCAAGTACTCCCTTCTTCTGGTTGTTCACTGATGCGTGCGCGTCTGATATGCCTCGCTGTTTTTTGCGGGGGTTAGGGCGTGTGGTTTATGCAAAGCTGAGTGAAACGACTTGGCTGGCGATAGGGGTCCGTGTGCGTGCGCTTTGCGGCGGCGGGGGGCGGGAGGGTGCGTGTGTCGGTCATGCGAGGGTGGATGGGACGAGTGGGCTGGCTTGCTGCAGCCCTGAGCTCCTGCGTGAATCATGTTTTCTTGTTGCCGCACGGTCTCTTGCCGAGGTGCTGTCTCAAATGACCTGCTGCCTGATTCACTGATTCTGTTTCTCGGTACCTGACTCTCACCGTGAAACAGGGCCGGCGACACCGACCCGGGAGTGGGTGCATGGAGAATTCCCATGGCCCTCCTGGCGTCTCCAAAAACTACCCATTCTCCGGTCGGCCCTGCCCCCCGTTCGGTCGGTCCTGCCGGATGGCAAAGCCCGTATTTTCAGTTGCTGCCGTTCCCCCGGCCCGCTCCACCTCCGGCGGACGCATCACCCCGGCCGCCGACCACGTAATTTCTGCTAAACCGTGCGACGCTCGTGCGACGCTCGGCTGCCGTCACGCTCCCCCCCCTCCTCCTGCCGTCCCCCCGCCGGCTACAGCGGCCGCCTGATACTGCCGCGGCTGGTGCAGCTGCGCCGGGGGCGGCGGAGGCGGTGGCGGCCGCGGCGGCGGCAGTGCTTGAAGCTTCAGCTGCGGCCCGGCGACGGACGGACCTTTTCAGGCGGGTAGGAGGTGGGAAAACGTGCAGTTTACCCGCCGGCGCGTATCACCGCGCCATGCAAAATCGCACACGCCAGGCGGAGTCCCCCGCTCCAGCATGCGAGCCTTGAACGTAGACCCGCTTCCACCTCCGGCGCCGGCCCGGGCTTGCGTTCGGGCACTCCGCTGCCTTCCCGAGTTGGGGGCCCCCTTCCTCTTGGAGCCTGATTTTCCGGGCGCCTGCGTCCAGAAACTCTGACGCTCCGTGAGACTGGATCCAGCGCCTTCTTCTACCAGATATCTAAGCCGCGTGAAAGCCAGAAGGGCCATGGGGACACCTGTGTCGGCCGGGGAAGCTGCGTATTTGTGCTTCCGGTGCAGGACGCCACCCTGCTTCGCGAGGTCGATCATCCCCACCTCCAGACCGACCTTCATGGCTGTGATAAGCACCTCGCGGACCTTGTCCTTGTGGTCCAGGAGCGTTTCATAGTGTCTACTTCCACTGATTTCTGTAACTGCTCAAGCTCCTCCCGTACTGTGCGCACCCTGTTCCTGCATACCGCCTGCGCTCCCTGCATGCCGTACTCGAGAGTCGCCATGAAAGCCGCAACGAACGTGGCGAAGTGCACTTCCGCAGGCATGTCCACCGGCTCCTGCCCGGATGGTAGCCGCTCGCGGAGCGGAGCGCCTTGTGTGTGTGTGTGTTCTTCACATTAAACCGTTCTTCTACTCGTCGACATCCAGCAAGCCCAGTGTCCGTGCTGATTCTTCACCGTAGAAAGATACGAGTTCCGTGGTCGCAGACTACGACACAGAGATAACACACCGTAATGCATTGATAGCCTACTCAATACCATGCCTTCGCACTAGGTGCGGCCGACACAACATACATACATACGCCAACAACCAAAATACACCATAAAGAAAGAGAAGCAACAAAGAAACCAAACCGAAAAAGAAAAAGAAAATGAGAAGAATCCCAAATAAATAAATAAAATGGGAAGCCAAAGCTCACACACATACTTACCCCGAGCATGAGCCAAAAGGGACGTGCAAGGGGGCAGAAACGCGAAGGAAAAAGGGAACTGCAATATGCATCCCGGTGAACACTTAACTAAGTAAAAAGAGAAATAATGAGTGGGCCAAAATACGCTTGTCACCCACCCACTATGTACTGTAGTACTTCGTTCATAAGGATAAGAAGGGGAAAATATAGGAAAAAGTTAATTCATGGAAAAAAATCAAAGCACCAAGCCAATACATACCTAACGGCCGCAGCAGTTGGCGGTACGAGTAGCAAAGAAAAGTCCAACCTATTAGTCGACCTGGTACCTTGCTACCCTATCTGCGGTCTCTCTGCTACTCTCTTCTACCGCGGTTTCCCTTCTACTCCTCCTGTTCCCCCCCCTGCCCCCATACACTTGTACGGTGTTCCTTCTACCCCTCCTGCTGTTACCCCTCCCCCCATTCCCTCTAACACTACCCGCAGCGGATGCACGGCGCTGTCTGCTCAGCTTTGCCTCAGCCTCGTGCCACCTGCCCATGAACTGCTCAGCTGCTTCGAGGATTCCCCGGTACCACTTTCCCGTCTGTTTTGCTTCAGTGGGCCATAGTGCGGTCCCAACTCCAAAGACTGGGGGGGAGTCTTCCGTTGATCCCTCGGTGGCTTTGAACACTCTAAGGTCCTCAGCAATGGCCCTAGGCCATGTCTTGGGCTGCCCGCCTGGTTTGTACATACGTAGAACTACTTACTTAGACCTCACTCTCTGAGCGTGCTGGGTTGGTATATCTCTGGCCTCTCAGAGCTCCTACTTGGAAATCGCCTCCTTTTATTACTTGCCGGACCTTTCCAGCGGGTCTCTGTTTTTGCTCCATTTCTCTTCGTACTTTCAGTCCTTCTTTCCTTTTTTCTTCAGTCCTTGTTTCCTTTTTTCTTCTTTCGTTGAGTGTGCGTGCGTGTACTCCGAGCACGGTTCCACGGGCGAGCGCGGCACCGTCGCGGGTGTCAGCGGGTGCTGGCGAGTAGAGGGGGAGTTGCAAGGAGCGCGACCGCCGTTTTCGTGGCTGGGTGTCGTGTGTGCCTCGAGACTCGAGAGAAGCATGAATGGGCTTTGTCTTGCCTCCGTTCGTGCTTTTTTATAGAGTACCTACGAGTATTTAAGAGTCGTTCGGGATTGTAAGATAATATTCAAGCAGTGCTTATTTTTGCGACCGGGCTGAAAACCACACTGGGAGGTACCCATGCTGAGCACCAACATTGTCGAGCTGGCTAACGACGTCCAATGTGAGCACCGGGCTTCACGCGGCGCGGGCGACGGGACTCAGTGTGGAAGAGAGGTAAGAAAGCTTTACCCGGACCGAATCGGTGGCGAGATGGTCGCGAGAGGGGCGGGCGGCGTACGAGGCTGAGAGAGAAGCTCTGCTGTTTGATTTTCTCTTTTTTCTTTCTTCTTTTTGATCGGTGTATAAGGTGTTCCAATCAGGTAGTAAATTATTACACGAAAGGGGACGGGGGGTTTTTTTCTTCAGAATTTTTCGGTTTAATTTTCATTGTTTTCGCTGTGCTGCTCTGCCGTGCTGTGCTTCATCTTTCGTGCATACGAGTGCAGACACAGAGCACATCGGAAGAAGAAAATAAGTACCCTACCTGGGGTATGTACGTACGTACGACATGTGCGCGAGCGTGGCGGAAAACCGCCCGCGATGCGAAGCGTATGTGGCGTCCGAGCTGTTTTCTCCTGAAGCATGGCGACGGGCTCTTGGCATTATCAAGTCGCCAGTTGGCCACCGTACAGTCATGAAAAAAACAATATTCAATCATGGACGTCCGTCCACTTCGCATACTTTGATGTACTTTTCCTCCCTGAGCGAGCGTGGCGGGCGGCGCAGGCCGCCCGCTGAGATAAGCGCCTTGTACATGCATGCATTCATTCATACATACATACATACATACATACATACATACATACATACATACATACATACATACATACATACATACATACATACATACATACATACATACATACATACATACATACATACATACATACATACATACATACATACATACATACATACATACATACATGCATTCATACATACATACATACATACATACATACATACATACATACATACATACATACATACATACATACATACATACATACATACATACATACATACATACATACATACATACATACATACATACATACATACATACATACATACATACATACATACATACATACATACATACATACATACATACATACATACATACATACATACATACATACATACATACATACATACATACATACATACATACATACATACATACATACATACATACATACATACATACATACATACATACATAGAACTACTTATAGATATCTCAACCTCGGAGCGTGCTCGGTTGGTACACCCCTGGCCTCTCAGAGCTCCCACTTGGGAATCGCCTCCGTTTATTACTTGCCGGACCGTTCCAGCGAGTCTTTGTTTTCTCCATTTCTCGTCGTACTTTCAGTCCTTCTTTCCTTTTTTCTTCTTTCGTTTCGTGTGCGTGCGTGTACTCCGAGCACGGTTGCGCGGGCGAACCCGGCACCGTCGCGGGTGTCAGCGGATGCTGGCAAGTAGAGGGGGAATTGCAAGGAGCGCGGTCGCCGCTTTCGCGCCTAGGCGTCGCGTGTGCCTCGAGACACGAGGGATGCATCAATAGGCTCTGTCTGGCCTCCATTTGTGATTTTGGATAGAGTACGTACGAGTATTTAAGGTTTGTTCGGGATTGTAAGATAATATTCAAGCGGTGCTTATTTTTGCGACCGGGCTGAGAGTCACAAGAGGGAGGTACCCCGAATGAGCACCAACATTGTCGAGCTTGAGTCGAGGTCCACGGTGAGCACCGGGCTTCACGTGAGGCGGGCGACGTGGCTCACTGTGGAAGAGAGGGAGGGAAGCTTTACCCGGACTGAATCGGTGGCGACATGGTCGCGAGAGGGGCGGGCGGCGCACGAGGCTGAGAGAGAAGCTCTCTGTAAGATTTTTTCTTTTTTTCATTTTTTTCTTTTTTTGACTGTGTAGGGAAATGTAGACTAAAAATGTTACGTAACAAACGCTACATGAATTTAAGGCTTACAAACTCGATTTCCACCACATTCTCCCTCACTAAACCTGACTTATCTCTCCTTGCGAGTAAGTCAGGAACCCCGATGAGATTCTGAGTATCCAAGTTTTGCCTCCGACTTTTCGGTACCGGACTCAGTATGGAATGATCGCATTGCTCATCGTTCCTTCCTAGGTGTTTTCCAAGTGAGTGAGTTTTACAGGTTCTTGAACATGAGATATTCCCTTTTTTTTTTTTTCGGGGGACGAAGGCGAGAATCGAACCACGGACCTCGCTCTTCAAAATCTCGCGTCCTGCCGACGACGCCATTGTAGGGAAATGTACACTAAAAATGTTACGTAACAAACGTTATATGAATTTAAGGCTTATAAACTCGATTTCCACCACAACTGGTGTAAGGTGTTCCACTCAAGTAGTAAATTATTACACGAAAGGGGACGGGGATTTTATTTCTTTTAGATATTTTCGGTTTCATTTTCATTGTCTTTGCTGTGTTGCTGTGCCGTTCGGTGCTTTATCTTTCGTACATACGACGAGTACACAGACACAGAGCATATCGAAAGAAGAAATAAGTACCCTACCTGGGGTATGTACGTATGTACGACGTGTGAGCGAGCGTAGCGGAAAACCGCCCGCGACGCGAAGCATATGTGGCGTCCGAGCTGTTTTCTCCTGAAGCATGGCGGCGGGACTCTTGGCATTATCAAGTCGCCAGTTTGCAGCTAACTACAGGGGCCATAAAAAAAAAAATCAATCATGGACCTCTGTCCGCTTCGCATAATTTGATGTTTCCTTCCTGAGCGAGCGTAGCGGGCGGCGTAGGCCGCCCGCGGAGCGAAGCGCCTTGTACATACTTACATTTACATTTATTATATATGTATATACAAGGTTCCCCTTCGGGATGTGGGTAGAGTGAAATCCCGGGGGCGTCGCAAGGCGAAAAGGGAGTCACAGGGAACACCCGTATAGCTATTCTTGGAGGAAACGGGAGCCATGCATGGACTAGGCCGTTTCCTATGCGGTTCGATTTTCGAGCTTTAGATTTTGACCCGATGGTATTTTCAGATATGAAGTTGGCAAATCGAAAGAGTCTACCTATGCGGAACGATCAGATTTATTGTGCGTGTAGAGGTTCCAGCAAACGCCGAGACCAACTGCTGTTATTGTGGTTTGGCGCCGCAAAGAGACGCGCAGGGTGCGCTGTCCTGCGCGTAGGACCCAAGCGTCCGAACCCGCGCTGACTGCCTCTGGTCTGGCAGCGAAGAGACGTGGCGAGTGCGCTAGAGTCACAACCTTTCTTGGTATTTTGTGTTCCATTTTGTGACCGACTGCTGCTGCTGCTGTACAGCAGTGCGGTCTACGAGTGCGTATCCACGGAGAGGCGCGTGCCGAGTGCGCTTCTCTTGGTCTAGGCCCAAGCCCGCGCCAGCCGACTCTAGTCTGGCCACGGAGGGACGCGCCGTCCGCGCGCCGGGCGTGAAGCAACGTTGCTATACGGCAGCTGTATCACCATCCAACTCATCGATCGTTCTGCTGCTGTTTGGTCGTGGATAACATCTTAGAGCACATGCCATTTTTCGATTATATAAATTTTGAAATACGCCAGCTGTGAGTTCGACTATTTAAATAGTTGATACTCAACTTTGCAAGCTGCGTAATACGTCTCGTCGATATTCCATTTTTACCGAATTTTACAAGTATTGTGATAAACCGAACGCGCGTATTCAATATGATTTGGAAATCTGATGACCCAGGTCGTCGGATTTCGGGCCAAAATCCGACGACTTGGGTCATCGGATTCTCAAATCGAAAAAAAATCCGGTCAGATTTTGCATATATATTCGGACTGCATAAGCAGGGTCATTCTTTTTTTAGATCGAAAAATACATCGAAATCGAACCGCATAGGAAACGTTTTTTTTTTTTTTTTTTTTCCGCGTGTTGCTCGAAGCAAAGAAGAGTAATATTTTTTTTTGTAGTCGGCAAGAACTAAGTACTACTCTTTCTGTGGTGGATACTACACTACTACATGCACGCGGTAACATGGGTTGACTACTATATATACCGTCACTTTACACCGATACCACTAGTCTACTGCGCAGATTTGATGTAGTATACAGTAGGTAGAAGCAGCATACACTCTACAAAATACTGTCTTGTACACTACTACTACTCGTACTACTACAGCAGTATAACTACTACCACTACTACGACTACTAACTATACTCCAAAGTACTATACTGCTGACCAAACTCTCATACACATATACACACAACCTCAGAGAGGTCAAATAACCACGCGGTATACCATGGATTGGGGCATGACTGTGCTATATGTAATGCTGTATTATTACTATCATATACCAGGTATACACCACCACCAGTAATACGTAGATGCAGTATCGGTAGAAGCAGCATATACAGATACTGTAGTACCTACTACACTATTAATAGTAACTAATGTTGTTCCTATCGTACTAGAACTTCGATATAACGGCGACGTAGCGTGCAAGCGGTACCATGAGTTGGGATCATGACTACTATACTGTTACTGTTAAAGTACACCACTGCAACTACTACGCAGATAGATGTACTGTAGTAGAGGTAGAAGCAGCATGCACGCCACAAACTACCTGATACTATACTATTTAATACTACGACTATTATAGAACTACTTATAGATATCTCGATCTCTGAGCGTGCTCGGTTGGTCCCTGGCCTCTCAGAGCTCCCACGTGGGAATCGCCTCCTTTTATTACTTGCCGGACCTTTTCAGCGGGCCTTTGTTTTCTCCAGTTCTCTTGGCACTTTCAGTCCTTCTTTCCTTTTTCTTCTTTCGTTTCGTGTGCGCGCGTGTACTCCGAGCACGGTTCCACGGGCGAGCGCGGCACCGACGCGGGTGTCAGCGGATGGTGGCGGGTAGAGGAGGGGTTGCAAGGAGCGCGATCGCCGTTTTCGTGGCTAGGTGTCGCGTGTGCCTCGAGACTCAAGGGAAGCATGAATGGACTCTGTCTGGCCTTCTGGTGTGGTTCCGGTTATACTATGTACGATTATATAATGTTCGTTTTGATATGCAAAATAAAGTTCAAGCGGTGCATATTTTTGCGACCAATTTGAAATTCAACCAGAGAACAACGCAATCTGAGCACCAACATTGTCGAGCTGGCGAACGAGGTCCACGGTTAGCACCTGGCTTCACGCGAGGCGGGCGACGGGGCTCACTGTGGAAGAGAGGGAGGAAAGCTTTACCCGGACCGAATCGGTGGCGAGATGGTCGCGAGAGGGGCGGGCGGCGTACACGGCTGAGAGAGAAGCTCTGCTGCTTGTTTTTTTTTCTGTTTGACCGGTGTAGGGTGTTCCAATCAGGCAGTAAACTATTACACGAGAGGGGACGGGAATTTTTTTTCTTTCCGAAATTTTCGGTTTCATTTTCATTGTTTTTGCGGTGCTGCTGTGCCGTGCTGTGTGCTTTCTCTTTCGTACATACGAGTACAGAACTATAGAGCATATATCAAAAGAAGAAGATAAATACCCTGCCTGGGGTATGTACGTACGTACGATATGTGAGCGAGCGTAGCGGAGAACCGCCCGCGACGCGAAGCGTGTGTGACGTCCGAGTTGTTTTCTCTCCTGAAGCATGGCGGCGGGACTCTTGGCATTATCAAGTCGCCAGTTTGCAACTACAATCATGAAAAAAAACTATATTCAATCATGGACCTCTGTCCGCTTCACATAATTTGATGTACGTTTCCTTCCTGAGCGAGCGTAGCTGGCGGCGTAGGCCGCCCGCGGAGCGAAGCGCCTTGTAATTTTGATGATTTTGTAAGACGTACAGGCTACATTTTCTATACGGTTGAGGGTATCTATCTACTACCACTTCTGTTGGCCAGGCAGAAGCAGCATGCAGAGGTAGACGGACCGAGGGGGCCAGTTTCGTGCTTACGTACGTGCTCGGTGTGAGGTATGCAGTGTACGTCAAAGGGCTCAGGTGAAACATGTGTGACGCTCGACAGCTCGACAGACGTGTATTGCTGTAACAGTTGCTGTATTTAATGCTGTATCTGGTGATTGATGCTAAGTGAGGTTGATATAAAATCGGGCGATTTCAAAATTATTGAGATTTTCAACCCAGAGAAAAATTACCAGAGGACATTCCCGTGCTCGTGCGGGATTGATTATTATTGACTGCTCACCACGACCGGGTAGTGTTGCAGCGCCGACAGTGCTTCGAGGCAGGAGGATAATACGGCGCGAGACAGCTGTTCTGATCAGTGTCACGCGTCGGGTCTAATCGATAGGCAGAGGGCAAGCTTTGGTTAGCATCCTCTGGGCGGATCTTATAGGGGCAGGGAGGATCCCCGGTGTGGGAACGCCTTCGGTCTCGGGTACAGGGCCAGTAACGAGGTTCCGGGACCACCCGGTGTTTACAAAACACCACCAAGTGAAGAAAGAAAGTCCCAAGTGATCTGTGATACCTGTCCTATCGACCCCCAGCCCCTTGGGCCCTGCCGTGCCCGTCGTGCCCGTCATCGTGTATGTGGTGCTTCGTTGAGTGTTCACGCTGACTGCTTGCATCTATCGCATTGCATCGATCCACGTTCTGTGTGACCCGATCATTACTGCTTGAAGGCACTTCCTCGAACTCCCAAACGACAGGTGAGCCGGCCTCAGAGATCTAACGGGCGCAGGTCCTTCTTACGGTCTGAGAGCTGTACCCTGCTGTAACATGGTGAACCCAAGTAGATCGAAGTGCATTGCAGGAGATCGGAGTGTCTAGAAAACGATTGCAGGGGATCCGAAGAGTTTGCAAAATCGGGGGAATGATGCTGTCATGCATGCTCATGCGTCACCTCACATTCATCTCGTATATTAGTCATATACACTTGTACACCCACATTCGTATGCGTGTAAAAACCCGCATGTTTTTGTTTTGCCCGCCTGGCAATATGGCCATACTTGCAATGCTGTTATGTGTGCACGCTGCCAATGGCGCTCCGCCTGTTCGTTCTGTATTGCTTTGAAGATATGTGCTCGGTCAATGCATGCAGGCATACTCGTTGCTCGTGCTCCGTCTGCCTGTTGCCCGTGCTCGTTTGTCTGCTCATTGTTCATGATCACCCACATGTACGTTCGTTAATAAATGACTGCGTGCTATTGACCACATATCATCTTCAAAAACAAATGCACACGACAGGTGTCGATACAGACCAAAGGCGCCGTACGTACTAATACACGCATAGTCTCGTATGCCGTTCGCCCGGGTTAGGTGACACCGGTAACTAATCATGTAGAACCTATTGCTGTAGTGATGCCGTCCAAGAGCGAGGTCATTTATAACACATTTTTTGACGAACACGTAACTCGCTTTCAGGCCAAGCATGGACCAAGAATTTGAAAACACCAACATTATTTTTCTTTTTCAGGACAAGTCTGCTCACCTGACACGCAGACAATCTCAAACAACACAAAGGCTGTGAACGATGCTGACCGAATGCGAATATATGTTCAAAATACAGAGCCGCCGCCGCAGCAAGAAGGGGAGGTCGGTACGGAGCCAGCAACAGTTCCCGTCGCCAGAACGTCAAATGGAACGGCCGTCGTCGCTCTCCCAACAGAGGCAGCAGCTGCCACAGCACCAGCAGCAGCCGCCGCAGCAGCAGCACCAGCACCAGCAGCAGCAGCTGCAGCTGCAGCTGCAGCTTCAGCAGCACCGGCAGCACCAGCAGCAACGGGTGTCGGCGCAGCCCCTGCGCCCGGCACCGGCAACAAGCCTGGCACCACACCCGATTGGCTAGGCAGCGCATCCATGGTGTATTACTGTAAGACGGCCTGGGGGGTGTACTCGATAGGAGAGATGTACTCGATCTCATGCATGGCCGTAGTCGTATGACCATAGACCCTCGCATCCCTACACTGCCGGGACAGAGCATGTCGGCTTTTCACCGACCAGGCAGACATTGCTTGCACCAAGCGCGAAGCGCCGTGAGGTGTCCGGCGAGTCGCATGAAGGGTGAGCTGCATCCTACTAAGAACCGCTTGTGAGGCGGACTTGCATATGGATGACAGCTTCAATGAGTTAGTTTAATTTCCGGTGTGGCCACTTCCAGAGACAGCAATGGGAGTACTATGTAACTGCCTCTTGGGTGCCTTACCTTCAACAGTACGTGATACGATCAATTCTCTTGTGCAGAGTAAAGGTTCTTTACTTCGCACAAAATGATCTAACTAGATGACCAGCTGTGGGCGACCGCCAATAAAAAATAAAAAATAAGAAAACTGTACCCTGGATGTCTAGCTCACGTAGTGAGCGGCATGTTTTACAGTGTCGTTGCCAACTGACGCCAACCCAACCCATGTATAATATATACATAATAGGAGGGTAACATGGGGGGGGGGATATTCTCGCGCACATTACTCGCCCACGCAGGCGCCCCAGGCGCAAATGTTACGCCAGCCACAGCTCGCACCAACGGCGTACGTCGGGCAGCATGGAGCACCATACCAGCACTACCCCCTTCCTACCCCCTGGATCTGGCAGTCGAGCCAAAACGCACAGCCGCCCCAACCGACGGGGGTATCACCGCCACAGACCGCAACCCACCTGGGGGCATTGGAACCCAGCAGTTCGAAAGAGGCCCAAAGGGTCGTGAGCAAGATCGTAGGCGACATGGGACTGATAAAAGGTCAAGATGGTTTCGTGGGACTGGTTGTGGCACCTCAGGGCGAGCTCTCTTGGAGGAACGATCCAGTGCTGTTCGTCGACAAGCTTACTAAGATCATGTCACAGGTCGAGGGGGCGGCGTGGGCCATGCCCCAAGACCAGTTCTCCACCGATGGGGTCAATCCTGCCCGGCCCCGAGCAGATAGGCTGACGCCGTAGAGAGTCGAGTGCTTTGGAAAACTCATCGCAGACACCCTGGCGACACGCCATCTGATGCGCCCGCACTCTACGGTGGAGGTACCTCTCGTACAAGGGGGTTTTTGCCACATTCCCTTCGAGGAAGTCACGACGAAGGAGTGGTGCCGGATCCTGGTAGCCGAGGTAGCGCATTCAGGGCAGGCGCAGAAGAGGGCTGAGGTGGCGCTCACGGAGATAAAGCTTATCCAAGGGGAGTCGTGGATGGCCGCAGCCCGCCGGCTGGTGCTGCATGTTCACGCGGCAACAGCAGACGAGGCGAGGCCGCACACGTCGGAAGAAGTCCACTTTTGGAGGTACGTGTTGGGGAGGAAGGTGGCGGAGCTCTGTGAACGAGCGGTAAACCTATTCTTTACCAGCGCCTCCGATCGCAATGGGATGGAATCCCTCCTTATCCAGGTGGGAACTGAAGTTAAGCAATATCTCACTCCGGTACGCGTGGACGCCGGTAAACCTCTGGATCCGTACATGGTACACCGCGGAGAAGTCTCTCACGGCATATTCTACGGCTTGATCGATGCACTGCCCACCCGGTACAGTCGCTACCCCCTAGCCGCGGCACCCCTGACGGGACGGAGCCGAGGCAGCGTAGCGGGCTAACGCAGAGTCAGCGGCTGCCCCTGGGGCAGAACGAGACGAGGGGGTTTCCGTCGGGGGAAGAATGGGGGGAAAGAGGTAAACCGCACACCAGGGAACCACCCAAGGCGTGAAGGAAGAAGGTAGAGGCGCTCCAGGACAGCGCGTGCGCGGCGCTGGCTGCTGTAGACGGGGAATTATCCTCTGAGGGCGAGGAGGAAGAAGGGGAGGACGTGGAGGAGGAAGCGTTTGACGATCGCCCAAACGTCGCGTCCTTTTCCAACGTCCGCGCTTCCACCCCGGGTGCACATGGAACCCCGTTTGTAAGCCGCAAAGGTGACTAAAACGACCGCCCGGGCAGTAGGAACCGAGAAACAACGGACCGCAGGGAGGAATGGGACGAACTACCGAGCCCGGATGCCGAAGACAAGGTGATTATCGACGCCTTGCGCCAACGAAAGGTCTGCTTTTTTCATGCGAGGGGTTCCGACTGCCCCCACAAGAGCGCTGCCGGTGGAGGAAGGTGCCGCTTCTCGCACGACGACGACGTCGTGCCGTACGGATTGTATCCCCGCAAGACCACCCCGACGCAAGCCCTGCAGCTAGAGCCTGGTATGCTTACGGCACTCGAAATGCTGAGCGCGTACACGGCCGAGGAGGGCGGAGCCGCCGCAGGTGCCTCGCGTGTCTTGCGGGCCTGAAGACGCGCCCCAGGGAGTTCTCTCATGGGGAACAGCAGCCAAAGTGAGCAACAAACGCGGGGTCGGGAGGAAGAGGAGGAGAGACTCAGTACCTACAACGCCGCTTCGACAAAGGGCGGGGGGGGGGCGCTAACAACGACGAGGCCGTCCCGGCGCAGCAGTACAGCAACTTCGCGTTGAGCGCCCTAGATGTGGACACCCCAAGCAGCGTGGCGGCCATGGGAACGGGGGCTAAGCAGGTGTGGGTGCGCGCATTCGTGTGGCACCACACTAGAACCAGTTGCCGCATTCCTGTGGAGGTGCTGGTCGACACGGGGGCAGGGGGTGGAAATTACTCTTCCGCGGCATTCGTACGCTCCGTCGAACGCAGTGGAAGAGGGGGGCAATCGATGATGAGCCCGAAGAGACAGGGGTGGTTGAGGGCAGCCAACCCCACGAACAGCGCAGTCCCGCCAATGAAAATTTCCGGGTCGTGCGAGCTCCCGTTGGTGTTCAGCCCAGAGGACAGGGTGCGCAAGGTACTGGTGCGGGTGGTGGAGGATCTCCCGTACGGCCTTATCATAGGAGCAGCGTTCCTGGGAAAGAATAGCAGCACTATCAGCTTCGCCGCCGGGGGAGGTTTACAAACCGGCACCAGAGTCACCTTGGGTGCCCTTCATCTCGTCAACAGGAGCCTCCTCGTCAAAAATGGCGGAGCGGAAGGCGGTGAGCTGGCATGCGTCTGTCCAACCGAGCAGAGCAGAAGTAGAGCCAGTGGCGACCGGGAACACGGCAACGTGGGAGCATTTTTGCGCCGTCAAGCCACCCTGTGGAGAGGGAGAGTCGGCGGAAATAACCGAGCCGCGCACACAACTAAGCGAGGGCTCAGCGGCCTGGGAGGACGATGGCACCCTACAATGGGAACTACGTCCAGCCCGACATACGGTGGTACCGGGTTTCGTCAGCGCGCAGGTGGACGCTTATGCCAAGGGAGTCCAGCCCCAAGACAGGCAGCTGGTGGTAGTGGAACCGAAGGCTTCATACGACATGGAGACGGGGGCAGAGTTGGGGATCGCGCGCGGGGCGCAGTGGTGGCACCCCGGAACGCCGCTCCAGTGCAAAGTGGTGAACCGTTCAAAAGTACCCTTAGCGCTGAAGCAGGGCGGGGTCGTTGCTCGGATTTACGCCGTCAACACGAGGGACAAGGAACGGATGCGGATGCTATTAGACCCCGTCGTGCAGGCAGACGGCACATCGAAGATGAAGGAACAGTCAGTACTGGTGGCGCCGGAGGAACGCGCGGGTGAGGGGGCGGACGTCGACGGGGTGGACTTGTCGTTGACCAACATCGCTCAGACGAGTGCCCCCTTGAAGGAAGCCCTGATTCGAGCGTTGGAGAACTACCGCTATGTGTCCCCGGTGAACCCGAAGATTGACCCGGCCTGCAATCGAGCTAAGTTGCAGCTTCCGCTGACTGACAACAGTTGCACGCCCCACGCAGCAGAACAGAGACGGTATTCGCCCGAGGAAATGGCCATGATCCGGAGCGAGGTGGCGAAGCAACAGAAAGCAGGGACGATTCGCCGGTCGCAGTCAGCGTGGGTAGCAAACTGCATCGTTGTGGCAAAAAAGGATGACACGGCGAGGGCCTGTCAGGATTATCGAGGGCTGAACGCGTTGCTGGAGTCCAATAGCGGAGGGCTGGGGGATATCGCAAGCATCTTCGACAACATGAAGGGCGCCACGTGCTTCACGTCCATTGATCTAGCGTCACGTTTCACCCAGTTGGAAATTGCCGAGGAAAACAAGCATAAGACCGCATTCGTGACGCCCATGGGGAGCTGTGGGAATTCAACCGGTGCGGTTTTGGGCTGAAGACCCTTCCTTCCGGCTTTGCGGCCTATGTGGGGGAGGCTCTGGGTCCGCTAAAAGGAAAAGGCGTGCAGAACTGGCTTGGCGACATCATCATCCACACCAAACACGTCGAGGGACATGTGGGCCTGGTGGAGAAGGTGCTGGCGCGGCTCCAGCAATTTGAGTTGTCGGTGAACCTGGCCAAATCGACTTGGTGCGCTCCGCAGCAGGAATTCGTCGGCATGGTTGTCAGCAGACTGGGCGTACAACCGTCGAAAACGAAGATAGAAGCAGTGGCCAGACTCTCTCGCGCTAACACTGTGGAAGAGGTGAGGTCACTTTTGGGCATGGGCAGCTACCTCAGGAAGTTTGTGCCCGGATACAGCTCGATCGTGGCGCCTATCTCGGACCTGCTCAGGGACAAGCGGTTCGCGTTAAAAAAGGCCAGGAGGCTCCAGGTGCCGTGAGGGGTGGATCAGGACAAGGCCCTGAAGGTGCTGATTGAGCTCCTCGCATCGCCATTGATTTTGGCGTTGCCCAATTGGGAGGCCACGTTTCAACTGCATACGGACGCCAGCGAGCTAGGTGCGGGAGCGGCGCTTGCGCAGGATACCAGGGGAGAGGAACGTGTCGTTGGATACGCGAGCCACCGGTGGTCAAGGACGGATGCCAAACGGTCCGCAACCGAACGTGAGGTGATGGCAGTGTTGTGGGCCATCCAGCATTTCAGGCCGTATTTGTGGGGAAGGAGATTCGTTCTCACCGACTGCTCCGCGCTCACGTGGCTGTTCAAGAGCCAGGCCCTCTCGTCGAAACTCCACCGGTGGGCGCTCAGGTTGATGGAGCACGACATCGACCTCCAGTGGCGACCGGGGGCAAACCACCAGCTGCCGGACGCCCTCTCGAGGCTGCCGCCGAACGACGCGCCGCGCATCGACATCGATGACCCATTCCCAGACGATCCCTCCACGAGGACCACGTACCGGGGCCCCAAGGGACCGGTGCTCGACGGCGTACTGCTCAGCGAACTGGGGGCAGACGAGGTGAACAAGACAACGGGAGAAAACGCGGCGGTTGCGGCAAGCGTAATTTTTACCCCAGGCAGAGCCGTCGACGCAGACACTGAGAGAGCCGCCACAACGTCCGCTGCCGAGGAGCATCCTGTCGCCGTGGTACTCTGCTGCGCGGGGGGAGGTGGTCTCATGGCGGCGAAGGAGATGGTCGCAGTCAAGGGTGCCACCGACCACGACTGGAAAGCGCTCGAGTGTGTTAGGGAGAACGGGTTGGACCAAGGAGTTCGACTGGTGAGAGCGGAACCAGGGGAGGAAGATTGCAAAAGGCTCTTGAACTACTTGAGCCCGAGCGTCGTGATGGGAGATGCATCCAGAAAGTCAGGCCAGCGGGGGCCCGGTGGAGCAGCAACCTTGGCAACGAATATCGTGAAGGCCTTCATTGATTCGACGGCCAGGGTTCTCCTGCTGGAATGCTACCCGAATCTACTTCGATCGACGGAGTGGGGGCAGATAGCGCTGCCTGCGTTGAAGGAAGCGGCATGTACGGTGGAGACAGTCGAAATGGCGGCGGACATCGTGGGGGTTCCGTCGGGGAAGAGGAAGGCATTCGCTGTCGGCGTGAGGAGCGGGAGGCCCGAAAGGGAAGGTGAGAGACTAAGGGAATGGAGGAGGGAGATAGAAAGGCGCGACCCAGGGTGCACATCTCTAGGTAGATTCTTGGGGAGGAGGGGAACCTACTTCCTCAAGCGAGGCGTGGAAGAGAGGGGGGGTCTTTCCTTTTGACGATGCAATCATTTCCGTTACTCGAACGCACATCATGGGCGAGAAGCTCCCCGAAGGAACGTACACACCGCACCCCTCGGACGCAAGCGATATTAACCAAGCAGACGAGCTGACTTTTGCGGAATACAAAAAACTCGCCACCGGACCAGCGGACTACCGAGTGCCCCCAACCGTCAGCAAGGGAGCAGCGGCCGCGATATTGGCGGACTTTTCATTGCCACCTATGGCGAGAGAGGCCTTGTCGGGGTTGTGGGCAAAGGGGCTGTTGATAGACAGAGCCAGAGGGGGCAGTCCCACGGAACTAAATCCCTGGAAGGCTTGCAGGCGCTCTTCGAGGAGGACATAGCCGAGGTAACGCCGGCGGTCACGAGGTCCAGAGCGGGCGTAGCGGGAGGAAGGTCAACAGAGCAGCATGCGCAGATGCCAATGCCGCTTGCTACACAGTCGACCCTGTCAGCACTGCCGTCGTCATCGCAGGTACAACCCACGGAAAACTTGCCGCCACAGTCCAGAGCACAGCCCCAGCCGAAGCGGCGAGCACCGAGAGCGGAATACTCGGAATACCCGGGACCCCTTTCTTCCATGGTCGACCAGGTAGCGGAAGTGCTGCGTGATAAGCCACGACTGGTGTAACGGCAACGGGAGGACGCGCGACTTGGCCCCATTTGGGGCAGATTGCGAGGAAGAGGTGACAGGCAGTCATCGGAAGGGACGGCGAACTACGTTCTCGACGACAACGACTTCTTGTGGAGCGCGCCTCGGGGGGAGGCACCGAAGTTGGCCATTCCGAGAGCATTAGTGCCAGGGGTGCTGGCACTCGTGCACAGTACCTACGGCCACCCGGGAGTTGCGCGGATCCTCCTGCTGATTAAAGGCAAGTACGGATGGTCGACAGTAGCCCAGGACATCAGGGAGTACGTACTGTCGTGCGGTTGCAGGAGGAGAAAAAGGGCCCGGAGCCAACGCGTGGCCATGATGCCTGCTCGGTTATTGTGGCCTTGGGAAGTGCTTGAGATGGACCTCCAGGACATGAAGCAGGTATCCAGCGCAGAGAATAGGTACCTGCTGGTAGTGGTGGATCGGGCCAGCCGGTTCCTGTTTGCGTACCCGCTGGAATCTAAGGATTCGGTGGGAGTGGCAAGGAAACTCCTGGAGCTGTTACTCACGTTTGGCGTGCCGCTGTCGGTTAGGAGCGATGCCGGGGGGGAGTTCATCGCTAAGGTGGTCGCCCACCTGTGCCAGTGGCTGAGGGTGGAGCTGGATCATGGCCCTGCTGACCACCCTCGTAGTCAAGGAGCCGTGGAAAGGATGGAGGGGTGGCTTCAGGAGGTCTTGGCGGAGCTTTGCAAATCTTGGCCGGCAAGGTGGGACGAATATGCAAGCGCGGCTTGCTGGATTCAAAGGACTACGCCGGACCCGCGTCTCCCATCAGGTGGGACGCCCTTCAAGATTCTGTTTGGTCGTGATGCGCGCACAAACTTGGATGCTCTTACTCCTGCGCTGGACGGTGAAAATTTCCGCACTGGGCTCGACAATTTCGTGGCGGAGAGACACCAGACGTTCATGGAACTGCGGGCAATGTTGAAGAAGCGCCAGGAGGACAAGAACAAGCGATGCGTACGCCACAATGCGGCTATTAGGCGATACTCTCCAGGCGAAGGGGCGCGAGTGGGAGACCTGATGCTGGTAAAGGAGGCAGACAGCAAGATGGCGCGGGAGGGCACTCACGTCAAACTAGCACATGAACACTGGACGGGGCCGTGGCGGGTGACAGCCATTGCACAGCCGGGTATCAGCTACCAGGCGACAATGAGCGGCCGCTGGACCCGGAGGAGGACGGTTTCGGCGGCCAACATTAAGGAATTTCACGTGCGGCCGGAGCATCTGCGACATCCCTTTGAGGACGAATTCGCGCATCTGGCATGGGGCGCGGACTTGGGGTTGGCAGACACCTCGACGGTGGCGGTGCCGCTCTATACCCTGACGGACCGGCGAGTCATGGAGAGCACGGGGACCGGGTGGGAATGGCAGTACCGAGGCCGTTACCAAAGTGGGGTGGAGTCAAAGTGGCTACCTGAATAGGAAGTAAGGGACAGCATCACAACTCTGCAGCTCGACGTCTTCCATGCCCTCTGGGAAGTGTACAAGGGAAAGGATTGCCGCCCCCGGCCGCGGGAACCACTACCGAAAGAAGAGCGTGACCAGGGGCTGCGAACGAGAGCGCTGCAGGACTTCCCGACGGGGACGCAGGTCAGGCGGTCGTTTGCTGGAACTGATGGGGTGAGTCGAGCGGCGATAGGAAAGGTGTACGACTTTAGGGAGCCGTATTGGCGAGTGAGATACCCTGACGGAGATTGGGAGGAGCTTAACCGCAGCGAAGTGACTCGCGGGGTCGAGGAACACCGGAGCGCCGCGGGCCAGAGATGACCCCCGTCGGCAACAGGCGGGGAACGGAAGCGGTGAGCCGATTAGCATGGGGGGAAGAAGAAGCATTCGGCTGCTGGGGGGGGGGGGGCGTTTTGCTCCGGCGCATGCTGCGTCGGGCAGGGGGGGTGTTGCAGCGCCGACAGTGCTTCGAGGAAGATAATACGGCCCGAGACAGCTGTTCTGATCAGTGTCACGCGTCGGGTCTAATCGATAGGCAGAGGGCAAGCTTTGGTTAGCATCCTCTGGGCGGATCTTATAGGGGCAGGGAGGATCCCCGGTGTGGGAACGCCTTCGGTCTCGGGTACAGAGCCAGTAACGAGGTTCCGGGACCACCCGGTGTTTACAAAACACCACCAAGTGAAGAAAGAAAGTCAAAGCCAAGTGGTCTGTGATACCTGTCCTATCGACCCCCAGCCCCTTGGGCCCTGTCGTGCCCGTCGTGCCCGTCATCGTGTATGTGGTGCTTCGTTGGGTGTTCACGCTGACTGCTTGCATCTATCGCATTGCATCGATCCACGTTCTGTGTGACCCGATCATTACTGCTTGAAGGCACTTCCTCGAACTCCCAAACGACAGGTGAGCCGGCCTCAGAGATCTAACGAGCGCAGGTCCTTCTTACGGTCTGAGAGCTGTACCCTGCTGTAACAGTAGGTTTCCCAGCCTATAGCACCGAAAAAAAAAGAACACGAGTCCACAACCACTCGGTTGTTCGACCTGGTGAACGCTGCACACACATACTATACGAATACTGCTGTTGTACTGCTGTTGTAGTGCGCACCGTGGCTGGGCGTTGCTTTTGAAGTACGGCAGAAGTTCGTACGAATCGTCGTCCTGCCCCTGCGCAGCATCCAATAATAAAGTTGCACCTTTCTCGAGATTATGTATGTGTTCGTTCCTACTTCCTAGGTCTACAGAAATCGCGGCCCACACACACACAAAAAAATGCGCTATCCGTGGCCGCCACAAAAGGGAGAGTTTGATGAACGACTGTTGCTGTGCCGCGGCTGCCTCTGTAGAGAGCTCAAGGGACGGTGATGTGATCAGACATGATACAGCAACAGCCAGCAGCAGACAAAAATCTTTAAAACTTGTGGGGTCTCCATTGTCCTGCTTGGTTCTAGCAGGTCGGAATGACTCCCGGTAGTTATTTGCCAGAATTCTCGACTTCGGAGGCCCAGAGCAAGCGCCACGGACCTCGGCCGCGGCTCGCATTTGCGCCGTTGTGTGCGCGCGGGCTCCCTGTGTGCCACGCAGCCTAGAGTACGAGAGAAGACCCGCGGCGCCGGACGAGGAAAGTAAAGTATTCGGGAAAAAAGCCCATTTTATACAACGTAATATTTAAGTACAAACATACACATAGATAGGTACAAACATAAATACTACTATTAATATTTAATACACACATAGTAATACATACATGCCATACATAGATACATAATGTATAAATAAATACATAGATACACACAAACATACAAACATACATACACATGTTACTTGGTACCAAACGGTCGTTTTTTCCGGAATAGTTCTCTTCTCTCGTTTGGCCGCGGGTCTTTTCTCGTGCTTCCTGCTGCGGAGCCCGCAGGGGGGCGGCGGGGAAAGAACTGTGCAAGCGTTTGCCCCGACTGGACGCCGTGGTGCGTGCTCTAGGCCGTCAAAGTCGCGAAATCTGGCAAATAACTGCGGGAAACTGTTACGACGTGCTAGAGCCGAGCAGACCCATGGGAAACCCCGAGCTGTGATTGTTCCACATTATATAAATTTGCACTTCTCTACTGCTGGATGGTGATTATCAAGTACCGCAGCAAGCAGCCCGCAAAGGCTAGGCAGTCAGGGTACAACAGCCGCGCTTCAAGACCTTATTTTCGTGACAGCCACGAACGGTGCTGCTGCCGCGTGTGTGTGAGCGTGTGTGTGCGTGTGTCTCGTGCTCGTCGCGCTCGAGCAATCGAGTGATCGTGACCTCGTCTTCTTTTTTTGCGGTGCAATAGGCTTCAAAACCTCCCCGAATCTTCGTATTGTTAGCTGCAAAAATATTGTTCTTCTTGCTTTCCGCTGCAACCGTAGCAGAACACAGTAGTGCTGCTCGAGCTCGTGCTGCTGCAGCGGTACACAGCAGCACACAACAACAGGCGTACGAGTGCTGGTCGAATCGAGTGCTCGTGTGCTCGTGACACGAACGGTGCTGCTGCGTGCGTGCCACGAACGGTGCTTCTGCGTGTGTGTGAGCGTGTGTGTGCGTGTGTCTCGTGCTCGTCGCGCTCGAGCAATCGAGTGATCGTGGCCTCGTCTTCTTTTTTTGCGGTGCAATAGGCTTTGAAACCTACCCGAATCTTCGTATTGTTAGCTGCGAAAGTATTGTTCTTCTCGCTTTTCGCTGCAACCGCAGCAGTACACAGTGCTGCTCGAGCTCGTGGTGCTGCAGCAGTCCACAACAGCACACAACAACAGGCGTACGAGTGCTGCTAGAGTCGAGTGCTCGTGTGCTCGTGACTGCTTGGCCCTTCTCAAGGCATTCCCTACTCGTGAGAGCCACGAACGATGCTACTGCGTGTTTGTGCGTGTATCTCGCGCTCGTGATCAAATAGGAACAACCGCACGCCAAACGGAGACGACTCAGACGACGACGGTAGCGACAGCAACAACTCCAACTCAAGCCAACCCAACAACGGTAGTCTCAACAGTCATGGGCATTGGTCCATCGTCAACGAAGTTGGAGGTGGCGCTTGCTTGCTAAGATGCATTGCCCGCCATCTCTTCGACAACCCTCTATTTCATTTCATAGTGTGACACCGTACTACTTGCTCTCATGTCTCAACGCATGCAAGACGAACTGCCTGGTTCCGGGGGAAACTCATCCCACCAAGTTCTTGCCTCCGGGATAAACGAAGAGTACATCAAGATTATTATGGGTCACCTCAAACACAGTACTAAAGTGTTCAACATTAGCTTCAGCTCATGGCAAATCCGACCGCATCTGCAACACATACCGAAATCGCAGCCGCCAACCAATTATACAACATCCAAACCCGTAAAACGCTCGCTGGCCATCCATATCCGATACCGCCTGATGCAAAACACATGGGACGTTTTATATAGCAACAAACATTATTCCACTTTATAGTACAACAACCCCTGATCACTGATCACCTAATAAACTCACCAATCACTAGACGTACCCATATTTTGTCCTTTTGTGCTACACCCTGCGCCAACAGGTCTTATAACAGCCTCGCAGTTGTTCTTGGACCATATAGGAAGCCTTGCCGACTGTATTGCTCAAAGGAAAGCGAAGTACTCAGCAGCTTGATGCTGAGTACTTCGTTTTCCTTTGAGCAATATAGTAGGTCATGCTTCATACACCAAGACATGCGAGAGCATCGATGGCTAATAGACTACTCTTCGCCTTTAGCAATACAGCAGTGTCCCTTCACTCGTCCAAGATCATTTTTACTCTAAAAAGAGGTGCAATGGCTTTTTACCTGCGTCTCCCTTTTCAACTTGCGACACCCCCCGGATTTCACGCCGCCCACACCCCGAAGGGGAATCTCGTAATAACATATATACTATGTAATGAAAATTAAAAAACACATAGTTCCATGTCTGTACACACGTGGCGGGCATTCGGCCACTTCCAAAAACCCTCCACGAGACAATTTGACCCTCCAGAGGGCGAGGTCACGAGGTCACTCTCCAGAGAAGGAAGAGAAAAGAAATAAATGAAAATCACATAATATATAGATAGACACAACGGGAGGGGGGGAGGGGGGAAGCGCAACCGTACTGATACAGCTGTCGACGAATGCAGAAACGAAATGATAGATCGGGTGCCTAGGTATCGGTTAGACTAGCTCTTATAGAATGTTGCCTGTAGCTCCCTCTCTTTCGTGTCGCTTCGTCCGCGCAGCAGATATCTGTCCTTCCTGAGTACGTACGCTGTCCGTCTGGCAGCCTTTCTGAAGTCCTTGCGTCGTTTGTATTCTGTTTTCACCTCAAATTTTTGTTTTTTTTTGTTTATTGTCTTTTTGCTCTTATTTGTTGGTCCTGCTTGTGTTGTGTTGTTGTGTTCTCGCACCCGGCACGCTGACATTTCACTTGCTTGACACTTTAATTTGCGATCATTTTTTATTTTTGGTATTCCTCTGTCTCACAGTCTGTGACCACGGAATCAGTATCTCTCTAGGATGAGGAATCAGAACGGACACTGGGTGTACTGATGAAGCTGGGTAGAAAGAACGATTTAATGTGAAGACAACAACAACAACAGCAACAACAACAGGAGCAAGCGCAAAAAAAGCATCAACGAAAAAACAAATATAAAAAGACCAAGGAAGACCATCACGTTCGTACCAGCTGCACCACTAAACCAGTGGTATCTGTTTGCGGCACGAGTAGCATACTATTAGGCATGTTCTATTTCCTAGGCGGTCTGGTGCCTTGTCACCCTGTCTGCCATCTCCTTCCTACTTTCATCCACCGCGGTTTCCCTTTTCTACTCCTCCTGTTCCCCCCCCCTCCCTGCATTCACTTGGTCGGGTTTTTTCCACTCCTTCCTCTTCTTCTTCTTGTCACCCCCCCCCCCCCCCCATTCCCTTAGACACCACCCACGGCAGATGCGCGGCGCTGCCTACTCAACTGTGCCTCATCCTCGTGCTACCTCACCATGAACCGTTCGGCTGCTTCAAGGATCCCCCGCGGTGCCACTTCCCTGCCTTTTTTCGCTGCTGCAGTGCGGGCCACACACAGCAGACTGCAGTGCGGTCTCAACTCCAAACATAAGAAGGGGGCAAGCAAGTGTCGGCCTTCTCCGCCCCGCGGTACGTGCCTTTTATTTTTTTCATCGCGCATATAAGGTTCTTCAGCATTCCCACTATAATAAGGGGGCAAGTGTCGTCCCTTCTCCCCCCCGTCCGTGCCTTTATTTTTTTATCGCGCATATAGGGTTCATTCAGCATTATTCGCATTGCCTGTCGAGTTTCATGGAAGAATGCTCACGCTCTCGCGCTTTCCGGTCGTATCAATGTTTTATTTTTCATGCAAGAAAAGTCTCTACCTATTATGCTATGATACTGCTTTGTATATATCAGTCACTGGGAACGTATTTGTAGCACTTGGAAGGCGTATCTTAGATGGAAAACCAGGGGTTTTCCAGAGGCGCACGAGCTTGGTCTCAGTCTCCGCGTGCACGAAAGGAATAAAACCGCTCTTCTTCCATAGCTAAGCAAGCAACACACGTGAGTACCAACGATTACCGATTTAAAAGGCAGACCTGTCCAGGGATACAAAGTGTCCCGCAAGCGTTGATCTTAACAAGTGGCGTCTTCGGCTTAGGACTTTCCGCTTTTTTGTCGGTTTGCGTTGTTTGTCACTGTTTTGTTTTGTTTGCTTTCCTATCGTTGTAGAGCAAGTTTGTTCCGGCTACTGCACGATGGAGACTCAATAGGTGGAAGGGGCTGCTTCCCCTCACGGTGGCCGAGCCGATGAGGCCCAGGGCCCCTCAGTGCCCCATCGCCCAAGGCTCCGTCGATGTGGATCGAGCGCCTTGTACAACAGACCAACAAGTGGAGCACGAGTCTAGGCAGGAGCCCCATGAGAACGACGTGGATCGAGCGCCTTGTACAACCGACCATGAGGAGAAAGAGCTTCGACCGGAGCCCCCTGACGGGGCCCGAGCAGCCTCAGCCAGACGGACTCCGCCGTCCAGGACAACTGGACGCCCCCGCTCCTTAGAGCGCGTGACGCGCGCCACGAGCCAGGCCTTGGGTCTTGCAGCATTGTCTCCCCACTCGTGCCCTCTGCTGTCCAAGCCACCTGGAAGCCCTCGCCCCGCTGAGCGCGTACCCAGCCAGCCCGTGGAGCCAGCTGCGTCTGCTCCGGGCCGGAGCACGTCGGACAAACCTGGACGCAGCGATCTGCAGGCATCCCAGTTGCGCTCTTTGCCGCCGGATCTACCTGCTTCTGGGCCAGATGAGAGAGTATTTGAGACTGCTTTTCCGTCTCGCATTCCACTGTTGTCCGACTCTGCTCGCACTCGTAGGATGCCCACGAGTGATGCTGCCACTCCTGATTTTTTTTCTGTGCCGCGGCCACACGACGATGGCACACTGGATTTCGTTGTTGAGCCTGCTTCAAATGCTGCTCTATTAAGAGCTACAAACAGAGATCCTGGAAATTACAGTGCTGGTTCGAGTTTTCATGCTGCTGATAGAGGGAGCGCTACGGCCGCTCGCGAAATTTTTCCCGCTCCTCGCCCACAAGACGACACACTGGATTTCAGTATTGCGTTTCGCCCGCTGCTGTAACCACCCACGCCGATTCCGCTGGAAATTCCACTAGTGCTGCAAGTTTTAATACTGGTGTTAGAGGGGACGATGCTTTTGATGGGCCCCCCAGTACCGCAGTTCCCGCTGCTGTAGCTACCTGTGACGATTCTTCTGCGAGTTCTCGTCCTGAGGCGAATTTTAGTACTGCTGTTAGTGAGGACGATGCTTTTGATAGGCCCCCCAGTACCGGAGTGCCCGCTACTGTGGCTACCCGCGACGCTTCTGCTGAGAATTCTCGTCCTGATGCGAGTTTTAATACTGCTGCTAGAGAGGACGGTGCTTTAGATAGGCCCTCCAGTACCGACGTGCCCACTGCTGTAGCTACCCGCGGCGATCCGGTCGAGCATTCTCGTTCCGATGCGAATTCTAATACTGCTGCTAGAGGGGGACGATGCTTTTGATAGGCCCTCCAGTATCGGGGACGCGCCAACACCAACTACACTTGCTGTTAGTACACGTATAAACCGCGACAGCCGCTACCCTATCACGACACCATCTAGGGTTGAGGCTCACTCCCCAAGTGCTCGTAGTGCCCGCCGAATGGCGCACCAGACCTTGATCACAGCTATACAAGTTGCTGAAGCACAAGCCGCGGCTCCTGCCGCCGCTGTTTCTACGCTCCACGACCCTGAGAACCGCCGTTTCCCGTCCCCCCCCTGCCTCGGTGTCCCCCCCTGCCCCGGTGTCGCCCTTTGCCCCGGTGTTTTCCGCCCGCCCCCGCCTCAGCATGTCACGGACGACGAAAGCACGGGAGGAGTCACCCAGCCCAGCCAGGTCTCCCAGCGGCCTGAGGACTTACGGCTCCTCTCCCTCGTCGGGAGCGAGGACACCCGAGCCCGCGGACCCCACGACTCTGGACGACGCCGTGGACTTCGAGCCCCATGACTCAGAGGATTAGCGGCTGGCTACCGAGAAGGACGCAGGACCGGCGGCCGAGGACCCGGACAGTGCCCATGCCCAGGCACCCCCCCAACTACCTGGAGCGTAGACCTCCCTCTCGCCGCAGGAGCAGGCGGTTGTGATCCAGCGTTGGGTCACCCATTCGAGCCTTGACGCGGGGACAACAGCCGAACGCCCCGCGCCCGGTCAGGCCGACACTGCCGCGGCCGCGCGGACTCCTGGTGCCGCAGGCAACCACCCGGACGTCCTCGCGGCCGAGCAGGCTTTGACCACCGCCGAGACCCCTGGGGCTGCCTCGGCGACAACGGCTAGTCGTCCGGCGCAGACGCGCGTGTCGGCCGAGCTCGCGGCTGCAGCTGCCGCCCGCGCCTCCACGGCCGCCGCCGCGGTCGCCATGGCTGCCGCCACGGCCTCCGAGGAAGCCGCTCGCTCCGCCTCTTGCGCGCGAGACTCCATATCTCGAGCCAGTCAAGCGCTGCGGGCTGCCCGGGCGGCCGTTTCCTCCAAGAACAGTCGGGCCGCCGAGACGAGGGCCCCAGCGGAGAACCTTCCACTCGCCTCCTCGACAACGAAGGCCGCTCCAGCTCCCGGCCTTGGCCCCACGGACCCGTGTTTCCCCGCTGCGATCGCGATCGACGCCCGGACCAAGCGTACCGGGGACTCGGACTTTTTGCAGGGGAGTGTCGCCTGCGTAGCGGCCGAGCCAACCCGTGCTTCCCTCCCGAGCAGGCAGCCCTGGTGGTCTCTGCCGCTCGCCGCCTCCGACGCGAGATGCCGACCGAAGGCCTCTCTGTACACGACGTTTGGCTCGAGATGCCGGACGATTCCTGGGCGGCTCAACAGCGCCGTGCCTACACAATGGCTCTGGTGGTCAGCCTCCGGAAGGCCCACGACGCTTTTCCCACCACCGTCTCATGGCCGAGACCTGTCGCGTACCTTCTTCACTGCAAACGGCGGTCACGCGCCGCCCTTCAGGAGCCCCCCCTCCCTTACTCGGGACCGGGTGCTGGACACCACTCCACCTCCTCCAGCGGACACCGGGGAGCTGACGACCACCCCACCTCCTCCAGCGGACACCGGGGAGCTGGCGATAGCTCTGTGGCCGGAGACCGCTCTCGCTGCCGCGCTGGCAACCAGGCCCGCCAACGCCCGAGGATTGGAGGGGATTCGGCCGGTCCGGACGGCAGGTTCCGCCGGGGCTCGGGCGGGGAAACTGGTGGCAGCTCGTCTCGGCGCAACGGGGCTGGACGACGGAGAAACCGGGAGAAGGGGAAGGAGCGATCGGGTGACGGCCGGTACGGCCCACGGGGCAACTCTCGTCGAGCTAGTTCTCCCAGTTCTTCCTCGGACGGCGACACCAGAGCCCCCGTCCCAGAGAAGCACACAACCAGCAAGATGCAAGTGATTCCCTCGCTGACTGAGGTTGCTTCTTCCGTCGCGCGTCTTGGTCGTTTGACCATGCCCGATGACCGCGCCATGCCTGTGTCATCTAACCTTGCTACTGAACTTCGGCGATCGACTCCGCCGCCGCTACTGCCGCGAAACAACACACCGCCGACGTTCAACGGGCGTACAAACGCCTGGGACTGAAGGATATTTCGCGGATTTCTGTCCTACCTTTTCCCTCCTCGATCGACCCTTGCGATGCCGCGCAGCTACTCTCACTCGTTCGGTAAAGGCCTCCGCCTCTGATATTCTCATGATGTGCAACGATGGCAGCCATGAAGGCCTTAGTTCTACTAATTGGATCCCCGGTTGGGAGTACCCTCTTAAGAAATCCTTCGGGCGCGCCATCACGCCTGACAAGCCCACGACCGCCCCTCTCACTACCTTGATGGATGATTTTTTTGGACAGGTGTCGCGCGCCCTCGCAGCAGGATCGACGGGACCGGAGGCGTTCACGCTCCTCCTGAGATTGCTGAACAACCACTTCGACCGCACCAACACGGGGGCCAGCTACACCAAGTTGCATAATTTTGGCGTGGCTAACGGGACCCCTTTTTGCGATTTTAGTCGTGCATTGCGAGGGGTGGTGTCCGCAGCGACGGGGACTGAGCGTGTTTTGGCACCGGGGGTGGAGATTTTTTTGGAGGTAGTTCGGATGGCAGTGAACGAGCAGTACCCTAGCTTGATGCCCACGCTGTACCCGGGAGTTTTGGCTACGGTATCGAGGCCGTTCGGCACTTTGGGCGCCATGTAGTTAGCTTTCGAGGCCCTTGCGAATAATAAGACACCTGCCGTCAACGGCGAAAAATAATTTTCTTTGCCTGCTTCTTCGACGGGTGCGCGGTCACCCGCCCCGTCGGGGCCCCGGCCCGCCAATATTGGTCGCGGCCAGGGCCGGACGCTTCCCCAGTCGCCTTCTTGGCAGACGGGATCGCGCAATAATCCGCTTGTGATGAATGTCAACAAATCCATCCCCGACTGCCTCGACCCGTGGCTTGACACCTCTTCCAACTGCTGGCCCCTTGAAGAACACCACTATGCCGAAGTTCACGCCGTTTGCATGTCCATCCAGACCGAGGACCCTCCCCTCTCGAGTGGCCTACTTTCGTCGTCCGCTCGCGCAGCCACCCTCAGCGAAAACCGAGGGCACTGTTTAAACTGTCACAAAGACACACACTCACTTCGACAGTGTAGACACCCCTTTCTAAACCTTAGTGGTATCTTGAACCCCGACCTCGGAACGCTCGGCGACGACGGCGAGGCGTTCCGTCGTTGGCAAGAACGCATGATCAGACACCGCCGCGAGAACAATTCACGACCGAACAAACACAACCAGAAGAAACACAGACGTCATCCCGGCCACTCGCGTGGGCAACATCACGGCCAGGGTCAGCAACACAGACAAGGTGACGGCTACAACACACACGCGGCACGAGGACACCAGCAGTCTCACTTTGGTCATCACAGTGGTGGTTCGACCGCCCCTACCCCTTCCGCCCCGGCTCCCGCCTGTGGGGTTCGCTACGGTGCCTCACATACCTCGGGCGGAAACCCGAATGGACGCCAGCCAGGCACCTTCCGCGCCGGTAACTGACAGGTCGACGGCGGTTCGGCTCCTCCTGCCCGCCCGCCGCCAGCATTGTCGGGAGAAAAAAAACCTTGGTTTCACAAGATGCTCGCGTCCCAGGCTCGCTCAGTACTCCACCCCCGCCACGCGCGTTACTCCGTACTTCGGACCGACGCAGCGACTCAGCTCCACTGCTTTCTCCGGGGAGCCCCCGGGGGCCTTCCCCGACGTCGGGAACCCACGCCTCAAACGCCGCTCCCCTCAACTTGGGCACGAGAGCAGGCGCGATAAACGCCTCTCTCCCAAACCACGCACCGCGCAACACGACGGGTGTCGCGCCGTCGCGTCGTTTATTTCAGCGAGGGTGTCCCCCTCCTACACCTCCCGGCCGTGCGGTGGCGGTCGGTTTGAGGTGCGGGAAGGCAAACACCGAAACCCCGAGATCTCGGTTGAAGCTCGACTCGGCGTTTCCTCGCAATAAAGGTGGCCGCTCCACCCTTTTTCCCGATAAGGAGGAGTCGACAAGATAAGGTACCTCGTCCCTCTTCCCCACCAGGTCTACAGGACGGAAGCCCTCTCCGGTGGACCCTTTGTTGCCCCCCACCCGAGAACCGTTCTTGAAGACGTCTACAGGGTCTGCAGGCCCTCTTTCGTCTTCGCGCACGCCACTCCACGTGCGCAACGCTCCTTCGGCTCCAGTGGAACAGGAAAAACCTGGCACTGTCCGTCGAGCCAGTGGTGACTTCACGGTCTCCGGTCAGATCAACCGGACAGCATACCCGTTAAATTCGGAAGAATCGCAGCTCTCGTCAAGCAGAACGGGCTCAGAGCCCCCTGCCCCCTTTGGTCCAGGACAGAGATCATCGGGCGCAGCAAGAGAACCTTCTGGCGATTTTTTGCCTACGGGCAATGGTGACACAGAGTCAGTATACGTGTAACCGGACTCGTCTCGTGCACCAGGGGCTCAATGTTCTCAGAGAAGCACCTTCCCCCCCCCACACGCCGCAATTGCGACCACCGACGACTCGGCACCGTCGGTCTTTGACCCTACTCTCGAGTATACAACGGAGCGGGTGGTACTGTTCTGGCAGCCCCCCTCTTATTTTTCGCAGTGGTCCCCCTCGTCTTCTATCATCGACGATGTGTCATATTCCTGCGCGGAGCAGTATATGATGGCTGAAAAGGCTCGCCTTTTCCAGGACCACGGCACAGCGGAGTGGATTATGGCCTCGCCAGATCCACGCGAGCACAAACGCCTCAGTCGAGGCGTGCATAACTTCGACTGCGCTACCTGGGATCGTGTTCGGGAAGACGCCGTCCTTGCTGGTAATTTTGCCAAATTCTCGCAGAACCCGGTCATGAAGCAGCACCTATTGAGCACTGGCACCAAACGTTTGGCTGAAGCCAGCCCTTTTGATGCCATGTGGGGCATCGGTCTGCGGGCAGACGACCCCGAAGCTTACGACCCCTCTCGGTAGCATGGGGAAAAATTGCTCGGTAAAGCGCTTTCCGCCGTTCGCGACACCCTCCGATCAAGTGAGACCGGGTTGGCGCACCCCGCCTCCTTTCATCAATTCTGCACCCCAACCAGACCTGACAGAATTCATGAGATTACACCAGCGCCGCCCCGCCCTTTGGCCGTGGCCCGCGCTTGCCCAGGTCCTCCTTTGGAGTTTTCGACCTATTTTTCTGACGCGCCGGCTGATCACAGCCCCGAGATTTTGGCTGTCGCACCTAGTGTCGACCCCTCCTTCGCGCTGCCAGAACACGGCCCCTGCCTCGTCGGGGGCACCATTACCCTCGATGACGCCTCTTTTACAACCAAAATCGCGATTCACAGCGGAGCTGGCGTTCTTGCACCTTTTGGTTGCGTGGCGCTTCTTGACGCTGGCTCCCCGCAGCCTTTCATCCGACGAGATGTTTTGGATCGCATGCACTCGGTTGGTGCGGCATCCCTCGCGTGCGAGCAGAAAGGCGCCCCTCGTTCTTGGGGGGGTTATGGCGAATCGGCCCCTCTGAAGACTTCGACGGGTGTGCGCCTGAGCGTCCAATTTTTTCGAGAAAAGAGCCTACTTGCTCCCTCGCAGTTTGGGCCTGCGTGGTCCCCCTCTCAGTGATGCAGCATGCTGTACTATTGGGACGTGACAGCTGGATGCGTTTTAATAGCCGCTCCTACCGCTCTCTGCCACCTCGGCCGTCTGATCAACGCATTTTTGGTGAGCTGGAGTTTGTTCACCACGCCCCGACAGACATGTCCGTGTACGCCATCGACCCCGCCGCTTCGGGTGGAGGCTTCCATCTACGCTACGAGGGCGCGGCAGGCGTCACCCTGCCCGACGATCCCCAGCTGCTTGCTGTTACCTTGGCTCGAAGCGATGGCTCTCCGGCCCTCACTGGACTCTACTTGGTCGACATGATGCCCCAGCCCGACCTACCCTCGGTCGAGGAGCACTTCGTTTCCTCCGGACGACAGGTTCTTCCCTTCGTTGGAGTGGCGGCTCTCCAGCCGGGGGATGTCCTCGGCGTCGCCCACGCCCCACTGCTGAGCGTCCCGCTGGACGTTTTGCAGCAGGACAACCGAGCCCCCAGCCCTCCTTCCGGACTAGGTGAGGTGTGTCCGGTCTCAGCAGTTACTGCTGCCCCCCCCCCCTCGCAGCTCCAACCTCGCCCTCGCCTGCACTGCTTGAGCGTTTGACCTCAGAACAGCGCGCTTCGTTCCTGCGCGTCTGGGCACGCTTGCCGCCACATCTGCGGGAGGTGGCTTTTGATCTCCACGGCACAGGCTGGACCCCTGCGGCCATCGAGCAGCTGGGGGATGTTCTCTGTGAATTTCCTGACGTTTTCTCGAAGTCCAAGTCGGATTTTGGTTCCTGCTCGTTGATGCCTTTCGTGATCTCGGTCCCGGGAGGAAGCGCTCCTGGCAAGTCCAGGCCGCATCGCATCAACCCCATCCTGGCCAAGGAAGCGGAGGCCACCTTGGATCAGTACCTAGCGGCAGGTCTGATCCAGCACTCGACTTCCCCATGCTCGAGCCCGCTGGTGGTCATCACGAAGAAGTCTAGAGGCGTTCGGATCACCGTGAACTACAAAAAACTCAACCAGATCAGCAACCTCAGCCAGCTGCTTATTCCTCGCGTGGACCAAGTCCTCGACTTCCTGGGGAAGGGACGGGTGTTTTCCCTCTTCGATTTGGTCTCCTCGTTCCACCAGATTACCGCGCACAAGGACACCGTCCCTCTTACGGCGTTCTGCACTCCCACGGGCCTTTTTGCGAGTGGCTCGTCATGCCCCAAGGCAGCAGTGCTTCGCCCGGCTGGTTCGTCAAAGTGATTAACGAAGTCATTAAAGGCCTGGCACAAGTGACGGCCTACCTTGATGATGTGATCGTTTTCGACTCTGACCCGACGGCCCACGTCAGGACGATACGAGCCTTCTTCGAACGCCTGCGCAAACACAACCTCAAGCTCTCCCCCTCGAAGGCTCGCCTCGGCGCCACGGACGCCAATTTTCTGGGCCACTCCATTTCGCCCGCGGGTATAAGCCCTAATGCGGGAAAAGTTTCGGCTTTGCTGAAAATGCCCATGCCCAAGAACCTCAAGCAGGTCCGCGCCCTGATGGGCGGCGTAGGATATTGTCGCAAATTCCTGCCCGAGCTGTCTAAACGGATACGTCCTCTCACCGCCCTTCTCCGGAAAGGGGGGGTGGGGGGGGGGTGTACTCGATAGGAGAGATGTACTCGATCTCATGCATGGCCTTAGTCGAACGACCATAGACCCTCGCATCCGCACAACGCCGGGACGGAGCATGTCGGGTTTTCACCGACCAGGCAGACATTGCTTGCACCAAGAAGGGGGGGGGGGGGGGGGGGGTACTCATTTGTTGCTTGCCTTAGTCATTTGACCATTGACCACGCATCCCTTTCGAGACAGAGCACCGTTCCTACTCCTAATAGAGACACCTCCAATAATTGGGCGCTCATTACGTTGTTTCCATATATTACATAGAAACTTTTTGCTAATCTTATCCCCTTCCTGTTTGGCCTCCTGTGGCCACCATCTATCTCCGAGGATAGCGATCGTTTTCTCGCTGCTATTCATTGTATCAAACTCCTCCATGTCACATTCGCCTATTTTCCTCATCTCCTCTTCTAACACATCCCGTTCCTCCTTGTATATTTCACATTCTCCTACTACGTGAGTTCTACTCTGTATTGCTTTGCCACACGGGCACATCTGTGCGTCTACTTCCTCCTCCTCCCGGCTACTGGTGTACCTCTTTCTTCTTTCTGGCAGGTCCAGGTCCCCTACACGAAAGCGCAGTTTCAGCGTTTTCGCGAAGTCCATTGGGCCATGCAAATACGTTTTCATTCCTATTCCTTCCCTCAATCCCCCGTATATCTCTAAGTGTTTTTCCGATTCCACCTTGGTTCTTAGCGCTAGCCTTTCCCTTCTTTCTATCCTTTCTTCTACTTCTGCCTTGTACCTCCCAAACTTCCCGGCGGACATCATCTCTACTTGGTTTCCCCCTAGATCCTTCCATACTTTCTCAACTACGTCATCCCACCTTATTCCAGCTCGCCCTTTTGTTACTTTCTCCCATACAGCTCTATCAACTATGGCTGGCAACCTCTTTTTGGGCATGTTCCTTGCTTTATATTGCCAGTTCAACCTTCTCATGTCTCTATTTGTCTTGAGTGGGCGCATTCCCAGTTCTGCTCTTAATACTGTGTTACTAGTCGTACTTGAGCATCTTAGGAGTTTTTTAGCTGCTGTCGTTTGTACTGTTTCCAACTGTGTTTCGAGTTTCGCGTTCCCTTCCCATACTTCTCCTGCATATTCTAGCTTTGGTACTATCACATTCATCAAGATACATCTCTTAATCCTAGTGTCAAGGTTCGGGTCTGTTAGGATCGCATCCATCTTGCCTACTTGTGCCTTACCCTTTCCTATTACTTTTGCTATATGTGTATCCCAAGAGCAGTCTTTTGAGATCTCTACGCCAAGGTATGTATACTGGTCTACGATCGGCAATTCATCTTCTCCCCGCTTCCAACTGAAATTTACCGGGTTTACCTTATCTTCGTTGCAAACAACTACTGCGCATTTCTTGACGTTCGCCGTCGCCCTCCATTTCCTGGTGTATTCTAGGGAGCGCCTTCTCTATTTGTTTCTGCAATCCTTCGGGTGTTTCTGATATCCCCACGAAGTCATCCGCAAACATCAATCCCGACACCGTATCTTCCCCTACCGTGACTCCCTGTCTTGCTCCCTCGACTGCTACTATCAGGTCGTTAATATATATCTTGAATAAGTTAGGTGACAACGTACATCCCTGTGCAACACCTTGTAAAATACCAACATACTTCGATATTTCCCCGTCCAGCATCACAGCACTTCTCGCACATTCCGTCATATTTTTCATCATTCTCCACATCTTTCCTCTGATTCCTATTCCCCACAGTTTTTTCCACAATCCATTTCTCCATACTGTGTCGCAGGCTTTCGGCACATCTAGAAAGAAACAGTACGTTGTTAGTCCCGCGTCTTTCCTACCTTGAATAGTCTTACCTAAGGTGTACACATGGTCTACGCAGCGGAAGGGGGCCAAGTATGTCTTCACGCCGGCTATGGAAGTTATCGTCCGCCAGATCCTATCCGAGCTCGCGGCCCCACCGATTTTGGTCTTCGCTGACTGGGATGCCGTAGCTAACGGCTCCCGCCCCTTCCCCGTGTACTGCGACGCCTGCATCGACGGTTTCGGTGCCGCGCTCGAACAAGAACAACCGGACGGCTCGGTACGGCCCATTGCTTACATCAGCCGCGCTACCCTCGATTCCGAGAGTCACTGGACACCGTTGGACCTGGAAGCTGGCAGCATTGTCTGGGCCATCAAACGACACCGAGGTTACCTGTGGGGCACGAAGTTTCGAATATTTTCGGACCACAAAGCACTTGAGAGTATCGGCAAAGTAGGGGACCACAACGCGCGAGTCCAGCGGTGGCTCGAGTTCCTCACCGCGTTCGACTACACCCTCGAGTACCGCAAGGGCAGCGCCAACGGAAATGCTGACTTTCTCTCCCGCTTGCCGGAGCCCGCCACAGAACACGATCGCAGTGGGTCTAGCTGCCTCAACCCCGTCGAGGACGTTGGTATCTTCCTCATCCGAGCCTGCGGGCTTCGCACTCGCTCTTCGCCGACCCCTGGTGTAGTTTTGGGTGGGCTGGTGTCCCGCAGTGAAAGTGCCGTCTTGGGTGGGCTACCTCTCGCCTCTTCGGATTTTCGCGATTTTCGCACACACGGGCCACATATGAGGATTGACAACCTCTCTGCTCCTTCGGGGAGATTCGTCGCTCGTGTATCTGCTTCCGTCGCCACCGTTGACCGCCGTCCTGGCTTGGGGGCTTTTTCACCCCCCGCCAACGCCGCTTTCGCTTCGGTTTTTGGTCGTACCCCCCGGGGGCGACCAGGGCTCGGCAGAAGCCCCCGCTGCAGCGACGATTGTCGCCCAGCGTGCTCCTCTCCCGACGAGCACTTTACAGGTCGAAGATTCCGTCGTGAGCACTGCTCCGGCCGCGTCTTCCCTTTCATGCCAGGGCTCTGCAGAAGCCCCCGCTGAAGCGACGATTGTCGCCCAGCACGCTCCTCCCCCCGACGAGCATTTTACAGGTCGACGATTCCGTCGTGAGCACTGCGGCGGCCGCGTCTTCCCTTTCATGCCAGGGCTCTGCAGAAGCCCCCGCCGCAGCGACGATTGTCGCCCAGCGCGCTCCTCCCCCGACGAGCACTTTTACACAGGGAAAATGTTCCGCTGTGATCACTGATCCGGCCGCGTCTACCCCATCGCCGCCTGGCAACCCGGCGCCTCCGAACGTTTTGCCGTCTTCAGGCCGCATCTCATCTCGGACGCGCCGACGAACAGCCGCCGCCACTGGCACCGTGCCGCCTGCTGTTGATTATGGCTTCGGGCCCGGCGGGGCCCCTAGACCATCAGCCCGGCGTGCTATCACCCCGCTGCGAGCCCCACGTCCGCGGCCGCCCGCACCCGTCGTTTTGGCCCCGACTCCTGCCGCCTCGTCCGTCCCGACGGCACCCATCCCGTCCGGCCGCGACCGCACCGAGCCCGTGGGAACTCCTCTTTTACGACTTCCGCCGCCAACTGACGCACCTCCCGTCACCTCGACCGACTTGGACGCCCTCGGCGCAGCTGCCGAGTTTCAGTTCGGTGATTCCGCAGCGCGCTATTCGCACGCCGATTGGGCTCGGGAATAGACTGAGCATGCGTGCAACGCCGCCATGCGCTACATAGCCCTTGGCCGACCGGAAGTTTTGCCAGACGACGTTTTATCAGGTTTCCCTTCCCACCAGCGCCCTCCCTTTTCGGAGGTTCAAGAGCTGGCCAACAAAGGCCGCTTGCACACCACTACGCGGGCATCGTTCCACTTGTCCGACAGCCGTCTCCCCCCCCTGCGTTGGATACGCCACGCCCGGTGGGTCGTACGGCTTGCTTATTGAACGACGAGCCTATTAGCATTTATGTTCCGCTGCTCATGCGCCCCTGGGTCATGCAGACTTGCCATTCTACGGCTTCCTGCCACCTAGGAACCGCGCGCACCCTGCGTATGCTCGAACGTTTCTACCGGTGGATCGGCATGAGCATCTGCACCCAGTGGTGGCTACGCAACTGCTTAAAGTGCCAAGCACGGAAAACGTCGCGGCAGACGGTCCGGTGGCCCCCATCACGTTGCCCTTGCCAGAAGGGCCCGGCATCGCCGTCAGCATCGACTATTTCGGCCCCCTCCCGGTGATGCCTCGAGGTAATACCTACATCTTGCTTTTCACTGATCGTTTCAGCCGCCGAGCTGACATGTACGCCGTCACAGCGGCAGAGTTCACCGCTGAGGGCACGGCTAACATTCTCATCAACCGGTATATCCCGCTTTGGGGGTGCCCGCGCAGCATCCTCTCGGACAACGGCCTCCAGTTCTGCTCCAAGCTTTCGCACGCCGTATATCAGCTTCTCGGGGTTAAAAAAATTGCCACCAGCTCCTACCACTCAAACGGCAACGGTGGGGTGGAACGTGTAAACCACACGATGGCCCAGATGTTGGCCATGGTCGTCAACGAGCTCCAAAACAACTGGGATGAACAGCTCCCCTCACGTCGAATTTGCGTACAACACTTCCGCCAGTGCCGCCACGGGTCTGGCTCCTAACGAGGTACATATGGGTCGGTTCCCACACCTCCCTCTCACGATTTTCGAGCGTGCTGAAGTCGCCGGCCACCAGAGCTTGGCCCGCGACCACGTCGCCTACTGCGACTTGTCGACGGACCGCCAGCAGCGCGCGTACGATATCGTTCGAGAACACCACGCCCTCACTGTCGCTCGCGTGAACCGCCGCAACTCCGCCCTCTCCCACGCTCTGCGTCCGGTCCCCAAATTTGACGTTGGTGGTTGGGTGTTGGTGTACAATACGGTGGCCTCCATCCGCCAGGGCGCGAAACCAGACACGGACGCCAAGGTCCTCAAGGACAAACTCTCACTCAACTGGACGGGCCTCTACAAAGTTCTCGCAGTTGGCCCCTGTTCCTCAGCAGACACCCCGGATGAATCTCCTCTCGGAGCGAAGCTCCTGTATTTGGATCTTCCTTCCGATATGCCCGGCGCCGAGGCTCGCCGGCGCGTATCTGTTCAACGCTGCAAGCCCTGTGCCAACCCCCACGACCGTGGCGACATGTACTTCCCAACGGGGCCCACTTTTGGTACAAGGGCGACGACGGTCTGTGGTGGCTCGGGAAAATCAGCGCAACTACACCGACGGATGGAGTATATTTGGTTCGATTTCTGGACGACCCGGGACCAATCAAGCTCCCTCTTTCTCCGGCGCGCTACACGACTTCGACGAGAGCTGTACGAGGTTCTTGGTGTCTGCAAATTCACTTGGCTAGCGCGTTTACACGGGGGGTCCAGCGTAACGTAGATGAATCTCGAGGTGCCGCCGTGGATAGCTGATTTTCGCTTCTTGACTGCACTCGATATTTATTTATTTTTTGTCGTCTTCCTGGACTTTGGGGGTGAATTTTTGTCTGCCCGATGTGTTTCTGGTGTATTTTCCTTTTTTTTAGAGCTGGGTTGGGGATGTGTTTTTGCGTATTCTGTCCTGCCTACCCCCCCCGCCCAGTGTCGGGACTGGTCTGGGCACTCGGCCGCTCAATTGTGGCCCAGGACGCGCTTCCAGAGTTGTGGACTGGGTTTAGGTGGCTCTTGCCGTCTTTCGTGTTATTTTTCTTTTCGTTCCCGTCCTTACTTTTCGCTTTTCCGTGCATCTTCCTCGCCTCCCCCCCCGTGCGGGCGGCATGGCGATGGCTTTCATCGACGATTTCTTCCTGCCCCTTAAGGCTAGGTCTTCCCTTTATTTTTTTTACGTACTTTGCCGGCTTCGTTGCCTCGCCGTTCAGAGGTGTTGGGGTGGGTTTTGAGGAGCCGCATCTTCGACTCATGTTCTAGTTCGTGGAATCGGGGTTTCCACGAATTTCCCATAATTATGCATAATATGCCATATATATATATACGGCTCATCAGAGTGGGCTAGTGTTATGATACTACTTTTTGTATGAGGTTGAAAGCACGGCAATTACCTGGGTTCAGTCACTGCGAACGTATTCGTAGCACTTGGAAGGTGTATCTTAAATGGAAAACCAGGGGTTTTCCAGAGGCGCACGAGCTTGGTCTCAGTCTCCGCGTGCACGAAAGGAATAAAACTGCTCTTCTTCTATAGCGAAGCAAGCAACACACGTGAGTACCAACGATTACCGACTTAAAAGGCAGACCCGTCCAGGGATACAAAGTGTCTCGCAAGCGTTGATCTTAACAATTATTTAATATGAGCATGCACTGAGTCACCGTGATATTCGAACCCAAGAAATTGATCTTGATAAAAAAAGCCACCGGGGACACCGGCTTGAACCCACGAATTGATCTTATTAATATTAATATAATAGTAGGCACGCGGACCACCTATCCAGCCACCGGAGACGCGGGCTGGCTTACTGCGAGTGTAAAATTAGTAACTATTTAATACCAGGTATAATACCAGGTATTAATACTCGCTGCTCGTACTCGTACGAGTACCAGTTTGCCAGGTACGACGCCACATGGTACCAGTTATTATTATCGTGTTATTTTATTACCTCACCTGGCACAAAGTATTATCTGTCATCATGTTATTATTGGCTGTGCTGGAGGGAAAGCAATTTATTTTCCATACGTATATACAGGGAAGCTGTTCATTTATGTCAGGTCATTGGCTGCATGCATTTTGTCACTAATTATTTTGCCCGACCAAGTGACGGACGAAAAATAGACGGAGATAGGCCGCATCGCAGCACCAGCAGCAGCGGGAGAGCAGCAGTGGTCCTAACTAAGTCTACCCACCTTCACCTCTCACCGCCAAAACGAGCCGTGCGTCATTGCTCAACGTTCTTTCCATCGTATTGCACGAAGTCCTAGGATTTTCCACGGGCATGGCAAGAGACGGGCAGTCACCGCCGTTGTGCCAGGCTTCCTATGGCGCGATTGCGGGGAGTCCCGACAGCGAGGACGCTCTGGCCTCGGGAACGCGATATGAGCATGGTGTAGTGTCCGCGTTTGAAGACCGAAACAGGAGCAACAACAACTTCAGCAGCAAAAGCAATGGTCAGCCGTCATTGTTCAGCCACAGTACCGCACCGATGGCGTCGCCCAGCCGCGCTTCCGAGAGAGAGAAATGGTCTTGGTGGCGAGTGGGCACGATTGCGGTCGCAGCAACGGCGCTTTCCGTCGCCTTCAGCATGTCGAACCTTGGCAGCTATTCGTCGGCGGCGGACAGCGCGATGTTGGGTGCAACAAGTAACGGAGGAAGCGTTGACACTGAAAAGCCGTCCCAGCTTGCCCAGCAGCAGCAGCAGCAGCAGCGTGCCGGGCCGACTATCATGGAGACGGAGGCGGCGGCAGAGGTGGCGGCGACCTCGGAGGAGCTCTCATTCGTGGCGATGAACGACTACACTCGACGCGGGGATATTGTCGGCTTGGGTTACTCCTGGCTCGAGGGAGGGATACTGGTGGAGCCTTATCGTGACACAACTCTCGAGGTCGTGTCTCCGCGAGAGGGGATGACATACTCTTGGGCGATCACGGGGGCTGCAGGGGCGGGGGGGAAGGGGGGAGGGGTTGCACTTGGCGAGTACGTGGGAGAGGTGGTGAATGTGATGTTCTTGAAGGAACCCATGTACACGGTCGTCCTCCAAGAGAGAGACAGCAGCGGTGGCGCCGATGCTGCTGCTGTTACTGGGGGTGTGGTAATCAGGAGCACCTCGGTCGACGTGTTCTGCAAGTACGTGCGGAGAGAAATCAGGTCGCTCTTTGACGACGAGCGCGATGATATGTTCGATGCTATGAAGGTGGGTGTCTTTCTTTGCTTCGTTTGTTTCGGTGTTTGGCGTACTGCCTCTGTGCTCGGGTTGCGCTTTCGCTCAGGTATAGCCAGATACCAGGTAGGTGCGACATGTACCGTTTGGAGTGCATATTCATGACTGCTGCTGCTGCTGCTGTTACTACTTTGCTTTGCACGCGGCAAGACGCCGGCTCCTGCACAAAACTATACCAGTGGTACGGTACACCAAACACGTCGTAATGTACCAAGTATGGTACAAAAATACGTTTATATATTCGTGTATACCCCTCCTCTTTGTGGTCTTCATATCAAACCGGTCTCGCTGCTACAACTGTCTCTGCTCTACCCGTCCACGAGCGTCGACTACCCCAGCCGTCGTCTCGTATGAATGCTAAACTTACTTTTGTACCATACTTCGTACATTACTATTGTATTAATATGTGTTTGGTGTACCGTACCACTGGTGGTATAGTTTTGTGCAGGAGCCGGCGTCTTGCCGCGTGCAAAGCAAAGTAGCAGCAGCAGCTTCTGCAGCTGGCACAGCAGACTGCTGCTGCTGCTGCTGCTGCTTGCTTCTGCTGCTGCTTGCTTCTGCTGCTGCTGCTGCTGCTGCTGCTGCTGCTGCTGCTGTGCGACCGTGATAACCACATCATAGTGTTCTTCGTCACTACTGGTACTGCTTGTGATGACGAACCAGACATGAGAGCAAGGTGCCAGCTTTTGGTTCGATACGTGAGGCGTAATATTTCACAGCTCGAACAGACATCGATTCCGTGGTAGATCGCTCAGGCCAGGTATATCCCTAATGGGTATGATATAGCTCATGCTACGGGGTGGGAGCCCTAAAATCTACATGCTCTGCAACTCCCGTAACAATAATATATTTATTAATAGTACCGTCTCCCGAGCGTCTGGTTTTCCTCTTGGCATCAGCGTTGCCTTCTTGTTGCTGGTTTTCTCTTGACGAGGGTGTCCTGTACTGCTGTTCGTCGCGCATGTTTCACGAATTGGATCTGTACTATTGATAATACGATATGCAGATATTGCACAACTTGTCACAAAGGCAGGCGAGGTAGATGGTCCATAGTACTACAGGTACTATATACTGCTGTAAATCATTATCTTTGCGAGGAGTACTGGTATATTTGAAAAACTTACAAAATAATACTTTTGTGTACGTCGTACAACGAATGAACGCATATATATACTGTACCTGGTATATATATATATTTTTTTTTTCATCATCACTTTTACTTTTTTCCACCCTAATTCGTATGAGGATTTACCCTCAGCGATCTCTTCTGGACAAGCCGTGGTCACAGGTGTCGTCCCTTCTCCCCCCCGGTACGTGCCTTTAGTTTTTATCGCGCATAGGGTTCAGCATTCCCACTGCTCGTCGGTTTTGTACAGCTAACTCACGCTCTCGCGCTTTCCGCTAATCAACTTTCTGTTTTATGCAAGAAGTCCCTACGAGCATGCACTCGGTGAGACTCGAACTCACGAAATTGATCTTGATAGGCTCGCGGACCACCTACCAAGCCACCGGGACGCCGGCACTCACTGTTAATTCAGCAGTACGACGATAGTGTATACATAAAGTAAAGCTGCTATACTAGCAGTAATAGAGATAAAATCGTGATACACCGAACTTGAAATCATACTCTTGTACCAGGAAACATTTTCTGCATCCTCTCCGCAAAACCACATGCCACATCAATACCAACATGGTGTCATGTGTATCCCGTCACGTCTAATGCATGGTACCTGGTATGTATGTATACAGGCCGGCGTCCCCGTGGCTTGGTAGGTGGTCCGCGAGCCTATCAAGATCAATTTCGTGAGTTCGAGTCTCACCGAGTGCATGCTCATAGGGACTTTTTCTTGCATAAAATTGATTAGCGGAAAGCGCGAGAGCGTGAGTTAGCTGTACATTCGATGAAAATCGACGAGCAGTGGGAATGCTGAACTCTATGCGCGATAAAAACTAAAGGCACGTACCGGGGGGGAGAAGGGACGACACCTGTGACCACGGCTTGTCCAGAAGATCGTCGAGGGTAAAACCTCCTACGTACGAGTGGGCTGGAAAGTAAAAGTGATGATGAAAAAAAAAAAAAAAAAAAAATACAGCATAGACCCCAAGGGAAATAATTCCATACCAGTACTCCTGTACCAAGAAAGAAAGCGCTGAATGCCCAGGCTGAGCCTAACAGAAAAAAAGACGGTCCGCCACCAAAAAAAGGAACATCGATCACGTATGGCATGGTAGAAGCCGCACTAAAACATGGTATGATACAGGTATCTGTACTAGGTTCGAGTAGAACTATTAATAGCTATTAATACTATTAATACTGCTGCTGTACAAGTAGTTGCGGTTATACTTGTTACTGCTTGTAAGGCGTCTGTCTGGCAGGTTTTTTTTTTGGTTTTTGCCAAAATCAGGTATACCTGGTCACTTTCGTGCCAAAACCAGTTACATACTGAAATCAAGTACAAAACACTCACCAGGAGCCCTGCTATTGGCCAAGCTGACATTGTAACTGATTTTGGCACGAAAAGGCCAAGGCACACCTGATTTTTTCTACTCTGTCTAGCTTTCAACTGATTTTGGCCAACTTTAAACCAGTCAGAGAGGCCATACGTACACTGTGTTTTCTCTCCCGTATGCGTCAGCCCTTCCTCGGTTGAAATTCTTCTGTATTGACGTATAAACGCTATCCTCGTACGTCGTACGTAAAAGTACGTATATACATGCATACATGCGTAGGCTGGTTTCACTTTTTCTCCTTTGGGGTGTGTGTGCGATGTGCTTCAGTTGGTTGTTGTGTGTACTCCGTTGTTTTCGACACCATGGCCAGCAGTCTTTACAGCACCATGGCCAGCAGTCTTTACAGCACCATGGACACTCGGCGTTTCGTCTGCACCATCCCGCGTCGAGGTGGTCTCAGGTTTGGTACGGCAAGATAATTTCGTGCCGAGCAGGCAGTTCCGCGAGGACGGTCTGGAAGCTTTAAAGCTGTCAACGGGGGGGGGGCGCCAGAGTAAATACTCTTGGCGCTCCCGCCGTGGCGAAACAAACGAAGCATATTAATAGTGACTCTTTGCAGGTCCAAGTGGAGCCCGTGGTACCTACACCCTGAAGGAATCAAAACGATTCAGACGATTTTGGAGGCCATGTGGCACGCTTAATGCTTTAGGCGCATTCTTTTTTACCGGAGATTGTCATGGACATCACACCGCTCGTGGCGCGCGTTTTTTACTTGGTTTTAGCATGTACCTGATTTTGGCTCAAACGGATCAGGCATACCTGATTTTGGCATTTGCCCTTTTTTTTTCGGTGTTGCTGTCCGTCACACCGCGAACATGCAGTCATCAGTCTTGCGTGAGCGCAGACACCTGTGGCTCGTGCGAGCAGAACCCTGCAGTCTACCAGGCACAAGTACATGGTTGTAGTTCATTAAAATCGAATACCACACGCACTACAGCTGCAGCGTTGGAATCAGGGGTTCAAGTCTCGTATATATCGGGGGGGGGGGGGGGGGTTCTCAAATGGCACCAACTCTGTCGAGAGCGCCTGCTGAACCCCCGTTCCGGAGTGCGTGGGCACAAATCGACTTCAATCGACGAGATAAGGTGCTGCACCCTTCTCACGAGACAAATGCAAGGCGCGTACCGTACTATGTAGTGGGGAGGGAGAAGAGCCTACGTACTTCGAATGTGACCCCGAATCTGAGCAACGATTCGTACCTGGTACCCTGGTAAACATTCATGGGGTCCAAGTTCTGGAGGGTATTGGAAAAGAAGACGGCGCAGACAATATATAATGGAATGGAAAAAAAAAAAAAAAAAAAAAACGAGACGTGGGTATACATTATCGATAGTGCAAAAGTTGCGGTGTTTTTTTTGTGCCGGCGCCTAAAGCCGGCCCACCGACGCGGACCCTGTACAGCAGTATACCAGCAGTGAAGCGTGACGTCTTCCTCGCTCGTTGGCGTTTCTCATGTTCACAAGCCGTTGCTTGTTCTAGAAAAAAAAACGCGTTTTTTTCATGATGACCCCTGCAGGAAATCGCCTCAATTTATGTAAGTGGAACCCCCCCCCCCATATTTGCAAGGCTTATGACTGAGAATCGTGACGGGACGGGACGGGACAGATTTGACTCGTTTGGCCGGAAAAAAGAATGAAAATGGAACGGGACGGGACGGTAAAATGAGGACATGAAAAATTGGCGGGACGGGACGGGACAGCGGATGCCAAATTTCTCGACGGGACGGGACGGTAAAATTCAACGGGGCTGATTTTCACGGCGGGACGGGACGGTAAATATTTTTCCCCTCGACGGGACGGGACGGTAAATATTTTTTTCCTCGGCGGGACGTATGGCATGGTAGAAGCCGCACTAAAACATGGTATGATACAGGTATCTGTACTAGGTTCGAGCAGAACTATTAATAACTATTAATACTATTAATACTGCTGCTGTACAAGTAGTTGCGGTTATACTTGTTACTGCTTGTAAGGCGTCTGTCTGGCAGGGTTTTTTTTTTGGTTTTTGCCAAAATCAGGTATACCTGGCCACTTTCGTGCCAAAACCAGTTACATACTGAAATCAAGTACAAAACACTCACCAGGAGCCCTGCTATTGGCCAAGCTGACATTGTAACTGATTTTGGCACGAAAAGGCCAAGGCACACCTGATTTTTTCTACTCTGTCTAGCTTTCAACTGATTTTGGCCAACTTTAAACCAGTCAGAGAGGCCATACGTACACTGTGTTTTCTCTCCGTATGCGTCTGCCCTTCCTCGGTTGAAATTCTTCTGTATTGACGTATACACGCTATCCTCGTACGTCGTACGTAAAAGTACGTATATACATGCATACATGCGTACGCTGGTTTCATTTTTTCTCCTTTGGGGTGTGTGTGCGATGTGCTTCAGTTAGTTGTTGTGTGTACTCTGTTGTTTTCTACGACACCATGGCCAGCAGTCTTTACAGCACCATGGACACTCGGCGTTTCGTCTGCACCGCCCCGCGTCGAGGTGGTCTCAGGTTTGGTACGGCAAGATAATTTCGTGCCGAGCAGGCAGTTCCGCGAGGACGGTCTGGAAGCTTTAAAGCTGTCAACGGGGGGGGGGCGCCAGAGTAAATACTCTTGGCGCTCCCGCCGTGGCGAAACAAACGAAGCATATTAATAGTGACTCTTTGCAGGTCCAAGTGGAGCCCGTGGTACCTACACCCTGAAGGAAACAAAACGATTCAGATGATTTTGGAGGCCATGTGGCACGCTTAATGCTTTAGGCGCATTCTTTTTTACCGGAGGATTGTCATGGACATCACACCGCTCGTGGCGCGCGTTTTTTTTACTTGGTTTTAGCATGTACCTGATTTTGGCTCAAACGGATCAGGCATACCTGATTTTGGCATTTGCCCTTTTTTTTTCGGTGTTGCTGTCCGTCACACCGCGAACATGCAGTCATCAGTCTTGCGTGAGCGCAGACACCTGTGGCTCGTGCGAGCAGAACCCTGCAGTCTACCAGGCACAAGTACATGGTTGTAGTTCATTAAAATCGAATACCACACGCACTACAGCTGCAGCGTTGGAATCAGGGGTTCAAGTCTCGTATATATCGGGGGGGGGGGGGGTTCTCAAATGGCACCAACTCTGTCGAGAGCGCCTGCTGAACCCCCGTTCCGGAGTGCGTGGGCACAAATCGACTTCAATCGACGAGATAAGGTGCTGCACCCTTCTCACGAGACAAATGCAAGGCGCGTACCGTACTATGTAGTGGGGAGGGAGAAGAGCCTACGTACTTCGAATGTGACCCCGAATCTGAGCAACGATTCGTACCTGGTACCCTGGTAAACATTCATGGGGTCCAAGTTCTGGAGGGTATTGGAAAAGAAGACGGCGCAGACAATATATAATGGAATGGAAAAAAAAAAAAAAAAAAAAAACGAGACGTGGGTATACATTATCGATAGTGCAAAAGTTGCGGTGTTTTTTTTTGTGCCGGCGCCTAAAGCCGGCCCACCGACGCGGACCCTGTACAGCAGTATACCAGCAGTGAAGCGTGACGTCTTCCTCGCTCGTTGGCGTTTCTCATGTTCACAAGCCGTTGCTTGTTCTAGAAAAAAAAAAAAACGCGTTTTTTTCATGATGACCCCTGCAGGAAATCGCCTCAATTTATGTAAGTGGAACCCCCCCCCCCATATTTGCAAGGCTTGTGACTGAGAATCGTGACGGGACGGGACGGGACAGATTTGACTCGTTTGGCCGGAAAAAAGAATGAAAATGGAACGGGACGGGACGGTAAAATGAGGACATGAAAAATTGGCGGGACGGGACGGGACAGCGGATGCCAAATTTCTCGACGGGACGGGAAGGTAAAATTCAACGGGGCTGATTTTCACGGCGGGACGGGACGGTAAATATTTTTCCCCTCGACGGGACGGGACGGTAAATATTTTTTTCCTCGGCGGGACGGGACGGTAAATATTTTTTCCCACGGCGGGATGGGACGGTAATTTTATATTTCTTCGGCGGGGCGGGACGGTATTTATGTTTTTCTTCTTTCCCGCCGCAAGGTTGGCGCGGTTGTACTTGAAAAAATTCCCGCACACTGCTGCTGGTTCCGCGAAGGGAGCTATCCCGACGCAGACGTTTTCTTCTCGACCCGCGCAGCCCAAGCCCCCGAGAATTGCTGCCACTACACGGGTGACGTCTTCTGATTTCTTCCACCCCTGCCCCAAGCACTGCTGTTGTTGCGTTGCCAGCTCATGGTGGCTGTTCTGATGGGTTTTTTGTGCTTGGCAAATTGCGCTGTGTTACTGGCGGTTGTGGACGTGGAAGTGGTGGCGCCGTCGGTGGTGATTCTAGTGCCGCTGCTGGTCGATCGACCCCGGCCGTGAGATAGGCATCCATGGCGTCCGTGCCGCGGTCACCCCAAAGATGTTAGGAGACAGCACTTACTTTCACCACTTGACAGAAAGCAACTTTGCATTGACATGCTTTGACTGACACCAAACTACTAATACTAGGTTTTAGTGTGTAACACTCGGCCCTACATCCTTGACAGCGCACGTTTTGCGTCCCGCTTGATGACATGTCTCCTGAAGTCTTTTTGGGCCACACCAGTACTGGTGTGACCGTTAGTTGTGTGGTCTCTTGTGCTGTTTGTGTGTGGTGGCGAGCCTGTGGCAGGTGTTGTGTTCTGATACTCTGCCTTCAGTTGCGAGTGGAAATACGAAGTGTGGAGATTCTGCCAAAAACAAAAAAACAAAAAAAAAACACCACCACCAGGTTTTTTTTTTTTTTTTTTTTTTTTTTTAATCATCACTTTTACTTTCCAGCCCACTCGTACGAGGTTTTACCCTCGACGATCTTCTGGACAAGCCGTGGTCACAGGTGTCGTCCCTTCTCCCCCCCGGTACGTGCCTTTAGTGTTTATCGCGCATAGGGTTCAGCATTCCCACTGCTCGTCGATTTTCATCGAATGTAGCCAACTCACGCTTTCGCGCTTTCCGCTTATCAATTTTTTATGCAAGAAAAAGTCCCTACGTATGAGCATGCACTCGGTGAGACTCGAACTCACGAAATTGATCTTGACAGGCTCGCGGACCACCTACCAAGCTGGTATATACTTTTACCACTTGGTGGATATTTTCATTCTTTTTCGTATATGGTAATATTTGTACTCACCGTCATCTGCAAGCATCAAAACAAATCATGAACCAGCTGCTGATCAACACCACCAGATGTTTCTGCTATAAAAAAGAAGCACAGCAATTTCATCAGGTATTATACAAGATGAAGACGATGAAAATACGTCATCTGTGAATAGATGGGAGTTGTGCACAATTTATGAAAACACATGAATTACTATTATTGAAGTTTGGTACAACTCGAAATTTCTTGATTCTTTCGCAATTCGTGGTGGAAATGGATGGGGACAGACGACCACGCATGTTTCTTGTAGGGGAAGAGGCAAGTTATGTCCGCCGGAGGCGGTGTCACGACGGGACGGATCGATAATTTCCTACGGGAGAGATTTTATCGGCGGGACGGGACGGTAATTTTTCGGTGTCACGGCGGGACGGGATGGTAATTTCCAACGGGAGAGATTTTATAGGCGGGACGGGACGGTAAGGGACGACGGTCAGGGATTTTGTCGGCGGGACGGGACGGGACGGGACGGGACGGCGGGACCATTTTGACGGCGGTTTGACCGTCCCGTCCCGCCGTTACCGTCCCGCCGAAATTACCGTGATAAGCCTTGCATTAGTTTACAGCTTTAACCCCTTTAGTACCGCAGTCCCGATTTGGAGACAAACTAGTATAATTCCAAGTGATTTGTCCCCAAAACGGGACTGCGGTACTAAAAGGGTAAACGGCAGCGTCTGCAGTCTCAACGTCTCAGCTGGCTTTGCTGTTGTTTTAGGAACATACCATTACAGCAGTCGAACTTTTTCCTGGGATGTACATCACGCTCTCGGTAGGTTGCCGCGCCGTCGCCCACTCTCTCGCGCGCGTACGGTACCAAGTCCTCAGACCTCGGGCGCATTGGCTGCCAAACCCTGATTGTCTTTATAATTCGGAATCTGCACGGTCACGGCCACAGGGTCATCAACCAGGAACGGTATTTATTTGTTCCAGTTCTCAGTTTGTAAAACTGGGTCTGTTTTGGAAATTGCAGTTCTGTCTATCCGTCTGTCCGCATCCCTTCGTATTTTTTTTTCTTTTTTTTTTTTTTTCTTCATCACTTTTACTTTCCAGCCCACTCGTAGGAGGTTTTACCCTCGACGATCTTCTCGACAAGCCGTGGTCACAGGTGTCGTCCCTTCTCCCCCCCCCCGGTACGTGCCTTTATTTTTTGTCGCGCATAGGGTTCAGTATTCCCACTGCTCGTCGATTTTCATCGAATGTAGCTAACTCACGCTCTCGCGCTTTCCGCTAATCAATTTTTTATGCAAGAAAAAGTCCCTATGAGCATGCACTCGGTGAGACTTGAACCCACGAAATTGATCTTGACAGGCACGCGGACCACCTACCAAGCCACCGGGGACGCCGGCATCAGTTCGTTCCCATGATCGATATATTAGACCTATGCCAATGGAAACGCGAAGTCCGAAAGTTTTTTTTCAAATATTTTGCTTTAAAGAAACAGCCGAAAATATCCTCGTACCGCCGCTGTGGGAAAAAAGGGAAAAAAATGTTTGATGTTTTCTTCTTTTTTTTTCCAACGGCTGCAGGCGGCGCAATTTGTTTTCTCGCGTTGCAAATTGTCAACACGCTGATAAAGATCAGCTCGTGCGACGATAGATGCTCGATCTCGATATAGACTCAGCCTAAGGCCAACCCGCTTGGTGTCGGGCAAGGCAAACGAGTATAGATGACGGCATCGAAGATAGAAAGTGAATACATGCTCTAGGGGGCGAGAGCTTGCCGGCGGCGTCCTGCGGTATCCTCCCAAACCTGAAAAAAAAGCCTGTTTTTTGCCATTTAAGACGGATCGAGAAATTTTGTCTTCTGTTTTGTACACACCAGCGGCTATTTGTTTTTTTATCGTACGCCTGGCCAGCGCCCGCCGCACGTCACTGGCCATTGTGTGAAGACGGTGACCCAAGGGTGGGTCGGAGCCCCTAACGAGCCCACTCCGTTCAGAGTTCATGACGCAATCGTTGGTTTTGTCGATCGATGTCTGTCGAGGACTCGGAATCTCGCTGCTTCGAACCAAAGATCGGCCTGAGTTTTTCTCAGGCCGATCTTGGCCCAACATGGGGCCCAGGTTTGCTTTTTTCGGGCTTTTCCAGAAGTTGGGAACTTTTTTTCTTTTCTGAACGTGCCCATAGGAAGCGTGTTCTAAAAATTTTTGGCGGGTATCTTTGGAATTCAAACTTTTTATTGATACTTCGCTTTCCCATTGGCAGATAGGTCTTGCTGCTGTTTCTGTAGTTCGTTACAGATTTACAGATGATATTCGTCAGACGTTTTCGACTCTTACAGACCTGATGTACTGAAACATGCCATACCACAAGGCAATACTTGGCCATATAATACATCCACCATACCGTAACATCATACCATACCAACATACCATATCACATCCCGCGATTTTTCCATATAGTATATCCACCAAACCGTACCATCATACCATACCAACAAACGATATCACGTACCGTGCCACACCACACACCGTACAGCAGCAGTACCATACCACGTACTATACCATACCCATACTTCACCAATACTACCCGAGGGGCTCAACGATACGAGGACACAAGAAAAGCATGCCCCCGCGCAGAGAGCACTCAAGCACGAACGAGTACAAATACCATGCTGCTGTACCAACACCACATGTATGGACGCAAGGAGCAGGAGGCGTGGGGAAAAGCAGTAAGAACAAGGGCAATGCTGTTGGTACGAGGTATGGGATAACACCACCGCTGTGTGTTTTGATTCATGTCTGTGGACACCCCACCCAAACAAGGGTAATGCTGTTGAACCGAGGGACTCAACCCTACGAAGACGCCAGAAGAGCATGCCCAATATCCTTGTAGATAATAACAAGCATGCACGTAAGGAGCAGGAAGCGTTGAGAGGAGCATGCCCCGCATTGAGAGCACTCGAGCACGCGTATATAGCACGTATCTTCGCTATTGCGTGTCTTGCAGGAGTCGTCGCAAGCCGGTACCATGGTCTCCCTTAGTCAAGGCAGCTCCTGTCTTGGCGTGTGACCATCCTTCGGGCGTGGTTAACGGCAGTACTTTCACTGTGATGGGGAGGCTTGCCGGTCTCCTACCATCACAGACACCACCACCCCCCCCGTCCGAGTGCTTCAACCCGGCGTTTACCACCTTCGATGTACCTTAACCTGTCAGTCAGTAGCACAGCAGGGCACGCCCTCGACCCAGTTCAATTTCCAACCCTCGCAATGTAGGTTTTCGCGCGAGAGGCATGAGGTGGTTTGCAGCAGCTCGAGCCATGCGCTACATTAGGGGACAAAAAAAAAACAAAGAAAGCGAAACATCAGAGCCTTCAGGGCGACAGAGCAAGAGCGAGCGCGCGATGAGCGATGGCAGAGCCTCAGCTTTCTGGCATCTGTGAACGTGCCGGGGTATGAGCCATTTCTTGAGCGCTTTTTACCCGTTTTTTTTCGGGTTGTAGGTTGGTTGGCCGTTGGGGATGCTGCATGGTCTGTGTGCTGTGCTGTGTGATATTTGTATTGCTGCGTTGTGTGTACTTGCTCGTTGCACGCCCGCTGTGTTCTCGGTCCTCGGAATAAATTGAGGAGCGAGCATGTTTCTGCCTCATAGAGGCACGCCGCTCAGCCACTCGGGCGGGATACCTCTCACCAAGGCCAACGTCGCTGGTGTTGTTGTACACGTAGAAATTTAATTGCTTTGGGTCCGTGCTGGAGTCACCCCACGGTAGGGGTTGCACTTTTTGGGCAAAACGTTTCTGACCAATTCAGTTCCTTAAGTGAGGAACTACCACTTGTAGGAACTCGTTTGTTCGTTTTAGGCCTAGCGCGTACAAGTGCCGGTCGGATGGCCCGAACGAATTTCTTCCAAGTATTGTATCGGGTGAGATGTTGAGTTCCTAATGTGAGGGACTCAGGAACGTCGGGTGCATCCCTACTGTGGGATGGCTCGCTACACCAACCGGCTAGCTGTAGCTGGCTTGGGCGTTGCAACGATGGCGTGCTGTGTGCTGTTCGCTATGTGCTGCTGTTTCTGTGTTCGTGTTTGCCTCGGTTGTTTGCTCACGATCTCCGTCCCTGTTTGTTGGCATTTAGTCGGAAACTTGCTGCAAATATATAGGAGTAAAAAATGTACCTAGGCGCATATTTTGGGAAATTCCGCTTTTCACGGTAGTCTGCCGTGGTCGGAAATACGGGCCTATTTTTTTTCACGTTCAGTAGGCTGTGGAAGAGTCTGGTGCATCACAATATCAACAACACGAAGCAGAAATGTATGTACAGTAGGATGTCGAACGCCTTTCCGAGCCACTGCCGTGAATATTCCGTATCCCCGTCCAGTACGACCACGAATAGTGTACCGATAGCCAGCACGCAGACGCTCAGTATAAGCCAAATCCCGCCTGCTGGGGTGCCGTCTGTGCCGGTGCCGACTAGTATCTCTCTCCTCTCACAAACTCCAACTGTCGCTACTGCGACTTCACAAGAAAAAAGAGAAGCAAACTGAGAACAGCGCTCGAATGCCATGCGTTTCATCGAGGGCAATAACAACGTAGCCCCGAGACCAACTGCTGTTGTTGTGGTCTGGCGCCGCGAAGAGACGCGCTGGGTGCGGTGCACACCGCGTAGGACCCAAGTGTCTGAGCCAAGGCTGACTGCCTCTGGTCTGGTGGCGAAGAGACGTGCGCTAGAGTCAACCTGTCCTGGTAGTTTGTGTTTCACTCTGTGACTGACTGCTGCTGCTGCTGTACTCCCCCCCCCCCCACCCACGAGGCAGTTACATAGTAACCCCATTGCTGTCTTTGGAAGTGGGCCACACCGGAAATTAAATTAACTCATTGAAGCTCTCATCCATGTGAAAAAAATTCCACCTCAGAAGCGGTTCTTAGTAGGATGCCACTCACTCTTCATGCAACTCGCCGAACACCTCACGGCGCTTCGCGCCTGGTGCAAGCAATGTATGCCCGGCCGGTGAAAACCCGACGTGCTCCATGCCGGCATTATGGGGATGCGAGGTTCTATGTTCATACGACTGCGACCATGCATGAGATCGAGTACCCCCCCCCCCCCCCCCCCCCCCTCCCACCTTTCAGATGATTCGTCGTCCTGTTCGCTCTTCGGTGCTTGCATCAGTACCCTGTCGTGTTCGTAAGACCTACGTCTGTGAAAACTATAAAACTCCCCCCTCCCCCCCCCCCCCCCACCTTTCAGATGATTCGTCGTCCTGTTCGCTCTTCGGTGCTTGCATCAGTACCCTGTCGTGTTCGTAAGACCTACGTCTGTGAAAACTAGAAAAAAAACAAATTTCCAGGGCTTTTCGCGGGTCAGGTCAAACCTCACGGCTCGGGTCGGGTCAGCGGGTCAGCTGACTCGACCCGACCCGACCCGCGAGATTTCAAAAGTTGTTGACCCGACCCGACCTGACTCGTGTGATTCGAGAATCTCCTGACCCGACCTGACCCGACCAGCGAGATTTCAAAACCTCCTGACCCCACCCGACCCGACGCACCACTTTCGGGTTGACCCGTGAGACACGGGTTTCATGCGGGTCGGGCCACCTTGACCCTCGAGACCATTTAGCTTGACCCGCAGGTTCGACCTGCGGATCCGGCCCGTGGGTCGACACTTCAAAAACAATTTAATATTCATTTTTGTGCGCAGCAGCGATATAATATGTGGCTTGGCTGTAGTGGGTGGATGGATGCGGGCATGCGTATATATATTTGGCGGTGTTTTAATGTTTGAACAGGGTACCAAATGAGTATATTTGAGTATTTGTACGAGAGAAGCCTTTGGGTAAGATGCTTCAAGTGTCGGATCCGCGGGCGGGATGGGCGGATCCGATCCGCGGGTCAGCAGAAAACAACTCGCTTGTCACGCTGGTCCGACCCAAAAGTGACCCGTTTCTCACGGGTCATGACCTGACCCGACCCGTGAGCTTTTCATCACCTGTTGACCCGACCCGACCCGACCCGTGAGATTTGAAAAGTTCTTGACCCGACCCGACCCGACCCGTGATATTTAAAAAACTCTTTGACCCGACCTGACCCGACCCGCGAGATTTGAAAACCTCTTGACCCGACCCGATCTGACCCGTGTGATTCTGAACACTTCCTGGACCGACCCGACCCGACCCGTGATAGTTTGAACACCCCGTGACCCGACCCGCGGATTGAGTCATAACCCGCGAAAAGCCTTGCAAATTTCCGATCTCACCTGCTAGATAGAAAGTATAGAGAGCGTAATTCGGAACGTCATATTCATGTACCAGCAGAGTTGAACAGGCGATTAGGTTAACCAACACTGAACAACCTGCTCGGTTTTTTTCTGCAGGATCTTGCGTCCCCCATCCCCTACCCCGTGTATCGCCTCTATCTTTATGGAAACCCCTACCAGATATATGGGAGCACATTAGCACAGCGCGTAGCAGTAGGCATCGCAGAATCATACATAGCATTTCAGTAGCACAGCTGTGAACCTCGGCGAAGGACAACGGCCAGCAGCGCCAAGCCCCTTGAGCTTCTTGATGGAAAACTCTGGCATTGCCGATGGCGAGAGTTAGGCGGAATCGGCGCCCCTGCTCCAGTCGCACCCAACGATGGTTGTGTCAACGACAGCCACTCGCCGGTTGGCTGCACGCCAACGTCTCAGGCCGAACGACATCAAACAGATAGCGTTTTCGTCGTTACCCCTCGCGTGATGCGTATCGTGCGTCATGCAGTGCGTGTAATACGGTTGTATGATGTGCCGATGCGCGGACCGAGGCTTACTCGAAAAAATCGTGTTTTGCCCCATGGGGGGGCCAAGGTGGCGCAAATTAGCCGTTTCGGTGCAATAACCGATCGGAAAGATATCGGTTTTCGTTGTTTTTCTTCAGATAACCGAAACATTCGGTCGGTTCTCGGTCGATTATCGGAAAATAGACTCAGCGAAAACACGATCGCTATCCTAGTAGATAGATGGTGGCCTCAAAAAGCAAAACGAGGAGGGGATGGGATATGCGAAAAGTGATATATTTCTGCGTTTTGGATGGAGAAAACGGAGTGAGCGCTCAAAATGATGGTGGTGTCTCTATTACGAGTGGGAACGGTGCTCGGTCTCGAAAAGGATGCATGGTCAATGATCAAATGACTACGGAGAAAAAAAAATGAGTGCGCCCGCCCTCCCCTCTCCTCTTTTCCCTTGAACGCCACCCACGACGGATGCGGGGCGATGCCTGCTTTTTTCCACCCCCTCCTGGTGCCGCCTTACCAAGAACCGTTGATTTGCTTCGAGTACCCCCCGATACCATCTTCCCGCCTTCTTTGACTTGCAGTTCTTCGTATCACGGTCTCAACACCAAATATCAACAGGGAGTGTGGACCCCTCGGTGCTCGAAACATTTTTGAGGTCGCCAACGAAGCGTTTTTGCCAGTTCTTCGGTTGTCCACCTGGTCCCGGGCTCTCCCCACCGTCCGTCGTCGCGAATATTACTCGAATGGGTACTCGTCCCTCGCTATGCCGCGCGACGACCCTCGCAAAGAAGGGTCGCCGTTTACGATGACCGTTTCGATGCTCTGACATCGTGTCTTCGTGAGGCCCTTGGCGTACGAGTGGGTGGTGTGGGCGGTATGTTATCGGCGCTGGAGGCCAATGGCTCGCAGGAAGACATATGCTGTTGGGAACGTGGCGATGTGTTTCGCGCTGAGGGTCCATGTTACGCACCCGTACATCAAGGTCTCGATCACCGTGGCCTCGAGCATGCGGCCTTTCAGACTGAGCGGTGCGGTTGTCGTACCGGACCGAAGCATTTGAGGCATGCCCACGTGAGACGGATCCGTCGGTGGGCTTCGAGGAAGACGTCAGCGCTACGTAGAAGTCGACGCTTTCGTAGATAACGCCGCCTTGGTATGGTTTTTAGATCGTTTGTCTATACGTCTGCCCTGCTGCGTCGATGACGAGCGGTGGCGCAGGGGTGTCTGGTCAGGTATCCGTTACAGCGTCGTCTCCTTATTATTCTCCAACACCGTTGAGGCCTGCAGACGGTCACAATAGTTGCCATCTTCAGACGGTCACAATATCTGCCATCTTCTTGGCAAGTCCCCCGCCGACTTCGAGACGATGCGCGCGTCGTCGGCGTGCGGCATGCCCCACACGGCCCTTCGCACGCATGCCAACGACTCCTCGTTTCCCTCCCATCCCATCCTCCTCGATGTGGGAACCAGATCCCTTGCGATTCCTTCGTTCTCGCGTCCAAGTGTACCAAAACGGCGTAAGGGGTGACTTGCGGGTTCATACAACGCTTGACGTAGATGGGACAAAATCGTTAGTTGAATACCTGGCACTGAATTGAGAACCTGGTGCGTGTTGTACGTGCTGCACAACTGCCCCTGCGAGTGCTATATACCTGGTGCTACTTGCCACTCGTCGTTACTGCTGTGGATCTCACAGTATGCGAACATGTAGCTCGCTATTACGGGGGTCCATAGTAAATAGGACCTACGGTACACACAAAAACCTATATATTTCCCTATTTTTACTAACAATATTTGGTCTTATTTACTATGGTCCCCCGTGATACCATATCCTAGCCCTTGGCCGACAAATGGCACAAGCAGATAGGAAAATAGAATGAAACAAACTGTTGCCGGTGTTGATGTATAAGGACACCCGCCGGTTTCGCGATCTATTTCTCCATCGAGTATTCCCATGTGTTTTAATACTAGCTGTACAACGACAAAGAAAAATGTGTTTAGCAAGACAGTATGTCACGCGCGACAACAACGTATACCGGCATGCCACTGCACTGCACTGCAAGCGCCTGCCTGACTTGTAGCTGTACCGGCTGTATTCAGCCGAAAACTAGCCACACGTCTGCACTGCTTGCGCTACTGCGTGCCACTGGCTACGTGCAGCGTTGCTGTCTGGAGTGATGTCAGTGCCCAACGCCGCTATGGAGACACGGCTCTACTCTGCTGAACTACTCATGGAGATTTGTGCGGCAGTTTCTGCATGCACACATACTGCGAAGTATTGCCCTAGTCAGGCGCTGATGGAACATCGTCATCGTCTTGTCTCCAAGCGGAGACGACAGGCTCGATTTGTGTGCTCTGCGTAAAAAGTCGAGGGGGGCGATGTGTGAGCGTTTCTCTCCTCGTATTTTTATGGGGGGGGGGTTCGCTGCTGCGTGTGCTTGAAGCCATTCGGGAAGCACCCATACACCGACTGGTATCCATTATCTATCGCTCTGCTCTCTTCCAGCATGCACAGTAGTAGTAGTCGCCACGTAGGACGAATCCCTCGCCCTTCCTCACGTCGCGACTCAGAAGCCGTGAAGGCGGAGAAATTGCGCGTACGTGCAAGGCTACTCAGATTTTGCACGTATATTCAACCCGGCTGTATGTATAGCAGGGAGTTGATGTAGACGTGTATTGACCCATGTACATGGTACCCAGTGGGATCAGGGTGCCAGGTGGGCCTGTGGCGCCTCCTGCGGAGGGCTGGCTATATTTCTCCACCGCTACGTGGGAACAGGGCCGTGTCAAATGCGATGGGGGCCCACTTCCGGGTCAAAGCACCAAATGGGAACAGGGCGCCAGGTTGTAAAAAGTGTCCACGTGCAAATCTAATGACCAGGTATATAGCCTTGCACGTACGTGCAATTTCTGAGCGGGTGCAGAACCCGGGATGTCTCCACTCTTTGTGCTTATATCTACTCTGTAAAACAGCTGTGGTATTGGATGTTTGGTACCACGTATTGTGTGGTGGTACATTGAATGTGTATGCGCTCGCATTTTATATCATACAGGTGTATGTATGAAACTATGTTTCTATTGATGTGCTTCTTCTCACAACTGCTGTTCTACATACTACAGCAGTAGTGGTAGTATTGTTCATACACATCTAGCTGAAACCAAAGCAAGGGGAGAAATTGCTTAAGCAATTTTGTCGCGATAAAAAATGCAAGGCGCATTCCTTATCGGGGGGGGGGGGGGGGGGGGGGGGGGGGGGGGGAGCAGGAGAAAGAAGGGGGCACGTAGTAAAGGGCGTGGGGAACAAAAAACAGTGAAAGGCGTTGCGTTTCGTTGCCCCCTGCCATCGCTGCGACTGCATGCGGTATGATGCCTGCAGATGGCAAAGACAAAGTATATTAAGTATATATTTCATATCATATGTGCGGTCCGTACTCAAAAAAACAAAATCCAGGCGGGTGAGGATAATACGTCGTGCAGGCGAGCTGCGCTTGGCACCATGACCGGTGTGGTCCCCGGGATGAGGGTGGCTGACGGGCCTCCGGCGGCGATTTTGTTTCTGTACCCTGTGGGCGGGAGCTGGGTGCCACGTAGGAAGGGCCCGCTGCGGGGTCAAAAGTACCGAGTGAGCGCAGGGTGCCAAGTGCCCACCGAGCGCAACCCGCCTGCACTTTTTTGTTTTCTTCAGGCGCCTGCAATGGTAATGCTGTGGACTGCTTCCGAGAGGACACAAATATAGAAATGTCACGGATGCTTGCAGCACCTGGGGAATAAAAGTCGAGTATTTCCGAGAGAAAACACTACCAGGTACTTCGAGTATTCGCAGTATTCAGGGGGCTTCCAGTGCTGCGGTATACGCGTATCTGCAGTATTTGACGATTCTGTACTGCGGATGCTGCCATACTCGAAGTACTTCGGGGTTCAATACCGAGGAATGCTGCAGTAGTTGTAGTATTTCAGGGCTCTATATTGCGGATACTGCCAAGTACTGGCAGTATTTCATCCGCTGGTGCTACGAGTACCCGAGTACGAAAATGCTCTCAGTATGCGCAGTATACTGGGAGCATGAATATATACCTCTACCATCTGCGTACCGTTTCGTAAAAAACTTCATCCCCATTTAATCGCAGGACGCGTTCACGGATGGCCCCACGAGTGGAGGTTGGAGCTAATTACTTTCGGGGGGAGCAACTGGGGTACTGGCAGTTTTTCGGGAGTATATACACTGCAAGTACCCGCAGTATTTACGCGTTCAGTACTCTTGATACTCTTGCGTACTCCAGGTATTTCGGATGTTTGTACTCCGGGTACTGCTTGTACCGGGGATTCTGTACGGCTTGTACTTCCAGTACTCGTAGTATTTGGGCCATCAGTACTGCTCATACTCCCAGTACTCGCAGCATTTTTGGGTTTCCAGTACTGCAATACTCTCAGTACTCGGAGTACGAAGGGCATACTGGGAGCATCTGTGTATTGTTTTACTCGGGTATTTCACCCAGAAAGGAGCTAAGGTGACAGCACTTTCACCCCTAGGCAGACGTGAACTTTGCCTTGACATGCCCTCTGAGACTGACACCAAACTACTACGAGTAGGATTTGGCTAGGAACACTTGGCCCTATAGACCTCCTTGACAGCGCAAGTTTTTTGCCTCACCTGCGTTGCATTGCGCACAAAAAAAATGTGTTCGGCCATTTCTACAATCAGATAAATGCCTGGAAGCGCCTCTACTTCCATTTTTTTCTCTACCGATATTTCGTAATTCTGCTCTAGCTCAAAACTTTGCCCATTGATCCAATATTTGGCAAAAGGCGGATACGGGCTCCTTGGTGCGCACCCCTGTGACGGTGGCAAAGCGGCAGCATTTTCCGTGCCCTGCTTGCAGTCGGACCTCGTCGCCAAAGGTTGAAAATTGATTTAAAATATGGTGGCGGGCGTTTATATTTGATTTTCTCGTACTGGAACCAAGTACTTTTTCGGCTGCTGTAGAAACATATGCTCGTATCGTACTCGTACCGTTTCCTTGGTAACTTTAGTAACGGTCTATGATTTTTTGGTAGGTCTTAGCCCGGCAACAGAAGCATGGAACAACCTCCGTCGCTCTGCTCTGCTGATCTCTCAAGAATACAGGAACTGCTGCATTAGCAAGGCCAGCACGTGCCACGTGTCTGCGTGTGCGTGTGGACAGAGAACGGAGTTATTCGGCGTGTTTCGACTGTCGACACAAGCAAGAGCAGAATATAGCCGTTTTGTGCATGTTTTTGGTGATTTTTTTGGGCACCACTCTCTGGTGGACCGTGGCAGCTGGAGGTTTGATCCCTGATTTCGCAAGGCGGAAATGACGTGGCTGGCTATGTGCGAGCACACAGACGGAAATATGGTCGACTTCGACAAGGTCTTCGAGTCGGACCTCGGCCGTGAAAATGGCCTAATCGGGCGGCACAATTGCCTCGACCGAAGCTGCCGTTTGCTTGAAGCTACGGTGGACCGAATTCATCCAACCCTAGGACGGCCAAGCGCCAACCAGCCACAAAATAGACTCTTATCATGACTTGATTGAGTTCCTCTGAACCTCGTGTGTCATTTGGGGGCGTCAGTGAGTACCACGGTCACCGTGAAGAGTGCCTCAAAAGGCCCTGTGTGGGGCTGATCTCTGCCAAACCCCGGTTTCAATAATATTCGCGTTTTTTTTATTGCACCCATTTTTTTTTTTTGAGGGCAATGCAACACAGGTAGGTGGCCTTGTTTGACGTGGCTCCTGACATCTTTTAGTCATCCCTCCCCTACTCAGACGCCTTTCCAGGCCTTTTCGGTCGCGGTTCGCGACAGGAGTTCCAACGTTCGGCCCAATTCGGCCGAACGACCGACGGTCGTGTTTGGTTTTGCCGTATACGTAAGCATGCCTCCCTGCCTTTTGTTTCTTGCTGTGTACTGGGTGCCAGGGTCAGAACCAGGTGTCCGGAGAGTGACGCGCGCAGCGAACCACGGGCCGGAGGCCGTGGTGCGGCCCCGCACCGCGTGACAGTTTTTTATTTTTCTAACAAACATAGGTCAATATCATCATGATGTTGGTCATACCCGGCTCCTTTTTTCCTCTTGTAGGCGTGGGTCCGTCTGGCTTGGAATATTGACGATTTTGCGGTGTGCAAAGAAGCCTGTCAAAAATTACGACCGTTGAGCATGTGTGTTTCGTCTTCACGTTAAGCCGTGCTTTCGTGCCTCGTGCCCAACTGTGTGCGTCCTGATTCTTTCGCGTTGAGAGAATTCGTATACTGTACACATCGTGTCGTCACAGACTATTACGGGGGACCATAGTAAATAGGACCTACGGTACACACAAAAACCCACATATTTCCTTTTTTTACTAACAATATTTGGTCCTATTTACTATGGTGCCCCGTAATAGACTGCGAGACACGAAAAAAACACGGGAAGATTCGCAAATTTGTGTTACAAGTTAGTTATTTCTACTTCATAGTCGTAGTATTATGGGGGGACATAGTAAATAGGACCTATGGCACACACAAAAAACAATGTATTTACCTATTTTTACCAACAATATTTGGACCTATTTACTATGGTCCCCCGTAATAGTAGACTGCCAACGTACAGCAGTACACCGGGTACGAAAACAAAGAACACAACAACATACCATGCCATGAACAAAGAGTAAGAGTCAACGTACTGCTGTAGTTCAAAATAAAACCTGAAACGATACACCAGGTAGAATGCACATGGTACAAGGATGTCAGACGGGCTGCAAGAAGAAAAGAGGAACAGAAAAAAAGTGCTGCATGTAACCACTGATCACGGATAGATTATGAGGAAGCTCTTGAATGGTTGGTGTCGCATTCGTCGAAAAGCAAGCCTGAAACCGCATCATGTTATGGCGGCCAAAAAAAGGCGCGGCATTTCAAAACCCGGCGCTCCACCTCGTGAGGTACGCCACGCCCGATTCTGAAAAAATACGTGAGCCAGAGCAACATTTTAACATTTCACCACCCATCTCCCACCCTGCTGGGTACGTTATTTCATAAACAGGTATTTCCCGAACATATAGAGAATATTTTACAAAAAAAAAGGGGGACACCACCCAGAAATTGTGACTAAAAGCGGGACTCGGCTTGTCTCCGCCGGGTTCGCCCACCTACTCTTGTCAACTCGACTCGAAATCAAAATGTGATGCGTTTTTTGACGAACTCCCCTGACCCCTCCCAACCATCCACTGTGTTTCTTGTGTTTTTCTTTCTTTCGTGAATGTATACGTACGTCACGGGTGAACGAGGATACTCGTGCGAGTATTAATAGTATATATACATCTAGAGGTGAGCACCTCGAGGCAAAAAAATGTGTGGAAAACCGGATAACGAGGTGTTGTTATCGCAAGAAAAAAACGGATAGAAGCGGTTTTTGTCAGCCGGTTTTGAACCGTTTTTCCGAACACGGTTAGAACCGGTTGGTAACGTGAAGCGCTTCCAAAACCTGTGTTTCTTACACCGAGTTTCCTATTTTTTTTAGACCATCCCAGCCTGAATTTCCGCGTAGAACGTTCCTTCAGTGCAGGCCCCCACTGCTGTACACAAACGAGGGCCGCTGTTACCAAACGTCATTTTGGCGTCCAGGCTTTCAAGTCTTCTCCCGGGCGGCCTCACTGGTTACGTTTCCAGTGGCTTCGTAATTGCCTGGGCTCTTATTCAACCTATTTCACCGTCTCTTGTTTCTTATTTTTTGGGTATGATGTACCGCGAGAACCATACTCGATTTATATATCTCACGTGAGCAATCAGCGATAAAAGAATACTGCTACTATTGTATACCAGGTATGTCCATGTTGTTGATGCCACTGCCCAACGGAATTTCCGTGCTTGGTTGTTTCGAGTTTTGTCAGCGAGGAACATGATACTGATGATCCGGTGCCTGTTTTGTCGGCTTATTGTTCGTAGCGCTGTTTTCTGAATGACACTGCTGGAGATGGTGTTGAAAACGGATAGAAGCGGTTTTTGTCAGCCGGTTTTGAACCGTTTTTCCGAACACGGTTAGAACCGGTTGGTAACGTGAAGCGCTTCCAAAACCTGTGTTTCTTACACCGAGTTTCCTATTTTTTTTTTTAGACCATCCCAGCCTGAATTTCCGCGTAGAACGTTCCTTCAGTGCAGGCCCCCACTGCTGTACACAAACGAGGGCCGCTGTTACCAAACGTCATTTTGGCGTCCAGGCTTTCAAGTCTTCTCCCGGGCGGCCTCACTGGTTACGTTTCCAGTGGCTTCGTAATTGCCTGGGCTCTTATTCAACCTATTTCACCGTCTCTTGTTTCTTATTTTTTGGGTATGATGTACCGCGAGAACCATACTCGATTTATATATCTCACGTGAGCAATCAGCGATAAAAGAATACTGCTACTATTGTATACCAGGTATGTCCATGTTGTTGATTCCACTGCCCAACGGAATTTCCGTGCTTGGTTGTTTCGAGTTTTGTCAGCGAGGAACATGATACTGATGATCCGGTGCCTGTTTTGTCGGCTTATTGTTCGTAGCGCTGTTTTCTGAATGACACTGCTGGAGATGGTGTTGTTGTGATGATGTTGGCGTTCCTTAGTATTGTCTCACGCCCCGGAACGACATGGGTTGCTATCTTGGGTGGGCATCGACCGCTGCTGTTTCTTGGATGACGGTTTCTTGTCTTGTAGCTCAGTCTGAGCTGTCTATCTTTCACCCAGTTTCTTATTTTCTTGGGGGAAATTAGGTATTTCTTGACGTACAAATTCAATTAACATGCCAGCCGAGCATCCGCTGTTTAGGATATATGGTTGATGTCAACACTTACATATGCATGATGCACTGATACTACTGCTGTGTCTAGTCTATCAATAGTACCACGGGTGGTGGTTTTATTCGGTAGAAAATCGATGAAGACTGCGTCCGGTGCTCTGCCAGTTTAAACCAGTTTTATGTTTTTTTTTTCCGGTTTTCGGTAAAAACCAGCTTAGACCCGCGCAAAACAACGTTTTTTTTTTCTTCGTCACAAACCGTTTACTCGCACGCGCCTGCTGGGTTTCAGAACCCGGTTTAACCGTTTTAGTACCGCAATCCTGTTTTGGGGACAAATCACTTGGAATTTGAGTGGTTTGTCCCCAAATCGGGACTGCGGTACTAAAGGGTTAAGAACGGTTATTTTTCAAAGGTGCCCACCTCTATTTATGGTCATAGCCCATGTCGCACAGGTGCTCCAATACTCCGAGTATGCTCGGGAATATCGAGCACATTTCGTAGTTCGAGTACTAAGAGTATTGCACCGCTGCCGGCCTAAATACTGCGATTTCCGCGAGTGTATTGAGCAGTACCGCAGGCCCAAATACTGCGAGTACTGGGAGTATGAGTACCGAAGTCCGAGTACAAATGATACCCGCAGTGTAAACATCCGAAATACTCGTAGTACTCGAGAGTTTTTAGAGGATTGAACCCGGGAATACCGCGAGTACTCGCAGTATTTATTTACTCCCGTAATATTTGCCGGTACTCTGTGAGCACTCCAGTTGACCCCCCTGAAAGAATTTTTCTCCATCTCTCACTCGTGGGACCATCTGTGAACGAGTCTGTTTGCAATAAAAAGGGGATGTAATATTCGAAGCGGTGCACAGATGGTCGAAGTATACCTCATATTCCGAGTTTACTGCTGTGCACACCATGCTGCGCGTGTCGCGAGATGTCCCGTGCATTGCAGTTCGGGCAATACCTCCGCAGCGGCCGGGGTTGCTGCTTCGTGTTTTTATTTTCATTTCAAATCCTCTCTTTTGTCGCCTCCGCCCTTCTTTCTCCTGCTCCCTCCCTACAGTAGTCGCAGCTCAGATCCGGGCTTTCGTGTTAGAAGAGGAGATGAGGAAAATAGACGAATGTGACATGGAGGAGTTTGATACAATGAATAGCAGCGAGAAAACGATCGCTATCCTAGCTTGGAGATAGCTGGTGGCCACAGGAGGCCCAACAGGAAGGGGATAAGATTAGCAAAAAGTTTCTATGTAATATATGGAAACAACGTAATGAGCGCCCAATTGTTGGAGGTGTCTCTATTAGGAGTAGGAGCGGTGCTCCGTCTCGAAAGGGATGCGTGGTCAAAGGTCAAATGACTAAGGCAAGCAACAAATGAGTATCCCCCCCCCCCCCGGGTTGGCGTTGGTTGGCAACGACACTCTAAAACATGCCGCTCACTACGTGAGCTAGACATCCAGGGTACCGTTTTTTTTTGTTTTTTTTTTTTTTTGGCGGTCGCGCACAGCTGGTCGTCTAGTTAGATCATTTGTGCGAGGTAAAGAACCTTTGCTCTGCACAAGGGAATTGATCGTATCACGTAGTGTTCAAGGTAAGGCACCCAAGAGGCAGTTACATAGTACTCCCATTGCTGTCTCTGGAAGTGGCCACACCGGAAATTAAACTAACTCATTGAAGTTGTCATCCATATGCAAGTCCGCCTCACAAGCGGTTCTTAGTAGGATGCAGCTCACCCTTCATGCGACTCGCCGGACACCTCACGGCGCTTCGCGCTTGGTGCAAGCAATGTCTGCCTGGTCGGTGAAAAGCCGACATGCTCCGTCCCGGCATTGTAGGGATGCTAGGTTCTATGGTCATACGACTACGGCCATGCATGTGATCGAGTACATCTCTCCTATCGAGTACACCCCCCTGGTCATGACTGCTGTCATGCACGATAATGAGCAACCCCCCCCCCCCCCCCCCCCCCCCCCCCCCCCCGCTGTCTAGCGTATTAAAAATAGCAAATGGCAAAATCAAGTATACCTGATCCGTTCGAGCCAACATCAGGTACATGCTAAAACCAAGTAAAAAAAAAACGCGCGCCACGAGCGGTGTTATGTCCATGAGAATCCGGTCAAAAAGTAGTGCGCCTAAAGCATTAAGCGTGCCACATGGCCTCCAAAATCTGAATCGTTTTGTTTCCTTCAGGGTGTAGGTACCACGGGCTCCACTTGGACCTGCAGAGAGTAACTATAAGTACGCTTCGTTTGTTTCGCCACGGCGGCAGCGCCAAGAGTGTTTACTCTGGCGCCCCCCCCCCGTTGACAGCGTTAAAGCTTCTAGACCGTCCTCGCGGAACCGCCTGCTATCTTGCCGTACCAAACCTGAGACCACCTCGACGTGGGGTGGTGCAGACGAAATGCCGTGTGGCCATGATAGAGTGCTGTGAACATAAAAAAACAACAGAGTACACACAACTATTAAAACTGAAACACTCGCACACCCAAAAGCAGAAGAAGTGAAACTAGCGTACGCATATATGCATGTATATACACAATACGTACTTTTATGTACGACGTAAGAGCACAGTGGTTATACGTCAACACGTAAGAATTTCAGCCGCGAGAGGGTAGACCCATACGGAGAGAAAAACCCGTGTGTGCGTATGGCCTCTCTGATTGGTTCAAAGTTGGCCAAACTCAGTTGAAAGGTAGACAGAGTAGAAAAAGTCAGGGTATACCATGGCCTTTTCGAGCCAAAATCAGTTACGATGTCAGCCTGGCCAATGGCAGGGCTCCTGGGGTGTGTTTTGTACCTTTGCTTTTAGCATGTAACTGATTTAGGCCGAAAAGAGGCCAGGTATATACCTGATTTTGGCTAAAACCCAAAAACCGGTTGGTTTTCCATTCTGATATCTGGGGTACGGTTTGTCATTTTCTCTTTTTCGGGAGCGCTCGTCGCATGCTGGTGAAATATTTACGCACCTCCTACATCAGTGATACGTATTTAGTAGAGCAGTGGCCAAATCGGAGATACCCGGTGGCTTTGTGGGCAAAATCGGGTACCTTTTTAGTATTCTGAAATGGAAAGGTGCCAGATTTTGGCCACGTTCTGAAATAGAAAGGTACCCGATTTTGTCCACAAAGCCATCGGGTATAGTCGATTATCTGAAAAAGAAAGGTGCCCGATTTTGGCCACAGAGCCATCGGGTATATACCCGATTTTGGCCATTGCTCTTTAATACGTACATGATACATTATTCCAGACACAAAGAAAGGCGTATACGTTTCAGGCCTTTCATACCGTTTACTTGGTGAGACAGCGAAGAATTACGTCATGAAAATGGTACATACCTGTAAAGGAAGAGCAATCAGTAAATACATCGCATCTACATTCCAACTGAAAGCTGGGACGGACGCACAGTTTTTGTAGCTTGTGGTACGTGCCGACCATGCAGGCGTGCGGTGTTTGCTTGCTGGTAGGCTCAACCGAACACGATGCGTAAAAATATCATGTCGTGTGCCCGAACTCGGAAAATAAATAATTAACTCGTATCTCTATTGCGGGGGACCATAGTAAATAAGACCTACGGTACACACAAAAACCTATATATTTACCTCTTTTTACTAACAATATTTGGTCCTATTTACTATGCCCCCCCCCTTAATAGTACGAAATCCAGGCGTTGAAATTGAATTTTTAGTTAATTAGTCGGGTGTTGTGATCAGATTGCGTCCCCGAATCGGAAAATAAACATCTGGACAACAAAGCGGACAATGCAAATTTCCCGCTTCTCTCCACCCTCCGTAGTACATACAGTACCTGGTAGTAATAATAAGTTGAAAGCCGGGCGTTGACCCGCCAAAATGTATATTTGGATGGTTTACAGAATGTAACTTGTTGTCGTTGAGTTGTACAAAGACACGCAGAAGTATATACTCTCGGGCGAATACAACTATCAACCGGGGCGTCAGCTTATATATCTCGCACGTGCAGCGCAGACAAATGCAGAAACTAGTATCTCCTGGTCTTATCAGATAGAAATCATGAATCTCTCACGATCTCTATCCGATTCCGAAGCATACTTTTTTTTCCCCTGGTTTGGATGTAGAGCATACCACGCCTCAGGCAGCCCCTAGCCCCCCACAGACCTCGGGTCCGAATGTCAACTTTAAAGCCGTCATCCACATTCGCTGGCCTTGTCCAACACGAAGCGGGTTGACCGTGGCCTGAATCTATCAAAATCCTGTCATGGAGAACTCATGCTTATCAGCGTGTCGATAGTTCACGAGAAAGTAATTGTCCCGCGTGAGAAAACCACGTATTAATAGCACGCTGCTGTGGTGTACCTGGTATACACTTCCGAGTACATGTAATCACTTTGCGAGCTGCGTCTGTGGTCATATTCTGGTGAATTTTATATATCAGGTGTTGTGGGACGTGACTACGGAAGAGGGGAAAGCGCTGTACGGAGAGCACTACCTTGACGTGTGGACGATCGACATGTTCCACCAGGTCGGCGCTTCGGACATCAACTGCGACCACCTCCACGGTAAGCGAATTTCGGTCGGTTTGGAGCTTAACACTTTTCTAGCAGCAGTGCTGGACGCATGCTAGGGTAGAAGTGCACCATTTTTTTCTTCGGAGGCTCCTCACATGACCTTAAGGAGCCCTGTGTACCAGTGACTCCCAAAAACTGCATTTTTGGAGGAAAGCGAATCCGCCACATACCCGATGAAGTAGCGCATGGCCTAAGAGAGCATACAACGAAAAATATTGCTGCACGAGAATCAAGCTAAGTTGCGACGATTTTTCGGTTGAGGAACCCCATCGTTCAGAAGACGTTTCAGCCAAAAAGTGCTATTACGGAGGGCTTGGCATAGTAAATAGGACCAAATACTGATAGTAAAAATAGGAAAATGTATTGGTTTTTGTGTGTACCGTAGGTCCTACTTACTATGGCCCCCCGTAATACGTAACCTCTCCCTGTGTCGAGGCACGCGTCTGTGCAGAGACCCAAAGCTGACTCCAATTCGATTTTTTTTTTTTTTCCCCCACAGCGGGAGTGCAGTCAGTGCTACTGCTGTAGAAGGGGTTATGACCCATTAAGGACTGTAGCCCGCCCGTTTTGGGAGACAAACCACTCAAATTCTAAGCAGTTTGTCCCCGAAGCGGGACTGCGGTCCTGAAAGGGTCGAGCGTTTCCCCAGTGCAGTACTTTTTCCACTCTAATTCGAAGTGGTTTGTCCCCAAAACGCGGGTGCAGTGCGAAAGGGGCTAGTAGCGTTCTTGACTGTGATGTTCTTCTCTCGTTTTTTTTTTTTTTTTTTTTTTTTTAAAGTTTTGTTTTGTTTTGTTTTTGTTCGTTTCGTTTGTTTGTGTTTTACTCAGTTTTTGTTCGCTACTAGGTACCAGTAGGTCTCTTTTTTTTTTTTCCTTTTTCCCTTTTCCCATATTTTCCTTTTTCTATCTGTGAATACGTAGCTCTTTGGTTTTTTCCCTATTTTTTTCGAAAAGCTTGTGTGCGCTTGTTTATTTTGTACTACTTTTTCATTTTTTGTTTTCACGCACACTGAACGTGCTTTTCTTTTTTTTTTCTTCCGTTCGTTCGTTCTTTCCTTCTTCCTCGTTTGCTGATTGGTTCTTCCTCTTTCGTGTTTCCGTTACTTCGTGGAAGACGGGATTGGGTTCGGCATCACCCACTCGATGGTGACCATGATGTTCGAGGGCAGCCTCCAGCTCGTCAACCCCAAGCTGAGCCTCCCGTACTGGGACTTCACGATCGAGGGGGCCAAGATCGAAGCGGATTTCGACGGGGACTACAGCAGGCTCACGGAAGCGTCGGAACTCTGGTCACCGGACTGGTTCGGGGGTGTCGACCCTGAAGACTTTCAGGTACGGTATGGTACTCAGCAGTACAGTGGTACTCGTGTGAGCATTCACAAATATACACACGGGGGGCTTCGCCGCGGCGGGCTGACGCCCGCCTTGGTTCCGCACATGCCCGCGATGATGACCGAGGATGTACTGTAGGAAAATCGAGGCCGTAAATGCGACAGCACCCAGGGGTGCATACAAAATAAATCGTGTTTTGAGTGGAGGATTAGAAAACACTAGGATCAGATTCCAACAAACCGGCAACAGATGTTTTGCCACAGCAATGACAAGTCAATCAGCTGAGCCCCTCATTCTTGAACGAACCAGCAGCAGATGTTACCAAAACAATGACAGGGTAATCAGCTGAGCCCCTCAATACTTTTTCACGGTGTGGCCCAGACTGATGTTCACTTGTATGCGCGATTAGAAACTTGAAATCGAAACATATATATTTTTTTCATGAACAGCTCGAAACTAGCGCACGCCTCCTACACACGGGAGCTGGCACGCCCGAGGCCGCCCCTGGCTGGGTCGGGACGGTGCGAGCAAGCTGACGCACGTCCAGCAAACAGCGCACCGAAAGGTGGAGCTCATCTCGATTTGGGTCATTTTCGGCTCAAAACGTCGCACGAAAACGACTTTTAAACGGCTGAGGGCCAATCTCCTCCATGAGTAACCCGTACATACATTTATACGACGAACATTTTGTGTTTGCTTGGTTTACGTGCATGAGTGAAGTATTCAGTATCGAAATAGGCGCCATGTGACCTTGACGGACGGCAAACAAAACGATTGTTTTGCATGATGGTACAAGAATACCGGTATTTAATATCATGCCCCCCCTTTCACGAAAACGTGGCGACCTTAATTTCAAACATGTGCCTGGTATCCCTTTGCCGTAGCATTTTTTTACTTGGTACTGAGATTCGCCCTGTGTCCGGTCTGAACCACCCCCCTCTCTCCACCCCACTCGCTCCCCCTCCCCCCCAATATATATATATATATAGGTTTGGTTGGCGTTGGTTGGCGACGACGCTACAAAACATGCCTCTCAATGCGTCAGCTAGACGAACTGGGTACCGTTTTTTTTTGTTTTGTTTTGGCGGTCACCATGTTTGACGGTCGAGTTAGACAATTTGTGCGGGATGGAGAACCTTAACTTCACACAAGGGGCATGATCGTATCACGTGGTGTGTACGAGGTTTCTGGTAAAGCACCCACGAGGCAGTTATGCAGTATATACCCATTGGTTGTCTCTGGACGTGGTCACGCCAGAAAAAGAACTATTTTCAATCGAAGCTGACATCCATATGCAAGTCCGTCATTCATGGTAGGATGCAAGGCCACCCTTCATGCGACTCGCCCAACACCTCACGGCGCTTCGCGCTTGGTGCAAGCAATGTCAACCTGGTCGGCGAAAACCCGACGTGCTCCGTCCCGGCATTGTAGGGATGCGAGGGTATATGGTTATACGACTACGGCCTTGAATGACATATGTACATAAGCACACACCCCCCTGATGCTGTTCCCTTATGAACACCATGTATGTCGTATCCGGTCTGACCCCGTCCACCTCCCTCCACTCCCCTTGCCCCCTTCCCACTCTCCTCTCCTCCTCTTCCTCAACGCCCCCCCCCCCCCCTATTATATATTGTATATGCGTTGGGTTGGCGTCGGTTGGCAACGACACTGTAAAACATGCCGCTCACTACGTGAGCTAGACATGCAGGGTACCGTTTTTGTTTTGTTTTGGCGGTCGCCCACCGCTGGTCGTCGAGTTAGATCATTTGTGCGAGGTAAAGAACCTTTATTCTGCACAAGGGAATTTATCGTATCACGTAGTGTTCAAGGTAAAGCACCCAAGAGGCAGTTACATAGTACTCCCTTTGCTGTCTCTGGAAGTGGCTACACCGGAAATTAAACTAACTCATTGAAGCTGTCATCCATAAGCAAGTCCGCCTCACAAGCGGTTCTTAGTAGGATGCAGCTCACCCTTCATGCGACTCACCGGACACCTCACGGCGCTTCGCGCTTGGTGCAAGCAATGTCTGCCTGGTCGGTGAAAACCCGACATGCTCCGTCCCGGCATTGTAGGGATGCTAGGGTCTATGGTCATACAACTACGGCCATGCATGAGATCGAGTACATCCCTCCTATCGAGTACACCCCCCCCCCCCTCCCTGCCTACCTCCCCACCTTCCCCTTGACTTCATTGATGGCTCCGCCACGGCTTGGTCTGTGTGTGTTTGATGGTGACGGCTACAGGTGAAGGATGGGAGGTGGGGTTATATGGAAGTGCCCATCGTCGACCAAAAGCACCGCGATATGCTCGGGGCGGACGTGTACGGCCGCATGCGCTCACCATGGAACGTGAACTCGCGGCAGTACCTGACGCGCGGCCTGGGGGAGATGTGCGGCGAGCAAAGCACTGATTTCTGTGAGATTTTGTTTGTGTGTTTCTCATGTTTGGTTGGCGGATTGTTTTGATCCGTTTGTTCTGTTGGTAGGTTGGGCGTGTGGTTTCTCTGGTTGGTTTGGTAGGTTGGTTTTTTTGTGCGCGTGTGTGTGCTTACACAGTTACTACGTAGCTGCCTCTTGAGTGCCTTACCGCATTCACACTACTGTACGTGATACGATCATCCTCCGGGGGGGATGGTTGACTCTGCCGCGAGTGTTGCTCGAGAATTTATGCTTTCCGCTGCCGATGGACTAATTGTTGTTTTTCGATGAAAATTCTCTTTGAAAAAAAGCATGCGGATTCCGTTTCCGAAATACAGTCATCCAGGAGGTCTGAAAAACAATATTTTTTAATAGTACCAGGGCACGACTACTCGCGATCGCGGCGTATGCACAGCACGCTTCGGCGTTACCTGGTATACGGTGTGCTGACTCCGTTCTCGTTTCCGCTTCTTTCGAGCAGACACGTGGCCTGGGTGCTCCAGCCACTACGACTTGCAGGACGTCTTCACGTCGTACTACGGCTACACTTGGTGGTCGCAGTACGGACCTCACGGGCCTGTCCACGTCTGGGTTGGCGGAAACGTCGACTGCAAGGTATGACAAGGGTCGTGGCGTTAGGGGAGGCGTTTTGTCGTCACGGGGTGAAGGGGGGGGGGGGGGGGGGGGGGGGGGGGGGGGGGGGGGGGGGGGGGGGGGGGGGGTGGGGGGGGGGGTGGGAGGGGTGAGGAAGGCGGCGGGGCCTTGGTTGCCTCGGCCCTTGGTCTTGGCTCTTCCGTGTTGGCCGTACCCTTTTCTCCCTAGCCTTGCGTCTTGATGCCGGTGTTGGCGGTGGTGGTTGTGTTGGGTGATGGCCTTCGTGTCAGCGTGTTTGTAAATGTATCCTTGGTGTAGGCGTTGGTTTCGGTCCCAGTGTCGGCTCCCTCTCGCCTTGACATTAGCTTGGCCTCAGCCCTGGCCTTTGCGTTAGCTTTGGCCTTGGCGGTGGCTGTAGCCCGAACCCTGGCTTTCGCGTAGGCCCTAGCATTGGCCTTGGTCTTAGCCTTGGCATCTAGCGCTGGCCTTAGGCCCTAACATCGGCCGTGGTCTTGGCCAAGGCCTTGACCTAACCTTGGCCTTCCCATTGGTGTTCGCCTTGACTTCACCATTTGCCATCACCATGGCCGTGGTCTTAGCCTTGGCCGTCTAGCCTGGACCTCTTCATCGGGTGGTTGTTTCGGTGATGATGGTTTGCGAGTGTTTGTCTCATGCAGCTCCCCCCCCCCCCCCCCCCCCCCCCCCCCCCATCCTCCGTTTTGAAAGGGACGGGTGATCAATGGTCAAATGACTAAGGCGAGCAACAAATCAGTACTCCCCCCCCCCGCCCACGCGTTTTTTTAATGAGGAGTGAGGAGTGCCGCCGGGCAAACTGTGATAGCTCAATTACTTATTTTTGTCTCTTCAACACTTCGGCCCCCTGGGCCCTCTCGCCCCTCGCCCCCCCGCCTCCTAACCCGCACGGGTGTGCCCTTTTCTCTCCTTCTATCTCGTAGCCCCGCCTGTTTCCCTCCGCCACCGTTCTCCCCTCTTCCGTCCCGCCCTCACGCCCCCTCCACGCCTCCTAAACATTCTCCCCGCCGCGGCCTCTTCCCGTATTCCGTCCCCTACCCCCGCTCCACACCCGCCCCCCCCCCCCCCCCCGTGCCGCCTCCTGCCTCCCTACCCCCTACCTCTCCCCCCTTCGTGTTCCGTCCGATTCCGTCCCCTTCACGCCTCCATACCCTTCTGTACGGTGTGCCTACGCTGGGCAGAGAGACATGGACACGGTAATGGATATCGTGGGAGAGAAGTTCCGGCTGTCTCTGTCGGGGTACCTGTTTGTCATGCGCAAGGGCATGTTCCGCGACCACCTGTTCAAGTGCAGGGGCTACGCCGAGCCGGGCACGACGGAAGAGGAGATCATGAAGTCGGGCCAGTGCGGGTGTCTCGACCTGGACCTCAACCAGGTTTGCCGTCTGGCGTGGTGGCTTGTTGTTGACCGATTGATTGGTTGGTTGGTGGCGGGTTGTTGGTTGTTGGTTGGGTCTTGGGGCTTGGTGATGGTGTTTGATGGTACTTGGTGGTGTTTTGTGATGCTTGATGATGTTTGAGGGTTTGTCTGGTGGTGTTCGACTGAGCTTAGTGCTGCTTGATGCTGTTTTGTTTTGTGTGAGGATGTTTGATTCTGTCTTATGATTTCGATGGTGCTCGGTGCTTGTTGCGTACGTGAGTGATGCGTAAGTGGCTTTATTTGTTGCGGGGGGGGGGGGTTCTTGATTTTGTTGTTGGTCGTTGACCCTCGCCCCTTTGGCCATTATCACGCCGTGGTTTTCGTTTGTTTGTTGACTACGTCGTCACACGTACTTTGTTCGTTCTGACACTTGCCCTCAGGAGCCGTGTTTTCTACAGTGGGACAAATCGCGTGCGTGTGTGCGTCCATGCGTGCACTGCCTTCGATGTATCGAACAAACATGACTCTCCCTCCCCCCCCCCCCCCCCCCTCCCCCTCCCTCCCACCCGCCGTCGGTGCCGCGTTTATGTGACCAGGGTGACGACTATATCCAGGTGTACGAGCAGTTTGCAGAAGGTTACGACTTCGACTCGTTCACGGAGGGTGAGAAGAGGACGCTCGCTATCCAGTACTGCAACGGGCAAGTGGGCATGGGAGAGTCGTCCCAGTCTAGCTCTCCGCTGGATCCGACCTTCTGGTCGATGCACCCCACCATGGAGCGCCTCCTTGTGTAAGAGTTTTTGCACGTTGATTGGGTGTGACCTGTTTTTTTTTTTCGTGGGTTGATTTATTTAATGTTTTGTTTTGAAATTTGATTGGGTGGGTTGATTCGACTTTATGTGAATGGCTTGTTTTTTTTTCAACGTATTTTACTTTTTTATTCGATTCAATGCTTTGATTGGTGATGCGATTAGTGCTTTGATGGATGCTTTTGACTATATGATGGTAATGTGATTGATGCTCTGATCGAGGATGTGCCGCCGTTGCTGCTGCTGTTGCCGTCAAATTGATTTGATCTTCTCTTGTGCTCTTGATGTGTATGTTTCCTCGTTTTCGCTTGACTTTACTTTTTTTCTACCGATACCAGGTGTCGTTACGTTCTGTTCTATCCTACTATATATGCCATCTACGCTCGCCTGACTACTATATAGACCATCTATACTCGCCTTGCCTTTCACAAATCGCTCGAGCGCTGCCCCCAACTCCGCCCCCGCCCCCCGCCTGCGTCCTGCCTGCATGAATATGCTCTGTACTGCCTCCCGTTGTGACGGCCGCTCAGCTTCAAGCTCATGTCGGGCACGTTCACGGATTACTCGTGGCCCGATGAGCCCGGCTTGTGGACGGGCATGGACGGAGTCGAGTACGACGTCGAGATATCAACCGAGCAGGACGAGGTACATGTCGCCCGTACGCTAATATTATTTGTTTTGCTCGTCTTTTTCTATCATTTTTTATGACCGTTTCGTTTCGATTTATATTTCTTTTTTGTGTATTTTTTCTGTTTTTTTCCGTCGTTGTGATTTTTGTTTCCACAGCGGCGTTTTACGATTTGGTTACGATTTTGGGTTTTTCCCCTCAATTTTTATAGGTGTCGGGGGCGCGGGAGCCGCTGTTTTCGTTGTCGTCCTTTTGATGTAGTTAGTGTTTGTATACTTTGTCGTGCTCGTGTTCCTTGGGTTCCGATTAATAATTAATGGCATCGTCGAACGAGCGGGTGAGTCGTGCTCTATTTGTGCATTCTTCTGTACGTGGCGTTTCTTCGTGATTTCACGCTCTGCGTCAGCTCTAGTCGTGCAAATGAAACGCACCTGTTGGACCAGACCTAGACATTCTTCCCTCCTCGCTGGTTGATCACACGCCCCCGTCTCCCCGCCCCGCCCGAGTGCGTTGCCTTGTTTCGTCTGTAAACCCTAACGAATCCCTCGCCAGCACCTTAGCCTATGTCTTCATCTATAGCCCTAACCCGTCCACCCACGTACGCTGCGATACCATCACCAGCCCAACCTCTTTTCGACCGCTCCCCCCCCCCCCCGACCCACATACCTGCCGCTACCAACCAACGCCGTCCCATCGGCCTCTCCTATTTTTGAAACCCACCTCCTGCCCACCCCCCCCACCCCTACCAAATCGCCCTTCCTGTAATATCCCCATTAACCCCAACCCCGTCCCCTACTCTCCACCCCGTCCTCTTTGTCAGGAAACGCATCGCCTACCCACCCACCTGCCCTTCCCAGCTACCTACCAAAGCTCACCTACTTATAATACCGTCACCAACCGTTAACTCTATCCACTTTACACCCCTTCCGCCATCTGTTATATATAGGTTGGGTTGGCGTCGGTTGGCAACGACACTGTAAAACATGCAGCTCATTGCGTGAGCTGGACAACCAGAGTACCGTTGTTTTTTAGTTCTTTTATTTTTTTTGGGTTGGCGGTCGATTACAGCTGGCGATAGAGTTATACTCCGAAGTACATCATTTCTGCGGGGTGGAGCACCTTTACTGCGCACAAAGGGAATGTTCGCACCACGTAGTGTGTATATGGTGAGGCACCGTAGGGGCAGTTACACAGTATCCCCGTTGCTGTCTCTGGAAGTGGCCACACCGAAAATTAATTTACCTCAGTAAAGCTGTCATCCATATGCAAGTCCGCCTCACATGCGGGTTTTAGTAGGATGCAGGTTACCCGTCATGCGACTCGCCGGACACCTCACGGCGCTTCGCGTTTGGTGCAAGCATGTCTGCCTGGTCGGTGAAACCCCGACGTGCGCCGTCCCGGCATTGTAGAGATACGAGGGTCTATGGTCATGCGACCACGGCCATGCATGATGTCGAGTACCCCCCCGCGCGCCCATTTCCCGTTTTTTCCCTGTTTGCCGCAGTGCTACGGCCACAGGGGCAGCGATGTCTTCCCGTACACCATCCTCGCCGACCTGATTACGCCCGTGTTTACGTTCAACGGGATCACGGCACCGAACACCATCTCCAACCGAGAGATGATCAAGATGTTCGACCCCAGCGAAAACGCGCTGCCCTTCATCTACGACAACTTCGAGTGGCCCCACTGTACGGCGCAGGGTTACGACTTCACGGACTTTTACGACCCAAGCACCGGCAAGTCTGGGCCGAAGGGCAGGGCTGCGACTCCGGAGGAGAAGTGGAAGCCCGGGCGCGTCCACGGTTTCGGGCTGTTCGAGAAGGGCAAGAACCACAGGTCTCCGATGTTCTCTGCCGCGACTCTCGCCGCCGCCGAGTCGGCGGTGGCTAAGAAAGCTGAATCGAAGAATATATAGGAAGGCTTTCTGCTGCTGCTACTACTGCTGAACAGCTGGTGACTTGCTGCTGATCAGCGCATGAGTATCTGCTGAACAGCACCTGAACTGCTGCTGTTGCACAGCTGTTGGTGCTGCTATTAGTACCTCTTTCGCTGCTAGTACTGCTGCTTTTGCTTTTACCGCGGCGGTTGCATTGACTATTTTGCTCGTCGCGATGGCCATTGTGTCGTCCCCGCCGCGGTGGTGAATGATTTAGCCAGCGCTCTTGGCGGGAAAAGTATTGCACATAGCAGAGTTGGGGTTTTGATTGTTTGCGTTTGATGGCTTGGTAAACGTTGTGTGGAGCATTTTGTTAATTAATACATATTTCGGCCCCCCCCCCCCCCTGCCACTCTATGAGCTAACCCCCCCCCCCGCCGCCGCCCTCTTCTCCACGTTGTGTGATATTGTTTTATTTCGTTGATTTTTCTACTCTTTCAGTCTCAGTACACTGTGTACGCTACGTACACTCTTCTGTACCCCGATATGGCCTAGCTTTGGTGTTTTTTTGTTTTGTTTTCGTGTTTCGTTGCAGTGTCCGTCCGTCGAAGTGGTATCTGTGCCGACTCTTGTTTTGCGCTTTCCTGCGTTTCGGCTCGTTTGTTTGGCTAGTTTCATTGACTTGTTGGTCGGGTTACTGGTTGGTTGGTTAGATGGTCGATCCGTCGGTTGGTTGATTGATCCGTTGGTTGAAATGTTGGTTGATAGATGTGTTGGTGGGTTGGTTTATTTTGTTGGTTGGTTGATTGGTTGCGTGTCCCTGACGGGGGATGCCGGTTAGGCTAGTCCGGTGATACCATCGTCGTGGGAGCCGTACATACATGTGACCGCAGCTATTGACTGGCTTGCTGACTGCTCGTCTCTCCCCTCAACTCCGCACGTGCACGGTTGAAGCCTTAAACCCCAGGCACACGTCTATTCTGAAGTTGGTGACTTATTTGTTTTTCACCTCTGCAACTTCCGCGGCCACTGTTGTTTTATGTCCGGACTCGTACTGATTTTTTTCTTATACACGGTAGTGGTGCGTCGGCTCGACATGGCTGCCTTGGTGAGGGCAGGCAGAAGAGCCTGGAGGGGGGAGTCGCTTTCGTTGATCGGGCCTCTCGTTAGTCCTTCCCCTCGACACTCGATTGATAGCGCGTAGCTCGTTGTTGTTCTTGTCAGTATGAACCATCCGGTTACGTATCGTATCATAGTGCTGTACTTGTTGTAGACGAGCGATGCAGCGATGCAGCAATGCAGCAGAATTTGTGCGGGCAACTCCACCATCAAAAGGGAGTACAGAGCAGCGAACCATTCTATCCGAGCGATGCGTTTCGTATACCAGTGTGAAGAAAGTCTCACACGAAGGAAAAGTGGGGACAGAAGAGTGGAAGCAGAACATAGAAGCGTAAAACCGAAGCAGAGAATGGAAACCGCTCGTGATGGAAGCACAACGTGGAAACATATGGCAAAGTGAAGAGAGGCAACACTGTCGTGCCTGAAGAGTCCGATTGAAAACTAATTCCGGTGGAGATTGGTGGGGAAGGCTCGGGGGGCCCGCGTTGGTGTTTGTGTCCTCTGCTTTTGACAGTCTCAGGCGGCGCGTCAGTGGCTTCCGCCTGTATCCGCGTGTAGCCTCGAGTGGGTGTGGACGCATGGATGCCACCGCCCCAACGATCCCAAAGTTGCAATTTATCAGGTAGGAAGTTTTTGGAAGGTTTTGGAAGTTTTTTTTAAAGGTTTTGGGACTGTTGGAAGTTTTGGAAAGTTCGAGGTTCCCGAGTATTCCGAAGTTTCTGGGGCGTCATTTCGAACGCCAAAAATCAAGAACCGAACGCATCTAGAATAATGCTCGTGCTTAAACGAGTTGGCGAGGTAATGGTTGCGTTGTGTTTGCGTTTTTTTTGCCCTGGTTCCTCTCCCCTCCCCCTCCCCTGTGATGACCGACCTGTCGATTCCGAGCGGAGACGGTATTGCGGGATAGCACGGGGTACGGGGGTGTACTCCTGTCATACATGGCCGTAGTCCCTACAATGCGGGATGGAGCACGCCGGGTTTTCACCGACCAAGTATTCATTTGCTTGCATCAAGCGTGAAGCGCCGTGTGGTGTTGGGCAAGTCATATGAAGGATGACTAGCATCCTACTAGGAACCGCTCTTGACGCGGGGGGAGGGGGGCGTGAGGGCTCAAAGCGCGTACCTGTGTTTATTTCTTTTGTACGCATGCGAACATGTCTTGGCCCAATTGCTAAGCAGTAAGTACGCCTCCGCTCGGGGCGTGCTGTTTGTTCTCTTCCGTCGGTCGAGCGACGCGCTCTACGCTTTTTACTGCATGTACCTGCCTTTTGTTGGGCTTCAAAAGTTGTTGTCGGGGTATATAGCTGTTATAGCTGGGGTTTACTTTTCTCTCGCATTTTCTGTTTGCATTACCTCTCGGGCGTTTCCTCACCTTGGGTACGTGCCATTCTATGCTCTTGTCTTTTTTTTCGGTTAGTTGTTGTCTGTTTTTTTCGAGGCCTCAGGTGACTTGAGATGTCCCTTGTCCGCTTTGTTATTGTTTTGTTATTTTTCGGTTACTTTGAACCCGTTGTGCCTTCTATGTTTTTGGTAATTCGAGGCATCCTCGGGTGTATATCACTGCTGTTCTTTTGTTTTCGTTTCCAGTCATTCCTGTATTTCATTTTCCGCGGGAGCGTTCAAGGAATATTGATATTAATAGGTCCTTTTTTATTTGTCTTTCGTTTAGTTCTGCTTCGTGTAGTTTACCTGAGCAGCCGCGGGTACACGTGATGAAAACTTGAAAAAAAAATAAACGGAAGCTGTGAGATCGAAAACTTCCTCAAATCTCATCTTGGCATCATTATATACCATACTAAGGTAACACATTAAAACTTAATTTTCTTTGCTTCCGGCAGTGGGTTGATGCCGGACTGCTTTGTGGGGGCTAGTATAGGGGTGAAAGCAGTGGGATCAAGGAACAAGAAAATTCTGAGATAGCGGTGCAGGTATATACGTATACATTTCTAACATGTTTCTTTTTCGTGGACGAAAAAATGGGTTCACGCTTGACTTCCCCCTAAGCACAATTTCCCGCCGAAACGTGGGGGAGGCAGCTGTCAAGATGTTGAAGCGACGGTTCCCTGTTTCACTGGTCGCTGTGTAGTCCCGGGCTGCCGTACGCTTTTCATTTTTTGCTTTCCTTTTTCTCTTGAATTTTCCCATTTTTCGGTTGGCTGTCGGAGTTTGGTTGATTATGTTGGAGGTGGTGGGTACGGTTTGTCCTTTTTTTTCGCAGCGATGACGGCGAAGGTCGAGGTAGCGGCGGGTTTGGTTTTGGTGTACCAACTATGAGGCATCCGGGTTGGTGCGCCTCGGAGTTGAGGGATTTCCTAGGAGTCTGTAATTGTTGCCCTGCCTATCCGTGCCCCGTCAGGCGTGAAAGCAGAGGATAACTCGCAAGGAGGACGAGGGAGGGGTGGGGTGAGGGTGGCTTTGGAGAAAAGAGAGGTACTCGTAGAGTAAAGCGAATGAACATCGTCCGTTATCATCCCTATTTTTCAAGTTTCACACACGCACGCCTGTCCGCGTAAACGTTGGAGCGATTGCTTGCTTATATTGCGGCCATCGCATTTGAATCATCGCGTCTCAGCTTTTTGGCGGGGGTGTTGGTGTGTGTACCCTCCACACGTCAGGCATTACGGTTACATATTATTATGGCCCTGATGCATTACCGATGGCGACCGTGCAGGGGTAGTTTTTGTTGTTTTCGATTTTTTGTACTATTCCTTCGTTTTGATCCTTCTGGCCTTCAGGTATGTTCGTCATTCGCTGACTTTTTCCAACACCCGACTGTACCGATGTTCTCGGGATCTGACGGATTGCCTTGGAAGAAAGAATGTTGAGAAACACAAGGAAGCAACAGCGGCTTATCTAGTCAATGCTCAGTAGCATGGAATACTGCTGAACATTAGTGTTGGATATCGAAACCATGAACGTTTCGGTACGATAAGGCCAAACTAACTTCGATAACGATAACGATAATTATCGTTATCGTACCGATAATCCGGAAAAGTCGATAACGATAACGATAATGGAGGCGAAAACCGGCGCAAAAGGCCTTTTTTCATTATTTTTGGGGTCGCGTCATCACCACGAGGACCCGTAATACAAGTGAATACAACACCAGCAGAGGGTTCCCAGGATCGACGTATTCCAGGTTGTTGTTCTCGCATTAACTCATCGCCACAATACAATGAAATACAATGCAGACAGACTCCCATAACTCTGGAGTGGAAGAAATACCTCGGTAAAAATAAAACGACCGAAGAATAGACACATGATAACTAAAGCACATGTACACCTCAGACAAAAATAAAAGTGACATCTGCGCACGTACGTATCAGATACATGCCGTAGGCTGTACAAGTCGCCACAGAAACCGAAAAGACCACATACTACCCAGAAGAAATGGACAGGATGAAAAAAACAACTCGACGTCGAAAAATCGAAATCAAAATGGGGGAAAAAAAAAAACAAGAATCGAAAAGGGACGAGATAAAAAAGTTCATTTCAGGCAAGAAATCAAGAAAGGAAACATACGAGAGAATGCGCATGTTTTCGCAGATTGCAGGCTCGCACACTACGCGAGGGTGTAGAACAGAGATAAGAACGAAAAGACAAGCATACGTACTCCGCTACTATAAGAACACCAGGGAAGCAAAAAAGAGACCATTAGTAGACAAAAAACAAAAAGGAGGACAGGTATTGGCTACCAGGTATACCGGGTATCGTGTATTGTGTACCATGTACATGAAACAAGAAAAAATACACCTGACCAGGTTTATTATGCTGTATTATTATTGCGGGGGGCCATACATAGTAAATAGGACACATGGTACACACAAAAACCTACACATTTCCCTATTTTTACTAACAATATTTGGTCCTATTTACTATGCCCCCCCGTACTAACATTAATAGTAGAAGATATGTAGCTGTTAAGTGCCAGGGCGCAACGACAACCACAGCTCAACACAAAATGTATAGAATGCCGCACAATGCTATTCGGAAGAACTTGTATACGTACTCACGAACCCAACCGTCGCCGCCACACAAAAAACAAAAAATCACTTGTCCTTCCTGCCGAGCGCCTCCTGTGAGATTCTGCTTGACCATGCCAATCCGTGCGAACCGTCCAAAAACACGAGGGCATCGACAGTAAAAAAAAAAAAAAAAAAACGAAATACCGAACTTTTTTCGGTTCGATAAAAAAAAATTATCGAACGATATATCGAAAGTTTCGGTACGATATCCATAGTACGGTTGGAAGATGTACAACGATCGTGGGCTTGTTAGAGGGGCTATATCGTAACGAAGAGCCGTGAGTCAAGATTTCTGACTTGACCGATAGGAGGCTAGTGTGGGGCCAGTCCAGTTCGAAGCTGACACGTACAAGCTGTAGGCGTCGAGAAACGAATACCCACACAAATGCGAGGACAAAATACCGAACAGTGTGGCGCGAACGCGAGGAAGGGTGAAATACATGTTTCCATCATGCGCACGGTGCAAGGAAAACTGGCTAAGAAAGAATAAGACGAAACCACCGCGGTTTCGCGACCTGATACTCCAAGTAAGCCGAAAAAGGAACCAGAAAAAGAGGGGAGGCGCGTTAACTAAAGTTGGACCTGAGAATAGTCGTGCTATAAGTGAGCGGAAAGGGGATAGTAAACTGACGTTGGAAAGACTGGTTTTGAGTCAATACTGCTCCCTGAAAAAGAGCAGACCCAAAATCACACGATTGCTCGAAACAAGTGAAAAGGGATGCCTCGTATAGCCTTAAAAAACGAAAAAGAAAAAGGGGCACCCTTCCAACAAGCACCTACTACGTAGTGCAAGGGAAAGTTTCAAAGGAAATTTTAGCACGACGGTTTTGAGGCTTCTTATAAGAAACGGGGCAAGCTAAATCAGGCGGAAACAGCAGACAAAAATACGACAGGTTCGCTCCTGCTCGTAGTTTTGGACACGAGGCAAGCTAAACCAGCGGGAGAAAAAGATGGAACACGAAATGTTTGCGGTCTGTATTCGAAAAAGAGGCGAGCGAAACCAGCGGCTGTTTGATTGGAGTACCACAGCACAATGCTCTTACGGTCATGGAAACCTAAAACAGGACAAACCCGGAAGCGAAAACACTATAAGGAACTACACATGAAAGTGACTGACAAACGAAAAACCGAAACCAAGCACATAGTCAGCGCTCCTGATGTCTAATCGAGGAGGGCAGTGAGGGCAAGAGGGGGGTACATCAATTCGGTCATACCCTGGCAGCTAGGCTCTGTCTTGTGGTGTTGCAGGAACGCAGATCCGCAGTTGGCATTCAGTGAAGACGCGGAGTGAGCAGTACGGAGGTTGACATTGGTAGGGCCCATGTCGGTGAGAAGCCTGGTGGTGCAGATACTGAACGAAGAAGGACCCGATCAAACGCGATGAGAGGTCTTGAAAGGGTACGGTACGACACTCCAAGCGAGAGACGGTGGCTGGCTGCATAGTTGTCGCGGAGATTGTGGTAAGAGCGCTGTTGGCGTTCGATGATCCGGTGAAACGCAGGGGGAAATGCTGATTCGGAGTGCTGCAGGTTCCGAGCGCGAGCCGGTGATGGCGTGGTGCTCGCTGATGGTAGAGGAAGTGCTGTGTAGAGCAGGTGGTGAGTCGGTGGTAGTCCATTAAGGGTGATCGAAGCAGAAGTCTACGGTAGCCGAAGCGGTCGTCGTCCGCGTTGTGCATGTCGGCGCGGTGGTTGGCGCTTTATTATTCCACTAATATATGTCGATGAAGACGTGGGCGGTGGCCATGGCGGGTGAAATGATCTCCTGCTTCAGGCGTAGAATTCGGAGCGGTGGCTGCAATGGTCGGTGTAGGTGGCTCAAAGTTGTCGTCGGTGGCGGTGACTCCGCGGTCGTTTAGTAGCGGTAAGAGAAGGGTCGGCTTGCCCGCGAAGCGGCTGCAGAAGCCCGTGGTAGAATGTCAAGCGTAATCGATGCTGATGGTGTTCTGGGGATTAGTTGGTAGTGGATCGGAAAGGGTACGCCGGAGGGTCGTTTGGCGACAAGAGTCGTGCGCTTGGCACGCAAGGCAGCGGCCGCGAAAATAGTTCCAATGAAACGAATCGAAAGGTGGCGGGGCATAGGGATTGCCCGCGTTGTTCGTACGCCCAGCCCGTAGTCGTATAATGCTCGACGCAGAAATAGAACGAAAGGAAAGCACGAACGACGTCACCAAACTCGATTGCGAACTCCGCACGCATAAGTTCCCATGATTACAAGTATGGACTCCGTCTCACTCGCAATTAACATAAATACCACCAATCCCGGTATAAAAAGAAACTCCTCGAGATATAACCCAGGGTCAACAGGTAAATACCTGGAGAATATCCAATTAACTGGTCTGATAAAACTATATCGGCGAAAAGTCTACTTGTATGCCTTTTGTCATCTTGGACTTTACTGTGGCGTTTTACTTGGTATGGGTGTGTTCGCGACACGTCGAGGTCATCGCAATCTGCTCGATGCGACTGTGATATTATGTTTTGGTTTTTGGCTTCGAAATAGCGGCAACAGCAACATCTTGAAACAACTAATATTCTACGTGGCAAGTATCTACGTCGCGAGAGAATTTCCATACCTCCGCCCAACGTTTTATTATATGGTAACACCTAGGGAACAGCAGGGCAACCCTTGCCCTGCTCTACAATCCAATTAACTGGTGTGTTAAAACTACAGCAGTATCTCCTCTCTGCTGTTTGTTGGATCCAGGGTTGCGAAATCCAGTTAATCCATACCCCCCCCCTGGTCGTCTTCATATAAAGGGAAAGCAAGTAAAGACAGACAGACGTGATAAATTTAATAAAATAGCTGCCCCAATACTCGTACGAGAGAGATGCGGGACAGGAGAAACTATGCGCGGGCGTCGGGATGGGTTTGGAACAACTGGGCAGGTAGTAGCGGGATGGGAAACAGTCAGGAACGGAAGCAGACACTTGCGTCGCAGTACGGCGGGATGGTAGACGGCGTGAACACATTTTTTATAATTTTATAAAACCAACGACGAGACGGGTCGGGAATCATCGCGGGCGGTAACGAAACACCACGTGGATGGGTTCCCGTTCCTGTGCCGTACCGATCCCGCCCCTATTGTTAACACATTTTCCTGCCCCGATTTTTACCGCGCATACAGGGGGCGTCCCCGGTGGCTTGGTAGGTGGTCCGCGAGCCTATCAAGATCAATTTCCTTTCGTGAGTTCGAGTCTTACCGAGTGCATGCTCGCAGGGACTTTTTCTTGCATAAAATTGATTAGCGGAAAGCGTGAGGGCGTGAGTTAGCTGTACATTCGATGAAAATCGACGAGCAGTGGCAATGCTGAACCCTATGCGCGATAAAAACTAAAGGCACGTACCGGGGGGGGAGAAGGGACGACACCTGTGACCACGGCTTGTCCAGAAGACCGTCGAGGGTAAACCTCCTACGAGCAGGGGGCTGGAAAAAAGTAAAAGACTTGAGTAGTGATGAAAAAAAAACAAAAACGTAGGGACTTTTTCTTGTTTAAATAATTGATAAGCGGAAAGCGCGAGTTAGCTGCATTCGATGAAAATCGACGAGCAGTGGGAATGCTGAACCCTGTGCGCGACAAAAAATAAAGGCACACACCGGGGGGGGAGAAGGGACGACACCTGTGACCACGGCTTGTACAGAAACTCGCTGAGGGTAAAACCTCCTACGAGTTACCGGTAGGCTGGAAAAAAAAAGAAGTGATGATTAATGAAAAAAAAGAAAAGAAAAAAAACCCCTCTCGATTGATACTATTAATAATACTACTGTATACAGTTGTACTACAGCAGTATATGATACCTGGTACTTTACTACTGTAGTTACAGCAGTAATAGCATTATTCTCTATTAACTGTTAATAATGCACTGACGATTCGTACGAGTGCGAGTAACGACGAGTAGACTGTTTTGATATCGATGTTTCGGTGGGCCCTGGAAAGATTGGCACTCACTCGGGAACAATCCCGACGCAGGCGTCACTCAGTAACGTGCTGACGATGGCCGCATAACAGCTTTGGCGTACGTATACGCATGGGTAGGCAGATTAACTAGCTGGCAGACATAGCAGCCCCGGTACCCCCCGGTACCCGGTACTCGTATGATATGCCAATATGCGGCTCTACAATGTGGTTAGACGTTTCGGGAAAACCTGACAGTCTCGCCGGGTACCTAAAATGCCGCAATTGCGCCCGGAACTCCCTGAAACTATGCGGGGGGTATTCGGTTTCCGAAGTACTGCTGTTGGGCTGCCGCATGGGAAGGTGATCCCGTTCTTCTATGGGATGTCTGCGCTTGGCTGCCCCCATCCTCCGTTCGTTCTTCTTATCGCCGTGCCCTGTGTGTTCAGGCTATCATTATGTGGAGGATTTCCGTCGTCACGGGTGAAGGCAAAGGCAAGTGCAATGAAACTGAGAACGATGAACTTTTTGATGTTCGGTATCCTTTCGTCTGATGTGTTGGTGTGATGATGTCAATACAGCAACGGTCCTACGGATGGATATGCATCGGGCGTCTACTGTGTCTGTGTACGCGTGTCAGCAAGACCTATCTGTTGTGAATCTGTTCTCAGTGGTACGGTACAGCAGCACGTGCCGTCTGTAGAGCTGTGGGCTGTTATATCAAGATTTTCTCATCAGAAAAAAAAAAAAAAAATCTGGAAGTCGTACGATATCATATCCTACCTTGTATCTGGTACGTTACCAGGTACATTTTTTTTTAAAGTTTTACTTTATAAGGGATAAATTGGCCGTTGTTGATCACGGTGCATCGAAGCAGTGCGGCACTCGGGTGCCGTGCTGTGGAGGTACGACATGAAGCGGTGCGAGATCAATTCTCAGGCCCTGACCAAGTCCGATCGATATAGATACAACTATAATTACGATTTTTGAGGTCGTTGTCACTTGCTAGCTCTTGGCAGACAGACCGACTGATAGACAGCTCTTCGCAAACAGCCGTTCTTCTTTGAAACAGCCGAACAACCAAACAACCTTTCTTCTTTCTTCCTTCTTTGAAACAGCCGAACAGCCAAACAACCTTTCTTCTTTCTTCTTCGCCAAACAGCCAAACAACCTTTTCTTCTTTCTTCTTCCGCAAACTGCCAACCAATAGACAGATCTTCGCACGGCGCCTAAAAGAGGCGTCTCGCCTTCGACGAACGGCATAGATAGGTGCAGCTGTCGGCGGCCAAGCTGCTGCTGTCGGTGGCGAACCTGCTGGTGCTGCAACCCCCCCGCCTCTCCCTTCTCCACGCCCCCTAAGCTCACCTCCCCCTCGTCGAGAGGCGCGTGGTCCTCGCCCTCTGGCAAGAGAGCGGCAACGACAACGACCGACCTGGTGCCGGCTGTTGTTTGCAACCAGTGCACGGACCAGCACTTGGTCAAGAACTCCGCGCCTGGTGGCAAAGACGTGGCCTTCGCCACCTGCAAGGATCCCACGTGCGTGGTGGCGGGATCATCCTGACAGGGCAACCGACTGCGAGTTCTGTGCTCGCCCGATCAAGGAAGGGACTGTCTCGTACTCCCTCGAGACTGCTGACAGTGGTGAGTGTCTTACGTTTATTGTGCATGCTGTATGTTGCCAGTACGTCTTTTAAGGGTTTTCAAATGCCTTTTTGCATACAAACCTACGTCAAAGCGTTTTTTTTTTTTTGACTCATCCATGCTCGTTGTTTCCCCTTCGTGCGTTGGGTCGGCTCCTCTTACACACAGTGCACGCGAACGCGCACATGCACTTCTGTTTGCGGGACGTGAAGCACACGATTTCTGTGTGTACATGTTCTGGTGACCCCACGTACTCATTTTGCTCGTTTTCGGCTGCCGCTGCTGCTGCTGCTGCTGTCAGCGCCACGCTATGAGTGCTGCTGCTGCTGTGCACCTGCTTATCCGGTGCACTCGCTGCTGCCGTAGTGCTGGTGCGTTGTTGCCGTGCTGTGCACCTGCTGCTCCTGTGCACTTGCTGCTGCCGTATGTAGTGCTGCTGCGTTGTTGCCGTGCATCATGCTGGAAGCGTACATATTTTCGGATCGTCAATTCCGTAGGTTTTGCGATGGCGGCATACCAGGGTACATGCTTTTTTTCTTCCTTATTTTCATATCGTTGCTATGCTGCTGCTGCTGCTGCCAACGCTGCGGCGATTCGTTGCAGCTTCTGCTGCTGCTAATGCTGTGGCTGCTTCTGCTGCTGCTGCTGCTAATGCTGCCGCAATATCCACTGAATGTTCGTATGTACTCGGATTACTGTTTTTCTTGGTCGTTTTTGTACCCAAATGGTTCCTTTTGATACGTGAAAAAATATTTTTGTCGTTTTGCTCCTGAATTTTGCGTACGTACTGCAATTTCTCGTTTTTGGCTTGGTTATTTTCATCTATATCGTTGCTATGCTGCTGCTGTGGTGCTGCTGCGTTGTTGCCGTCCATCATGCTGCACTTGTGTGTGTACATATTTCGGTATCGTCAATGATTCCGTAGGTTTTGCGATTGCGGCATACCAGGGTACATACTTTTTTTCTTCCTTATTTTCATATCGTTGCTATGCTGCTGCTGCCAACGCGGATTATTGTTTTTATTGGCCATTTTTGTACCCAAATGGCTTTTTTGATACGTAAAAAAAATATTTTGGTCGTTTTGCTCCCTGCATTTTGCGTACGTACTACGTTTTCTCGTAATTCGTTTTGATGCTATGCTGCTGCGTTGTTGCCGTACAGCACAACGGAGGTGGGTCTATAGTGAGGTACCAAAAATACTTTTTGGACGGCCTCGGGGTACATACTTTTTTTCTCCCTTCTTTTCATATCGTTGCTACGCTGCTGCTGCCAACGCTGTGGCGATCCGTTGCTGCTTCTGCTGCTGCTGCTGCTGCCCTACTTTTAGTGCTGCCGCAATATTCACTGAATGTTTGTATGTACTCGGATAATTGTGTTTCCTGGTCGTTTTGTGGCGCTGCTGCGTTGTTGCCGTACATCATGCTGGACATGATTTGTGTGTCTATTACACTTAAACTTGTGCGTGTGTACATATTTCTGTATCGTCAATGATTTTTTTTTGTGGTGCTGCTGCGTTGTTGCCGTACATCATGCTGGACGTGATTTGTGTGTGTGCTGTACTACACTTGTGCGTCTACATATTCTGTATCGTCAATGAAATTACGTACTTGCTGCTTCTGCTGCTGCTGCTGCCGTCGTATAGCAAGCGATTACGTACTGCTGTTGTGCCGCTGTAAGAGTAGTACAAATAATGAACTCTGCCCCCCCCCCCCCCCTTCCCCCTCCCCCGCCATTCCCTGCACGCCACTCCCGCCCCGCGCACCCTATATGTTTACTTCGACCAGGTCCGTGGCAAGTGCTACAACTGCCGCCTAACGGACTCCACCATCAAAGACGGAGACATCATCATCAACCGCAAAAAGACTCCCTTCCATTTCGCCTGCTCCAGGGCTTCGCGGAATTCCGAAGCAGTACGCCAAGCAGACTGTCGCCATCCAGGACGAACGAAAGCAAACAAATTGTTTCCCACATTTCCCAAAATCACGATTATTTCTTCCTACACATATCCAACGGTTTCAACAGCGAACAGATCCACATTCTGGGCCTCCCGCCTCGTCACTACAGCATCCTGGAAGACTTTACATATCATGTCTCATCCAAACTCCTATGCTGGTTACATCGAAATCACGGCCGCCCAGCAACTATACCAGGTACAACATTTCCATAACCGTTGTCGTTGCCGGCACTGCTGCTTTCTCTCCTGTCCCAAACCTTCCTTTAAACAACAGCCTGTATGTTGTATATCATCCACATGCCAAGCACTACTACTCCACTCTCTCCCCCACACTGATGAAAGATGTTATTCTTATTATTAGAGGAATGTCATTCTTACGCTTGCGTCACCCGATCTTACGTTTCACATTACATTCATAAATAAACGCGATTATTACATCCTTCACCGTTTCTTACACAAATACATTTAGTTTGGTTGGCTTTGGGCTATATCGCCAATTAATTGCAGATTTATGTACACGAAACGACGGAATACCCACTCCGAAGGAAAGCCTTGTACTTGTATACAGGTATATATGTGCCGTTTTTTTTTTTTTTTTTTTTTTTTTTTTTTTTTTTTTCGGGAGGGTCGGCAAATACATAGAGTACGGGTTATCTCATGAGAAACAGGCCAATTCGAAAGCCAGGCTGATATTTAGAGGATAACAATAAATTCGTTTATCTTGAAATTAGTGTGGAAAGCACCCTCTGTCGAATGAGAAATCCAGCCTGGGGCAACCTTCCTGTTTCTCACAAGAACGGTGGGATGACAGACGCCTTTGATTGGCCAAACTCCTAATAACCGCGTTCAGCTTCGTACGTACTGCGTTGCCGGTTCTTCTGTTTTCAAATTTTTAATAGGGGTGTGGCCAAATCAGCAAGGCTTATCACAGTGACTGAGAATCGTGACGGGACGAGACGGGACAGATATGACTCGTTTGGCGGGGAAAAAAAATGAAAACGGGACGGGACGGTAAAATGAGGACATAAAAAGTTGGCGGGACGGGACAGCGGGTGTATAGTTTCTCGACGGGACGGGACGGTACAAGTCAACGGGGCTGATTTTCACAACGGGACGGGACGTTAAATATTTTTTCCCTCGGCGGGACGGGACGGTAAATATTATTTTCCTGGGCGAGACGGGACGGTAAATATTTTTTCCCCCGGCAGAACGGGACGGTAAATATTTTTTTCCTCGGCGGGACAGGACGGTAATTTTATTTTTCTTCGGCGGGGCGGGACGGTAAATATTTTGTTCTCGGCTGAACGGGACGGTAAGTATATTTTTCTTCTTTCCCGCCGCAAGGTCGGCGCGGTTGTACGTGAAGAATTTCCCGCACACTGCTGAATCCGCAAAGGAAGCCATCCCGACGCAGACGTTTTCTTCTCGACCCGCAGCCCAAGCCCCCCGAGAAGTGCTGCCACTACACGGGCGACTTCTTCTCGATTCTTCCCACCCCTGCCCCAAACACTGTTGTTGCGTTGCCAGCTCATGGCTGCTCTGATTGCTGTGCTTGCGCTGTGTTACTGGTGTGGTGGTCGATGGAGGTGGTGGTGGAGGTGGTGGCGGCGGCGGTGGTGATTCTAGTGCCGATACTGTGGTCGATCGACCCCGGCCGTGAGATAGGCATCCATGGCGTCCGTGCCGGTCACACCAAAGATGTTAGGAGACAGCACTTACTTTCACCACTTGACAGAAAGCAACTTTGCATTGACATGCTTTGACTGACACCAAACTACTAATACTAGGTTTTAGTGTATAACACTCGGCCCTACATCCTTGACAGCGCACGTTTTGCATCCCGCTTTATGACATTTCTCCTGACATCTTTTTGGGCCACACCAGTACTGGTGTGACCGTGAGTTGAGTGGTCTCTGTGCTGTTTGTATGTGGTGGCGAGCCTGTGGCAGGTGTTGTGTTATGATGCGTACTGCCTTCAGTTGCGGGTGGAAATATGAAGTATGAAGATTCATAAAAAATATTCAAATAAGAAGCACCACCACCATGTATACCGCTCACTACTTGGTAGTAATTTTTCATTTTTTTTGTAGATCGTAATGTTCGTACTTAGACCACTTCTTGTGCAGTCGGATTTGGAGTCAGTTAAAAAAGTCCCTTTCAGCACGTTCGCATGAACTTTTGCCCCGGAAATGTTGAAAATTGGTCTTTCTCGCCTCAGAATGTGTCGGACTTCTCTCCAAGATCTATTGGGGGTGTGTCTCGCTTCTCGAGGGGCCCGGTTTCAAGAAATCACCGTCCGCACTTTTCCGATACAACTGAGGTGAATAAGATTGCGATCGCGGATCGGATCGAAAAATACGATTTTTTCGATCCGATTGGGCATTTGGATCGTATTTGACCGAGTTGAATCGAAAAAGTGCTGTGGGCAATTTTCTGTATCTGGTTGCCTAGAGAAGCGGGAAACACCCCCAGATGGACCTTGGAGAGAGTTCGGACACATTCTGACGCGAGAAAGACCAATTTCCAACATTTCCGGGGCAAAAGCTCATGCGAACGTGCTGAAAGGGACTTTTTCAACTGACTCTAAATCCGACTGCATAAGAAGTGGTCTTACCCTCATTTGAATATATAAAAAGCAATCAGCAACCAGCTGCTGATCATCAACACCAGCACAGCTTTTTCTGCTGAAAAAAAAATGAAGTAAATGTGGTGAGGAGCAGTTTCATACCAGGCATTATATAAGATTAAGACAATGAAAATACGTCAGCTGTGAGTTCGACTGGTTAATTGAATAGTCGATACCCAATTTTGCTACTGTTCTATATTTCGTTTATACTACGTCACAAGTGCTTTGTTTGTTCTGACGCTTGCCCTCAGAAGCCGTTTTTTTCTACATGAGGGCAAATCGCGTGCGTGTGTTCATGCATGCACTGCTTTCGATGTATCGAACAAACACGACTCTCCCCTCCCTCCCTCCCCTCCCCCCCCCTCTGCCACCCACCGTCGATGCCGCATTGATGTGACCAGGGTGACGACTATATCCAGGTGTACGAGTAATTTTCGGAAGGTTACGACTTCGGTTTGTTCACGGAAGGTGAGAAGAGGACGCTCGCTATCCAGTACTGCAACGGGCAAGTGGGCATGGGAGAGTCGTCCCAGTCTAGCTCTCCGCTGGATCCGACCTTCTGGTCGATGCACCCCACCATGGAACGCCTCCTTGTGTAAGAGTTTTTCACGTTGATTGGGTGTGACCTGATTTTTTTTATTGGTTAGTTTCTTTGATGTTTGGTTTTGAAATTTGATTGGGTGGGTTGATTCGACTTTATGTGCGTGGTTTGGTTTATTTTACTTTTTGTATTCGATTCAATGCTTCGATTGGTGATGCGATTAGTGCTTTGATGGATGATTTTGACTATATGATGGATATGTGATTGATGCTTCGATCGAGAGGATGTGCCGCCGCCGCTGCTGCTGCTGCTGCTGCTGCTGCTGCTGCTGCTGCTGCTACCGTCAAATTGATCTTCTCTTGTGCTCTTCATGTGTATGATTCCTCGTTTTGGCTTGACTCTACTTTTTTTCTACCGATACCAGGTGCTATTACGTTCTGTTCTATCCTACTATATATACCATCTACTGTATACTCGCCTGACTACTATATAAACCACCTATACTCACCTTGCCTTTCTCAAATCTCTCGAGCGCTGCCCCCAACCCCGCCCCCGCCCCCGCCCGCGTCCTGCCTGCATGAATATGCTCTGTTCTGCCTCCCGTTGTGACGGCCGCTCAGCTTCAAGCTCATGTCGGGCACGTTGACGGATTTCTCGTGGCCCGATGAGCCCGGCTTGTGGACGGGCACGGACGGAATCGAGTACGACGTCGAGATATCAACCGAGCAGGACGAGGTACCAGTCGCCTGTACGCTATTAGTATTTGTTTTGCTCGTCTTTCTATAATTTTTTATAACCGTTTCGTTTCGGTTTATATTTCTTTCTGTGTATTTTTCTGTTTTTTTTCCGTCGATGTGATTTTTGTTTCCACAGAGACGTTACGATTTTTTTTGATTTTTTTTCCCCCAATTTTTTATAGATGTCGGGCGAGGGAGCCGCTATTTTTCTTGTCGTGCTTTTGATTTGGTTAGTGTTTGTACGTTTTCTCGTGCTGGTGTTCCTTGGGTTCCGATTAATAGTTAATGGCATCGTCGAACGAACGGGTGAGTCCTGCTTTTTTTGTGCACTCTTCTGTACGTGGGGTATCTTCCGTGAGCCCCTCGCTGGTTAATGACACGCCCCCGTCTCCCCGCCCCGCCCGAGTGCGGTGCCTTGTTTCATCTGTAAACCCTAACGAATCCCTCGCCAGCACCTTAGCCTATGCCTTCATCTATAGCCCTATACTCATACAAACTCATCCACCCACGTACCCTACAATACCATCGCCAGCCCCACCTCTTTTCGAACTCCCACCCCCCCGGTGCTCCGTGTCGAAAGGGATGCGTAGTCAATGGTTAAATGACTAAGGCAAGCAACCAATGAATACGCCCCCCGCCCCCCCCCCCGACCCACATACCTACCCCTACCACATGGCGCTTCGCGCTTGATGCAAGCAATGTCTGCCTGGTTGGTGAAAACCCGACGTGCTCAATCCCGGCATCGTAGGGATGCGAGGGTCTATGGTCATATGACTGCGGCCATGCACGATAATAAGTACACCCCCTCCCCCCCCCCCCCCCCCCCCCCGACCCACATACCTACCCCTACCACACGGCGCTTCGCGCAATGCCTGCCTGGTTGGTCAAAACCCGACGTGCTCCGTGCCGGTATTGTAGAGATGCGAGGGTCTATGGTCGTATGACTACGGACATGCACAATAATGAGTACCCCCACCCCGCCGTTATATATTTTATATAGGTTGGGTTGGCGTCGGTTGGCAACCACACTGTAAAACGTGCCGCTCACTACGTGAGCTAGGCATCCAGGGTACCTTTTTTATTTTGTCGGTCGCCCACAGCTGGTCGTCGAGTGAGATCATTTGTGCTTTACTCTGCACAAGGGAATTGATCGTATCACGTAGTGTTCAAGGTAAGGCACCCAAGAGGCAGTTGCATAGAACTCCCATTGCTGTCTCTGGAAGTGGCTACACCGGAAATTATACTAACTCATTGAAGCTATCATCTTTATGCAAGTCCGCCTCACAAGCGGTTCTTAGTAGGATGCAGCTCACCCTTCATGCGACTCGCCGGACACCTCACGGCGCTTCGCGCTTGGTGCAAGCAATATCTGCCTGGTCGGTGAAAACCCGACATGCTCCGTCCCGGCATTGTAGGGATGCAAGGGTCTATGGCCATACGACTACGGCCATGCATGAGATCGAGTACATCTCTCCTATCGAGCACACCCCCTCCCCCCGAACCACATACCTACCCCTACCAACCGACGCCGTCCCATCTGCCTCTCCTACTTTCGAAACCCCTCCTTCCCACCTCCCCTACCCCTACAAAATCGCCCTACCGGTACTACCCCCATTAACCCTAACCCTCTCCCCTACTCTCCACCCGGTCCTCTTCGTCAGGAAGCGCATCGCTTACCCACCCAGCTACCTACACCCATACGAAATACCCTCACCAACCGTTAACCCCCCATCCTATTTTACAACTCGTCCGCCATATGTTATATATAGGTTTTGTTGGCGTCGCTTGGCAACGACACTGTAAAACATGCCGCTCATTGCGTGAGCTAGACAACCAGGGTACCGTTGTTTTTTAGTTCTTTTTTGTAGGTTGGCGGTCAATTACAGCTGGCGATCGAGTGATAGATCATTTCTGCGGGGTGGAGCACCTTTTCTCCGCACAAAGGGAACGATCGCATCACGTAGTGTGTATATGGCGATGCACCCACGAGGCAGTTCCACAGTATCCCCATTGCTGTCTCTGGAAGTGGCCACACCGGAAATTAATGTACCTCATTGAAGCTGTCATCCATATGCAAGTCCGCCTCACAAGCGGTTCTTAGTAGGATGCAGGTCACCCTTCATGCGACTCGCCGGACACCTCACGGCGTTTCGCGCTTGGTGCAAGCATGTCTGCCTGATCGGTGAAAAACCGACGTGCTCCGTCCCGTCATTAGTAAAGATACGAGGGATTGCGATGGGGCTTCACCTTCCGGTGGTGTCACTTCCGCTGCTAAAGGGTTGCTCTCCCGCGCCGGGTCCGTCCCTTCCGTTGTGGCTCCAGCCGTCGTTGGAGTGGCGTTGGGCTGTCTCGGGAGGGGGGACAAGTGTCCCGGTGCCGTGGTATCCCCATCTCCAGCAGTGCGAAAGTTGTCCGCGGCAACGTAACCAGCATCTCCTGGCTCTGCCTGCCGCCTTACTCGCGGGTCGCCTTCAAACACCGAAGCCTTTCCTACTGACAGCGTCACCCCCGCTGCTAACGGGCCATTCTCCAGTGCCGGGTCCGTTCCTTCCGCAGTTGCCCCCGCCGCCGTCGGAGAAGGAGGCAGCGCGTTCCTTGGCTCAAACACGTTTATGGACCCTACGGTCCCCGCCTCCGTCGGAGAAGGAGGTAGCGCGTTCCTTGGCTCAAACACGTTTATGGACCCTACGGTCCCCGCCTCCGTCGGAAAAGGAGGCAGCACCTCCCCGTTTCGGACCCCTAGGGTCCACCTCGTCAACCGGTCTTCCCATGTGAAGTCGAGGCCCGCCAGAAACTCTTGGACATGGGGTAGGATGTAGATCCTCCGATTCTGGAGCCGGAGCACAATGTCCTGCGGTCGGATACTGTACGCGGCGAAAACCTCACGGTAGTGACCGGCTGCCGTTCGCCATTCCCGGTCAGGGGAAGTCGAGGTAGGCTCCCTGGGGCAGGCCGAGAGCATCCCTGAACAGGGTGCACAACAGGAACGAAGAGGTTGGACTTCCTCCATGGGTCCTCACCATCTCTTCCCAGGTATTGTGGTTACAAGTCGTGACGTAACTGGCCGGCTCCAGCCGGGGGCCGTCCTCCTCCAAGAGTTCTGCAAACTGCATGGCTCCTGCTACCGTAGACCACCTTCCCCCTAACCGTGGCCTTGGAAGGTCCTCAGTCAGCTCCGCTGGATGGAGCGGCCGGTTTTTTGCCAGCCATTCAGAGCGACACGCAGCGCATGGCTGTGGGTCTGCTTGCCCTCTCGCGAGGCGTTCCGCACGATCCACGATGCAGCGGGCATGCACTTGCTCTCCGTGGGGGCACGGAAAAGATGCCCATGAAGAGTCTACCGCTCAATATCCAGTAGATTCCTCTAGAGCCCGCCCGCAGTACGTGCAGGGAGAGGCACTCCTATCCCCCACATTCTGACGCCTTTCTACTGCACTCCTAGTGTCACCTCCCTGTCCACTCGGTCCCATCTGTAACTGGTCACTCTCCGGCGCCCTGTCCGTTATCTCCGACGTGGTTGCCACCGCCGCCAAAAAGGGAGGAAGCGCGTCACCCGTCTCCAACGCGCGTTGGACTCCGAGGGTCCACCTCGCTAGGCGTTCTTCACATTCGGCGTCAAGGCCTACCAGATACTCTTGATCATGTAGTCCGATGTAATGTCTTTGATTCGGAAGTCGGAGCAGGACGTCCTGCGGTTGGATGGCATATACCGCGAACAGCGTACGGTAATGGCCGACCGCCGGTTCCCATCCCCTCGGTCGGGGGAAATCGAGGTATGCACCTTGAGGCACGTCCAGCGCATCGCAAAACAAGGAGCACAGCAAGAACGAGGAGGTCGGGCTCCCACCATGGGCACGTAACATGAGCTCAAACGTGCCGAAAGCGCCAGTTGTGACGTAGCTGGCTGGCTCCGGTTCGGGGTTGCCCCGCTGAACGCGGGCGGCGAACTGCAGGGCGCCCCTCACCGCCACCCACCTTCCACCGTGCTCATTCATGGGCAGTCCTCTAGCTAGCTCTGCCGGGTGGGGAGGTCGGCTTCCTCCCGGTCACGCCGAACGACGCGCAACGCAGGGCCTAGGGTCTGTATGCCCTCTCGCGAGGTGTTCCACGCGGTCCAGCATGCAGCGGGCGTGCACAAAGCCTCTGTGGGCGCACGGAACGGGTACGCGAACGTAGTTGTCTTCTGACTCCCCAACAGAACCATCGAGAGGCCAACCGCAATATGTGCACCATAAATCGTCGGACTACTCTAACCCCCCTTCCACGCCGTGATTCCCTTGAACCTGGCTCGCGGCCTCCTCGACACCCGACTCCAGTGATCTCCACAGTGTTTCCAACTGTCTCTGTTGGTGCGCACCCTCTGCGGTAGTGCGGCCGTACCTTAGGTTGAGCCTGGGCACTATTGCCGTGAGCCGGAACGTTCTACGAAGTGGCACGCCTGTCCCTCCTGGGATAGCCACCACAAACCGATCGTCTCCCCTGCCGTCTGCCCCCTCCGTGCTTTCTGTGGCACATCTCCTGTGAATGAGCCAGCCACCAAAAGCAACCCGCTCGTCATCCTCCATGTGCCAGTTGCAGGCCCCACACGGCGCTTGCGCCTGCGGCTGGGGGGTCGTGCCACGCCATTCTCCTTGTGCGTCCTCCTCGCCTCACTCTGTGGCGCTCCTGGATAAATCCACCGTTTATGGAGTAATTTGGACCCTTCCCATGAGGCGGAGCTCGGCAGCGGCGACCCTGTCTCTTGTGACGCTTTCTTCCGCCGTGTCCACCGATCTGCCAAGAGTTCGGATCTGTTGGAGGAGGAGGTGTAGATCCACCTCTTGCTGTTCCTCGTGCTGGGCTGGATTTGGGCATGTGACTTGGTGTACCCCATCGAAAATCCTGGCTCGGGGAATTGCGTCTTCGCAGAATCCTAGAGCACAACGGCGGTGTACCTCGCACAAACAAGACACTTGTATGCAGGCCGTCGCCTCAACCAGACCGTGACATATGCTGCATATCACTCGCCGCCTCCTCTCCCCTCTTGTGGTCCCTGTTGGTGCCTCCGCTCCTCCGTTAGCCGGAATCTCTTGCTGTGCGGATGTCAGCGCCTCTACCATAACTTCATTGCTGTGTCGACGTAGCGCCATCCTGTCAGCCTCGTTGATCGTTACGGTCGCTTCACACGCCGGACACCTCAGGTTGGCCCCCGCCCTGACTCTGAGTGCGGCATAGCATGGAAGATGCAGTCGATGGGGGCAGCTCCCTAAATATATCATCGGGGCGGCCAAGGTCTCGTAACAGACACTACAGTCCTCCGTGACTTCCTCCCGGAGCTGATCTTCTACGGGCGACGGCGAAGGTGTCCGTAGCGGCGACGGGGGCAATTCGGACGTCGGCGCGAGTGCCGAACTACTTCCTTCCGGCATCCGTGTGGACGTCGGCCGTGACGGCCTTGGTAGCGCCGATTGTGTCGTCCTGACCGCTGCCTGCGATGATGTTTCGACCGCAAGGACCATACCCGGTGTCAAAAGTGGCTCCGCTGTCGAAGGGAAGCCAGCTGTCGGTAGCACTGGTGACGATGGCTGCGACGGCGACGGTGACGGGCTTGGCGATGACGTTTGGGGTGGCCTGGTGGACGGAGAGGTATCTGGCGACGGTAGCAGTGCCGTCGAGGGGGGCGATACGGGCACCGATATGGTTAGAGGAGGCTGTATCGTCGGTTGAGACTGTCCCCTTGATGGATGTAGTGGGCGCGACACGAGCACCGTAAGTTGCGCTGTCGGCGGCATAGTAGGCCACGGCGATTGTTGCTGCTGCGGTGGCGGTAGCTGCGCAAGCCCTGGTGTCTGGGGTGGTACCTCTCCCGATACCGGCAAACCTTCTATGACGAGTGATTCTTGACCCCCCAAGGGAAAGTGGGGTCGTCAGGGGTGGCCCCGATTCCGTTGTCGGCAATTGTAATGAACCAGGCGTATCTGGGGATTCTTCCGGCAACGATGGAAGTACTGACTGCAAAGACCTTGCCAACGGCGCCATCCGCGCCATTGTTGGCTGTTGAGGGGACGCCCTATGGACTGACTCAGTGGGGAGCTGCCTCCCCCCCCCCCCCCATCCGATGATTGTGCGCTGATGGCAGCAGCTATTCGGGTGCACGCCCTCGTTCTGGAGGAAATAAGTCCCTCTCCAGGTGCACTCGTCGTGCCCCGTCGTCCTTCACCTGTGGCCGTTCCCGCACCTGTGAACGATCCTAGTGGTGCCGCCGCCCCGTTGGAACCTCTGACAGATGTGGTACCGCTGTTGGGTTGGCGGTGACCCCCTCTTGTCCCCATGCTAGCAATATATTCCTACATGGTGGATTACCCTCTCGAGGTATATTCCTCTGGATAGGGTCAACTTCCATGAGATCGCTGCTTTCCTGACGACGTCTCTCACATGTTTCTCTGGGGGAGGGTTATATAGGGGGGGCGTTTTTGAGTCCCGTGAACCCGCTGTCGCGCCCGGTGGCAGCGAGGGGGGAGGTCCAGGCCCTACTCCACTATGAGCTCTGCCACCGCCGAGCGCTGCCCGACACCCCCGCTGACTACTGGCAAACGTGGGTTCCCCCAAGGGACCCCTTCGGACGAGGCTCCCGACTGCTCGAAGAGCATCTTGAGACGTCGCATTCGAGTGCCTGGAGGTCAGTGCTGCACCTGGCGGTAGAGGGCGAGGAGACGTTACCTCACTCTGAGCATAACCGCCTGTGAGAAGCGCAGGGTACCCCTGTTGACGCCCCGTAGATGTGGGTCCCCCCAAGCGTCCCCTCCGAAAGGCCCTGCTTACTGCACGTTGGGCATTTTGACAACCACGATTTGAGTCCCGAGAGCCCGGTATTGCACCCGTTGGTATGGGGGGACAATGTATTGCCCTTCTACCAGCACCACTACTGGTGAGGGGCGCCCGGCACCCCTGCTGGCTCCTCGCAGACCCATCTGCCCTAAAAAAAAACCCCTCCTGTCGAAGCTGATCGCTCCGCGATAGCTCCGCGACGATATTCCTGAGAGCCAACAGTAGAGTCGCTAAATCTCGGTACCGTGTCCGATGTCATCTGGGAAGGAGACCGTACCCTAATATATGTTGTTGGAGGACAAAGCCCGGTAAGCCTGCTGAGTTCTCGCAGGTGTGGAGCCGTTTAAAATCCCCGGCTGGGAAGCGTCGAAGCGTCCGGCTGAACGACGAGCATTTTGAGGTGCAGGAACTGCCCCGTTTGTCAACGGAGGGGGGTGGGAGAGTACACCGCTCACCCTTCTATCCTCCGCGCGCGCTGCCTCGCCCCCGCAACCTCTCCTGGCACGGGAAGGGGTCGAATTCCTGCTCCTACCCCAGGCAGCGCCTCCGGTGACCCGAGCATCACGTCGACACCGGGTCCCGTTTTGCGGCGTATGGACAAGGTCTTCTTCAACCTCCATCGGCGAAGGGCTCCGTCGCCGTGTCACCCCTGTCGTAAGACGTTGAGAGGTGCTCGACAGGCCACTACTCCCACAGAGTCTGCTCCCCACTAGAGGGTCTGATACCAACTGTAAACCCGTCGCTTCCACTTCTGGTCTGTTGCTCCACGCTCGAGCAATGGCTATAATCTCGGAGAGAGTGGGCACACCTTCTGATGGCCACCGGTGAAGGCCCTGGACGGCTGGTATTTCTCGACAAGGTACCGGGGCCCCCTGACTCCGTGCGTTACCCGAAGCCGCTGGTGCGGGGGGCCTGCGGGAGGGGATGTGGACCGTTGCCGGCGCCCCAAAATTCCTGGAGGGAGCGAGGGCGAAGTGACTATAGTATTCCCTCCAGAAGGCGATGACGAACGGTGCCTCGGACGCGAAGTCGGTCGAGACGAGGGCCGATCGAATGATGCTTCCCTGCCCCTCCGAATCCCGATGGTGTGGGGCGATGGGGGGGCGTTTCTACCCCTCGTAGGCAGCGGCCGGCGCGACGCCCGTTGCTGGGGCTGGCTTGGTGCTACAGCTGGGCCTCGTGTCGCTGCACTCATACTCTCGCGTTCCACCGGCGGCGGGACCTGTGGTGGGCGCCTTCCGGCTGTTGCGGGGACCTGTTCCCTCTCTTGCTGCGTTCCACTTGAACCTTGCTGCTGGAGGCCCCCTATAGCCCTCGCTTGCATCCATGCCGGGGTAGTCGTCTGCCGCCCGCGCCCCACCGGCCGTGGTGCTATCGCTAGGCCCAACGCAGCTGGTGATGACGAATGATATCTCGGACGCAACATCGGTCGAGGCGAGGGCCGAGCACTGGAAGCTGCCCTACTCGTCGTCATCGGCCCGCGCGACGATGGCTGCTGGGGCCCTCCTGGTGCGACACCTTGTGCCCTTGTCCCTACGCTCGCTGTTGTCGGGGGGCTCGTTCGCCTCGCACGCCCTGCCGGTGGCGTGACTTCTACTAGATCCCTCCCGTCCGCAGCGAATACCTGACCCCCCTCTTGCTGCACCTTGCTCGCTTGCTCGCCCCCTACCGACAGTGGCGCTATCGCAGGTACTGCACATGCCGATATGCCTGCGACCTGCTGCCCGAAACAATCGGTTTCCGGCCCCGTCCCGGTTGCAGTTTGTTGCTGCAACCCTCCCGGCACGGGGGTTGCGCCAAGGATCCTTGGCTGCACCCATGCCGAGAGAGTCCTGCCCCGCCCTTGTCCGGCTGGTAGTGGACAAATAGATAAGGCTGTTGCCCTTGCGGGTTGTGCCTCAATCACAGGTACTGCACTGGTCGATACGCCTGTCTCCCGCTGCCCGAAACAATCGGTTTCTCGCCCCACCCCGGTTGCTGCTTGTACTGCCACCCTCCCGGTACGGGGGTTGTGTCAAGGATCCTTGGCTGCATCCATGCCGGGAGAGTCCTGCCCCGCCCTCGTCCGGCGGGTAGTGGGCCAAAAGATAAGATTGTTGTTGTGCTTGCGGGTCGTGCCGCCATCGCAGGTACTGCACTAGTCGATACGCCTGTCTCCCGCTGCTCTAAACAATCGATTTCTGGCCCCGCCCCGGTTGCTGCTTGTTGCTGCAACCGTCCTGGCACGGGGATTGTGTCAGGGATCCTTGGCTGCATCCATGCCGGGAGAGTCCTCCCCCGCTCTTGCCCGGCTGGCAGTGGACGAAAAGATAGGGCTGTTGTTGTGCTTGCGGGTTTTGCCGCGGTTTCTACACGGAGCTCGCTACCTCCCGACGACATGACGGGCACCCTCACAGACGCGAGGATGCCCACACTTTCGCAACCCTAAACCACCCCCCCTTTGGTGAGCTTGAGGCACACATATATTTATTCCGTGACGGTGACGAGTGCTACTTCAACTTACTCTTTCTCCTCTTGCAATGTGTCCTTCTCCTAGGGTTCTCGTATATTTACCCCTCCTTGCTTTTCAGATTCGAAGCACCGAGTTTCCTCTCCCAGTGATGCGGGCATGTAGACTACTGCTGCTGGACTCTCCTCTGCTCCCAGCAAGACGATCACCTCTCTCAAAATTCCTTCCCCACGTTCATATTCCCCCAGTCCCTTCCAACCCTGTTTTGCCTCTTTTCACTTCTCTCCCAAACCTCAAAACCCGTGCCTAGCCCGTAGGAAGCCAAGTCCACTGCGTTTAATTTTTCGCTTTAGGACAAGCACCGCCAATCGTGCTTGGTCCGCCTGTTCCGTTTTATTTTATTTTATACCTGATCTAGTTTGACTTTTTTTTATATAATCGGTATTCCTGTAGCCCCTCACCTCCACCACCACACTCTCGTCAAGCTCCGCTGCAATTCCTGACCCCACTCGAAGCATAGCAGTCTATGGATGATGGACGATACTCGTATTAATAGAAGAAACCGTCGGAAGATTAAATATATATATACCTGGTATATATAAGGAGAAGAAGGCCCGTCCAGCCCCAACAAAGAGAACCAGAAAATAGACCTTGGTATCTCAATGGATACACGACGACTTCCGGTGCATCGTTGTCGTGTTGTTGTTTTTCCCCAATAATATCCTCACCCCACTCGAATTTTCTTTCCACACGAACTTAGAACACCTCTCGAAATGCTCGTTGCGATGGAAGATAGAAGAGCCGTCCGCAGATATTCGCAGAAGAAGGATCAAGATACCGCAGGAGCACAAGGGCGAGAAAAAAGATATCCCTAAAAAAAAAAAGGATACGTCGACCTACTGCCCGGTACGCGTCGCGTTTTTCCGAACATCCACGCGGCTCCTCCACAGCAGGCCCCAAACTGAACTGGCTTTTGGGCAGGCGAACCGTATCACAAATGAGTTTGCCACCGGCTTCCAATCGGCTGCTGCTGCACTTTGTTTGCCTGTGCGTTTTATTTTAGGAAGACCGAGAAAAAGGCACCAAGACGTCCCGAAAAAAAAAAAAAAAAAAAACCTACTTGGTACACCACGTCCGAATACAGCAGTGTCCACAAGCTTTTCGTGGGGCCCAAACTGGGCTAGCGCACCGCAGCACAGGTTGGTTTACTACCGACCACCTACCGACTGCTGCTGTAGATTTTCCTTCCCCCTCGTCCTCCTCGCAACACCCGAAGGATTGCAGAAACAAATAAATAAGGCGCTAGAATACACCAGGAAATGGAGGGTGACGGCGAACGTCAAGAAATGCGCAGTAGTTGTTTGCAACGAAGATAAGGTAAACCCGGTAAATTTCAGTTGAAAGTGGGGAGAAGATGAATTGCCGATCGTAGACCAGTATACATACCTTGGCGTAGAGATCTCAAAAGACTGCTCTTGGGATACACATATAGCAAAAGTAATAGGAAAGGGTAAGGCACAAGTAGGCAAGATGGATGCGATCCTAACATACCAGAACCTTGACACTAGGATTAAGAGATGTATCTTGATTAATGTGATAGTACCAAAGCTAGAATATGCAGGAGAAGTATGGGAAGGGAACGCGAAACCCGTAACACAGTTGGAAACAGTACAAATGACAGCAGCTAAACAAATCCTAAGATGCTCAAGTACGACTAGTAATACAGTATTAAGAGCAGAACTGGGAATGCGCCCACTCAAGACAAATAGACATGAGAAAGTTGAACTGGCAATATAAAGTAAGGAACATGCCAAAAAAGAGGTTGCCAGCCATAGTTGATGGAGCTGTACGGGAGAAAGTAACAAAAGGGCGAGCTGGAATAAGGTGGGATGGCGTAGTAGAGAAAGTATGGAAGGATCTAGGGGGAAACCAAGTAGAGATGATGTCCGCCGGGAAGTTTGGGAGGTACAAGGCAGAAGTAGAAGAAGTGATAGAAAGAAGGGAAAGGCTAGCGCTAAGAAACAAGGTGGAATCGGAAAAACACTTAGAGATATACGGGGGATTAAGGGAAGGAATAGGAATGAAAACGTATTTGCATGGCCCAATGGACTTGGCGAAAACGCTGAAACTGCGCTTTCGTGTAGGGGACCTGGGCCTGCCAGAAAGAAGAAAGAGGTACACCAGTAGCCGGGAAGAGGAGGAAGTAGACGCACAGATGTGCCCGTGTGGCAAAGCAATAGAGAGTAGAACTCACATAGTAAGAGAATGTGAAATATACAAGGAGGAACGGGATGCGTTAGAAGAGGAGATGAGGGAAATAGACGAATGTGACATGGAGGAGTTTGATACAATGAATAGCAGCGAGAAAACGATCGCTATCCTGGGAGATAGATGGTGGCCACAGGAGGCCAAACAGGAAGGGGATAAGATTAGCCAAAAGTTTCTATGTAATTTATGGAAACAACGTAATGAGCGCCCAATTGTTGGGGGTGTCTCTATCAGGAGTAGGAACGGTGCTCTGTCTCGAAAGGGATGCGTGGTCAAAGGTCAAATGACTAAGGCAAGCAACAAATGAGTACGCCCCCCCCCCCCCCCCCCCCCTCGTCCTCCTCCTCCTCTTTTGCGCTTCAAGTTGTGTTGTCGACGCAGCGTTAGACGTAACACACTAACATTAAGTTACCCTTAGGAGGAGTGTTATACATAGCACCCTAATATGCCGTTACCATGTTCGCCAGCACTACTAGCACATAACTTTGTGTTACAGATAACACACTAACGTAACATAACGCAATGGCCAGCACTACTAACACTACGTTTCTGGACCCCCCATCTGATTGCCTTAGGGTCGGATAACGTAACACTTAACGTACGTTAGATGCGTTACAGTCTTCGCTGGCCCATACGTAACATTATGTTAGGATGCTAGCCTAAATGCGCAAGTCTCTGTAACATTATGTTACGATGTTACCGTCAGTAAAGATCTGATTGTAACATTCCGTTACCGTGTTACCATAACAAACAATCCGGGTCTAACTTTATGTTACTGAGTTACCGTTGGGGCCGAAGTCGTCCTAACGTAATGTTACTACGTTACCCTTAGGATCTTCCCGAGATCTAACATATGTTAGCTACGCTAGTGGTAAAGCGGGCGTGTGGGAGTAACATAGCGTAGCCGTGTTATCCAGTTTCGCCGACATCCCTGTAGAGGATACCTACAAAACTATCCCCGGGGGGAGGATAGCATGGCATCCCCGGTCAAAAAACGCCTCCATATTTTAAAATCCCAAACCAGGGGATATTTAGGAGGGATCCACGCAAAAAAACGCCTCATTTGCTTTGTGGAAACCCCGCCAGTACGTTATCGACGGCAAGTCTAAAATATTGCGGGGCAGTTGACGCCAGCTATATTCCAATCAAATGGCTGAAATAACGCGAACGACGGGCGCCATCTTCCAATAAAACCGCTATATTTACGGGAACCACGAGAACCACGTGAAGTTACGCCGCACATAAACTAGAAGAAGAAGGACACAGCTCGCAGCTCGCACACCCGCAGTCACACGACGATTGACCTTCGATCTGGACATATAATCCACCCGCGGTCAACGAGCTTCGTACCGGGCAAGACCAATGAGTGTAAATTTTGGCCTCGGAGGTATCATTGGAGTCCGTGGTCTAGGGGGCGAGAGGTTGGTCGCGGCGTCCTATTATGCTCTTCGTCAAAACTTTCGAAAAGTTCTGTTTCGTGCCAACGGAGAGGAATCGAGAGTTTTTGTCGTCTGTTTTCAACACACCAGCTGCCAAGTATGTTTTTAGTAGACGCCTGGCCCACCCACGCCACATATCACCGACCGAGGTGTGAGAACTGTGATACTAGTGTGGGTCGGAGCCTCTGACCAGCGCGCTTCGTTGAGGGTTCGCGACGTATTCCTTGGGTTTGTCGATCGATGTCAAACCTGAAAAATGGTCTATTTTTGGCCATTGGAGAGGGGTCGAGAATTTTTGTTGTCTGTCTTCTACACACCAGCGCCAAAAGGGTTTTTTATCGGACGCCTGGTCAGCCCACGCCACATATCACCGACCGAGGTGTGAGCACTGTGACACTAGGCTGGGTCGGAGACCTTAGCCAGCGCATTCCGTTCAGATTTCATGACGGTGTCGTTGGTTTTGTCGATCGATGTATGCCGAGGATTCTCATAAAAGTTGGCTCGAGTCAATGGGAATGACTATACACATTGCTCCAGTACCTGCCAGAACAAGGGTTTATATACATTGCGCGGCGCGCGATTAACGTCCGCGAAAGCTGTCCCGTGACGTTAAAAATTTGCCGTTATCCATCTATAGCATTACGTTATCCATCTATAACACACTCGCACGTACGAGTAACACGGCAGCAACATAGTGTTGATGATAGATTGGAGGTGTACGTTATCTACTAACTTATGTCACTATGTGAAGTGGGGACCGAGGTAGGGTAAGGGTAAGGGACGCAGGTGTTTCTGGCAGCTGGAAAGCAGAGCTTCGCTTCTTTTGATTTAGATCTTCTTATTGATGGCGAGAGCTGAGGAGGTGCTCTGGTAGAGAAGTGAGAGGTAGGGGGGAGGGACTCGACGCCCAGATATACTCGTCCCACCCCACGCCACAAGCTCTCCTAAATTCCTCTTATCTGATGTACTCCTACAGAACTTTCCTATGGCTACCGATCGTTCTTCTGCTGATATAAGAACTTCTCACTTCGTGGTCCTATCTGCGTTAAGGAACATTACTCTCGTCTAACGGGTTATCCGCCCGAGGGAACTTTCCTAAGAGAACGTTACTCTCGAACAAACGGAATATCCGCCGGGATAATCCATTCTTTGGATTATTCTCGTATTTGTGAGACTACAAGACTGCAACATATTATCTATATCTATAGCCCATGAGTACTCCACTCATATCACAACTACATACATTGCATACGAGTTAAGAACATTAACATAACGCTATTAATAGTGTTTTATCGATCATACCATGTATACGTTATCCGTTTGACGCACGTTATGGTAGCAAGACTTCGGTAATACCCTCACACAACGTCGCTCGAAACGGACTGCTGCTGCGGCTGATACGGTAACATAATGTTAACGTTGTATTGACCATATACGTCATCCCTCTAACGCGTGTTACGATAGCCCCTAGGAATTTCACCAACACACTAACATAATGCTATGTACGCGTTTATTTGGCCGTGTACGTTATCCATCGAAAGGGTGTTACGGTAGCACGAAGAATCCCGCTGACACACTAACGTAGCGTTACTCGCTACGGGCTGATGCTGCTAACACGGTAACATAATGTTAACGTTTAATTGACCATGTACGTTATCCCTTCAACGTGTGTTACGATAGCCACCAGGAATTCCGTTAACACGCTAATACAGTGTTACTCGCTATGGGCTGCATACCCTAACACCGTAACACATATACTGCGGTCAGTACGAGATCAAGGTAACACTCTAACACAATGCTGCGCGATCGCCCGCCAATATCATAACGCACTAACACTATGTTATCACAAAATCCAGAAAGTAAATAACGTACTGTAGTAACGTGATGTTACGTTTTTTTTCGCTGACGCCTAACATTAAAATCAAACGTTAAGCGTTATGTTATCCAAGATGTGAAGGTGTTATATATATATATATATATATATTATATATCCCTCCTGAGCTATAGGGGTAGAAGACCGATCGATTACCCATCCCAAGGCAATCCTTGTAACATCCTGGTCAAAACATGTTCCCCTTCGTTTTTTTAGGTTCCGAAAAAATGAACGATTTACAACCCAATGCCAAAATCAAAAAGTTGACTGCTGGAAATCGAAAAAGAAATCGAAAAAGAAATCGAAAGCACGAACGGTAGACACCTTGGACAGATCAGCTCACGTTAGCTCGAGCTAGCTCTTTAAGGAGCTAGCTCACCGGTGAGCTACGTGAGCTATACATGTTTTCCTGGCTTGCGCGTAAGGAGGGTAGCTCATCTCTGCACATGTTTTCCAAGCTTGATCTATCGAGGATAGCCCATTTGCACATTTATGTCCAGATTGAGCTATAGGAGCTGCTTGATGTTTTGTTGTGAACTTGGAGTGTGTGGGCTGGTTTGACTTTTGGTGATTGCTTGTTTTTTATGTTTTGTTTTTTTATTAGTGCCGTGATTGATGATTCGATTTGTGCTCTGGGTGATGCTTTGATCGATGATGTGCCGCTGCTGCTGCTGTTCCCGTTAAATACGGCAGCTCTTTTTTTGTGCTCTCTACTTCTATGCTTTCTCGTTTTCGCTTGACTCTATCTGTTTTCTACCGGTGCCAGGTATGGTTGCGTTTTGTTCTATCCTACTATATAAACCATCTACACTCGGCCTACTACTATATACACCATCTATACTCGCCTTACCTGTCACAAATCGCTCGAGCGCTGCCCCCACCCCCCCGCCCCCACCCGGGTCCTGCCTGTATGCTCTGTACTGCCTTCCGTTGTGATGGTCGCTCAGCTTCAAGCTCAAGTCGGGCACGTTCACGTACTTCTCGTGGCTCGATGAGCCCGGCTTGTGGACGGGCATGGACGGAATCGTGTAGGACGTAAAGATATCAACCGAGCAGGACGAGGTACCAGTCGCCCTTACGCTATTGGTAGTTGTTTCGCTCGTCTTTTTATATCCTTTTTATAACTGCTTCTAATCGAATGATGTTTCTTTCGTTGTATTTTCATGATTTTTTTTTCCGCGTTTTGATTTTTGTTTCCCGAGCGACGTTACTAGTTGTGTTTTTATCTCCCCCAATTTTGTTTTGCCGGTGTCGGGGAGGGAGCTGCTATTTTTGTTGTGCTTTTGATGAGATTAGTGTTATATTTTCTCGTGCTCGCGTGTCTTGGGTTCCAACGAATAATTAATGGCATCGTCGAACGAGTGTGTGGGTCATGCTTTTTTGTGTACTCTTCTGTACGTGACGTTTCTTCGTGATTCTCTGCGTCAGCTCTGGTCGTGCAAATGAAACACACTTGTTGGACCACACCTAGACATCCTTTCCTTGAGCCCCTCGCTGGTTGATCGCACGCCCCCGTCTCCCCTCCCCGCCCGAAGGCGTTGCCTTGTTTTGTCTGCAAACCCTAAAAAATCCCTCGCCAGCACCTTATCCTATGCCTTCATCTGTAACCCTATATCCATACAAACCCATCCATCCATTTACGCTACAACAACACCATCACCAGCCCAACCTCTTTTCAACCCCTCCCTCCCCGTCTCGAAAGGGATGCGTGGTCAATGGTCAAGTGACTAAGGCAAGCAACAAATGAGTACCCCCCCCCCCCCCCGCTACCAACCGACGCCGGCCCCCCCGCCTCTCCTATTTTGGAAACCGATCCCGTGCCCACCTCCTCTACTCCTACCCAAACGCCCTACCTAAAATACCCCCATTAACTCTTAACCCTCTCCCCTACTCTCTATCCCCTCCACCTTTTCAGGGAGCGCATCGCCTACCCACCCACCCACCCACCCTTCGCAGCTACCTACCAAGCTCACCTACTTATAATACCCTCACCAATCGTCGACTCTTAACCCTTGACTCCCATCCTACGTTGCACCCACCCCGCCATATGTAGTACATAGGTTGGGTTGGCGTCGGTTGGCAACGACACTGTAAAACATGCCGCTCACTACGTGAGCTACTGTAGACGACCAGGGTACCCTTGTTGTTCTTTTGTTTTGTTTATTTTTAGGTTGGCGGTCAGTTGCAGCTGGCGTTCGAGCTATAGATCATTTTTGCGGGGTGGAGCACCTTTACTCCGCGCAAAGGGAATGATCGCATCACGTGGTGTGTGTATGGTAAGGCACCTTAGAGGCAGTTACACAGTACCCCCAATGCTGTATCTGGAAGTGCCACACCGGAAATTAAATTGCCTCTTTGAAGCTGTGATCCATATGAAAGTCCGCCTCACAAGCAGTTCTTAGTAGGATGCAGGTCACCCGTCATGCTACGCGCCGGGGACCTCACGGCGCTTCGCGCTTGGTGCAAGCAATATCTGCCTGGTCGGTGAAAATCCGACGTGCCCCGTCCCGGCATTGTACGGATGCGAGGGTCTATGGTCATACGACAACGGTCATGCATGATATCGAGTGCACCCTTCACCTCCTCTTCAGAACACTCATCGCCTGCCCACCCACCCGGCCTCTTCAACCGCCCTACCCACCTAGCTACCCCCAGTTACCCTCAACACCCCGCTCCCAATCTCCTACCTACCCACCAACCTACCTCCAACAAACCTTAACCGTCTCCCCTCCCCCCCCCCTCCCCAACCTCACCTCCCTTGATGAAGTCATCTCCTCCACCTACTCTACCCACCCACGTTTCCTCCTACCTATCCCCCACATCCTCTCCTTTTTGGAAACCCATTTCCAGTCTACAAACCCCTCCCATCCGTCTACCTCTACCAACCCTTAAGCCTTCCTCGCCCTCTACACGCCTACCCCCCACCTACACCCCTACCTCCTAGTTTGGATCCCATCCGCCACTCACCCACCCACCTTACCCTCCTCACCCACCTACCTACTCCCACCAACTCTCGACCTGTCCACCCTCCCCCAACCCCTTCCCCACCCCCTGCGCTAAGAAACAAGGTGGAATCGGAAAAACACTTAGAGATATACGGGGGATTGAGGGAAGGAATAGGAATGAAAACGTATTTGCATGGCCCAATGGACTCCGCGAAAACGCTGAAACTTCGCTTTCGTGTAGGGGACCTGGACCTGCCAAAAAGAAGAAAGAGGTAGACCAATAGCCTGGAAGAGGAGGAAGTAGACGCACAGATGTGCCTGTGTGGCAAAGCAATAGAGAGTAGAACTCACATAGTAGGGAATGTGAAATATACAAGGAGGAACGGGATGTGTTAGAAGAGGAGATGAGGAAAATAGACGAATGTGACATGGAGGAGTTTGATACAATGAATAGCAGCGAGAAAAACGATCGCTATCCTAGGAGATAGATGGTGGCCACAGGAGGCCAAACAGGAAGGGGATAAGATTAGCAAAAAATTTCTATGTAATATATGGAAACAACGTAATGAGCGCCCAATTGTTGGAGGTGTGGAGTAGGAACGGTGCTCCGTCTCGAAAGGGATGCGTGGTCAATGGTCAAATGACTAAGGCAAGCAACAAATGAGTACGCCCCCCCCCCCCCCCCCCCCTACTCCTTTTCTGTAATTCCTTATCTCCTAGCCACCCACCCTATCTGCCCACCCACCAACCCTTATCTCATACGACTACGACCATGCATGATGTCGAGTACCCCCCTCCCCCCCCCCCGCCCATTTCCCAATTATTTCCCGTTTGCCGCAGTGCTGCGGCCACGGGGGCAGCGACCTCTTCCCGTACACCATCCTCGCCGACCTGATCACACCCGAGTTTACCTTCAACGGGATCACGGCACCCAACACCATCGCCAACCGAGAGATGATCAAGATGTTCGACCCCAGCGGAAACGCGCTGCCCTTCATCTACGACAACTTCGAGTGCCCCCACTGTACGGCGCAGGGATACGACTTCACGGACTTTTACGACCCGAGCGCCGGCAAAATCTGGGCCGAAGGGAAGGGCTGCGACTCCGGTGGAGGAGTGGAAGCCCAGGCGCGTCCACGGTTCCGAGCTATTCGAGAAGGGCGAGAACTACAGGTCTTCGATGTTCTCCGCCGCGACTCGCGTCGCCGGCGGTTAAGAAAGCTGGGTTGAAGAATGTGTAGGAAGGCTTCTGCTGCTGCTGCTGCTGCTTCTGAACAGCTGGTGAACGGCTGCTAATCAGCACTTGAATATCTGCTGAACAACACCTGAATGGCTGCTGTCGCATAGCTGCTGCTGCTCCTATTTGTACTGCATTTGCTGGTAGTATTGCTGCTGCTTTTGCTTTTACCGTTGCGGTCGGATTGGCTATCTTGCTCGTCGCGATGGCCGTTGTGTCGTTCCCGCCGTGGTGGTCCATTGTTTAGCCGACGCTTTTGGCGGAAAAGGTATTGCACACATAGCAGAGTTGGGGTTTGATTTCTGCTTTGGGTGGCTTGCTGAACGTTGTTTGCAGCATTTGTTTTGATATTTCGTTCCCCCCCCCCCCCCCCCCCCCCCCGTCACTCTATGAGCTACACCCCCCCCCCCCGTGCATGTTGTGTGATGTTGTTATGATTACCTTGATTTTTTTTACTCCTTAGAAGGAGTTCAGTCTCTTTAAACTGTAGACGCTACGCACATTCCTCTGTACCCCGGTATGGCTTGGCTTTCATGTTTTTTTTCTTTTTGTTTTCGTGTTTCGTCACCGTGTTCGTTCCTCGGATTAACATCTGAGCCGTCTATTGTATAGCGCTCTACTGCGTTTCGGTTCGTGTTTGATTGGTTCTGTTGGTTGTTTGTTTGCTTGGCTGCAGCTGGATGGTCGATCATTTCAGTTCGCTTGTTTAGCTACCTATAGGTTGGTTTCATTGATTAGTTAGTTGGATTATTGGTTGGTTGGATGGTCGGTCCGTTTATTGGTTGCTTGGCTGTTCGGTCCGTTAATTGGTTTGGATTATTGGTTGGTTGCTTGATCAGTTGTGTGTCCCTGACGGGGGATGCCGATTAGGCTGGTCTGGTGGTACTAACGTCATGGGAGCCGTACATACTTACGATAGCAGCTATTGACTGGCTTGCTGTTTGGTTGCCTCCCCCCTCAACTCCTTTCCGCACGTGAGCGCTTAGAGCCTTAAGCCCCAGGTGCACGTCTATCCCGAATTTGGTGACCAAATCACTTTCCGGCTGCAACTTCGACGGCCACTGCTGGTTTTGTCCGATCTACGTACTGTTTTTTTTTATACACACAGTAGTGGTGCGTCGGCTTGACATGGCTGCGTTGGTAAGGGCAGACAGAAGAGCCGGAGGGGGGAGTCGCTTTCGTTGATCGAGCGTCTGGTTAGTCCTTCCCCGCGGCTCTCCGAAAGATGGCGCGAAGCTACTTGTTATTATTGCTTTTTGTCGGTATTAACTATCTGGTTTCGTATCGTATCATAGTGCTGTACTGCTACAGTATGTAGACGAGCGATGCAGCAATATGGCATCAGCATATTTTGTTAGGGTAACCCCACTACCGAGGTAATACAGATCAGCAAACCAGTGTATCCGAGTGATGCGTCTCATGTACCAGTTTGAAGAAAGTCCCACAAGAGGGAAAAATGGGGACAGAAAAGTGGAAGAAGAACATGGAAGCGTAAAACAGAAAGAGAGGGCAGAAACGGCTCGTAATGGAAGCATAATGTGGAAACAGATGGCAAAGTGCAGAGGGGCAACACGGCCGTGCCTGAAAAGTCCGATTTAAAACTATTTCCGGTGAAGCATTGGTGGGGACAGCCTGGGGGGTCCGCGCTGGCGTTGGTGTCCTCTGCCCTCTGCTTTTGACAGTCTCAGGCGGGGCGTCAATGGCTTCCGCCTGTCCCCGCGTGTAGCCTCGAGTGGGTGTGAACGCGTTGATGCCACCGTCCGAACGGTCCCTGCATGACTCCCCCTCCTATTATCTGTTACATACCTGGTATACATAGGTGGGGTGGGCGTCGGTTGGCGACGACGCTGTAAAACACGCTTCTCACTGCCTGAGCTAGACAGCCAGGGTACCATTTTTGTTTTTTTTTTCGGCGGTTACCACGGCTGGCGGTCAAGTTAGATCATTTTTGCGCGGAGAGGACCTTCCCTTCGCACAAGCGGAAGGGGGATACTCGTATCACGTAGTGTGTACATGGTGAGGCACCCACGAGGCAGTTGCGTAGTGAACCCATTGCTGCCTCTGGAAGTGGCCACAACAGAAATTGAATCAATTCATTGATGCTGTCATCTATATGCATGAAAATCCGCCTCTAAAGCGGTTCTTAGTAGGATGCAGCTCACCCTTCATGCGACTCGCCCAACACCTCACGGCGATTCGCGCTTGGTGCAAGCAATGGCTGCTTGGTCGGCGAAAACCCGACGTGCTCCGCCCCCGGCATTGTGGGGATGCGAGGGTCTATGGTCATACGACTACGGCCATGCGTGATAGTGAGCACCCTCCCAATGCCTGCCTAATCGGTGAAAACGCGACAACCCCGTCCCGGCATTTGTAGGGATGTAGGGCCATACGACTACGGTCATGCATATCATCAGTACACCCCACCGCCCTCCTTGCCCAACCGCCAGGGCGCCCGATCAGCTATCGGTGCTTTGCCGTGCGCGCCAAATGTGTTGCCGTGTCGGGTCGAACCGTATCCTATCGTGTGGTGTGGGTGATGCGCTGGCAGATGTCGGCTTGTGCCCTCTCATTTATTATGCCTGTGATTTTCCGTGTACGGGCTCGTTTCGAACTCGCGTGTTTGACGTGCTGTAGTAAAAAGTTACGATTTACTAGGTAGGAAGTTTTTGGAAGTTTTTGAAGGTTTAGGGATTTTCAGAAGTTTTGGAAATTTCGAAGTTCCCGAGGTTTCCGAAGTTTCTGAGGCGTCATTTCGAACGCCGAAAATGAACAACCCAACGTGTCTAGAATGATGCTCGTGCTTCAGCGAGTTGGCGAGGTATGACTTAGTTGTTGTTGTTGTTGTTGTTGTTTTCTCCTGGTTCCTCTTCCCTCCCCCTCCTCTGCAGTGACCGCCCTATCGATTCCGAGCGGAGATGATATAGCGGGATAGATAGCACCGGGGGGGGAGGGGTACTCATGTCATGCTTGGCCGTAATCCCTACAATGCGGAACGAAGCACGTCGGATTTTCACCGGCCAGGAAGACATTGCTTGCACCAAGCGCGAAGCGCCGTGTGGTGTTGGGCGAGTCATATGAAGGGTGACTTGCATCCTACTAAGAACCGTTGATGGCACAGAGGGAGGAGGGGGGAGGAGCGGAGGGAGTCTCTCCTTTTTGGGCTCAACGCGCCTACGTGTATTTATCTTGTTTGTATGCATGCGGACATGTCTTAGACCGATTGCTGAGCAGTACGACGCCTCCGCTCGGCGCGTGCTGTTTGTTCTCTTCCGTCGGTCAAGCGACGCGCTTTACGCTTTTTATTGTATGCACTTGTCTTTTGTTGGCTTAAAACGTTGGTGTCGGGGTATAGCTATCATATCTGGTTGTCGCTTTTCTCTCGCGTGTTCTGTTTGCATTCCCTCTTGGGGGTTGCATCGCCTTGGGTACGTGCCATTCTATGTTTTTTTTCGGTTAGATGTTCACTGTGTCTTTCGAGGCAGCTTCAGGGTAACGTGAGATGTTCCTTTCTGTGTTCTTTTTTCCCGGTTATTTTGTACCCGATGTCTTCTGTGTTTCGGGTAGTTCGAGGCAACCTCGGGTGTATGTCACTGCTGTTCATTTGTTTTCGCTTCCGGTTATTCCTGTGCTTCGTCTTCCGCGGAAGCGTTATTGATAGAAGAAATATTGATATTAATAGTTCCTTTATTTGTCTTTCGTTTAGTTCTGCTGCGTGTAGTTCTCCTACGCAGCCGCGGGTACACATGATGAACACATAAAAAATGAACGGAAGCTGTGAGATCGAAATTTTCCCCAAAACTCATCTTGGCATCATTTTATACCATGCTACTGTGGACACATCAAAGCGCAATTTTCTGTGTTTCCGACAGTGGGTTGATGCCGGAAAGCTTTGTGGGGGTGAAATCAGTGGGACAAAGGAACAAGAAAACTCCGAGATAGCGGAGCAGGTATACATGTCTCTGGCAATTTGATTTTGAATTTTTTTAAAAATGGATCCACGCTTAGGTTCCCCAAGTACCATTCCCGCCGAAACGTTAGGGGCAGCTGTAGCTCGTTTTCTAATAGTCTAGTCAGAAACGTGGCAGTTGCACAAAATGGGGGCTCTGTTTGGTCAACTCTTGTTTCTAGCGAGAAAATTGAAAAACGAGCTACTGCATTCCGAAATTCTTGCAACTGCGACTCTCGAGAAGCGGGAAGCTGATCTGAGAATTCATACCTCTCCGTGATTAGTCAGGCTCGTTCCGAGAAGAGCCCGCTCGGTCTCTTCGCTTTACGGATCCAAACGTGACTTGAAATAAATAAAAAAAGGCCGTACGCCACCTAAAAACGAAAGTCCCGCGTAACAACGGCCCAAAATCACGAAAAGTATTGAAATCGAGTTTCGTTCTCAGCGGAAGGCAATTCTCGACTACAATAGGAAAACCGGCTGTTAGATCATGATCTACTGTATACTGTATATCATCTAGTTCCTCACCTGCCGTCGTGCGAGGTTGGGCAGGGTCTATCTGCACACGAGTAGCACAGATCCGACCCAGGAAACATGTGCCCCTGTACGAGTAGATGATGCGGATTATGCGGGTCCCACTCGGCAACATGAGCTAGATCATACAACATTGGGAATAGATTATCTATCTTCCTTGAAAATAGCTAGATCATCAGGCGGGGATAGATTATTTCTCCAAGGTGTGAACACAAGAGCAAACAGTGCTCGAAGGGTGCAGTGTGGGTTTACTCAGCATGAAACGTCATTTAAGCCCCCTCGCAACGGCACCCACCCACGTTTTTGGAAAAATACTTGGGAATTACTGTGGGAAACTTTTTGCTGTATTTGGGAGGGAAATCTTGACAGAAAAAAGCGCTTGGGTTGCGTAGTCGGCTGTATTTATGTACGTAACATATCGCAATACATGGTTTTCGCGTTTTGTTGAACATTTAGTGTACCTTCGAGCAGAGAAACCGTGTACGTACGTATCTGGAATGATAGGTGATGCCAGGTGCCAGGTGTGTGGGGATGAAAGTACCGGGGTTATGTGGGGGGGGAAGGGGGGCGAAGGAAAATGCATCTGTGACGATGGTTTGTGTAGAAAAGTTTGCCCCGAATAGCGTGCAAACTCATGCGAGAAGTATAAGCAGTCGCGATAGAAACTAAACTTAACCTGAACAATTGAAAGCTACAGTACAACTAACAACAGCGTACATGTCGTACGAAGGCGGGTACATATAGCTATTTCTACCCGGTATATAGGGGGGGGTACAGGCGGTATTCGATAGTTCATGTCTCGAATTGGTGTTGTTTTTAATAACTACACAGAATGTGGGTGAGTCTTTTTTTTTTTCGTGACTTGAGTTACATTACTTGAAATATGTTTCGTTTTGTTTTTCGGGAGACTGTACAGAAAGTATCCTGGTATATTGCGCACCAGCACTACTTGAAGCATACGTAATGTAGCACAGGATACATTTAACTCACCTTGTGTCGGAATTTGGAATTAACTCACGAAATTGGGTGAAGATCGACAATGAGTGGGCATATACTGCACCTACACGCGTATGCGCGATGCACATAAAGGCATTTGACGGGGGGGGGAGAATGAGTGACACCTGTGACCGCGGCTTGTCCAGAAGGTCGTTGAGCACAGGAAACTGTAAAAAGCTCACGCGAGCTGCGCTGGAAGGTAAAAGCGACGACGAAAACAAAAACATCGGATGAAAAACGAAAAACTGAAATATTGAAATACCACCTATACTCCGTAAATACCAGGTACGTATAACCGGCGTCCTCGGTGGCTTGATAGGTGGTCCGCGTGCCTATCAAGATCAATTTCGTGGCTTCGAGTCTTGCCGAGTGAATGCTCGTAGGGACTTTTTCTTGCATAAAAAATTGAACAGCGGAAAACGCGAGAGCGTGGGTTGGCTACTTCCAATTAAAATCGGCGAGCAGTGGCAATGCTGAACCCTATGCGCGATAAAAATGAAGGCACGTACCGGGGGGGAGAAAGGGCCACACCTGTGACCGCGGCTTGTCCAGAAGAAGACCGCTGAGGGTAAAACCTCCTATGGAAAGTAAAAGCGATGATTAATATATATATATCATACATACCAAGGTGTCAGGTAGATATCAAATAGTGCTGGGTAAATAATTGAGATCACGTGGGTACACGTTCATCACCGGCCACGTGAAGCAGCCCGAGTTGCTGGATTGAGGGAGGCAAGAAGATGTAAGACATAACAACAGCACATCCTGGTTATGCTCGTACTGCTGCTGCTGATGCGCGCTCGCGCGACTAGTTCTCGTTGACCCGCTAATACGACCGCATTCCTCTGCTATTTGACCCTAAACCCGAACCCCGAACCGAGGGGGAGAATGTCACGCAGTCGTAGACGAACGCGGACCGAGACATAACCAACTTTCGTGGAGCCCGCGTGCGTGCGCTCGTTCTGGTTGTGGCGCCGAAAATACGGAACTCGCGTGACGGCTCCCACGTAGCAACGATACCAGAGAACACTCGCCGACACGCTCTGTGCCCTTCTGGTCAGGACACTGTCCCCAAAGAGACTGCGCAGCGCATTCCACTCTTCTACACAAATCGCACGCCGCCATGACCTCTTCCCCGTCCGTCCGACGCCTCTCGATGTTGACGCTAGCCTCGGAATACCTATACTACTACTCGCACATCAATATACATACTCATTTTATCATATCACGGGCGTTTCCCTCACTGCTACAGCGAATCGTCAGACCAAACATTAATATGCTCGATGTAACCGAGGCAACCCCCCCCCCCCCCCCCCCCCCTCCTCCTCCTCCTCCTCCTCCTCCTCCTCCTCCTCCTCCTCCTCCTCCTCCCCTCCTCCTCCTCCTCCTCCTCCTCCTCCTCCTCCTCCTCCTCCTCCTCCTCCTCCTCCTCCTCCTCCTCCTCCTCCTCCTCCTCCTCCTCCTTTCCCTCCTCCTCCTCCTCCTCCTCCTTTCCCTCCTCCTCCTCCTCCTCCTCTTCCGCTCCCTCCGCCTCCTCCCACTCTGCCGCGGACGCCACCGCTGCCACCCCCACCGACTGCAGAGCCAGCGCCAGTCCAGCGCCAAGCGGGGTTCCACGATTCAGTCAACCACTGTTTCGGGAATGCCGGCACGTCGTCGCGAATGTGCACAGTTACGTATTGTTTCGCTAGTTTTTCTAAAATATTGGCGCACCTGACAATTCCCGGCACGGGGGCCTCGTTGCCGCCTTTCAAGGGCTTCCCTTCATGGTCGCACGAAGCAAATGCCCGGCAATTGTCAAATATTTGGTGTAGCTCTGCGTAGAAGAGCTTGACACACCGCCTCCTGGTGGATTGAATATCGTGACTCTTACCCACCATGGTTCCCAGATCCATCAACTTTTCGCGGGTCACAGCATCCAGGTACTGCGTATAGATGTTGAGGTCCACGGGGGCCCGAAACAAGAGCGACAACTTGTGTTGAATCAGCTGCTCAAGTAAATGGTCTCTTTTAGCATTGTCGTTGGCGCCAAGCGGCGGCGGCGACAGTGCCAGATCGGTTTTCCTAACGCAAGACGGGCATCGACGGAGCACGGTGTCCGCTCCCTCGATGCGGTTGTCGGGGGCGCCGACGCTCGCGAGTTCGGCGTCGCTCAGCGTTGCGGCAGTTATTTCCGTAGAATCCATTCGCGCGAGGCACGTCGAGCACACGATTCTGGGGCAGACCATACAAAGTCCAACATTTTCCGACAAACGCGGGGGGCGATCGCACTCTGAACACACGGTTGTGTGCCCAACACGCGATCGCAAGCTGCTGTCTCTTGGTGACTGGGCGCCCCGGTTGGGCGCACGCGTGGCGCCTTTAGGATATGACCTTTTTTTTCCGGTGGTGGGCTTCTTCTGACTTTGACGCGGATCCGCTGCTCCTTTACGTTTCGGCTCCCTACTGGGAGTGAGAGATACCGTGAGTGAACAAAACAGTAAGCAGAGCGCGCGATGGATCTTCAGTCTACCAATCCTTTGGACCGCAATACAGTGGGGACGTTTCGTTGTGCTCGTCTCCGAAAGCTCGCGTAGGAGCGCTCGCCTCGGAAAGTGCGCGAGTTGTTTCGTTCTCTTTGTCGCGGACGATCAAGCAAAGAGCATGGCGCGGCGACTACCGGCTGTGGCACAAAAGAAGAGAACGCTGCGAAAGCGTTTCGTTTGGCGCCGCGTCAAAATAGTCGGTTCCGAAAACACCGTCATCAAACCACGCCTGTTCCACCGTTTCGGTATCCTGGTAGAATATGAGAAGACATGCCCACCTTGGTGATAATTGCGGGTCCAGGTCGACGACGTCCGGGTGTCGCCCGCACACTAGAATCCCTGCAAACACGTGTCAACAGCGGAACGGAGAAAGCGCATTGAAGAGAAGTGTCTTAGGTGCGTTGCTGACGGGGGAGTACGCGACCCTAGAGGTTTCTTTGTCCTGCTCCGCAAGCGTGATTGTGTCGTCGGTGACCTTGGGCTCCTGCTGCAGCTATAACTTGTTCAGATTAGCCTCCTTCGCGTTGCGTTTTTAGCTTTTCACCGTAATCTGTTTTTTTCTTTGAGGAAGTGGGTATGAAGTCGATACTATTTTGTGTACACACCGGGTCTCAGGCCTCGCGGGGGGGGACGAGGTCACCAGACACTTTCCCGTTTTCTGCTGAAGGATCTTGCAAGACATAGAAACCCCTCCTGCGTGGTAAGCTCGAATAGACTTGCTGCAGACAACATCATCAAAGCGCGTTGTTTCGACCGCAAGAGGCGCTTCTGGCTGCGATTCGTCGTCGCTTGGCATGTTGACATGCGAATTTGGAATCACGCGCCCTCCACCCATCCCGCTCTCCTCCCCTCCCCTAACCACGTCGCGATTTTCTCCGTCAACTGCGGACCTTGCAGGCTGCGTCCCATAGTTCACACACCGCCAAGGTATGGCGTCAAACCTCGTTTTTGATTTTTTCTGTTTTTCCACGGTTGGATCGGACCTCGACCGGTCACTATTAAACGCTAAGTCGGTCGTTCGTCTCGCAGGCACTTGAGAGTAACCGCGCTGTTACTCGTTGTACAACCCGCTGGTCCAAACCTATCTCCCCAATTTTGATCCACTACAAATACCGATTGCAACATCCACTCGAATTTCACTTAGGTGGTATCATGCTGACCACCTTGAACAGCGAAAGAGGGTGACACAGCCAGATATTTTATTGAGGTCCCAGAGCTGGCGCTATTGGGAAAAGAAAATGTGTCCCGACCAACCACGGGCAACAGCCAGAAACGGTAGACGCTTCCGTCGGAAGAAACGATTTAAAAGTATTTCCTTGTGGACGAACCGGCATGAGGTACTCCAAAATTCCATAGCATGTCTGAAAAAACGCTTCGTGCAATTATCCGAAAAACTGACTATGTAGGATAGATACCAAGCGCCATTTAATGCCCAAAGTTGATCCTAACTGAAACTAAGTAATAAAGTGGCAACGCAATATATATATATATATTTTTTTCCCACGCAAAAGTCCAAGTATCAACGCCATTTTTCAGAGATGGACCCTGAATTTTTTCACGCATGTTCCATGAACCCTTGCCAAGCCGTTGACGAGCCGCTGGCAAAAGTTGTTCTTTCGTGTTTTTTTTGCCCGCCGGAAGTTTTGGGTGTCTTCAAGACTAAATATTTCAAAAAGTGCAAAAACAAAACATCTGGCGGGAAAAAAAAAAATCGGTAACCGGCTGGAAGGGGGCTCATAGAACACGTGCGCCAAATTTCAGGGTCTATCTAAAAGAACCACGATGACAGTGGAGGTGAACTCAGTTTTAGGCGGTAGGCCTGAACCAACCTGTATGGCATTTGCGACTGCAGGCACTGCGATGAGTGTCGGTTGTTGGCCGCTTCCGTACACGCCTGGAACGAAGCACGCGACGGGCTGTTGTCTCTCCGCTAAATACCTGGTATATATTTCGCACCCTCTTACCAACCAGCGCGACGGCACCGATACGCTTATATCTTTTCCCTCGAAAACAGACGCCGCCACCACCTCACCTTCAGGGTTCACGATCATAGTTCGCCCACACCCCGGTTGGTCGCATCTCGTGCCCGGGATCTGGTCTGAAATATCGCAAACAAGAGGAGAGTAAAACGTACAAACAGGCGAGACACCGGGAACCGGGATCTGTTGCTGGAAAGCGCTCGTAATGATGTACCAGGTACGCAACAACCGGTCCGACAGGGCGTGAAACCGCCCGACATGTCAGCAGCAAACCAACGGCCTCATACCTCTGGCGACGAAAGCCGCCTGCGGCAGGCGCTATCCTTCCACATCGTCATTCTCGAGCTCGACAAGAAAAACAGTTGTGCGACTCACTGACCAAATGCGGTAATTCGGCTTTCTCGACAATAGTGCTCCCCTTTCCAAATCTTCGAGGCTAGGCTAGGATAGGATGGGTCGGGTCTGGGCCGGGTCGAGGGTAAGACTATCCTGCACTGCTATTAATAGAGAATTGCGATCGGTGTATGCTATTTCCAGTACGAAATAATTAAATTGAAATTGGGGTCAATCTATTTTTAATCAGTCGAACTCACAGCTGACGTATTTAAAAAAAAAAAAAACTATAAATTTTGAAACACGTCAGCTGTGAGTTCGACTGATTAAATAGTTGATACTCAACTTTGCAAGCTGCGTAATACTTTTTTTTTTTTATAAAAAACTAAGAAAGCACGTCAGCTGTGAGTTCAACCGATCGGCAGATCGGTCGATACTCAACTTTGCAAGCTGCGTGAACCGCGCGCGTTTTCCATTATTTCCCTCGCGATTGACTACTGGGCAGAGACTCCCCTGGATGCCACCAGGGTCGACGAGACGATAATACTTACAGCTGGTTCGATTTCCAATTGATTTCGGCCAGTACCATTTCGCGCACTGAAACAGCAGATCGACACGTGAGGGCCGGGGTACACAAGACAGTCGAAAGTTGGTTTACAGCAGTTCATGTTCGTGTTTTCTGCAGGCAGGCTAGCGAGTGGCGCATTTCGATCCTACTTTTTTTTTTATAAATTTTGAAATACGTCAGCTGTGAGTTCGACTGATTAAATAGTTGATACTCAACTTTGCAAACTGCGTAATACGCCTCGTCTATACTCCATGTTTACCTAATTTTACAATTATTGTGATAAACCGCGCGCGCGTATTCTATATGTTTTTATAAGAAACTAAGAAAGCACGTCAGCTGTGAGTTCAACCGATCGGCAGATCGGTCGATACTCAACTTTGCAAGCTGCGTGAACCGCGCGCGTTTTCCATTATTTCCCTCGCGATTGACTACTGGCCAGAGACTCCCCTGGATGCCACCAGTTATAAAAAAATACTTCTAAAACACTGATAATGCGAGTAATGACTAGTATATATAGACTGTTCTGCTCTCGATGTTCTGCTGAGCCCTCCGAAGATAAGCATCAGCATAATCCCGATGCAGGCGTCACAGGGTAACGTGACAACAATGCCACGCAGGAGCGTTGTTCATACACACGCAGGTAGGCAGATCAACCAACTTCCCGGTACATGCGGTTCAACTGCTGCAGGTTTTTTAGACGTTTCGCGAAAACCTGACAGTCTCGCCGTCTCGCCGGGTGCTAAAAATGCCGCAATTTTGTCGGAGACTCCCCGAAATCGTGGGCGAGTTGATCTTGATTTTTCCATGAATGAGATGTCTGCGCTTGGCTACCCCCATCCTTCAACTCGTTCTTCTTATCGTCGCATCCTGTCTATCCAGCATGGCAGAGGCAATCGTTCTGTGGACCGTTTCCGTGGTCATGGGCTCAAGCAAAGGCAAGCGATAACGAGACAATGAATCTACTAAACGATGAATTTATTTTCATCCTTCTCTGCTGTCTCATGTGTCGTGCTGTGTCGATATCGTTACAATAACTGCTCTCCGCGGGTAGTAGGCGTATCGGGTGTTCACTGCTGTGCTGTGTCTGTGTGCGTGTCGAGCCAGGCCACTCTGTTGTGAGTATTTTCTCAGCGGTACGGTACAGCACGCGGGGTTTGTCAAGACACTCTCAATCAATGATTTTTTTCGTGTGATGAAAGTCGTACGTATCATGATACAGTATACCAGGTACTGCTGTTGTATCGTAGTACGTACCAGGTATATGTTTTTTTTTTTTTTTTTTTTCAGGTTTAGAAGGGATAAATTGGCAATCGTACACGGCGCATCGAAGCAGTCGTGGTCGTACTGGCACATCGCACTATCGTGCGAGGCTGTGGTGGTCCGATCTAAAGCGACGCGAGATCAATTCTCAGGTCCTCTGACCTGATCCGGCCGACTATATTCCACTTGAAAGACTGGGTATAATGTGCGCTTCTTTTTTTTTTTTTTTTTTTTTTTTTTTTTTTTTTTTCGGGACGATCACATATTATCCTGCGACGGTTTACACTTTGCATCATACCTGTACAAGTACCTGGAAATGTACGGAATACATCGGTACCAGGTACACGTACGTCTATTTTGATATTTTATAAGTACCAGGAGTACTTATTGTTGATAGAACACACACTTGTATTATTACGGGGGACCATAATAATAGTAAATAGGACCAAATATTGTTAGTGAAAATAGGTAAATACAAGGCGCTTCGCTCCGCGGGCGGCCTACGCCGCCCGCTACGCTCGCTCATGAAGGAATAGTACATAAAATTATCCGAAGCGGCCAGAGGTCCATGATATAAAATTATACCCGTTTTTCATGACTGCTGTAGTTGCAAACTGGCAACTTGATAATATGCCAAGAGTCCCGCCGCCATGCTTCAGGAGAAAACAGCTCTGACGCCACATACGCTTCGCGTCGCGGTCGGTTTTCCGCTACGCTCGCTCACATGTCGTGCGTACGTACACACCCCAGGTAAGGTACTTATTTTCTTCTTTCGGTATGCTCTGTGTCTGTACTCGTATGTACGAAAGATAAAGCACAGCACGGCACAGCAGCACAGCAAAAACGATGAAACCGAAAAATTCTGAAAGACAAAAAAAATCCCTGTCCCCTTTCGTGTAATAATTTCCTGCCTGATTGCAACACCATACACCGGTCAAAAAGAAAAGAATAAAAAAAGGCTTTTTCCCAAAATCAGGTATACCGGGCCACTTTCGTGCCAAAAACAGTTACATACTGAAATCAAGTACAAAACACACTCCAGGAGCCCTGCTATTGGCCAAGCTGACATTGTAGCTGATTTTGGCACGAAAAGGCCAAGGTACACCTGATTTTTTCTACTCTGTCTAGCTTTCAACTGATTTTGGCCAACTTTGAACCAATCAGAGAGGCCATACGTACACTAAACTGTGTTTTCTCTCCGTATGCCTCTGCCCTCCCTCGGTTGAAATTCTTCTGTATTGACGTATAAACTCTGTACTCGTACGTAAACTCTGTACTCGTACGTCGTACGTAAAAGTAAAAGTACGTATATTATACATGCATACATGCGTACGCTGGTTTCACTTTTCTCCTTTGGGGTGTGCGATGTGCTCCAGTTAGTTGTTGTGTGTACTGTTGTTTTCTATGTTCACAGCAGTCTTTACAGCACCATGGACACTCGGTGTTTCGTCGAGATAATTTCGTGCCGAGCAGGCGGTTCCGCGAGGACGGTCTGGAAGCTTTAAAGCTGTCAACGGGGGGGGGGGGCGCCAGAGTAAATACTCTTGGCGCTCCCGCCGTGGCGACACAAACGAAGCATATTTATAGTGACTCTTTGCAGGGTCCAAGTGGAGCCCGTGGTACCTACACCCTGAAGAAAACAAAACAATTCAGATTTTGGAGGCCATGTGGCACGATTAATGCTTTAGGCGCATTCTTTTTTTTCCGGATTGTAATGGATATCACACCGTTCGTGGCGCGCGTTTTTTACTTGGCTTTAGCATGTACCTGATTTTGGCTCAAACGGATCAGGTATACCTGATTTGGGCATCTGCCCATAACAAAATCTAAAAATCAAACAGCAGAGCTTCTCCCTCAGCCTCGTACGCCGCCCGCCCCTCTCGTAACGATCTCGCCACCGATTCGATCCGGGCAAAGCTTCCCTCACTCTCTGCCACAGTGGACCCCGTCGCCCGCCTCGCGTGAGGCCCGGTGCTCACCGTGATCGTGGTTCGCCAGCTCGACAATGTTGGTGCTCAGCCTGCCTACCTGCCTCTTTGAGCTTCAAGCCCGGTCGCAAAAATAAGCACCGCTTGAATATTATATTGCAATCGCCGAACGACCCGTATAAACTCGTATATACTCTATCAGAAGCCACAAATGGAGGCCAGACGGAGCCCATTCATGCTTCCCTCGTGCCTCGAGGCACACGCGACGCCTAGCCACGAAACCGGCGACCACGCTCCTTGCAATCCCCTCTCTACCGGCCACCATCCGCCGACACCCGCGACGGCGCCGTGTTCGCCCGCGATGCCGTGCTCCGAGTACACGCACGCACACGAAACGAAAGAAGAAGAAAAAAAAAAAGACTGAAAGTGCCCAAAAGAGAACTTGAAAAAAAAAAAAAAAAAAACGTCAGCTGTGAGTTCGACTGATTGAATAGTTGATACTCAACTTTGCAAGCTGCGTAATACGTCTCGTCTGTATTCCATTTTTACTTGTAATAAACCGAACGCGCGTATTCTATGCCAGGTATGTAATTCCTTGTCAAAGATATAGACCAGCGGCTCCCCTGGATGCTGCCCGGGTCAACAGGACAATTTTAAATAATCATTCTGCGCACTGATACTACATAACCCGAACAAGGGAGAATGATATGACGTTGCAACATGTCGAAACCTTTTCCTTTCACAAATATTTATAGATTGATTGAGTGTTGTTGAATTTTAGTATGGTATGGCTCTAAATGTGAATAATTCTTCCGGGGATGAGCTGCCGCTGTTCTTGCTGAAACTGGAGAAAACAAAGACCCGCTGCAAAGGTCCGGCAAGTAGTATAAGGAGGCGATTCCCAAGTGGGAGCTCCGAGAGGCCAGGGATGTACCAACCGAGCACACTCAGAGATCGAGATGTCTATACGTAGTTCTATATAGGCTTTTGTGCATACCGTAGGTCCTATTTACTATGGTCTCCCGCAATAATAGGAGGCTTTAATTTCTTACCAGGTACTCGTATGCTCCATTTTTGTTCCCGTTATTCAGCCCGTTTTATACCAGGTACCAGTGAAGATATACAACTATTTCGTTGAGCAGAAGGCAGGAGAACGGTTGAATGTGAAGACAACATCATATACGCAGGGATACAGAACAAAAGATATATGCGCAGGAGAATCGGATCCCTCGTATCCGCGCAGAGGGGGCGGTACGGGAATATTAAACAGCGAAATAACCACGGCTGTCCTCGGCAAGATATGACAAGGGTAGCGGGTGGGGGGGGGGGGGGGTACTCGATATATGCATGGCCGTAGTCGTATGACCATAAGTGGCGGGGGGGGGGGGGGGGCATTTTGACGGAACGGGGCCAGGGGGGGTGCGTGGAAGGCAGCGAGGCCTTCTTTGTCTTGACGTTGGCCCTTAGCCTTGGTCATGTATGTGCCTTGGCTCTTCGTGTTGGCCGTACCCCTTCGTCCTAGCCTAGTGTCTTGGTGCCGGTGTTGACGGTGGTCGCTGTGTTGGTGTTGGCCTTAGCCTTATCTTTGGCCTCAATAGGCCCTAACATTGGCCTTGGTCTTTGCCCTAGTTAGCCTTCGCCTCGGTCTAACCCGTGGCCGTAGCCTTGGTCTTAGCCATGGTCTTTTAGCCTTGACCTTAGCCTTGTCCTTAGCCTCAGCCTTTTCCTTGGTTGTGTTTCTTTGGTGATGGTTTGTGAGTGTTTGTCTCATGCAGCGCACCCTTCATGCGTCACGCCCAACACCTCAATGCGCTTCGTGCATGGTACCAGCATTGTCTGTCTGGTCGCTGACAACCCGACGTGCTCCGTCCCGGCATAGAAGGGATGCGAAGGGATATGGTCATACGACTACGGCCATGCACGGCATGAATACCCCCCCCTTATACGTGCTTCATTTCGAAAGGGGTGTGTGGTCAATGCTCAAATAACTAAGGCAAGAAACAAATGAGTACCCCCCCGGCGTTTTTTAATGAGGAATGCCGCCGGACAAGCTGTGATAGTTCAATTATATCTCTTTGTCTCTGATACTTCCGCGCGCCGTGCCCTCCCGTTCCGCTCCCCGCCCCCCGCCCCCCCCCCGCCCCCCCGGCCCCCCCGCATCCCCTTCTCCCCCCCCCGCTCCTCTCTACCCCGTGCACGCCTCCTTACCCTCCCGGGTGTGCCCTCTTCCCGGCTTCCATCCCGTGGCCCCGCCTCGTTCCCCCCACCCCCGTTCTCCCCCCCTCCGTCCCGCCCTCCCGCCACCTTCACGCCTCCTTAAATGGTTGGGGTGATGTCGATTAGCAACGACCCTGTAAGCCATGCCTCTTGCTGCGTGAGCAAGACAATCAGGGCAACGTCTTTTTTCTTCATTTTGTTTTGGCGGTCGATCACAGCTGGCGACCGAGTGGAATAATTTGTGCGGGGTGGAGAACCTTTACTCCGTACAAGGAGAATGATCGCATCACGTAGTGTCTATGGTAAGGCACCCACGAGGCAGACACATAGTATACTATACCCATTGCTGCCTGTGGAAGTGGCCACACCGCAAACATATCAACTCCTTGGTGCTGTCACCTATGTGTAAGTCCGTCTCACAAGCGGTTCTTAGTAGGATGCAGCTCACCCTTCAGGCGACTCGCCGAACACCCCACGACGCTTTGCGCTTGGTGCAAACAGAATCTGCCTGGTTGGTGAAAACCTGACGCGCTTCGTCCCGGCATTCTAGGGATGCGAGGGTCTACGGTCATACGACTACGGCCATGCATTATATCGAGTTCACCACATACACCCTCGGTTGGCGACGACGCTGTGAAATACGCCTCTCATTGCGCGAGCTATACAACCGGGGTGCCGCTTTGTTTTTTGGCGGTCACCACGACTGATGGTCGAGTTAAAAATCATTTGTGCGAGGTGGAGAACCTTGACTCCGCACAAAGGAGATGCTCGTGTCGCATACTATGTATGTGTTGAAGCACCCACTAGGCCGTTACATAGTATGCCCTTTGCCGTCTCTGGAAGTGGCCACATCAGAAGCCTAATCGATTCGGAGCTGCTATCCATTACAAGAAATCCCGCCTCAAAAGCGGTTTTTAGTTATATGCAGCTCACCCTTCATGCCTTTCCCCCCCAATACCTCACGGCGCTTGACGCCTGGTGCAAGCAACGTCTGCCTGGTCGGTGAAAACCCGGCGTTCTCCGTCCCGGCATTGTAAGGATGCGAGGATCTGTGGTCACACGACTACGGCCTCCACAACATGAGTACCCCACCCCCCCCCCCCCCCCTAAGGAGGGCCGAATCGAAAAATGGAGCGCTGGTAATGTAATATTTTTCTAGTTTCCCCTGAGAAAACCGAGAAACTTGGACTGAGGAAAAACCCTATTTCAAGTTTTTCGAGAAAAACAGAAAATGGGGACGGATAATCGGGCCGCTGCACCGCAGGCGCACCGCTTGAGCCGTGGCACCACTTGCGAGGGCGCACGACTTCCCGGCGTCAGTCCCGAGGCCAGTAACAGGTCGTGGCCGATCGCAGAAAGCGCTGTAGGTTTCTGGGCTCACCTCGCCGAGTCAACAAAGACGGCGTGCCGACGTAAGTCGCTCGCGCGCTGTGAGCAGCGCTGAGAGCAACAGCCGATAGTCTTGTCGCCTTGGGCGTTGTCACGCAAAGCTGATGTATTCACGGCCCTACGCACGGACGCTTGCCTCCTAGCTAGGCCGACACCACCAGTTGGACTGTCATGCGTATGACTTCCGCGAGGGCGGCAGCTGTTGTAGTGACGGTTCTGTATCAGTTGGACGATTATTTCAACAATCTATTACTGTAGCTCGTCCGGACGATTATCTCAATGAGCTACTCCTGTAATTGTCAATATTGTCATCTTCCCTCTTTTCAGCAAAAGTCGAATTTCAGGAAAAACTCGAAAAAACATCGGGTCGTTAAGAATGATTCTAGCACCGAAAATAACAGAAATTATCTAGAACAGGAACGCCGATATTCTACAGCAGTGTAAGCATCTACGCTGAATCCTTTTTCGTTAACTTTTCGACCGGTGCTACCTCCATTTTCATTTACATTCCGACAATGTTGTGCAGTAATGCACGATTCAATCCAATACCATCACTTGAAGCCTTATTATATTTCCCAGTTTATCTGGGATCTCTACGAGCAAAACTCAAAACCTGTCCGGCTGTCTCTCTGCGAAGCTGCCTGGCTAACCCCCCCTCTGCTCACTCTCTACCGAACCTACGCACGTTTTCCCCTGGAAATGAATTTCAACGCGTCCCATAAGAAATTCAGCCATCCAGAGAAACAGGTTTTCCACACAAAAAATCGGAAGAATATATGCAAAAAAAATCGAGAAGTTCGGTGAGCGGCCGCACTAAAGCTATTTTTTTTCATATAAGAAAGTGCCCGGTTATACGGGTAGATAAGATACGCTGCAAACTGCTCTTGTCTTGACGAGCTCTCAGCGGGTCCCTCGTGCAGGCGATCTGCACTCTGCGCTTGGCGATCTTCATCCAGGCGAGAGCTGCGCTTGTCACACCCCGCCCCCGCGTGGCACAACACTATAAACAGCCCTCCCCAAGGCCCACCAGCCGCCCCTGTCGTGGCACGCGTCGCTCCCTCCACGCTGTGACTCAGCCCTCTGTATGAACTACTTACACTACTATGATGCCAGGCAACAATCAGCGGCTTGTGTGCCGTCTTTGTTTACTCGTTTTTGTGGTTGATGTTGGTGGTGGAACGGGTATATGAGGGTTCGAGCACCAGTATATGGAGGCAGAAACTTGTTGTTGGTGGTGGTGGTGGTGGTTGCTGCCCTTGCCTCCCTCACATCAAACATAACTGAGGTTCGGTATATAGGTGCTGTGGCTTTGACAGGTGACTTAGACAAACTCGAAATTCCCTAGGTTTGCCTACGGATTCTATAGCGGAAATTCGAAACTTGTCTGTCTGTCTTCCCTCAAAAAGAAACTCCAATCCTCGCAAAATCTGGCCCCAAACCACCGCCGACGTTGACGTGTATACCGCGCGATAGCGGACACACATACAAGCAGTCTGGGCCAACGTTCGGATTCAACGGAGCCCTGCGCCTTGAACTACGCGACCCAGACCCACTCGTCGGACAATCGCTTCCAGACAATCGCTTGTGCCAGAGTCGGTACGAGCAGCGAAATCTTTCGGAAATTGGCTGCAGCGCATGGATCGCAACAAAAGTGAGATCACCTTGTAAAAGCATGGTTCACGCAGCGGGATTAGCTAATGGTGTTAATGAAGTCGTTGCCCGCCGCTTGCACACGGCCGTGCAAGGTCGCTTCTGGCTGCGAGGTCTTGACCCCATGGGGTTGCGATATGTTCTGTAGCGTTTTATGGCAGGGTCGCTTCCTGCTCGATAGTGAATCGGAGTATTTATCAAACAACAACAACAGCAGCAGCAGCAGCAGCAAGCGGCAGCATCAGCGCAAAGACACTTCAGAGGTTCTTGACGCCGTGCGAGGTCCCAGAGCACTTGCGGCTCGATCGGAAAGACTCGCAAGGATGGAAGCCCGAGCGCAAAGAGTTACCGATGCACGGGCACAAAAGTTCATCTCGGAAGCACGCCGCGCACAGCAAGGGTCGGAAGGAGACTGCTGCTGCGAGAAGATGTGCCAAACGCCCCGCATAGCGGTAATCCTAGTCAACAATTGTTGCGAGGAAACAGCCGTGTTGCACCGTTGTTCTCGTCCGTCAACCATAGTTGACGAGCTCCCGTGAATCTCCCTGCCTTGTTTCCACACTCTCTGCAACCAGACCTTTGGTTGTCCACTTCGACGAAAAAAATGCTTGATATTAATTGAAGAAGCCGAAATGGTGGGGGGGGGGGCTGCCCTGGCCCGTCCCCCCCCGGCATGCGTACGCCTTCCTTACCCCTATATAAAATAGACGGAGGGATGAGAGAGAAAGGGGGGGGGGGGTCGCCCCGTCCCTTTTCGCTTGCTTACGCCTCCCCCCCCACCCACACAAGCGAAACGCGGTCGACCTCCTTACCGGTCGCGCTTCGCTAGTGGAACGCCTCCCCCTCCAGAGCACCCGCTCAGTCCGGGGCTCTGAATTGCTAACACGGTCTCGTGGTTCCGTTTCTCACGACCCGTGCGATGGGGAACCCACTTGACCCACCACTACTTGTGTGTGCTTCCGCGGGATTCTTCCGTTTCTAACGGCCCTCTCATGTCGGCAACCTCCCACGACTGCCAAACGATTAATAAAAATCCATGACTCCGTTTATATCGGCCCGTGCTCTCGGAAAATCACGGCTGATCGACCACTAACTACGTTGCGCGTGCTTTCGGGTGTTTTCCCCCGTTTCTAACGACCCGTTCATACGGGGGACCCACCTCGACTGCCAAACGATTATGAGTATAGTGATTCCGTTTCAAACGGTCGGTGCGATCGGGATTAAGCCACTACTAATCGACCACTATGTGCTTGTGCTTTCGGGTGGTTCCATTTCTAACGGCCTGTTCATACCGGGAACCCACCACGATTGCTAAACGATTATTCAATGTGATGATTCCGTTTCTAACGGCCCGTGCGATGGGGATTATGTCTTAACTTAATCGACCACCACTTACGCGTGCTTTCTAGTGGTTCCGTTTCTAACGGCCCGTGCGATCGGGAACCCACCACGAAAACCAAACGATCAATATGTATTGATTCCGTTTCAAACGGCCTTTGCGATCGACATTAAGCCATTACTAATCGACCAAAGTGTCTCCTTCTCCTTCGTTTGCCCATCCGCCGTGGAAATATGTTGCGGAAGGGTGGGCTGGAAAAAAACAACTGGACGAGTCCCTGACGTCCCTTGCCCGGTTCGATTCAGCTCGTGCAGGGCCTTGCCCGTTAGCTCTCTATCCTGGATACTCGCTGCACCGACGACCCCGCTTCACACCGCTCTACCGCTGCTTGCTCGTATCTGAACTGCCATTATTTTTCCTCATCAATCATCCGGAACTGCCATTTTTTTTTCGTTCTCACCCCGTACCAAACATCCCTTCTTATTGTATGGGAAACTCTCCGAAACAGTCTCACTCCTTCATTGGTTCATCTTAACTACCCGTTACCCCTCAAACACCAGGTTGCCCCTACAACAACCTTTATCTTGTGTCATTACGCTTGCGTGGAACTACAGTAGTATTTCGTGGGTATGAGTCGCAACCTCAATACCTGCTGAACTGCTGTAGTATTTTTGTCTGCCATGCTGCGTTAATGATACGGATTGAAATTTCTATTTCGCCCTGTGTTGACCCTTGTTGCGCGCGGGTGGAAGGGAGGCTGCTGCTGCTAAAAGTTGTGCCAAACTCCCCGTTTAACCGTTTCTCGTATAGCCGTAATCCTAGTCAACAATTGTCGCGAGGGGTGTACAACAGTGTTGCGTTGTTGCTCTCGTCCGTCAACCATGGTTGTCGAGCCCCCGTAGATCACCCTTTCCTGATACCACACTCCTTGCAACAAGACCGTGTGTTGGTATGCTTGCGTGGAACTAGTACTTCGTGGTTATGAGTCGCAACCTCAATACCTACAGTACTGCTGTAGTACTCTAGTCGGCCATGCTGCGTTAATACTTCTTCTTGTCTCTTCTCTTTCGTGCTGTCTTGACCATTGCTGCGCGCGGGTCGGAAGGAGGCTGCTGCTGCGAGAAGGCGTGCCAAACTCCCCGTGTAGCCGTTGCCCGTACTTTGGGTTGTGTTTGCCGCCCACCCGCCCATGCTGCAACGCTACATGGCGAAAAACCAACCTACTTCTCCACCGCGAACCAACCATACTATTTCCTACTTTAGTGTCGCGTTTTTAGTATCTTGCCGCCATTATAAACAGACGAGGGTGTAAGGCTGTTTCCGATGCGGTTCATACTTTGAGCTTCAGATTTTGACCCGATCGCATTGTCAGCTGTGCAGTGCGCAAATCTAAACAGTCTTCCTATCATATGCGGATAATCGTATTCATTGTGCGTGCAGAGAGTCGAGCAACGCGACGCCGAGACCACCTGCTGTTGTTGTGGTCTAGCGCCGCGAAAAGACGCGCTGCGTGCGCTGCACTGCGCGTAGGACCCGAGTGTCCGAGCCCACGCTGATTGTCTTTCGCCTGGCAGCGAAGGGACGCGCCGAGTGCCCTAGAGTCACCTTGTCTCTGGATTTAGTACCAGTATTGTAGTGACTGACTGCTGCTGTGCTGCTGCTGAAGTCTACGAATACGTATCCACGAGAGAGTGAACGCCGAGTGTGTTTCTCATCATCCAAGTAGCGTAGGAAAACCAGCTGTTAGACAATTATCTACTGCTTGTACACTGTGTGTAATCTAATTCATCACCTGCCGTCGTGAGAGGTTGTGCAGGGTCTATCTGCGTACGAATAGCGCAGATCCGACCCAGAAAATATGTACCACTGTACGAGTAGATCCTGTGGATCATGCCGGTGCCACTCGGCGACGTGATCTAGATCATACAACATCGGGAATAGATGACCCATCTGCTCTGGAAATATCTAGATCATCAAGCGGGGGCAACAGAATATTTCTCCGAGGTGGGGTACGTAATACAAGAGCAAACGATGCTCGAAGGGTGCCGCGTGAGTTCGTTTATGATCTTCAGCATCAAACATCACTAAACCCCCCTTGCAACGGCAACCACCAACGTTTTTGGGAAACTGCTTGGATATCGTGTGGGAAACATTGTGAGGTATTTTAGAGGGGTAAATCTTGACAGAAAAAGAGTTTGGGTCACGAGCTGGGCTGTATATATGTACGTGATGTGAAGAGATGGCCGAGGTAGGGTAAGGGTAAGGGACGCAGGTGTAACTGGCAGCTGGGAAGCAGTGCTTTTCTTCTTCTGATTTAGATCCTTATTTATGCCGAGAGCTGAGGAGGTGCTCTGGTAGAGAAGTGAGAGGTAGGGGAGAGAGACTCGACACCCAGATGTACTCGTCCCACCCCACGCCACAAGCTCTCCTAAATTCCTCTTATCTGATGTACTCCTAAAAGAGCTTTCCTATGGCTACCGATCGTTCTTCTGCTACTATAAGAACTTCTCATTTTATGGTCCTATCTCCGCTGAGGAACATTATTCTCGACTAACGGAATATCCGCCGGGTTAATCCATTCTTTGGATTATTCTCGTATTTCTTAGACTACCAAACTGCAGACTATATTAACTATATATATAGCCCATGAGTACTTCACTCATATCACATTAGCCCACCCTGAATAGTCGTATATGCAAACCACAAGATTGTCGAAGGGTGATGGCAAAGCTCATCGCAAACGACCAGAACAAGATGTTCGAAGATGCGACTGTTCGAAACAAAATAAATGAGGCTATAGATTCCCCCACACCTCGTAATAAGACCCAAACCCCACGAAGGCGGAAGAAGCGCTGCAGTCCCAAGGTTGGCCAGAATATTCGTTGAATGCGGCGACGTCAGATGTGAAGAGATGGCCGAGGTAGGGTAAGGGTAAGGGACGCAGGTGTTTCTGGCAGCTGGGAAGCAGTGCTTCGCTTCTTCTGATTTAGATTTTCTTCATTGATGGCGAGAGCTGAGGAGGTGCTCTGGTAGAGAAGTGAGAGATAGGGGGGAGGGAATCCACGCCCAGATATACTCGTCCCACCCCACGCCACAAGCTCTCCTAAATTCCTCTTATCTGATGTACTCCTAAAGAACTTTCCTATGGCTGCCGATCGTTCTTCTGCATAAATAAGAACTTCTCATTTTATGGTCCTATCTTCGTTAAGGAACATTACTTTCGTCTAACGGGTTATCCGCCCTAGAGAACATTCCTAAAAGAACGCTACTCTCGACTAACGGAATGTCCACCGGACTAATCGATTCTTGGGATTTTTCTCGTATTCCTGAGACTACAAAACTGCAGACTATATTGCCTACCAGGTATATCTTTAGCCCATGAGTACTTCACTCATATCACAGTGACATATAATAATACTCGTAGACTCGTTTTTTTTTCGCGCGATGTTACATTGTTTACTGTATCTTCTAGGAGAGATACTATGTACGTACGTTTCTGGAATGATAGGTGATGCCGCGTGCGAGGTGTGTGGCATGTATGAAAGTACCGGGGGTATGTGGGGGGGGGCGGGGGCGAATGGAAATGCATCTGTAACGACGGCTTGCCCAGGAAAGTCTGCCTAGAATAGCGTGCAAGCTCGTGAGTCACGAGTTTTAAAACCAAACTTGAACTAAACAACTTGACAGACTAAGGTACCAAACTAACAGCAGTCATACATATCGTACGAGGGCCGGTGCTCCCGTTACTTCTACCCGATATATAGGAGGGGAGAGGTATAGGTGGTGTCGAAGAGCTCGTGTCTCGAATTGGTGAGAATTAATTACTTATTTTTCTCTATACGTACAAGACGATACCTTCAGATTGTGGATGGGTGGGTCTTGTTTTTCAGGTCTTGAGTTGCTTTGCATGAAATAGGTTTTGTTCTGTATTTCAGGAGACGGTATATTATATATACTGGTATGTTAATCACCAGCACTACTTGAAGCATACGTAATGAGGCATACGGATACATTCAACTCATCTTGTATCGGCATTTGTATATTAACTCATCAAATAAGATGTAGATCGCCGACTAGTGGGCCTACTCATGTGTTCGCGATGCACATTAATGCGTTTTCCTGGGGGGGAGAAGGGGTGACACCTGTGACCGCGGGTTGTCCAGAACGGCGTTGAGCACAGGAATATGTAAAAAGCTCCTGCGAGCTGCGCTAACAGGTAAAAGCGACGATTTAAACAAAATCGTCGGATGAAAACGAAATACTGAAGTATTGAAGTACTGCTCCCTCCGTAAATATCAGGCACGTACAACATATATCATACATACCAAGATATCAGGTAACACATTTGCTGGTTGAATAATTAAGATTGCGTACGTGCACGTTCATCACCGGCCACGTGAAGCAGCCCGAGTTGCTGGACTGGGGTGTGCAAGGAGTTGTAAGACACAACAACAGCACATAATGGTTATGCTCGTACTGCTGCTGCTGATGCGCGCTCGCGCGACCATATCTCGTTGACCCGCTGATACGACCGCATCTATCTGTTATTTGACGCTAAACCCGGCCCCCAAACCGCAGGGGAGAATGTCGCGCAGTCGTGGACGAACGCGGACCGAGACATATAACCAACTTTCGTGGAGCCCGCGCGCGTACGCTCGTTCTGGTTGTGGCGCCGAAATTGCGGAACTCGCGTGACGGCTTCCACGTAGCAACGATACCAGAGAACACCCGCCTACATGCTATGGGCCCTTCTGGTAAGGACACTGTCCTCGAAGAGACTGCGCAGCGCATGCCACTCTTCTACACAAATCGCACGCCGACATGATCCCTCTCCCGCCTGTCCGACGCCTCTCGATGTTGACGCTAGCCTCGGAATCCCTCTACTACTACTCGTACATCAATACATACTGTATATTCATTTTATCATACCGCGGGCGTTTCTCTCACTGCTGCAGCGAATCGTCGGACCAAACATCGATATGCTCTATGTAACCGAGGCAACCCGCCCTCCTCCTCCTCCTCCTCCTCCTCCTCCTCCTCGTCCTCGTCCTCGTCCTCTCCCTCCTCCTCCTCGTCCTCCTCGTCCTCCTCCTTCCCCAGCTCCCCCTTCTCCTCCTCCTTCTCCTCCTCCTCCTCCTCCTCCTCCTCCTCTCCCTCCGTCTCCTCTTCCTCCTCCTTCTCTCCTCCTCCCCCTTCTCCTCCTCCTCCTCCGCCTCCTCCTCCTCCTCCTCCTCCGCTCCCTCCGTCTCCTCATCCTGCTCCTCCTCCGCTCCCACCGCCTCCTCCCACTGTGCTGGGGACGCCACCGCTGCCGCCCCCACCGACTGCAGAGCCAGCGACATTCCAGCGCCAAGTCGGCTTCCACGATTCAGTCAACCACTGTTTCGGGAATGCCGGCACGTCGTCGCGAATGTGAACCGTTATGTAATCTTTCGCCAATTTTTCCAATATATTGGCGCATCTGACAATTCCCGGTACCGGGGCCTCGTTGCCGCCTTCCAGGGGCTTCCCCTCGTAGTCGCACGAAGCAAATGCCCTGCAGTTGTCGAATATTCGATGGAGCTCTGCGTAAAAGATCTTGGCACACCGCCCCCTCGTTGATTGCATTTCGTGACGCTTACCAACCATCGTTCCCAGATCCATCAACTTGTCACGGGTTACAGCATCCAGGTATTGCCTATATATATTTAGGTCCACAGGAGCCCGAAACAAAAGCGACAACTTGTGTTTCATGAGATGTTCGAGCAAAAGATCCCTTATAGCGTTTTTGTTGGCGCCACGCGGCGGCGGCGGCAGTGCCAGATCGTCTTTCCGAACGCAACACGGGCACCGACGGAGCACGGTGTCGGCTTCCTCGATGGGGCTGTCGGGGGCACCGATACTCGCAAGCTCGGCACCGGTCAGCGTCGCGGCAGCCATCTCCTCAGAACTCATTTTCGCGAGGCACGCGGGGCACACGATTCTGGGGCATACCATGCATAGCCCAACATTTTCCGATAGGAGCGGGGGGCGGTCGCACTCTGAACACACGGTTGTGTGCCCAATGCGTGACCTTGAGCCGCTGTCTCTCGGGCCCTGGACTCGCCGGGTAGCTGCAGACGCAACGCCCGGATCATAGGCCCTCTTTTTACCGGTGGTAGTCTTCTTCTTATTTCGACGCGGAGCTGCTGTTCCTTTACGTTTCGGCTCCCTACTGGAAGTGAGAGGCGCCGGGGGGGAACCCCAACAGCAAGTAGAGCGCATGGCCGATCTTTAGGCAATCAATATCTTGGACCCCCCAACACAGTACGGACGTTTCGGTATGCTCGCCTCCGATAGGTCCCTTCGTAACGCTTGCCCCGGAGAGCGCGTAAGTTGTTTCGTTCTCTTCGTCGCGGGAAATCAAGCACAAAAAAGCGTGGCGCGGCGTTTAATGGTTGTAACCACCAAAAAAGGACGTTACGAAAAACGTTGTGTATCGCGCCGCGTCAAAACAGCCGGTTCCGAAAACGCCGTCAACAAACCACGTCTGTTCCACCGTTTCGGCAGCCTTTTAGATTATGGGAAGACATACCCACCTTTGGGATGATTGCGGGTCCACGTCGACGACGCCCGGGTGTCGCCCGCAAACCAGGATCCCTGCAAACACGTGTCAACAGCGGGACCGAGGAAGCGCGATGAAGGGAAATGTCTCAGGTGCGTTGTTGAGGGGAGGCACGCAATCCTAGCGTGTCTTTGCGCTGCCCCGCAAGCGCGATTGTGACGCCGGCAGCTTTATGCTCCTGCCGCAACTACAACTTATTGAGTTTGACCTCACGCGCATTGTGGTTTTAGTTTCTCGCCATACTCTGTATCAGGTATTTTTTAATTGAGAAGTAGAGAAGATATGAAGTCGATTTTGAACACACTCCGTCTCAGGCCTCGCGGGGGGGGGGGGGAGGTCACCTGGCACTTTCCCGTTTTCTGAAGAAACTTGCAAGGTATGGAAATTCCTCCTGCGTGCTTAGCTGGTGTAGACTTCCTGCAGACAACACCATCAAAGCACGCTGTTTCGACCGTTAGAGGCGCTTCTGACCGCGATTCATCGTCCCTCGGCTTGTATTGATGTGAATTTGGAATCACGCCTGCCCCCCGCCCCTTTCCTCCCCTCTCCTAACCACGTTGCCATTTTATCTGTCAACTGTCGGCCTTGCAGGTCGCGTCCCATGGTCCGCACACCGCCAAGGGTATGGCGTCAAACCTCTTTTTTCGTCATTTCTGCTTTTTAATGGCTGGTTAGGACCTCGACCGGTCACGAGTAAGCACTAAGTCGATCGTTCGTCTTGCAGGCACCTGATAATAACCGCGCTATTGCTGGCTTTGTGACGAGCTGGTTCAAACCCACCACCCCAATTTTCGTCCGTAGCGAATACCGATCGCAATATCCACTCGAACTTCACATAGGTGGTATCATACTGACCGCCTTGAACAACGAAAGAGGGTGACACAGCCAGAGACTTTATTGAGGTCCTAGAGCTGGCGCTAGCGGGAAAAAGTAAATGTGTCCCAAACAACCACGGGCCTTAAACAACGGTCAGACATAGTAGACCTTTCCACAGGAAGAAACGTTTTAGGTATTTTTCTGCGGACGAACCCGGTTGGTCCCAAGCCGTGCCCGGGAACTGGCCTGAAACATCGCAAAACACAAGGAGAGTACAACATTCAAACAGGCGCGACACCGTGAACCGGGATTTGTGTGCAAAGCGCGTGAAGTGATGTACCAGGTACGCACCGGCCCAACAGGGCGTGAAACCGCCGGACACCTCCACATCTTGCCAACGGTATCATAGATTGGCCAACGAAAGCCGGTTGTGGCAGGCGCTATTCTCTCGCGTCGTCATTCTCGAGCTCGACAAAAAAAAACGTTGTGAGAATCACTGAGCAAAATGCGGCAACCGAGTCTCGGCAATAGCGCTCCCCTTACCAAAACTTCGAGGCTAGGTTAGGCTAGGCTGGGTTGGGTCTGGGTCGGGTCGAGGGTAAGACTATCCTGCACTGCTAGAAAATGCGATCGGTGTTGCGTCCCTTTTGCGGCAGGTGTGCCTCACACTTAAGAATCGTCACGACCGACCGGTTATACCGCCATATACGCTGTTGCAAGCAGTGGGCGGCAGCGTCGAGCACAACTTTAAGATCGAGGCCATACAGTAACTATTCGTACAGCAGTACTCAACCCCCCCCGCTGCGCGGGGCGTGCAAGAAGTAGTTGTTACCTTCCGCTGGCAAAGGTCGGGTTCTTATCGTTGAGCTGGGTGGGCTGCCAACCACGGGAGCAGCCCTAAAGGCAGTCGGCCGCGGCGGCGGTGGGGACGACGGCATCGGACGGCGCGCGGCGTACGCGGCGTCGGCGGTGACTGGGTCTTGACCCGCACTGGTCATGGGGCACGATCGTGGTTCGGCGCATATGTCTCCCTCCTGCACCGGGGGCATCCTGCACAGGTCACGGCGGGAAAATATTGCCAGGTAACAAAGAGGGTGTGTGTCTTGGCCGGCGCAACCCCTGGTTTGGGAGCGAAGGCGTTTCTTCGTCGGTCCGTGGGATGCGCCATAAACCAGTGATGGCCGCGTCAAGAGTACGTCGAATGTTCGACGTAGGAAAGCCGGACACGAATCTCAAGCCGTAGTCAAAATGCTCTTCTTTCATCTAAAAATACACCTCTGGTTGGACCACCATGTGTAACTCAGCTAACGTTACAGGGTTATCGGTTAGCAAACGGGGGTATCGCCACAGACGGAGGACAGAGCAACGAGGAAACGACGACCGGAACCATTTCTGCCTCAGGTTTCATCTTGCCTGATCCCCTCTTGTTAGGTGCGGGAGTCCGCCGCGTCGGGCGTCTCATTGGATTCGCTGTTCGCGGCAGCACCTATTGGCGACACCGTCGGTACCGTGGTCGTTCTGCGACGTTACCGTACGTAGGAGAGGAAACGTGCGGTGGACGCCAACCTAACGTGAAGCAATTGCACTATTATTAGCAACAGCAACTGGTCGGACCCACCGTAACCGTAAACCGTCTGCATTGCAAGACTTTAAGAATTTCGAGGGTGCGATATTTTTTCAAACGTACCCGCCGCCTGAACCCCCCTGTTTTGTTTGCCTGCCTTCGAAGAACTGCCCGCCTCAGTTCAATGATTGATTTGTTTTTGTTCACCTGATCCATGCAGCGTGTCTCATTTTGCACTGTTGTGTAAGTAGTTCCAAGAAAAATCGGCGTAATGTAGCCGTTCTCGTCAGTTTTTGACTGGCAACGCTTGCAGCGGCGAACACGTACTACTGCAGTGAGGTACCAGGCAGCCATGAAATCTATACATTCAGTTTCGAAACGAATACACACCTCAGCTCTGACATTGTGGCCCCGCCGGCCTCACAGGCGGAGGGTAGGGCTCTTTGGTGCACCTAGATAAGTATACCACCCCTCCTGGGAATGCAAGGACCGTGTGCTTACTCACATGAACGCCCTAACGATCCTTACATTCAAAGAATACCCAAAACATTCCTCGCATTTTAGATATAGAGCGACATGCGTGGTCAGTGAATTCACCTGAGTTGCAACCGCGATGCCGGCTCCGGCAGAGGTGATGAGGAAAGTACGCGGCGCCACGGTGAGCGGTATGGAAGCGCCTGTACGCGATGCTACACAACAACCGTTACCATACGAAAGGTCGAAGTTATGTTTCAACAAGGGTTCGACATTTTCCGACAGACCTATTGGGTTCATCTTCGCGCTTCGGGTGGATGCTGGCCAAAACCGAACGCGAGGCCTCCCATCCGATTTCGCGAAGCTGGAGCAGCCGAAGCCGGGGCGCGGGGGGGTCTACTGATGCCATGTACGGCCGCAGTCGTATTAACATAGACCCTCGCATCCATACAATGCCGGGACGGAACACGTCGGGTCTTCACCGACCAGGAAGACAATGCTTGCACCAAGCGCAAGGCGCCGTCAGGTGTTGGGCGAGTCGTGTAAAGGGTGAGCTGAATCCTACTAAGAACCGTCCTTGCACATGGATGACAGCGTCAACAAATTGATTTATTTTCTAATGTGGCCACTTCCAGAGACAGCAATAGGTTTACTATGAAACTGCCTCGTGGGTGCCTTGCCATGTACACACTACGTGATACGATCATCCCCCCTTGTGCGGAGTTAAGGGCATTCGGGGGGGGGGGTAGTACCATAAACATTCACCGCGGTTCTATGCCGCCAGGATTTGCTATCGGCGACGTCAACAGGAGCTCCACATGTCACCGTCAATGTTCAGAATCTGAATCCCACCAGCATGGGAAAATCCCTGCACGGTGCCACGGACAATGACCACAAGAACAACGACGGGCGATTGAATTTGCTCCGCGATGTTATCAACGCTTGGTATTTGGCAACTGCTCGCTGTGTCCCACTTAATTATTACCTTCGCCTAATGCAGGAATTATCTTTCTCGTCGGACGGGGGCCTCCAACCACAGTAGTAGCAGCACGAGAGGAGGCCGACCGCGGCGGCGGCAGCGGCAGCGGCAGCGGCGGAGGGGCTGCCCCGACCGCAGGACGACGTGTCTCTTGGCCTTGCCGCAAGTCTTGGTCGATACGGTTCGGTAGATGGCGGCATCTAGTTGCCTCCTGCGCCGGGGAAATAGGAATGATTTGTAATGTAATACCACTTATAAATAGCACAAAAAATCAACCTGGCAGTGCTGAGTTTACAAATATCGAGAGAATGATTTCCCTTAGGAGTCGTTTTAGAACAATACGAAGGGTGACGCAAGCAACCTGCCTGAATACTCGTGTATCACGGTATATATATATATATATATATGTATTTGGCTCGTGTAAGACACGGTTTACGTTTCAGCTCTGGGGACTTGTGTATATGTTGGTGGTCCAACGTAGAACAAAAACTATAGAAGAGCTGGCTGCAGCAATACAGCACCAAACAGAGCAGGATAGCACACTGAGATACGCTGTGGTTACAGGCACAGACCACATCAGCAGCAGCAGCAAGACATCGGTGCCGAAAATATTGAAGGCCATGAGTAAAACACTCAGAACGATCTCGCGAAAAGGAGCGGGAACGTATCCGTACAGCTATCAGATCTCACAGGCACTAATAAGCAGCAAATACAACAGCTAGCTAGAACCGTAATCAGGGTGTGATGAGAGCCACAAACGAGTCAAGAAATAAACCTTCCAAACAGATCACAGGCACTAATAAGCAGCAAATACAACAGCTAGCTAGAACCTATGGCCTCTGCCAGATGATATCAGCAAGAGGGCTTCCAGCGAGGGACTCCACCAGTCTCGCTGGCCTCGCACTCAGTAAGTCTTGTTCTTAGAGCTTGTATTATCACGGAGTGATCCTCATCGGACCACGAGCCAGGTGGCTAGGGGACATCACACAGGATCCCCGGCCACTGCTCCACTCACACATGCGATTACACTGAAACCTCCACGGCTTGGTATCTTTTGGCTACAGCACCCCCAAAGCGAGTTCACTCGACACGATATTATGGCCTCTGCCAGATGATATCAGCAAGAGGGCTTCCAGCGAGGGACTCCACCAGTCTCGCTGGCCTCGCACTCAGTAAGTCTTGTTCTTAGAGCTTGTATTATCACGGAGTGATCCTCATCGGACCACGAGCCAGGTGGCTAGGGGACATCACACAGGATCCCCGGCCACTGCTCCACTCACACATGCGATTACACTGAAACCTCCACGGCTTGGTATCTTTTGGCTACAAACCGTAATCAGGGTGTGATGAGAGCCACAAACGAGTCAAGAAATAAACCTTCCAAACATCCTGGCGACCCTCGTACGAAAAATCGATCGATTTCCCAGCCCAGGTTAACACTCTCCCTCCCTCTGAACGGCGAGATGTTTGGGGCGTCAGTACCGTATACGGCCGTACGCTGACCTACTCGCTTCGTTTCAGTACCTGGAGAACCAGCGAGATGTGTATTCAGGGACCGCACGCGCAAGCGTTTCAATAAAAAATCAAACAACGTTCAAAGTGACATTCGAACCCCTGTCCTCGACGACGTCAAATGAGATGGTAAAACGAGATGGTATTATTGCCCACTGAGCTATGGAGGTAAAAGACCGATCGATTACCAAGCCCAGGGTGATCATTGTAACAACACCCACTCCTTGAATCACGTAGCTTCAGATTTTTGTCTTCCTCAGACACGGACTTGGTGTTTGCTGCCCGAGGCCTTGTTTAATACGCGCGATCAAAGTATCACTACAGTACAGTATTAATAGTAGTATCGCACACAGCTTGCAAAGATGAGTTTCGACGAAATCCTCGATCTCATCATAGCTACTGCTGTAACTGTGTCGTTTTTCAATTTCATAAATATATACAGCGGCCGGTGCGTTGTACTTGAAGTTGAGGGTACCTGGTATGTAGTGCGCTGCTCTCCGCTTGGATTCGGAGAAAGTAGAAAATACCTGGTACCAACTACTGTACCCCCGAATACCCAAAACACAGAAAACACCAAGCCTAAAGAAGACTGCTGTTGTTCTTGTGGTCACAGCAGCGCGTACGTGTTGGTATGCATCTATCTGGTATTATATTGTAGCAGGCAGTACCTACAGTATGACACCCACATACGTACCAGGTGCAGGTTTGGGGGTTAATAATGTCGAAACAAATCGGGGTACAGCTGTAGTCCATCGCGCCGCGCCAAGCGCAGACTCTTGCCTTTGGAAGCTGCAGCCTGGGGATTCTATATTACTCTAAGGATAGACCACTCACCTCTAAAACTTGATGCCTGTACAGGAAGGGCCCGTGGCGCACCAAGAACGTTGGAGTGAAGAAACAGAAGGAGGGCACAGAAGGGCGGGGCAGAGCGTCGGGTGGGGCATTGTAGGGAGGTTGGGCAGGCCGGGGAAAAACTGAGAGCGCCCAGATATACTTCGCATACGCACGGTTAGGTTGTGTGAGAAAAAAACTGCAATAATCCTGCTGCGCATGATGTAGACCGCTGCACCCACGCGGCGAAGGGGCGAGGGGCAGATAAAAAACCCGCGCCGTATATGCAATCGATGCACGCCTTGCACGGAAAAAACATCGTAATATGACGAAAAGCACGGCGTGGTTTGCGATGAGACGATCACTTGTAACACAGGTACGCGGTACGCGCGACGCGCAGAATAAAAAGGCAAGAGAGGGCGCGTGTTTGTCTCACTCTAGCCGCTGGTCGTTTCCGGGTAGCTCCCGGGGCTCCTGCATAGTACGTCTCGTCGTTGCAGTGATGGGCCGGCTGTGACAGCTGTGTGGTGGTAGATGCCCCGAGTTCGAAGTGTCAGTCTAATCCAACAATCCTATAACGGGTAGGCAACAGCAGCAGCCCTAGTATCGGTGCATGCACTGCTATGTCGATAGCGGATCCATGGCGTTCGGGCTGTTCATGTTTTTTTAAAGCGGTAGAGTATTCGACCGTTTTTTTTGCCGTTTCACATCCCCCGACTGCCGCCCAATAACTTTTTCGAAAAGTAATTAAAAAAAAAAAAAAAAGTGTGCAACAAAAAACCAAAAATCAAGGTGAAACACGTAAAAACGTGTCCACATCTTCGCCGGTTGCCAAGGTTTTCCTGTTCATATATACGTGCATCACTTCGTACAGGTATATTAATACTAAATAACCTGGTATGTCATATTATTATCTACGTTGTGTTATAAGGATTACCCTGGGCTGGGTAATCGATCGGTCGTTTACCCCTATAGCTCCCTCACACTTACGCGCTACAAACAGCAGTAGTACATACATAGCACTGCGCGACCAGCATATACGTACTACTACTGCTGTGACATTACATATATACCATGTACCAGGTATACACTATGAACTACCAGTACGGTACAATGTTCGTGCGGCTGAAAAGCCAATGAAGCGAACCTTGACAATTGGCCGCCACAGCAGTGATATGATTGCGTGTTTTTCTCCCTCATCGCGAAAAAGGATAATATTATGATGAGGAATAGGACATACAATACCAGTAGCTAAAATGAAATGATGTGGGGAATGGAAATTGGGAAACGACTGGCAGAGAAGTGTATGAGAGATACTACTGATTTACGGAAGGACATTCGGTTTATGTAGGAACGGCATCTACGCTATATTGTCGGAAGGCAAGCATAATAATAATAATGTACTGGGGAAGATGTGCCCCCCCCACCCCCATGGCGGCGGGGCCACGATGAAGCAGCTAGTTTACTACAGTAGGATGCGTGTGTGTAGGTCCCTGTAGTACATGCGCCATTTCATTATTATTATTACAAGGGTGCTTCGTCGAGAGTCCTTCAAAGGGCCTCCGACGAAGCTCAGGCCCGCAGGCAACGCTAAGGCCCGCGCTAAGGCCCGCAGGCAACCCACAGTTAAGAGAGGCCTTCAAGGGGCCTCCGACGAAGCTAAGGCCCACAGGCAACGCTAAGGCCCGCGCTAAGACCCGCAGGCAACCCACAGTTAACGGCTAAGGCACGTCGTCAGTTTACGATGCCAAGGAACCGTTGATGCAGACGCAACGATCTATGCTCGAAATAAGTCCAGTAAAAACAGGTTCTGCTGTTGATCCCTGACGTAAAGCATGATGTAAAGAAGGCCCGTGACATCGAAAGTGACGGGCCGCCGACCAAGCCAATCTCCGCACGCAACGGACAGCTAATCTGCTGCAAACGGCAGTTTACCATGCCAAGGGTCCGTTTAGGATGAGATGATACAAACTGTTCGAAAAAGATGTCCTCCTGTTTCAGATATTAATGGTCCCTGACGCATTTTGAATGTTCCCGTAGGCAATGACAAAAGCACGAAAAAAAAAAGGTTTTCTTCCCTAATTTCTGCCGCACACCACCCTCGGGTCATGCCAAAAATCTCTGCCCCCACAAAACACACCAGTGTACCAAAGCGAGACTCGTACGATCGGCAACTGAGAATCCTCGCCTGATACGAATGAAAAAAGCCAATGCCATGATAATGCATAATATACCGTTCGTGAGAAAAGTAATATACTCTCTTGTCCCGTACAGCCCAGGACAGATACGGGAGAATAAATCTACGCTATCCGAGAATCTATCTACGTCCCCCTGCGACGAATCGAAGAAAGCCAAAGCAAAGATGTAATATACCGTTCGAGGGGGGTGTGCTATTTTCTCGTCCCATACAACCCACGGCAGGTAAAACAGACTAATCTACGCTCTGCGGCACGACAGGTAATGCAGAAAGCATCTATACGCACTCAGGTTGTAAAGCGAAAGTAAACAGAAAAACTATGGTTTCCCATTGTCCCCAAAAACCCAACAAACATCGCTCTTCAGCAATTACACCAAAAAGAGAAACCCTGGTTCAAAACACAGTCATTTCGTCGGACACAAACACGGACAACGAAGACTCCAGAAAAAATAAGCGGGCGTAGGCGGGCGGGCTACAACAACGGTCGTGTCATCCAATCTGATGAGTATTTGAGCATCGAACGAAGCAACCCTCACCCGTTAAGCGAATATGACGAATTTGAGACAAATCATCAACAAACCCAATGAAAAAAACACACAACAAAACACACACAAAATACTCCGGTGCTTCTATAGTGCGTTTTTGGGGATAAACCACTCTAATTTCATGTGGTTTGTCCCCAAAATAGGAATTCATGTGGTTTGTCCTCAACACGTGACTGCAGTAGTACTAAAGGAGTCAATCTCCCCCCAAAACATAACACGCAGGGACATCAAAGGAACAACACACCAGCCAGTGTGTCCGCTGCTGTACTGCAGTACCAAGTAGTAGTGCACACCAGGCAGTTTCTTTTTTATACTTCACAACAGCGGGGAGGCGGGGGGAGAACCTGCTCTGTGACCGACCCCGGATCAAGGTTATACACGACGCCTCCCGGAAGGGAGCAAAAAAATTAGGGTAAACATAAATAATAGGTTGTGCGAAAGATCGGGAAAAAAAATGTTAAGCTGGAGTGCAGAATGCAGGGAGGGGATACAAAAAAATATTCTCTCTCTCCAAGGTAAACAAAAAGAGTGTTTCACCTTGTATTCTATCTGGTATAGTCCACTGCTGTGAAAATATGTTCGATATACGGGGGTCCATAGTAAATAGGACCTAGGGCATACACAAAAAACTATATACTCCCCTATTCATACTAACAATATTTGGTCCTATTTACTAGGGTCCCCCGTAATATTAATATTTAGCCGTTTGGCGATGTCGTAGGACATGACAAGAACGTCCTCATTGTGCACAACACGAGCTCAGCGAAATCGATAGTGGGGAAGGAGGAGAAGAGCTTGTTCTACAACCACCCGAATCTAGGTTATAAGGCAGAGGCTTGAAAGGGTTGTACTCCAGTAGTCTATCGAAATGATAGTTATTTCATTCTCATCCTAATGCTTTTTGCACCGTACTGCTGTAATTTTAATAACTCTCACTGCTGCTCAGAAGTATCTAGTCCTACGTACGTACTCGGTAGTTGATTGTTAATATTAAAAGTAATAACAGTAGTCATCTCACTGTTGCTCAGAAGTCCAATCACAAACAAACTTCACGACAAAAACGGGCATATGTGATCGGTTTACATGAAAAAGGTATCCCCGTTACGCCAAAGAAATATGGTCAGCTAGTTGGAGAATTTCAGCGATGTGGTACGCCAAAAAGATTTTACCCTGGAAACAAAACAACGAAAACAACGCTGCATCATCTGGAAGAAATCACATTCGTTCAAAATGAAGGATTGATACGCCCCTGACCCACAACCAACTCCTGAAAAACAGATCTTTGGTTATTGGTCCCTCGGATCAAGCCCTCACAAGAACACACCACCCAGTCGATGTACCGTTTTATTTGCTGCAGCAGAAATTACCACACAGCACAAGACATGCTTATTGTGGGGAGGGAGGAGAAGAGCTTCCTCTATGACCACCCCGGATCAAGCTTATAAGACAGAGGCGTGCAAGGGTTGAAACAGTAGTGAGGAAGAAGACCATATACTATTAATACTTACTACTGCTGCATGTAGAACTCTTCATACTACTGCTGCACTTCATGGGTACACATACGTAATTACGGAAAATACGGAAATGCAGTGGTACGAGATGGAATGCCTACGAGGTGGTGTCAGCACTTTCGAACTAAAGAAAAACCTGTTGGCGTTTGCGCGTGTTATTAAAAACAGATGTATGTGCGTATAGCACAAATTATGGAAATTACGAGACAGAAAGAAAGGATAAGTACTTACGGCAGGTCTTCTCTGCGGCAGCATTACGGAAACATGACAGTTCTTCTATTCTCAGCCTAGTGCTACGTCCTGCTCTGATGGAAAACAACTCTCACCGCTGCTCAAAAGTATATAATTCTAGGCCCTCGGCAGTCGTTTGTTCATTCTCCGTCTATCGCCACGTACTGCTGCTCTAATCGAAAACAACTCTCGCTGCCGCTCAGATTTATTGAATCCTACGTACTCGGTAGGTGCTTTGTTCGTGTGAAGAGTAGTTGGCTGAAGAAATGACGGAAATGCAGCACATGAGCAGTACGTGCGCAATGCGCAACAGCACAATAACTTACGGTACGAGATAAGTAATTACGTACGAAATGTCTGATCTGCAGATCCCCGGGCACGTATGGTAAGCACACGAGCCGGAAAGAGTCGCATTCTCCAGGACGCACGAGAGGGGGGGATTTCGAAATGCTGAACGCAGGTCGGGTCTAAGGACGACGGAGAGGCAAGGATTCGGAAATGGTGAATGTAAATATCTTACTCATGTTTATGCTTGCCATCCGACAATGTGTAGTGTTGTTCCAAAAAAGACTGAGGAACAGAAAGCGAAGAACTCTCCAGAACCAAAGCGCAGCAGTATCATACGACAAATCAAAACCGATGTGACACACACGAAGACTGCCACAACCAACATCCCTCCATCTCACCCACCACAAAACGACCAATTCCCTCCTTGAGCACTCCCTTAGAAGCATCTACCGAAATCCCGCTGTCCACATCAATGTGTTGTTTTGATAATGCTGTTCTCAAATACTAGTACTATTTAATATCATTAGGCACTCACTTCTACTTCTCTCCCCCCAGAAGAAACTAAGACTTGGAGTAATAAACCTGGCTCCTCTAATCTACCCTGACTAAGGCGGGTGCCACCCTCCTGACCAAGGCTGTCAGCTTTATCCCGGTATCAAATGAGAGTAAACGACGTTGACAACCCAAGCAGAAAGCTTATATTCAAAGGGACAAATCCTCTTCTCGGTAGCTAAAATTACGATGCTTTCAGAACACCGAACTCTTGATAATCCGGCATACAGGCATCCGTGCATAATAACATTGGAGATAGAGTATGGGTTAAAATTCACCGTTATACGACAACACAAAAAAATGGTAGACCACGCCAATAAATCTAAAAGGCTGAAGGCCGTCAGCCGTGTTGTATATTTAGGTAGGTGTGAAGAGATGGCCGAGGTAGGGTAAGGGTAAGGGACGCAGGTGTATCTGGCAGCTGGGAAGCAGTGCTTCGTTTCCTCTTATTTAGATCTTCTTTATTGATGGCGAGAGCTGAAGAGGTGCTCTGGTAGAGAAGTGAGAGGTAGGGGGAAGGGACTCGACACCCAGATATACTCGTCCCACCACACGCCACAAGCTCTCCTAAATTCCTCTTATCGGAAGTATACTCCTACAGAATTTTCCTATGGCTACCGATCACTTTTCTGCTAATAATGTAGGAACTTCTCAATTTATGGTCCTATCTCCGTTAAGGAACATTAGTCTCGTCTAACGGACTATACACCCCTGAAAGAACGTTACTCTCTACAAACGAAATGTCCGACGGGATAATCCATTATTTAGATCATTCCCGTAGTCCTGAGACCATAATACTGCAGGCGATGTTGTCTAAATCTATATCCCATGAATACTTCACTCATATCACATTAGCCCACCCTGAATAGCCGTATATGCAGACCATAAGATGGTTGAAGGACAATTACAAAGCTCATCCCAACCGATCAGGAAAAGGTGGTCGAAGATGCGGCTATTCGAAACAAAAGAAATGAGGCTATAGATTCCCCCCCACCCTCGTAATAAGACCCAAACACCATGCGTGGATACGGACCCCAGGTGTGGCATGCCCTAACGAGTGTTCTCCTGTCCTCCACACGTTAGAAGATAGGAACCTCAGGGTCTCCTCGCCCAGCGTATAAGCCCCCGCGTGGACCCTCCCGGTACCTCGGCTTTGCCGTGCAATTCCCCCGCGAACATGAGGGTTACGGTCAACACCGCTCGATCGTGGCTGACTCTGCCCTCGCCCACGCCAGGTGGCGATAGGAACAATTATAGCCGCCCCCACCCCCAACGAACAACAGATCGGCCTATTGCGTGCTATTCAAGGTGGTAGATAGCGCGGGCTGAAACCCTAGCGTGTGCAACTCGACCAACAGGGGCGACATCAAAGGTGGTGTCGTTTGCCAGAGGGCAGAGGGGCACGCGGGACATCGAACAAAAAAAAAAGGAAAAGAAGAAAAAGGAGAAAACGAAACCATCGGGACCAGGAAACTGACCAAAAGCTGGACACAGGTCAGGAGAAATCGATCCTGTCAGGATCACTATGTATGGCCGATAACTCTGCGGTCGTCCGGGGCGACATTGCTACTTGGACCCTACTTGGCAAATATGGAAGAAACACGGGTGAGCTGAAAACTCGAGATATTCCTAGTTCGATGACCGTCTGAAACAGGGGTCCGCGGAATGTGATATGAGTGAAGTACTCATGGGCTATTCTTGCCGATATATAGCCCATTAGTACTTCACTCCTATCACACATGGATAGCATTTAAACACAGATGTAATAATGCTTGTGAGGGATCCACTTTGAAAAATGTATGCTACACATTGTCGGATGACAAGGATAATAATAGGAATAAAAGATAGAAAGTCTGAGATACGGTGGGTTCGAGTCCGGTGGTTGCGACGCGAGTTTTATGGAAAGTATAACCAGGGAGGCGAGCGGGTGACTCCTGCCTGCTTCCTATAGCAGTAGGCGTGTTTTTTTGTCGATACAGTACCCGATACTGTGAACTGTATACGGTAGTAACTCTAACGCTGACCGCCTGGGACTTTTTTTCTGAATGAAGATGGTTGATGCAAAGTGAACTTAATGTGTGCACTGGGTAGCTGGGTATGCTCGAGGTCGATGGGTAGTTGTAGTAGACTATAACTTGGAAAATAATGTACTACTGCAGACGCCACTTGTTAAAAAGCAAATCGATGAGATGCGCATAGTCGTATCATATTTCGAAGTAGAACGAAAATACCTTCCTCGCATACGTAGCGCACCGTAGTGCCATTAAACAGACACACCTTTTGTCTGCCGCTTTATCGGCCAAACGGTACCAGGAAAATCAGTACTTGGTCTAGGGCTACTTCCGAACGGTGCGAGTATGCTCCACACCCCTGAGACTCACCCAAAGATGCTATGAACACTGTATGTATACCATTCGCAGCAGTCGCATTAACAGCGTCTAAATACCTGGTACGTATATCAAAAGTAGGAATATCTCATTGGTACCGTACATGTTCCAGTCGCTCTTGGCTACACCCAAAGGGTATTATACGAAAATACTGTCCACCCCGCTGAGATCCAAAATGGGTGCTATGGATGTGATTACCGTGTAAATATCATTCGTAGTAGTCGCACTCGCAGCGTTTCAGAAGGAGGAATGTGAGAGTTCGACTAACGGCCCGCCAAGACGATAGAGGACATCAGCAACCGCTGGGGGTAGACCTCGGCATGCGTCGTCAGCAGAAGCAGAAGCGGCGTGGTTCAACGTGTGCCGCGGGATTCCGAGCACCGGGCTCGGCGAGGGGTTCCGGTCCGCGTTTGTATGCAAAAAGTAAATACCATTCGATTAAAAAATGGAGTTCGTGTCACTATTTCAAAGTCGAACTTATATTTCAGCCGGGTGAAAGGGAAATGCCTCAGGATACTCGTACCTAACTAGTACTCGTAGTTCTCGATTATTAATATCGAGAACGGGATCAATGCCATTTTATCGTATGGAGGTATACTTGTCAATGAGTGCACCTGGTACCTCGTATCTCGGTGGATGCTACGTATCGCGAAGGGGTTAACGGGGGACTCGGTGGTGCTCGACTCGACGTCGGGTGGGAAAGGGCTTCGACAAAAAGCCCACAACATTGTTAATATGTGATGGAGGATATCAGCACTACACTGCAGTTTACTTCCTTTGGAGGTGATAATCAGAATATTATCAAACGGCCACGGACGCTAATGTGACAGGCTTGTGACGGAATGGTTCCGATAGCAGGGTTGTGGTTGGTTCATGTCGATCCGAGCGTTGTACGAGTACTGGCTTCAAATTACGTGGTTCTAAAAAAGTAGTTGACGATAACATTTTGAATCGAACGACCTGGAAAAAAATATTTTACTACGCGTACAGTAACTCGTAATAGTGGCTTGGTAGTGGGCATCAAAACTCAACTCCATTTCCCTATAGAGAGGTGGGCATCAAATTGTATGTGTATGCAATAGATTTGGTATATTATTGAAGGAAAAAAACTGCCCCAGCCTGGCCCCAGTATTATACGGGGGACCATAGTAAATACACTAGGACCAAATATTGCTAGTAAAAATAGGTAAATGTATAGGTTTTTGTGTGTACCGTAGGTGTGAAATGCGGGATGGGAGAAACTGTGCGCGAACGTCGAGATGGGATGGCAACTAAAGGGCAGACAACACTGGGATGGCAAATAGTTGGGACGTGGACAAGACACGTTCCGGTGTACGGCGGGATAGTACCTAGACGGCGGGAACATAAATCAAGGACGAGGCGGGTCGGGAATTCGCGGACGGGAAGGAAATATCACATGGTTGTCCCGTTCCCGTACCGTGTCGTTCCGTCCCGACTTTTTTTACCACTCGTGGTCTTGATTGATACTGCAATGTGCCTGTGGTACAAATACTTCTTCTGGCCTACCAGGTATATCTTTGACAAGGAATCACATATAGAATACGCGCGCTCGGTTTATCACATTACTTGTAAAATTCGGTAAAAATGGAATATAGACGAGGCGTATTACGCAGCTTGCAAAGTTGAGTATCAACTATTTCGTGTGCCCGAAGACGGAAAATAAATAATTTCTCTCTATTTCCAGTACGAAATAATTAAATTGAAATTGGGGTCAATTTATTTTTGATCAGTCGAACTCACAGCTGACGTATTTAAAAAAAAACAAATTATAAATTTTGAAATACGTCAGCTGTGAGTTCGACTGATTAAATAGTTGATACTCAACTTTGCAAGCTGCGTAATACTTTTTTTTTTTTTTATAAGAAACTAAGAAAGCACGTCAGCTGTGAGTTCAACCGATCGGCAGATCGGTCGATACTCAACTTTGCAAGCTGCGTGAACCGCGCGCGTTTTCCATTATTTCCCTCGCGATTGACTACTGGCCAGAGACTCCCCTGGATGCCACCAGGGTCGACGAGACGATAATACTTGCAGCTGGTTCGATTTCCAATTGATTTCGGCCAGTACCATTTCGCGCACTGAAACAGCAGATCGACACGTGAGGGCCGGGGTACACAAGACAGTCGAAAGTTGGTTTACAGCAGTTCACACGTGACATACACACCACCAAGACACCGGAAATTTTTTAATACTCCCTGTAAATGTTGCAGCAGGTCTTGACGTACAAGTACGTGTTTTTGATGAATCTCACTATCGTACATGTTCTTGGCCTCTTCTGCTCTTGATATATGAAAAACACAGCAAGCACACACCTGTAAAATAGCAGAAGGTGATCCGAACAGCACAGGAGGTGATGTTCGTGTTTTCTGCAGGCAGGCTAGCGAGTGGCGCTTTTCGATCCTACTTTTTTTTTTTTTATAAAAAAAATACTTAACACTGATAATGCGAGTAATGACGAGTATACATAGACTGTTCTGCTCTCGATGTTCTGCTGAGCCCTCCGAAAATAAGCATCGGCATAATCCCGATGCAGGCGTCACACGGTAACGTGACAACAATGCCACGCAGGAGCGTTGTTCATACACACGCAGGTAGGCAGATCAACCAACTTCCCGGTACATGCGGTTCAACTGCTGCAGGTTTTTTAGACGTTTCGCGAAAACCTGACAGTCTCGCCGTCTCGCCGGGTGCTAAAAATGCCGCAATTTTATCGGAGACTCCCCGAAATCGTGGGCGAGTTGATCTTGATTTTTCCATGAGATGTCTGCGCTTGGCTACCCCCATCCTTCAACTCGTTCTTCTTATCGTCGCATCCTGTCTATCCAGCATGGCAGAGGCAATCGTTCTGTGGACGGTTTCCGTGGTCATGGGCTCAAGCAAAGGCAAGCGAGAACGAGACAATGAAACTACTAAACGATGAATTTTTTCATCCTTCTCTGCTGTCTCATGTGTCGTGCTGTGTCGATATCGTTACAATAACTGCTCTCCCCGGGTAGTAGGCGTATCGGGTGTTCACTGTGCTGTGTCTGTGTGCGTGTCCAGCCAGGCCACTCTGTTGTGAGTATGTTCTCAGCGGCACGGTACAGCACGCGGGGTTTGTCAAGACACTCTCAATCAATGATTTTTTTCGTGTGATGAAAGTCGTACGTATCATGATGCAGCAGTATACTGCTGTTGTATCGTAGTACGTACCAGGTATATGTTTTTTTTTTTTTTTTTTCAGGTTTAGAAGGGATAAATTGGCAATCGTACACGGCGCATCGAAGCAGTCGTGGTCGTACTGGCACATCGCACTATCGTGCGAGGCTGTGGTGGTCCGATCTAAAGCGACGCGAGATCAATTCTCAGGTCCTCTGACCTGATCCGGCCGACTATATTCCACTTGAAAGACTGGGTATAATGTGCGCTTCTTTTTTTTTTTTTTTTTTTTTTTTTTTTTTTTTTTTTTTTTTTTTTTCGGACGATCACATATTATCCTGCGACGGTTTACACTTTGCATCATACCTGTACAAGTACCTGGAACTGCTGTACGGAATACATCGGTACCAGGTACAAGTACGTCTATTTTGATATTTTGTAAGTACCAGGAGTACTTATTGTTGATAGAACACACACTTGTATTATTACGGGGGACCATAATAATAGTAAATAGGACCAAATATTGTTAGTGAAAATAGGTAAATACAAGGCGCTTCGCTCCGCGGGCGGCCTACGCCGCCCGCTACGCTCGCTCAGGAAGGAATAGTACATAAAATTATCCGAAGCGGCCAGAGGTCCATGATATAAAATTATACCCGTTTTTCATGACTGCTGTAGTTGCAAACTGGCGACTTGATAATATGCCAAGAGTCCCGCCGCCATGCTTCAGGAGAAAACAGCTCTGTGACGCCACATACGCTTCGCGTCGCGGTCGGTTTTCCGCTACGCTCGCTCACATGTCGTGCGTACGTACATACCCCAGGTAAGGTACTTATTTTCTTCTTTCGGTATGCTCTGTGTCTGTACTCGTATGTACGAAAGATAAAGCACAGCACGGCACAGCAGCACAGCAAAAAAAACGATGAAACCGAAAAAATCTGAAAGAAAAAAAAATCCCTGTCCCCTTTCGTGTAATAATTTCCTGCCTGATTGGAATACCATACACCGGTCAAAAAGAAAAGAATAAAAAAAGGCTTTTTCCCAAAATCAGGTATACCTGGCCATTTCGTGCCAAAAACAGTTACATACTGAAATCAAGTACAAAACACACTCCAGGAGCCCTGCTATTGGCCAAGCTGACATTGTAACTGATTTTGGCACGAAAAGGCCAAGGTACACCTGATTTTTTCTAATCTGTCTAGCTTTCAACTGATTTTGGCCAACTTTGAACCAATCAGAGAGGCCATACGTACACTAAACTGTGTTTTCTCTCCGTATGCCTCTGCCCTCCCTCGGTTGAAATTCTTCTGTATTGACGTATAAACTCTGTACTCGTACGTCGTACGTAAAAGTACGTATATTATACATGCATACATGCGTACGCTGGTTTCACTTTTTCTCCTTTGGGGGTGTGCGATGTGCTCCAGTTAGTTGTTGTGTGTACTGTTGTTTTCTATGTTCACAGCAGTCTTTACAGCACCATGGACACTCGGCGTTTCGTCGAGATAATTTCGTGCCGAGCAGGCGGTTCCGCGAGGACGGTCTGGAAGCTTTAAAGCTGTCAACGGGGGGGGGGGCGCCAGAGTAAATACTCTTGGCGCTCCCGCCGTGGCGAAACGAAGCATATTTATAGTGACTCTTTGCAGGGTCCAAGTGGAGCCCGTGGTACCTACACCCTGAAGAAAACAAAACAATTCAGATTTTGGAGGCCATGTGGCACGATTAATGCTTTAGGCGCATTCTTTTTTTTCCGGATTGTAATGGATATCACACCGTTCGTGGCGCGCGTTTTTTACTTGGCTTTAGCATGTACCTGATTTTGGCTCAAACGGATCAGGTATACCTGATTTGGGCATCTGCCCATAACAAAATCTAAAAATCAAACAGCAGAGCTTCTCCCTCAGCCTCGTACGCCGCCCGCCCCTCTCGTAACGATCTCGCCACCGATTCGATCCGGGCAAAGCTTCCCTCACTCTCTGCCACAGTGGACCCCGTCGCCCGCCTCGCGTGAGGCCCGGTGCTCACCGTGATCGTGGTTCGCCAGCTCGACAATGTTGGTGCTCAGCCTGCCTACCTGCCTCTTTGAGCTTCAAGCCCGGTCGCAAAAATAAGCACCGCTTGAATATTATATTGCAATCGCCGAACGACCCGTATAAACTCGTATATACTCTATCAGAAGCCACAAATGGAGGCCAGACGGAGCCCATTCATGCTTCCCTCGTGCCTCGAGGCACACGCGACGCCTAGCCACGAAACCGGCGACCACGCTCCTTGCAATCCCCTCTCTACCGGCCACCATCCGCCGACACCCGCGACGGCGCCGTGTTCGCCCGCGATGCCGTGCTCCGAGTACACGCACGCACACGAAACGAAAGAAGAAGAAAAAAAAAGGACTGAAAGTGCCCAAAAGAGAACTTGAAAAAAAAAAAAAAAAAAAACGTCAGCTGTGAGTTCGACTGATTGAATAGTTGATACTCAACTTTGCAAGCTGCGTAATACGTCTCGTCTATATTCCATTTTTACTTGTAATAAACCGAACGCGCGTATTCTATACCAGGTATGTAATTCCTTGTCAAAGATATAGACCAGCGGCTCCCCTGGATGCTGCCCGGGTCAACAGGACAATTTTAAATAATCATTCTGCGCACTGATACTACATAACCCGAACAAGGGAGAATGATATGACGTTGCAACATGTCGAAACCTTTTCATTTCACAAATATTTATAGATTGATTGAGTGTTGTTGAATTTTTAGTATGGTATGGCTCTAAATGTGAATAATTCTTCCGGGGATGAGCTGCCGCTGTTCTTGCTGAAACTGGAGAAAACAAAGACCCGCTGCAAAGGTCCGGCAAGTAGTATAAGGAGGCGATTCCCAAGTGGGAGCTCCGAGAGGCCAGGGATGTACCAACCGAGCACGCTCAGAGATCGAGATATCTATACGTAGTTCTATATAGGCTTTTGTGCATACCGTAGGTCCTATTTACTATGGTCTCCCGCAATAATAGGAGGCTTTAATTTCTTACCAGGTACTCGTATGCTCCATTTTTTTGTTCCCGTTATTCAGCCCGTTTTATACCAGGTACCAGTGAAGATATACAACTATTTCGTTGAGCAGAAGGCAGGAGAACGGTTGAATGTGAAGACAACATCATATACGCAGGGATACAGTACAAAAGATATATGCGCAGGAGAATCGGATCCCTCGTATCCGCGCAGAGGGGGCGGTACGGAAATATTAAACAGCGAAATAACCACGGCTGTCCTCGGCAAGATATGACAAGGGTAGCGGGTGGGGGGGGGGGGGGTACTCGATATATGCATGGCCGTAGTCGTATGACCATAAGTGGCGGGGGGGGGGGGGGGGGGGGGGCATTGACGGAACGGGGCCAGGGGGGGTGCGTGGAAGGCAGCGAGGCCTTCTTTGTCTTGACGTTGGCCCTTAGCCTTGGTCATGTATGTGTCTTGGCTCTTCGTGTTGGCCGTACCCCTTCGTCCTAGCCTAGTGTCTTGGTGCCGGTGTTGACGGTGGTCGCTGTGTTGGTGTTGGCCTTAGCCTTATCTTTGGCCTCAATAGGCCCTAACATTGGCCTTGGTCTTTGCCCTAGTTAGCCTTCGCCTTGATCTAACCCGTGGCCGTAGCCTTGGTCTTAGCCATGGTCTTTTAGCCTTGACCTTAGCCTTGTCCTTAGCCTCAGCCTTTTCCTTGGTTGTGTTTCTTTGGTGATGGTTTGTGAGTGTTTGTCTCATGCAGCGCACCCTTCATGCGTCGCGCCCAACACCTCAATGCGCTTCGTGCATTGTACCAGCATTGTCTGTCTGGTCGCTGACAACCCGACGTGCTCCGTCCCGGCATAGAAGGGATGCGAAGGGATATGGTCATACGACTACGGCCATGCACGGCATGAATACCCCCCCCTTATACGTGCTTCATTTCGAAAGGGGTGTGTGGTCAATGCTCAAATGACTAAGGCAAGAAACAAATGAGTACCCCCCCGGCGTTTTTTAATGAGGAATGCCGCCGGACAAGCTGTGATAGTTCAATTATATCTCTTTGTCTCTGATACTTCCGCGCGCCGTGCCCTCCCGTTCCGCCCCCCCCCCCCCCCCCCCCGGCCCCCCCCCCCCCCCCCCTTCTCCCCCCCTCCTCTCTACCCCGTGCACGCCTCCTTACCCTCCCGGGTGTGCCCTCTTCCCGGCTTCCATCCCGTGGCCCCGCCTCGTTCCCCCCACCCCCGTTCTCCCCTCCTCCGTCCCGCCCTCCCGCCACCTTCACGCCTCCTTAAATGGTTGGGGTGATGTCGGTTAGCAACGACCCTGTAAGCCATGCCTCTTGCTGCGTGAGCAAGACAATCAGGGCAACGTCTTTTTTCTTCATTTTGTTTTGGCGGTCGATCACAGCTGGCGACCGAGTGGAATAATTTGTGCGGGGTGGAGAACCTTTACTCCGTACAAGGAGAATGATCGCATCACGTAGTGTCTATGGTAAGGCACCCACGAGGCAGACACATAGTATACTATATACCCATTGCTGCCTGTGGAAGTGGCCACACCGCAAACATATCAACTCCTTGGCGCTGTCACCTATGTGTAAGTCCGCCTCACAAGCGGTTCTTAGTAGGATGCAGCTCACCCTTCAGGCGACTCGCCGAACACCCCACGGCGCTTTGCGCTTGGTGCAAACAGTATCTGCCTGGTTGGTGAAAACCTGACGCGCTTCGTCCCGGCATTCTAGGGATGCGAGGGTCTACGGTCATACGACTACGGCCATGCATTATATCGAGTTCACCACATACACCCTCGGTTGGCGACGACGCTGTGAAATACGCCTCTCATTGCGCGAGCTATACAACCGGGGTGCCGCTTTGTTTTTTGGCGGTCACCACGACTGATGGTCGAGTTAAAAATCATTTGTGCGAGGTGGAGAACCTTGACTCCGCACAAAGGAGATGCTCGTGTCGCATACTATGTATATGTTGAAGCACCCACTAGGCCGTTACATAGTATGCCCTTTGCCGTCTCTGGAAGTGGCCACATCAGAAGCCTAATCGATTCGGAGCTGCTATCCATTACAAGAAATCCCGCCTCAAAAGCGGTTTTTAGTTATATGCAGCTCACCCTTCATGCCTTTCCCCCAATACCTCACGGCGCTTGACGCCTGGTGCAAGCAACGTCTGCCTGGTCGGTGAAAACCCGGCGTTCTCCGTCCCGGCATTGTAAGGATGCGAGGATCTGTGGTCACACGACTACGGCCTCCACAACATGAGTACCCCCCCCCCCCCCCCTAAGGAGGGCCGAATCTGAAAAATGGAGTGCTGGTAATGTAATTTTTTTCTAGTTTCCCCTGAGAAAACCGAGAAACTTGGACCGAGGAAAAACCCTATTTCAAGTTTTTCGAGAAAAACAGAAAATGGGGACGGATAATCGGGCCGCTGCACCGCAGGCGCACCGCTTGAGCCGTGGCACCACTTGCGAGGGCGCACGACTTCCCGGCGTCAGTCCCGAGGCCAGTAACAGGTCGTGGCCGATCGCAGAAAGCGCTGTGGGTTTCTGGGCTCACCTCGCCGAGTCAACAGAGACGGCGTGCCGACGTAAGTCGCTCGCGCGCTGTGAGCAGCGCTGAGAGCAACAGCCGATAGTCTTGTCGCCTTGGGCGTTGTCACACAAAGAGTTGCTGATGTATTCACGGCCCTACGCACGGACGCTTGCCTCCTAGCTAGGCCGACACCACCAGTTGGACTGTCATGCGTATGACTTCCGCGAGGGCGGCAGCTGTTGTAGTGACGGTTCTGTATCAGTTGGACGATTATTTCAACAATCTATTACTGTAGCTCGTCCGGACGATTATCTCAATGAGCTACTCCTGTAATTGTCAATATTGTCTCCCCTCTTTTCAGCAAAAGTCGAATTTCAGGAAAAACTCGAAAAAAATCGGGTCGTTAAGAATGACTCTAGCACCGAAAATAACGGAAATTATCTAGAACAGGAACGCCGATATTCTACAGCAGTGTAAGCATCTACGCTGAATCCTTTTTCGTTAACTTTTCGACCGGTGCTACCTCCATTTTCATTTACATTCCGACAATGTTGTGCAGTAATGCACGATTCAATCCAATACCATCACTTGAAGCCTTATTATATTTCCCAGTTTATCTGGGATCTCTACGAGCAAAACTCAAAACCTGTCCGGCTGTCTCTGGCTGCGAAGCTGCCTGGCTAACCCCCCCTCTGCTCACTCTCTACCGAACCTGCGCACGTTTTCCCCTGGAAATGAATTTCAACGCGTCCCATAAGAAATTCAGCCATCCAGAGAAACAGGTTTTCCACATAAAAAATCGGAAGAATATATGCAAAAAAAATCGAGAAGTTCGGTGAGCTGCCGCACTAAAGCTATTTTTTTTTTCCATATAAGAAAGTGCCCGGTTATACTGGTAGATAAGATACGCTGCAAACTGCTCTTGTCTTGACGAGCTCTCAGCGGGTCCCTCGTGCAGGCGATCTGCACTCTGCGCTTGGCGATCTTCATGCAGGCGAGAGCTGCGCTTGTCACCCCGCCCCCGCGTGGCACAACACTATAAACAGCCCTCCCCAAGGCCCACCAGCCGCCCCTGTCGTGGCACGCGTCGCTCCCTCCACGCTGTGACTCAACCCTCTGTATTAACTACTTACACTACTAAGATGCCAGGCAACAATCAGCGGCTTGTGTGCCGTCTTTGTTTACCCGTTTTTGTGGTTGATGTTGGTGGTGGAACGGGTATATGAGGGTTCGAGCACCAGTATATGGAGGCAGAAACTTGTTGTTGGTGGTGGTGGTGGTGGTTGCTGCCCTTGCCTCCCTCACATCAAACATAACTGAGGTTCGGTATATAGGTGCTGTGGCTTTGACAGGTGACAGGTGACTTAGACAAACTCGAAATTCCCTAGGTTTGCCTAGGGATTCTATAGCGGAAATTCGAAACTTGTCTGTCTGCCCTCCCTCAAAAAGAAACTCCAATCCTCGCAAAATCTGGCCCCAAACCACCGCCGACGTTGACGTGTATACCGCGCGATAGCGGACACACATACAAGCAGTCTGGGCCAACGTTCGGATTCAACGGAGCCCTGCGCCTTGAACTACGCGACCCAGACCCACCCGTCGGACAATCGCTTCCAGACAATCGCTTGTGCCAGAGTCGGTACGAGCAGCGAAATCTTTCGGAAATTGGCTGCAGCGCATGGATCACAACAAAAGTGAGATCACCTTGTAAAAGCATGGTTCACTCAGCGGGATTAGCTAATGGTGTTAATGAAGTCGTTGCCCGCCGCTCGCAAACGGCCGTGCAAGGTCGCTTCTGGCTGCAAGGTCTTGACCCCATGGGGTTTGCGATATGTTCTGTGGCGTGGCAGGGTCGCTTCCTGCTCGATAGTGAATCGGAGTATTTATCAAACAACAACAACAGCAGCAGCAGCAGCAGCAGCAAGCGGCAGCATCAGCGCAAAGACACTTCAGAGGTTCTTGACGCCGTGCAAGGTCCCAGAGCACTTGCGGCTCGATCGGAAAGACTCGCAAGGATGGAAGCCCGCGCGCAAAGAGTTACCGATGCACGGGCACAAAAGTTCCTCTCGGAAGCACGCCGCGCACAGCAAGGGTCGGAAGGAGACTGCTGCTGCGAGAAGATGTGCCAAACGCCCCGCATAGCGGTAATCCTAGTCAACAATTGTTGCGAGGAAACAGCCGTGTTGCACTGTTGTTCTCGTCCGTCAACCATAGTTGACGAGCTCCCGTGAATCTCCCTGCCTTGTTTCCACACTCTCTGCAACCAGACATTTGGTTGTCCACTTCGACGAAAAAATGCTTGATATTAATTGAAGAAGCCGAAATGGTGGGGGGGGGGGGGCTGCCCTGGCCCGTCCCCCCCCGGCATGCGTACGCCTTCCTTACCCCTATATAAAATAGACGGAGGGATGAGAGAGAAAGGGGGGGGGGGGGGGTCGCCCCGTCCCTTTTCGCTTGCTTACGCCTCCCCCCCCCCCCACACAACGAAACGAAACGCGGTCGACCTCCTTACCGGTCGCGCTTCGCTAGTGGAACGCCTCCCCCTCCAGAGCACCCGCTCAGTCCGGGGCTCTGAATTGCTAACACGGTCTCGTGGTTCCGTTTCTCACGACCCGTGCGATGGGGAACCCACTTGACCCACCACTACTTGTGTGTGCTTCCGCGGGATTCTTCCGTTTCTAACGGCCCTCTCATGTCGGGAACCTCCCACGACTGCCAAACGATTAATAAAAATCCATGACTCCGTTTATATCGGCCCGTGCTCTCGGAAAATCACGGCTGATCGACCACTAACTACGTTGCGCGTGCTTTCGGGTGTTTTTCCCGTTTCTAACGACCCGTTCATACGGGGGACCCACCTCGACTGCCAAACGATTATGAGTATAGTGATTCCGTTTCAAACGGCCGGTGCGATCGGGATTAAGCCACTACTAATCGACCACTATGTGCTTGTGCTTTCGGGTGGTTCCATTTCTAACGGCCTGTTCATACCGGGAACCCACCACGATTGCTAAACGATTATTCAATGTGATGATTCCGTTTCTAACGGCCCGTGCGATCGGGATTATGCCTTAACTTAATCGACCACCACTTACGCGTGCTTTCTAGTGGTTCCGTTTCTAACGGCCCGTGCGATCGGGAACCCACCACGAAAACCAAACGATCAATATGTATTGATTCCGTTTCAAACGGCCTTTGCGATCGACATTAAGCCATTACTAATCGACCAATGTGTCTCCTTCCCCTTCGTTTGCCCATCCGCCGTGGAAATATGTTGCGGGAGGGTGGGCTGGAAAAAAACAACTGGACGACTCCCTGACGTCCCTTGCCCGGTTCTATTCAGCTCGTGCAGGGCCTTGCCCGTTAGCTCTCTATCCTGGATACTCGCTGCACCGACGACCCCGCTTCACACCGCTCTACCGCTGCTTGCTCGTATCTGAACTGCCATTATTTTTCCTCATCAATCATCCGGAACTGCCATTTTTTTTCATTCTCACCCCGTACCAAACATCCCTTCTTATTGTATGGGAAACTCTCCGAAACAGTCTCACTCCTTCATTGGTTCATCTTAACTACCCGTTACCCCTCAAACACCAGGTTGCCCCTACAACAACCTTCATCTTGTGTCATTACGCTTGCGTGGAACTACAGTAGTAGTATTTCGTGGGTATGAGTCGCAACCTCAATACCTGCTGAACTGCTGTAGTATTTTTGTCTGCCATGCTGCGTTAATGATACGGATTGAACTTTCTATTTCGCCCTGTGTTGACCCTTGTTGCGCGCGGGTGGAAGGGAGGCTGCTGCTGCTAAAAGTTGTGCCAAACTCCCCGTTTAACCGTTTCTCGTATAGCCGTAATCCTAGTCAACAATTGTTGCGAGGGGTATACAACAGTGTTGCGTTGTTGCTCTCGTCCGTCAACCATGGTTGTCGAGCCCCCGTAGATCACCCTTTCTGATACCACACTCCTGCAACAAGACCGTGTGTTGGTATGCTTGCGTGGAACTAGTACTTCGTGGTTATGAGTCGCAACCTCAATACCTACAGTACTGCTGTAGTACTCTAGTCGGCCATGCTGCGTTGATACTTCTTCTTGTCTCTTCTTTCTTTCGTGCTGTCTTGACCATTGCTGCGCGCGGGTCGGAAGGAGGCTGCTGCTGCGAGAAGGCGTGCCAAACTCCCCGTGTAGCCGTTGCCCGTACTTTGGGTTGTGTTTGCCGCCCACCCGCCCATGCTGCAACGCTACATAGCGAAAAACCAACCTACTTCTCCACCGCGAACCAACCATACTATTTCCTACTTTAGTGTCGCGTTTTTAGTATCTTGCCGCCATTATAAACAGACGAGGGTGTAAGGCTGTTTCCGATGCGGTTCATACTTTGAGCTTCAGATTTTGACCCGATCGCATTGTCAGCTGTGCAGTGCGCAAATCTAAACAGTCTTCCTATCATATGCGGATAATCGTATTCATTGTGCGTGCAGAGATTCGAGCAACGCGACGCCGAGACCAACTGCTGTTGTTGTGGTCTAGCGCCGCGAAAAGACGCGCTGCGTGCGCTGCACTGCGCGTAGGACCCGAGCGTCCGAGCCCACGCTGATTGTCTTTCGCCTGGCAGCGAAGGGACGCGCCGAGTGCCCTAGAGTCACCTTGTCTCTGTATTTAGTACCAGTATTTGTAGTGACTGACTGCTGCTGTGCTGCTGCTGAAGTCTACGAATACGTATCCATGGAGAGGTGAACGCCGAGTGTGTTTCTCATGGTCTCTAGGCCCGAGCCCGCCCCAGCCTACTGTAGTAAGGCCACGGAGAGACGCATCGCCTGACGACCGCGCGTCGGCCGCGGCGCAACGTCGCTATACAGCTGTATCATCATCCAAGTCATCGATCGTTCTGCTCCTGCTTGCTGTCATGGATAACATCTTGAGCCAATGAATCTGAAGCTTGAAATCGAACCGCATAGAAAACAGCGTACAATAGCCATTTTTTTTTAACTAATCCGTGCTCTAACCCAGCAACGTTTCGATGCTTACTGTGGTTCTAGTGGTGCGACCGCTGCCACGCCAGCGTGGCCTTCATACGTATATACCCACACAACCGACGTTCTGATGCTTAGCCAATTGCTTTGAGTTATGTATGCTGACCACCGACCCATGCTGCAACGCAATGTAGCGAAAAACCGACCCATTTATCCACCCAAACCACCAACAACCCCACCCAGCACTTTTTACCTTGAACCAATCCGCCCACTAACCCACCGACGCTCCGATGCTTACTGTTGTACTAGTGGTACGACAGCTGCCACGCCAGCGGGGCCGGTATACGTTAACACCCACGCCACCGACGTTCCGATGCTTGCTCATACTTTGGGTTGTTTTTACTGACCACCCGCCCATGCTGCAACGCTATGAATAACTAACCCACCCTAACACCCACACCCCCAGCAGTGCAGCAGTACAGCAGTACAGCAGTACAGTACAGCAGTACCTCATCAGCGCATTAATCCGCCCACTAATCCACCGACGTTCCGATGGTTCATGCTGTACTAGTGGTGTTCGTATGGAATTCTGTTTGTAAGCCCTCGTACGGTTCTGTTCTGATGGTTCCCGCTTGACTATATATCTCCTGGCTTATTATCTTTGCTATGCGGGTCTTGCAGGAGTCGTCGCAAACCGGTACCCTGGTCTCCCATCGTCAAGGCAGCTCCTGTCCTGGCGTGTGACCATCCGTTGGGCGTGGTTGACCGAAGAACTTCCACTGTAATGGGGAGGCTTGCCGGCCTCCTACCACCACGGACACCACCACCCCGTTCGAGTGCTACAATTGCGACCGCTCAGCTGTCTTTGACCTGTCGGGTCAGGGTGAGACAGAGTTCTGCTTCTTCGAATATTGCTTCTATGAGCAGAGGACGGACGTCGTCCGCTCCGCTGTTCTGTTCCTACTACAGAACAGATCGTGCGTGCGCACGTCATCCGCGTACCGAAGCACTAGTGCGAGCTTTGGTTCGCTGAACAGGGCATACAGCAAGGTGGGGTCTCCCGCTAGCGCGAGCGTTGGTTCGCCAAACAATGCAAACATCACGGTGGGGTTGCCCGCAAGCGCAGGTTTATCCACGAGAGCCGTTTCAGTCCCAAGCGCGGTTTCGGCCGCGAGCGCTATTTCGGTTTGGGTGGCGAGCGCGAGCCGACGACCTCACCGGTTGGCGCGAAAGATGGTGATTCGATCCTGGGCGCAGGGTTTCCCGTGAACGCGCCTGCAACCCCGACCCCTAGGGGCCCTTGAGTCAGGAGGGATGAGGGAAAACGGCCCCGTGTAACATAGATGCAGCTCGTTTATGATCGGATTCGTTTTGCCCTATCTGCCTCTCTGCATCGGCATCGGAGTTGGTGTAGCAAACGTGCCATAGCATCTTTGGCTGGGTTGAGTTGAGCTGCGTTGCGTTACGTTAGGGGCCCTGGTACCCGGGGGGGGGGGGTAGAGTGTAAACAGCCCCGTGTAGATTAGATACAACGCTTTTCTACGCTTGTAACGGTGGTCGTGTGCTTTGACTATTCCTATTCCGTGCCACAGCATCTTTCGATGGGCGCATGATGTTTCTTTCCCTGTGTTAAGGCTGCTTTATGTAATACATATTGTAATTATTATTATGCTTGCCTTCCGATAATATAGCGTAGATGCCGTAATACATAGCGAGTAATGATACGGAAGTAGTGGCGACCGTCCATCTTTCGCTCACGGCCGTCGTGTCCTTGTTCGACGATTCTACTCTCCGCGCTGCTGTTTTTAGTCAATACAACAACACAAAACTACACAAAACTACGAAAATACTGAATGGTAACACCTCTTAATAGAGAACAGCAGGGCCACGATTGCCCTGCTCTACGTCAAAATAATCTTTGGGTAGTCTCAAGATATCGATGATGCAGTCGATCGGCATTCATGGGAAAGGCGCTTCGCCCCTGACTACCATTTTTCTTGTACATCCTCTGTTTCACGAGCATGTCAAGGCAGTTTTGTATTTTGTTTGGTGGAATATATCCCTATCATCGATGCCTGTATACTATGGGTGAATTTTTAACCCATGAGGGAAACACATTTCTTAAAAATGCCAAAAAAAAAACCCATTTTTTTTTCGATTATCATTCTCACCGGGAAGGCCATTCTCAATTAGGAAAATCGACTGTTATACATTGATGTTATCACCCCTTTACATACGCGTTACCATTTGGGCCCAAGTTTGATTTGTTGAGTTTGACGTTTTTCTTCTCGCGTTTCGTCGATTAATAGAAGAATCTCGAGAAGGAAATGCGGTATAGATAGGCATGTATAGCTGGTAAATGCCATCAATTTGGCTAATATTTTTTTTATGAATTTTGACATTTTTTTTCTGTCTCGTCTGAAAATTGTGCGAAAAGCAACACGCGCCACAGGCCCACTATTTTGCCATATTCGATATTGGTACTCTTTTTGACTCCGATCATTTTTCGGTTTCGTCTGAAAGAGTTCTGACAAACAAAATACCACCTTTATAGCAAACCACTGGTTCCAAGTACTGCACCTGATGTATGCATGCCAGTATGTCAAGGTATCCACGTTTCCCCTATATTTGTTTTGGAGGCGTGTCTCTTACGAAACATGGGAATTCCTTGCCCTTCCCGCTCATGACTTTTAATGTCGGCAAAGCAAAAGCGCTATCAATGATCAAACCTGTGTCTGTGTGTGATCGAACGTTATATCTAATTCAACAACCTCCACAGAAATCGGCTCCATTCCATAGTGCAACAGTATTCTGGTGTACGATGCTTACTACTAATAGTGTAGCCTAACCTCCGTGTACCTGGTATAGAAATACTAGCCACCATTTTGGACTGCCCCCTCTCCCACGGTTTGGGGGACAGACTACCTGGACCAATTGAAATTTTCAAGGCCTCCCGCCGGACGCCTTTTCGCCTCCGGGATTATATCCCGCGGGAATCAGGTACCCCGGGACTCCACCGTGGGAGACACTGGGACGGGATTTAGCCACCACGGTACTCAACGGGATAGCTTGTACGGGATCTGGCCACGACGGGACTCGACGCGATTGTTTGTGCGGGAGCTGACCATCGCGCTATCCCTGGGACGGGATCCAGTCACGGCGGGGCTACGCGGGATTTCTTTTGCGGGAAACGGCCACCATGGCACTACACGGGATTTGTGCGTACGGCACCCAAACACCACGGTGCTAACAGAGGTTAATTTGTATCGGACGCAAACTCAATTCCCGACATATACACTGTGTTCGACGTCGGCACTACTCCTTTTTTTTTTCGAAATACGAAAAAGGGGAATAAAGACGAAAACACAGGGGGACATGATAATCGGACCCGAAACCTGACGCTTGCACGTACCTACCCTGGAATTGTTCCACCTTTCTGCGGAGGGAGCATAGCATGTGTTTACGCATTGGCGGAAATTGACGTTATTCTGTTCACGGGGTTCGGGAGATCATCTATTTTGCCGGACATGTTTGTGTCGCGGGAACGGGGCATATGGGTATTGGCGCGGGACTGGTTTTTGAGCGGGGGAGTTGAATAAACATCTTTCCTTCAGTCGCGGGGACGGGATATAAGTATCTGAGCGGTACGCGTTTGCGCGGAAGTGGGGCTTCACATTTATCACGGAACCACGGGATATTCCCGAAGCCCGCACAAAAGCGCGGGACTAATCCGAGGAATGCCCTTTTTTTTCCTGAGGGCATTCCTCGGGACGCCTGTTCGACTCCGGGACCTTATCCCGCGGTGATCAGGTATCCCGGGATTCTACAAGATATGGCCACCGCGGGACTCCCCCGGACGGGATTCGACAACCACGGGATCCAACGGGATTTTTAGTACGGGATCTAGCGACGATGGGATTCGACGGGTAAACTTTGTGCGGGATCTGCCCACTGCGGTACTCCCCGCGAGAGGATCCAGCCACGACGGGACTAAGCCCGTAGGAAAAAGCCCGAGGAAGACCATGAAAACATCTCTTGCGTCACCGGGAATTTCAATATTTTATACCAGGTTTGCAGTACTTCGATAGCACATCCTTTATTTGCACAAACAAAATGACAAACCGCACAAAAAAGAGATTCATGAACAGAATTTGGACTCGGAAACTCGGAACCTGACACTTTTACACACTCTGTCTTAAATCCCACTATCTGCGGGGGGGTGATGAGCACGTACGCGTTCGCGGGATTTTTTTTAGTTACTCTTTTCACGGGATTCGGGATACCCTGAATTTTGCGGGACGTGTTTGTGCGGGAACGGGACATGTGTATTTGCGCGGGACTCGTTTTTGTGCGGGAACAGGATTTCACATTTAACACGGGACCACGGGAAAATGCCGAATCCCGCCCCAAACCGCGGGACAAATTTGACAGGAAAAACTCGAGGAGTGCCCTGATTGTTTTTTCTTTCGAGCTAGTTTTTGCTCTGTAAAGTGAGGAATTCGAGCCGGCTCTTCTCCGAACGAGTCTGACTGCTCTCGGAGATGCACCCAAACCAGTTTGCCGCTTCTCGAGAATCGCACCTGTGATAATTTTGGACTACTATAGATCGTTTGCCAATATCAATAGTCTAGTCAGAAAAAGTGGCAGGTGCACAAAATGGGGACTCTGTTTGATCAGTTTTTTTCTACGCTGCGAAAATATCTGAAAACGACCTGCTGTGTTCCGAACTTGTTGCAACTGCGACTCTCGAGAAGCGGGAAACTGATCTGGGTACTCATACCTCGCCGAGAGTAGTCAGACTCGTTCCGAGAAGAAGACCCGGTTCGGCATCCTCGCTTCTCCGGAGCAAAACGTGACTTGAAAGAAAAAAAACTCCGTTTGCAACCTATAAACGGAAGTCCCGCATAACAGATGTCTTCAAAAAACAAAAAAGTATTGAAATCGATGTTCGCTCTCATGGGAAAAACAAGTCTCGACTAGAGTAGGAAAACCAGCTGTTAGACAATTATCTACTGCTTGTACACTGTGTATCATCTAATTCATCACCTGCCGTCGTGAGAGGTTGTGCAGGGTCTATCTGCGTACGAATAGCGCAGATCCGACCCAGAAAATATGTACCACTGTACGAGTAGATCCTGTGGATCATGCGGGTGCCACTCGGCGACGTGATCTAGATCATACAACATCGGGAATAGATGACCCATCTGCCCTGGAAATATCTAGATCATCAAGCGGGAACAGAATATTTCTCCGAGGTGGGGTACGTAATACAAGAGCAAACGATGCTCGAAGGGTGCCGCGTGAGTTTCTTCAGCATCAAACATCACTAAACCCCCCTTGCAACGGCAACCACCAACGTTTTTGGGAAACTGCTTGGATATCGTGTGGGAAACATTGTGAGGTATTTTAGAGGGAAATCTTGACAGAAAAAAGAGTTTGGGTCACGAGCTGGGCTGTATATATGTACGTGATGTGAAGAGATGGCCGAGGTAGGGTAAGGGTAAGGGACGCAGGTGTAACTGGCAGCTGGGAAGCAGTGCTTCGCTTCTTCTGATTTAGATCCTTATTTATGCCGAGAGCTGAGGAGGTGCTCTGGTAGAGAAGTGAGAGGTAGGGGAGAGAGACTCGACACCCAGATGTACTCGTCCCACCCCACGCCACAAGCTCTCCTAAATTCCTCTTATCTGATGTACTCCTAAAAGAGCTTTCCTATGGCTACCGATCGTTCTTCTGCTACTATAAGAACTTCTCATTTTATGGTCCTATCTCCGCTAAGGAACATTATTCTCGACTAACGGAATATCCGCCGGGTTAATCCATTCTTTGGATTATTCTCGTATTTCTTAGACTACCAAACTGCAGACTATATTAGCTATATATATAGCCCATGAGTACTTCACTCATATCACATTAGCCCACCCTGAATAGTCGTATATGCAAACCACAAGATTGTCGAAGGGTGATGGCAAAGCTCATCGCAAACGACCAGAAAAAGATGTCGAAGATGCGACTGTTCGAAACAAAATAAATGAGGCTATAGATTCCCCCACACCTCGTAATAAGACCCAAACCCCACGAAGGCGGAAGAAGCGCTGCAGTCCCAAGGTTGGCCAGAATATTCGTTGAATGCGGCGACGTCAGATGTGAAGAGATGGCCGAGGTAGGGTAAGGGTAAGGGACGCAGGTGTTTCTGGCAGCTGGGAAGCAGTGCTTCGCTTCTTCTGATTTAGATTTTCTTTATTGATGGCGAGAGCTGAGGAGGTGCTCTGGTAGAGAAGTGAGAGATAGGGGGGAGGGAATCGACGCCCAGATATACTCGTCCCACCCCACGCCACAAGCTCTCCTAAATTCCTCTTATCTGATGTACTCCTAAAGAACTTTCCTATGGCTGCCGATCGTTCTTCTGCATAAATAAGAACTTCTCATTTTATGGTCCTATCTTCGTTAAGGAACATTACTTTCGTCTAACGGGTTATCCGCCCTAGAGAACATTCCTAAAAGAACGCTACTCTCGACTAACGGAATGTCCACCGGGCTAATCGATTCTTGGGATTTTTCTCGTATTCCTGAGACTACAAAACTGCAGACTATATTGCCTATATCTTTAGCCCATGAGTACTTCACTCATATCACAGTGACATATAATAATACTCGTAGACTCGTTTTTTTTCGCGCGATGTTACATTGTTTACTGTATCTTCTAGGAGAGATACTATGTACGTACGTTTCTGGAATGATAGGTGATGCCGCGTGCGAGGTGTGTGGCATGTATGAAAGTACCGGGGGTATGTGGGGGGGGGCGGGGGGGCGAATGGAAATGCATCTGTAACGACGGCTTGTCCAGGAAAGTCTGCCTAGAATAGCGTGCAAGCTCGTGAGTCACGAGTTTTAAAACCAAACTTGAACTAAACAACTTGATAGACTAAGGTACCAAACTAACAGCAGTCATACATATCGTACGAGGGCCGGTGCTCCCGTTACTTCTACCCGGTATATAGGAGGGGAGATGTATAGGTGGTGTCGAAGAGCTCATGTCTCGAATTGGTGAGAATTAATTACTTATTTTTCTCTATACATACAAGACGATACCTTCAGATTGTGGATGGATGGGTCTTGTTTTTCAGGTCTTGAGTTGCTTTGCATGAAATAGGTTTTGTTCTGTATTTCAGGAGACGGTATATTATATATACTGGTATGTTAATCACCAGCACTACTTGAAGCATACGTAATGAGGCATACGGATACATTCAACTCATCTTGTATCGGCATTTGTATATTAACTCATCAAATAAGATGTAGATCGCCGATAGTGGGCCTACTCATGTGTTCGCGATGCACATTAATGCGTTTTCCTGGGGGGGAGAAGGGGTGACACCTGTGACCGCGGGTTGTCCAGAAAGGCGTTGAGCACAGGAAGATGTAAAAAGCTCCTGCGAGCTGCGCTAACAGGTAAAAGCGACGATTTAAACAAAATCGTCGGATGAAAAACGAAATACTGAAGTATTGAAGTACTGCTCCCTCCGTAAATATCAGGCACGTACAACATATATCATACATACCAAGATATCAGGTAACACACATGCTGGGTAAATAATTAAGATTGCGTACGTGCACGTTCATCACCGGCCACGTGAAGCAGCCCGAGTTGCTGGACTGGGGTGTGCAAGGAGTTGTAAGACACAACAACAGCACATAATGGTTATGCTCGTACTGCTGCTGCTGATGCGCGCTCGCGCGACCATATCTCGTTGACCCGCTGATACGACCGCATCTATCTGTTATTTGACGCTAAACCCGGCCCCCAAACCGCAGGGGAGAATGTCGCGCAGTCGTGGACGAACGCGGACCGAGACATATAACCAACTTTCGTGGAGCCCGCGCGCGTACGCTCGTTCTGGTTGTGGCGCCGAAAATGCGGAACTCGCGTGACGGCTTCCACGTAGCAACGATACCAGAGAACACCCGCCTACATGCTATGGGCCCTTCTGGTCAGGACACTGTCCTCGAAGAGACTGCGCAGCGCATGCCACTCTTCTACACAAATCGCACGCCGACATGATCCCTCCCCCGTCTGTCCGACGCCTCTCGATGTTGACGCTAGCCTCGGAATCCCTCTACTACTACTCGTACATCAATACATACTGTATATTCATTTTATCATACCGCGGGCGTTTCTCTCACTGCTACAGCGAATCGTCGGACCAAACATCGATATGCTCTATGTAACCGAGGCAACCCGCCCTCCTCCTCCTCCTCCTCCTCCTCCTCCTCCTCCTCCTCCTCCTCCTCCTCCTCCTCCTCCTCCTCCTCGTCCTCCTCCCTCCTCCTCCTCCTCCTCCTCCTCTCCCCCTCCTCCCCCTCCTCCTCCTCCTCCTCCTCCTCCTCTCCTCCGTCTCCTCTCCTCCTCCTCCTCCTCCTCCTCTCCTCCTCCTCCTCCTCCCTCCTCCTCCTCCTCCTCCTCCTCCTCCTCCCCTCCGTCTCCTCATCCTGCTCCTCCTCCGCTCCCACCGCCTCCTCCCACTGTGCTGGGGACGCCACCGCTGCCGCCCCCACCGACTGCAGAGCCAGCGCCATTCCAGCGCCAAGTCGGGTTCCACGATTCAGTCAACCACTGTTTCGGGAATGCCGGCACGTCGTCGCGAATGTGAACCGTTATGTAATCTTTCGCCAATTTTTCCAATATATTGGCGCATCTGACAATTCCCGGTACCGGGGCCTCGTTGCCGCCTTCCAGGGGCTTCCCCTCGTAGTCGCACGAAGCAAATGCCCTGCAGTTGTCGAATACTTGATGGAGCTCTGCGTAAAAGATCTTGGCACACCGCCCCCTCGTTGATTGCATTTCGTGACGCTTACCAACCATCGTTCCCAGATCCATCAACTTGTCACGGGTTACAGCATCCAGGTATTGCCTATATATATTTAGGTCCACAGGAGCCCGAAACAAAAGCGACAACTTGTGTTTCATGAGATGTTCGAGCAAAAGATCCCTTATAGCGTTTTCGTTGGCGCCACGCGGCGGCGGCGGCAGTGCCAGATCGTCTTTCCGAACGCAACACGGGCACCGACGGAGCACGGTGTCGGCTTCCTCGATGGGGCTGTCGGGGGCACCGATACTCGCAAGCTCGGCACCGGTCAGCGTCGCGGCAGCCATCTCCTCAGAACTCATTTTCGCGAGGCACGCGGGGCACACGATTCTGGGGCATACCATGCATAGCCCAACATTTTCCGATAGGAGCGGGGGGCGGTCGCACTCTGAACACACGGTTGTGTGCCCAATGCGTGACCTTGAGCCGCTGTCTCTCGGGCCCTGGACGCGCCGGGTAGCTGCAGACGCAACGCCCGGATCATGGGCCCTCTTTTTACCGGTGGTAGTCTTCTTCTTATTTCGACGCGGAGCTGCTGTTCCTTTACGTTTCGGCTCCCTACTGGAAGTGAGAGGCGCCGGGGGGGAAACCAAACAGCAAGTAGAGCGCATGGTCGATCTTCAGGCAATCAATATCTTTGGACCCCCCAACACAGTACGGACGTTTCGGTATGCTCGCCTCCGATAGGTCCCTTCGTAACGCTTGCCCCGGAGAGCGCGTAAGTTGTTTCGTTCTCTTCGTCGCGGGAAATCAAGCACAAAAAAGCGCGGCGCGGCGTTTAATGGTTGTAACCACGAAAAAAGGACGTTACGAAAAACGTTGTGTATCGCGCCGCGTCAAAACAGCCGGTTCCGAAAACGCCGTCAACGAACCACGTCTGTTCCACCGTTTCGGCAGCCTTTTAGATTATGGGAAGACATACCCACCTTTGGGATGATTGCGGGTCCACGTTGACGACGCCCGGGTGTCGCCCGCAAACCAGGATCCCTGCAAACACGTGTCAACAGCGGGACCGAGGAAGCGCGATGAAGGGAAATGTCTCAGGTGCGTTGTTGAGGGGAGGCACGCAATCCTAGCGTGTCTTTGCGCTGCCCCTCAAGCGCGATTGTGACGCCGGCAGCTTTATGCTCCTGCCGCAACTACAACTTATTGAGTTTGACCTCACGCGCATTGTGGTTTTAGTTTCTCGCCATACTCTGTATCAGGTATTTTTTAATTGAGAAGTAGAGAAGATATGAAGTCGATTTTGAACACACCCCGTCTCAGGCCTCGCGGGGGGGGGGGGAGGTCACCTGGCACTTTCCCGTTTTCTGAAGAAACTTGCAAGGTATGGAAACTCCTCCTGCGTGCTTAGCTGGTATAGACTTCCTGCAGACAACACCATCAAAGCACGCTGTTTCGACCGTTAGAGGCGCTTCTGACCGCGATTCATCGTCCCTCCGTTTGTATTGATGTGAATTTGGAATCACGCCTGCCCCCCGCCCCCCTTTCCTCCCCTCTCCTAACCACGTTGCCATTTTATCCGTCAACTGTCGGCCTTGCAGGTCGCGTCCCATGATCCGCACACCGCCAAGGGTATGGCGTCAAACCTCTTTTTTCGTCATTTCTGCTTTTTAATGGCTGGTTAGGACCTCGGCCGGTCACGAGTAAACACTAAGTCGATCGTTCGTCTTGCAGGCACCTGATAATAACCGCGCTATTGCTGGCTTTGTGACGAGCTGGTTCAAACCCACCACCCCAATTTTCGTCCGTAGCGAATACCGATCGCAATATCCACTCGAACTTCACATAGGTGGTATCATACTGACCGCCTTGAACAACGAAAGAGGGTGACACAGCCAGAGACTTTATTGAGGTCCTAGAGCTGGCGCTAGCGGGAAAAAGTAAATGTGTCCCAAACAACCACGGGCCTTAAGCAATAGTCAGAAATAGTAGACCTTTCCGCAGGAAGAAACGTTTTGGGTATTTTTCTGCGGACGAACCCGGTTGGTCCCAAGCCGTGCCCGGGAACTGGCCTGAAACATCGCAAAACACAAGGAGAGTACAACATTCAAACAGGCGCGACACCGTGAACCGGGATTTGTGTGCAAAGCGCGTGAAGTGATGTACCAGGTACGCACCGGCCCAACAGGGCGTGAAACCGCCGGACACCTCCACATCTTGCCAACGGTATCATAGATTGGCCAACGAAAGCCGGTTGTGGCAGGCGCTATTCTCTCGCGTCGTCATTCTCGAGCTCGACAAAAAAAAAACGTTGTGCGAATCACTGAGCAAATGCGGCAACCGAGTCTTCGGCTTACTCGGCAATAGCGCTCCCCTTACCAAAACTTCGAGGCTAGGTTAGGCTAGGCTGGGTTGGGTCTGGGTCGGGTCGAGGGTAAGACTATCCTGCACTGCTAGAAAATGCGATCTGTGTTGCGTCCCTTTTGCGGCAGGTGTGCCTCACACTTAAGAATCGTCACGACCGACCGGTTATACCGCCATATACGCTGTTGCAAGCAGTGGGCGGCAGCGTCGAGCACAACTTTAAGGTCGAGGCCATACAGTAACTATTCGTACAGCAGTACTCAACCCCCCCCGCTGCGCGGGGCGTGCAAGAAGTAGTTGTTACCTTCCGCTGGCAAAGGTCGGGTTCTTGTCGTTGGGCTGGGCGGGCTGCCAACCACGGGAGCAGCCCTAAAGGCAGTCGGCCGCGGCGGCGGTGGGGACGACGGCATCGGACGGCGCGCGGCGTACGCGGCGTCGGCGGTGACTGGGTCTTGACCCGCACTGGTCAGCGGGCACGATCGTGGTTCGGCGCATATGTCTCCCTCCTGTACCGAGGGCATCCTGCACAGGTCACGGCGGGAAAATATTGCCAGGCAACAAAGAGGGTGTGTGTCTTGGCCGGCGCAACCCCTGGTTTGGGAGCGAAGGCGTTTCTTCGTCGGTCCGTGGGATGCGCCATAAACCAGTGATGGCCGCGTCAAGAGTACGTCGAATGTTCGACGTAGGAAAGCCGGACACGAATCTCAAGCCGTAGTCAAAATGCTCTTCTTTCATCTAAAAATACACCTCTGGTTGGACCACCATGTGTAACTCAGCTAACGTTACAGGGTTATCGGTTAGCAAACGGGGGTATCGCCACAGACGGAGGACAGAGCAACGAGGAAACGACGACCGGAACCATTTCTGCCTCAGGTTTCTTCTTGCCTGATCCCCTCTTGCTGGGTGCGGGAGTCCGCCGCGTCGGGCGTCTCATTGGATTCGCTGTTCGCGGCAGCACCTATTGGCGACACCGTCGGTACCGTGGTCGTTCTGCGACGTTACCGTACGTAGGAGAGGAAACGTGCGGTGGACGCCAACCTAACGTGAAGCAATTGCACTATTATTAGCAACAGCAACTGGTCGGACCCACCGTAACCGTAAACCGTCTGCATCGCAAGACTTCAAGAACTTCGAGGGTGCAATATTTTTTCAAACTTATCCGCCGCCTCAACCCCGCTGTTCGATTTGAATGCTTTCGAAGAACTCCCCGCCTCAGGTCTTTGATTGAGTTTTTTCGTTCACCTAATCCGTACCGCGTGTCTCACGTTGAACTACTGTGCAGGTAGTTCCAAGGAAAATCGGTGTAATGTAGCCGTTCTCGTCAGTTTTTGATTGATTGACAACGATTGCAGCGGCGAACACGTACTACTGCAATGAGGTACCAGGCAGCCATGAATCTACGCCCTCAGTTTCGAAGCGAACACACACATCAGCTATGACATTGTGGCCCCGATGGCCTCACAGGCGGAGGGTAGGGCTCTTTGGTGCACCTAGAGAAGTATACCACCCCTCCTGGGAATGCAGGGACCGTCTGCTTACTCACACGAATGCCCAGAACGATCCTTACATTCAAAGAGTAGCCAAAACATTCATCGCATTTTCGATATAAAGCGACATGCGTGGTCAGTGAATTCACCTGAGTTGCAACCGCGATGCCGGCTCCGGCAAAGGTGATGAGGAAAGTACGCGGCGCCACGGTGAGCGGCATGGAAGCGCCTGTCTTTCCATACGCAATGCTAGGCAACAACCGTTACCATACGAGAGGTCGAAGGTTATGTTTTAACAAGGCTTCGACATTTTCCGACATAACTAATGGGTTCATCTTCGCGCTTCGAGTGGATGCTGGCCAAAATCGAACGCGAGGCCTCCCATCCGATTTCGTGAAGCTGCAGCAACCAAATCCGGGGCGCGGGGGGGTCTACTGATGTCACGTACGGCCGCAGTCATATGAACACAGACCCTCGCATCCATACAATGCCGGGACGGAACACGTCGGGTCTTCACCGACCAGGCAGACATTGCTTGCACCAAGCGCGAGGCGCCGTCAGGTGTTGGGCGAGTCGTGTAAAGGGTGAACTGAATCCTACTATTATGAACCGCTTGTGAGGCGTCCTTGCACATGGATGACAGCGTCAACAAATTGATTTATTTTCTAGTGTGGCCACTTCCAGAGACAGCAATAGGTTTACTGTGAAACTGCCTCGTGGGTGCCTTACCATGTACACACTACGTGATACGATCATCCCCCCTTGTGCGGAGTTAAGGGCATTCGGGGGGGGGTAGTACCATAAACATTCACCGCGGTTCTATGCCGCCAGGATTTGCTATCGGCGACGTCAACAGGAGCTCCACATGTCACCGTCAATGTTCAGAATCTGAATCCCACCAGCATGGGAAAATCCCTGCACGGTGCCACGGACAGTGACCACAAGAACAACGACGGGCGATTGAATTTGCTCCGCGATGTTATCAACGCTTGGTATTTGACAACTGCTCGCTGTGTCCCACTTAATTATTACCTTCGCCTAATGCAGGAATTATCTTTCTCGTCGGACGGGGTTGGCCTCCAACCACAGTAGTAGCAGCACGAGAGGAGGCCAACCGCGGCGGCGGCAGCGGCAGCGGCAGCGGCGGAGGGGCTGCCCCGACCGCAGGACGAGGTGCCTCTTGGCCTTGCCGCAAGTCTTGGTCGATACGGTTCGGTAGATGGCGGCATCTAGTTGCCTCCTGCGCCGGGGAAATAGGAATGATTTGTAATGTAATACCACTTATAAATAGCACAAAAAATCGACCTGGGAGTGCTGAGTTTACAAATATCGAGAGAACAAGATTTCCCTTAGGCGTCGTTTTAGAACAATACGAAGGGTGACGCAAGCAACCTGCCTGAATACTCGTGTATCACGGTATATATATATGTATTTGGCTCGTGTAAGACACGGTTTACGTTTTAGCTCTGGGGACTTGTGTATATGTTGGTGGTCCAACGTAGAACAAAAACTATAGAAGAGCTGGCTGCAGCAATACAGCACCAAACAGAGCAGGATAGCACACTGAGATACGCTGCGGTTACGGGCACAGACCACATCAGCAGCAGCAAGACATCGGTGCCGAAAATATTGAAGGCCATGAGTAAAACACTCAGAACGATCTCGCGAAAAGGAGCGGGAACGTATCCGTACAGCTATCAGATCTCACAGGCACTAATAAGCAGCAAACACAACAGCTAGCTAGAACCGTATTCAGGGTGTGATGAGAGCCACAAACGAGTCAAGAAATAAACCTTCCAAACATCCTGGCGACCCTCGTACGAAAAATCGATCGATTTCCCAGCCCAGGTTAACACTCTCCCTCCCTCTGAACGGCGGGATGTTTGGGGCGTCAGTACCGTATACGGCCGTACGCTGACCTACTCGCTTCGTTTCAGTACCTGGAGAACCAGCGAGATGTGTATTCAGGGACCGCACGCGCAAGCGTTTCAATAAAAATCAAACAACGTTCAAAGTGACATTCGAACCCCTGTCCTCGACGACGTCAAATGAGATGGTAAAACGAGATGGTATGATTGCCCACTGAGCTATGGAGGTAAAAGACCGATCGAGTACCAAGCCCAGGGTGATCATTGTAACAACACCCACTCCTTGAATCACGTAGCTTCAGATTTTTGTCTTCCTCAGACACGGACTTGGTGTTTCCTGCACGAGGCCTTGTTTAATACGCGCGATCAAAGTATCACTACAGTACAGTATTAACAGTAGTATCGCACACAGCTTGCAAAGATGAGTTTCGACGAAATCCTCGATCTCATCATAGCTACTGCTGTAACTGTGTCGTTTTTCAATTTCATAAATATATACAGCGGCCGGTGCGTTGTACTTGAAGTTGAGGGTACCTGGTATGTAGTGCGCTGCTCTCCGCTTGGATTCGGAGAAAGTAGAAAATACCTGGTACCAACTACTGTACCCCCGAATACCCAAAACACAGAAAACGCCAAGCCTAAAGAAGACTGCTGTTGTTCTTGTAGTCACAGCAGCGCGTACGTGTTGGTATGCATCTGGTATTATATTGCAGCAAGCAGTACCTACAATATGACACCCACATACGTACCAGGTGCAGGTTTGGGGGTTAATAATGTCGAAACAAATCGGGGTATAGCTGTAGTCCATCGCGCCGCGCCAAGCGCAGACTCTTGCCTTTGGAAGCTGCAGCCTGGGGATTCTATATTACTCTAAGGATAGACCACTCACCTCTAAAAACTTGATGCCTGTGCAGGAAGGGCCCGTGGCGCACCAAGAACGTTGGAGTGAAGAAACAGAAGGAGGGCACAGAAGGGCGGGGCAGAGCGTCGGGTGGGGCATTGTAGGGAGGTTGGGCAGGCCGGGGAAAAACTGAGAGCGCCCAGATATACTTCGCATACGTACGGTTAGGTTGTGTGAGAAAAACTGCAATAATCCTGCTGCGCATGATGTAGACCGCTGCACCCACGCGGCGAAGGGGCGAGGGGCAGATAAAAAACCCGCGCCGTATATGCAATCGATGCACGCCTTGCACGGAAAAACATCGTATTTTGACGAAAAGCACGGCGTGCTTTGCGATGAGACGATCACTTGTAACACAGGTACGCGGTACGCGCGACGCGCAGAATAAAAAGGCAAGAGAGGGGCGCGTGTTTGTCTCACTCTAGCCGCTGGTCGTTTCCGGGTAGCTCCCGGGGCTCCTGCATATTACGTCTCGTCGTTGCAGTGATGGGCCGGCTGTGACAGCTGTGTGGTGGTAGATGCCCGGAGTTCGAAGTGTCAGTCTAATCCAACAATCCTATAACGGGTAGGCAACAGCAGCAGCCCTAGTATCGGTGCATGCACTGCTATGTCGATAGCGGATCCATGGCGTTCGGGCTGTTCATGTTTTTTTAAAGCGGTAGAGTATTCGACCGTTTTTTTGCCGTTTCACATCCCCCGACTGCCGCCCAATAACTTTTTCGAAAAGTACTTATAAAAAAAAAAAAAAGTGTGTAACAAAAACCAAAAATCAAGGTGAAACACGTAAAAACGTGTCCACATCTTCGCCGGTTGCCAAGGTTTTCCTGTTCATATATACGTGCATCACTTCGTGCAGGCATATTAATACTACTATACCTGGTATGTCATATGATTATCTACGTTGTGTTAAAAGGATTACCCTGGGCTGGGTAATCGATCGGTCGTTTACCCCTATAGCTCCCTCACACTTGTGCGCTACAAACAGCAGTAGTACATACATAGCACTGCGCGACCAGCATGTACGTACTACTACTGCTGTGACATTACATATATACCATGTACCAGGTATACACTATGAACTACCAGTACGGTACAATGTTCGTGCGGCTGAAAAGCCAATGAAGCGAACCTTGACAGTTGGCCGCCACAGCAGTGATATGATTGCGTGTTTTTCTCCCCTCATCGCGAAAAAGGATCATATTAAGATGAGGAATAGGACATACTATACCGGTAGCTAAAATGAAATGATGTGGGGAATGGAAATTGGGAAACGACTGGCAGAGAAGTATATGAGAGATACTACTGATTTACGGAAGGATATTCGGTTTATGTAGGAACGGCATCTACGCTATATTGTCGGAAGGCAAGCATAATAATAATAATGTACTGGGGAAGATGTGCCCCCCCCACCCCCATGGCGGCGGGGCCACGATGAAGCAGCTAGTTTACTACAGTAGGACGCGTGTGTGTAGGTCCCTGTAGTACATGCGCCATTTCATTATTATTATTACAAGGGTGCTTCGTCGAGAGTCCTTCAAAGGGCCTCCGACGAAGCTCAGGCCCGCAGGCAACGCTAAGGCCCGCGCTAAGACCCGCAGGCAACCTACAGTTAAGAGAGGCCTTCAAGGGGCCTCCGACGAAGCTAAGGCCCACAGGCAACCCACAGTTAACGGCTAAGGCACGTCGTCAGTTTACGATGCCAAGGAACCGTTGATGCAGACGCAACGATCTATGCTCGAAATAAGTCCAGTAAAAACAGGTTCTACTGTTGATCCCTGACGTAAAGCATGATGTAAAGAAGGCCCGTGACATCGAAAGTGACCGGCCGCCGACCAAGCCAATCCCCGCACGCAACGGACAGCTAATCTGCTGCAAACGGCAGTTTACCATGCCAAGGGTCCGTTTAGGATGAGATGATACAAACTGTTCGAAAAAGATGTCCTCCTGTTTCAGATATTAATGGTCCCTGACGCATTTTGAATGTTCCCGTAGGCAATGACAAAAGCACGAAAAAAAGGTTTTCTTCCCTAATTTCTGCCGCACACCACCCTCGGGTCATGCCAAAAATCTCTGCCTCCACACAAAACACACCAGTGTACCAAAGCGAGACTCGTACGATCGGCAACTGAGAATCCTCGCCTGATACGAACGAAAAAAGCCAATGCCATGATAATGCATAATATACCGTTGGTGAGAAAAGTAATATAGTCTCTTGTCTCGTACAGCCCAGGACAGATACGGGAGAATAAATCTACGCTATCCGAGAATCTATCTACGTCCCCCTGCGACGAATCGAAGAAAGCCAAAGCAAAGATGTAATATACCGTTCGAGGGGGGGTGTGCTATTTTCTCGTCCCATACAACCCACGGCAGGTAAAACAGACTATCTACGCTCTGCGGCACGACAGGTAATGCAGAAAGCATCTATACGCACTCAGGTTGTAAAGCGAAAGTAAACAGAAAAACTATGGTTTCCCATTGTCCCCAAAAACCCAACAAACATCGCTCTTCAGCAATAACACCAAAAAGAGAAACCCTGGTTCAAAACACAGTCATTTCGTCGGACACAAACACGGACAACGAAAACTCCAGAAAAAATAAGCGGGCGTAGGCGGGCGGGCTACAACAACGGTCGTGTCATCCAATCTGGTGAGTATTTGAGCATCGAACGAAGCAACCCTCACCCGTTAAGCGAATATGACGAATTTGAGACAAAGCATCAACAAACCCAATGAAAAAAACACACAACAAAACACACGAAATACTCCGGTGCTTCTATTGTGCGTTTTTGGGGATAAACCACTCTAATTTCATGTGGTTTGTCCCCAAAATAGGAATTCATGTGGTTTGTCCTCAACACGTGACTGCAGTAGTACTAAAAGAGTCATTTTCCCCCCAAAACATAACACGCAGGAACATCAAAGGAACAACACACCAGCCAGTGTGTCTGCTGCTGTACTGCAGCAAGTAGTAGTGCACATCAGGCAGTTTCCTTTTTATACTTCACAACAGCGGGGAGGCGGGGGGAGAACCTGCTCTGTGACCGACCCCGGATCAAGGTTATACACGACGCCTCCCGGAAGGGAGCAAAAAAATTAGGGTAAACATAAATAATAGGTTGTGCGAAAGATCGGGAAAACAAATGTTAAGCTGGAGTGCAGAATGCAGGGAGGGGATACAAAAATATATTCTCTCTCTCCAAGGTAAACAAAAAGAGTGTTTCACCTTGTATTATATCTGGTATAGTCTACTGCTGTGAAAATATGTTCGATATACGGGGGTCCATAGTAAATAGGACCTAGGGCATACACAAAAAACTATATACTCCCCTATTCATACTAACAATATTTGGTCCTATTTACTAGGGTCCCCCGTAATATTAATATTTAGCCGTTTGGCGATGTCGCAGGACATGACAAGAACGTCCTCATTGTGCACAACACGAACTCAGCGAAATCGATAGTGGGGAAGGAGGAGAAGAGCTTGTTCTACGACCACCCCGAATCTAGGTTATAAGGCAGAGGCTTGAAAGGGTTGTTGCACTTCAGTAGTCTATCGAAATGATAGTTATTTCATTCTCATCCTAATGCTTTTTGCAACGTACTGCTGTAATTTTAATAACTCTCACTGCTGCTCAGAAGTATCTAGTCCTACGTACGTACTCGGTAGTTGATTGTTAATATTAAAAGTAATAACAGTAGTCATCTCACTGTTGCTCAGAAGTCCGACCACAAACAAACTTCACGACAAAAACGGGCATATGTGATCGGTTTACATGAAAAAGGTATCCCCGTTACGCCAGAGAAAATATGGTCAGCTAGTTGGAGAATTTCAGCGATGTGGTACGCCAAAAAGATTTTACCCTGGAAACAAAACAACGAAAACAATGCTGCATCATCTGGAAGAAATCACATTCGTTCAAAATGAAGGATTGATACGCCCCTGACCCACAACCAACTCCTGAAAAACAGATCTTTGGTTATTGGTCCCTCGGAACAAGCCCTCACAAGAACACACCACCCAGTCGATGTACCGTTTTATTTGCTGCAGCAGAAATTACCACACAGCACAAGACATGCTTATTGTGGGGAGGGAGGAGAAGAGCTTCCTCTACGACCACCCCGGATCAAGCTTATAAGACAGAGGCGTGCAAGGGTTGAAACAGTAGTGAGGAAGAAGACCATCTACTATTAACACTTACTACTGCTGCATGTAGAACTCTTCATACTACTGCTGCACTTCATGGGTACACATACGTAATTACGGAAAATACAGAAATGCAGTGGTACGAGATGGAATGCCTACGAGGTGGTGTCAGCACTTTTGAAATAAAGAAAAACATGTTGGCGTTTGCGCGTGTTATTAAAAACAGATGTATGTGCGTATAGCATAAATTATGGAAATTACGAGACAGGAAGAAAGGTGAAGTAATTACCGCAGGTCTTCTCTGCGGCAGCATTACGGAAACATGATAGTTCTTCTATTCTCAGCCTAGTGCTACGTCCTGCTCTGATGGAAAACAACTCTCACTGCTGCTCAAAAGTATATAATTCTAGGCACTCGGCGGTCGTTTGTTCATTCTCTCCGTCTATCGCCACGTACTGCTGCTCTAATCGAAAACAACTCTCGCTGACGCTCAGATTTATTGAATCCTACGTACTCGGTAGGTGTTTGTTCATGTGAAGAGTAGTTGGCTGAAGAAATGACGGAAATGCAGCACATGTGCAGCACGTGCGCAATGCGCAACAGCACAATAACTTACGGTACGAGATAAGTAATTACGTACGAAATGTCTGATCTGCAGATCCCCGGGCACGTATGGTAAGCACACGAGCCGGAAAGAGTCGCATTCTCCAGGACGCACGAGAGGGGGGGATTTCGAAATGCTGAACGCAGGTCGGGTCTAAGGACGACGGAGAGGCAAGGATTCGGAAATGGTGAATGTAAATATCTTACTCATGTTTATGCTTGCCATCCGACAATGTGTAGTGCTGTTCCAAAAAAGACTAGGGAACAGAAAGCGAAGAACTCTCCAGAACAAAAGCGCAGCAGTATCATACGACAAATCAAAACCGATGTGACACACACGAAGACTGCCACAACCAACCTCCCTCCATCTCACCCACCACAAAACGACCAATTCCCTCCTTGAGCACTCCCTAAGAAGCATCTACCGAAAACCCGCTGTCCACATCCATGTGTTGTTTTGATAATGCTGTTCTCAAATACCAGTACTATTTAATATCATTAGGCACTCACTTCTACTTCTCTCCCCCAGAAGAAACTAAGACTTGGAGTAATAAACCTGGCTCCTCTAATCTACCCTGACTAAGGCGGGTGCCACCCTCCTGACCAAGGCTGTCAGCTTTATCCCGGTATCAAATGAGAGTAAACGACGTTGACAACCCAAGCAGAAAGCTTATATTCAAAGGGACAAATCCTCTTCTCGGTAGCTAAAATTACGATGCTTTCAGAACACCGAACTCTTGATAATCCGGCATACAGGCATCCGTGCATAATAACATTGGAGATAGAGTATGGGTTAAAATTCACCGTTATACGACAACACAAAAAAATGGTAGACCACGCCAATAAATCTAAAAGGCTGAAGGCCGTCAGCCGTGGTGTATATTTAGGTATGTGTGAAGAGATGGCCGAGGTAGGGTAAGGGTAAGGGACGCAGGTGTATCTGGCAGCTGGGAAGCAGTGCTTCGTTTCCTCTTATTTAGATCTTCTTTATTGATGGCGAGAGCTGAAGAGGTGCTCTGGTAGAGAAGTGAGAGGTAGGGGGAAGGGACTCGACACCCAGATATACTCGTCCCACCACACGCCACAAGCTCTCCTAAATTCCTCTTATCGGAAGTATACTCCTACAGAATTTTCCTACGGCTACCGATCACTTTTCTGCTAATAATATAGGAACTTCTCCATTTATGGTCCTATCTCCGTTAAGGAACATTAGTCTCGTCTAACGGACTATACACTCCTGAAAGAACGTTACTCTCTACTAACGAAATGTCCGACGGGATAATCCATTATTTAGATCATTCCCGTAGTCCTGAGACCATAATACTGCAGACTATGTTATATCTAAATCTATATCCCATGAATACTTCACTCATATCACATTAGCCCACCCTGAATAGCCGTATATGCAGACCATAAGATGGTTGAAGGGCAATTACAAAGCTCATCCCAACCGATTAGGAAAAGGTGGTCGAAGATGCGGCTATTCGAAACAAAAGAAATGAGGCTATAGATTCCCCCCCACCTCGTAATAAGACCCAAACACCATGCGTGGATATGGACCCCAGGTGTGGCATGCCCTAGCGAGTGTTCCCCTGTCCTCCAAACGTTAGAAGATAGGGAACCTCAGGGTCTCCTCGCCCAGCGTATAAGCCCCCGCGTGGACCCTCCCGGTACCTCGGCTTTGCCGAGCAATTCCCCCGCGAACATGAGGGTTACGGTCAACACCGCTCGATCGTGGCTGACTCTGCCCTCGCCCACGCCAGGTGGCGATAGAAACAATTATAGCCGCCCCCACCCCCAACGAACAATAGATCGGCCTATTGCGTGCTATTCAAGGTGGTAGATAGCGCAGGCTGAAACACTAGCGTGTGCAACTCGACCAACAGGGGCGACATCAAAGGTGGTGTCGTTTGCCAGAGGACGCGGGACATCGAACAAAAAAAAAAGGAAAAGAAGAAAAAGAGAAAACGAAATACCATCGGGACCAGGAAACTGACCAAAAGCTGGACACAGGTCAGGAGAAATCGATCCTGTCAGGATCACTATGTATGGCTGATAACTCTGCGGTCGTCCGGGGCGACATTGCTACTTGGACCCTACTTGGCAAATATGGAAGAAACACGGGTGAGCTGAAAACTCGAGATATTCCTAGTTCGATGACCGTCTGAAACAGGGGTCCGCGGAATGTGATATGAGTGAAGTACTCATGGGCTATTCTTGCCGATATATAGCCCATTAGTACTTCACTCCTATCACACATGGATATCATTTAAACATAGATGTAATAATGCTTGTGAGGGATTCACTTTGAAAAATGTATGCTACACATTGTCGGATGACAAGGATAATAATAGGAATAAAAGATAGAAAGTCTGAGATATGGTGGGTTCGAGTCCGGTGGTTGCGACGCGAGTTTTATGGAAAGTATAACCAGGGAGGCGAGCGGGTGACTCCTGCCTGCTTCCTATAGCAGTAGGCGTGTTTTTTTGTCGATACAGTACCCGTTACTGTGGACTGTATACGGTAGTAACTCTAACGCTGACCGCCTGGGACTTTTTTCTGAATGAAGATGGTTGATGCAAAGTGAAGTTAATGTGTGCACTGGGTATCTGGGTATGCTCGAGGTCGATGGGTAGTTGTAGTAGACTATAACTTGGAAAATAATGTACTACTGCAGACGCCACTTGTTAAAAGCAACTCGATGAGATGCGCATACTCGTATCATATTTCGAAGTAGAACGAAAATACCTTCCTCGCATACGTAGCGCACCGTAGTGCCATTAAACAGACACACCTTTTGTCTGCCGCTTCATCGGCCAAACAGTACCAGGAAAATCAGTACTTGGTCTAGGGCTACTTCCGAACGGTGCGAGTATGCTCCACACCCCTGAGACTCACCCAAAGATGCTATGAACACTGTATGTATACCATTCGCAGCAGTCGCATTGACAGCGTCTAAATACCTGGTACGTATATCAAAAGTAGGAATATCTCATTGATACCGTACATGTTCCAGTCGCTCTTGGCTACATCCAAAGGGTATTATGCGAAAATACAGTCCACCCCGCTGAGATCCAAAATGGGTGCTATGGATGTGATTGCCGTGTAAATATCATTCGTAGTAGTCGCACTCGCAGCGTTTCAGAAGGAGGAATGTTGAGAGTTCGACTAACGGCCCGCCAAGACGATAGAGGACATCAGCAACCGCTGGGGGTAGACCTCGGCATGCGTCGTCAGCAGAAGCAGAAGCGGCGTGGTTCAACGTGTGCCGCGGGATTCCGAGCACTGGGCTCGGCGAGGGGTTCCGGTCCGCGTTTGTATGCAAAAAGTAAATACCATTCGATTAAAAAATGGAGTTCGTGTCACTATTTCAAAGTCGAACGTATATTTCAGCCGGGAGAAAGGGAAATGCCTCAGGATACTCGTACCCAACTAATACTCGTAGTTCTCGATTATTAATAACGAGAACGGGATCAATGCCATTTTATCGTATGGAGGTATACTTGTCAATGAGTGCACCTGGTACCTCGTATCTCGGTGGATGCTACGTATCGCGAGGGGGTTAACGGGGGACTCGGTAGTGCTCGACCCGACGTCGGGTGGGAAAGGGCTTCGACAAAAAGCCCACAACATTGTTAATATGTGATGGAGGATATCAGCACTACACTGCAGTTTACTTTCTTTGGAGGTGATAATCAGAATATTATCAAACAGCAACGGACGCTAATGTGACAGGCTTGTGATGGAATGGTTCCGATAGCAGGGTTGTGGTTGGTTCATGTCGATCCGAGCGATGGACGAGTAATGGCTTCAAATTACGTGGGTCTAAAAAAGTAGCAGACGATAACATTTTGAATCGAACGACCTGGAAAAAAATATTTTACTACGCGTACAGTAACTCGTAATAGTGGCTTGGTAGTGGGCATCAAAACTCAACTCCATTTTATTTCCCTATAGTGAGGTGGGCATCAAATTGTATGTGTATGCAATAGATTTGGTATATTATTGAAGGAAAAAAACTGCCCCAGCCTGGCCCCAGTATTATACGGGGGACCATAGTAAATACACTAGGACCAAATATTGCTAGTAAAAATAGGTAAATGTATAGGTTTTTGTGTGTACCGTAGGTGTGAAATGCGGGATGGGAGAAACTGTGCGCGAACGTCGAGATGGGATGGCAACTAAAGGGCAGACAACACTGGGATGGCAAATAGTTGGGACGTGGACAAGACACGTTCCGGTGTACGGCGGGATAGTACCTAGACGGCGGGAACATAAATCAAGGACGAGGCGGGTCGGGAATTCGCGGACGGGAAGGAAATATCACATGGTTGTCCCGTTCCCGTACCGTGTCGTTCCGTCCCGACTTTTTTTACCACTCGTGGTCTTGATTGATACTGCAATGTGCCTGTGGTACAAATACTTCTTCTGGCCTACCAGGTGTATCTTTGACAAGGAATCACATAGAGAATACGCGCGCTCGGTTTATCACATTACTTGAAAAATTCGGTAAAAATGGAATATAGACGAGGCGTATTACGCAGCTTGCAAAGTTGAGTATCAACTATTTCGTGTGCCCGAAGACGGAAAATAAACAATTCTCTCTATTTCCAGTACGAAATAATTAAATTGAAATTGGGGTCAATTTATTTTTAATCAGTCGAACTCACAGCTGACGTATTTATAAAAATAAAATTATAAATTTTGAATTACGTCAGCTGTGAGTTCGACTGATTAAATAGTTGATACTCAACTTGGCAAGCTGCGTAATACTTTTTTTTTTTTTTAAGAAAACGAAGAAAGCACGTCAGCTGTGAGTTCAACCGATCGGCAGATCGGTCGATACTCAACTTTGCAAGCTGCGTGAACCGCGCGCGTTTTCCATTATTTCCCTCGCGATTGACTACTGGCCAGAGACTCCCCTGGATGCCACCAGGGTCGACGAGACGATAATACTTACAAATGGTGCGATATCCAATTGATTTCGGCCAGTACCATTTCGCGCACTGAAACAGCAGATCGACACGTGAGGGCCGGGGTACACAAGTCAGTCGAAAGTTGGTTTACAGCAGTTCACACGTGACATACACACCAAGACACCGGAAAAATTTTAAAATACTCCCTGTAAATGTTGCTGCAGGTCTTGACGTACAAGTACGTGTTTTTGATGAATCTCACTATCGTACATGTTCTTGGCCTCTTCTGCTCTTGATATATGAAAAACACGGCAAGCACACACCTGTAAAATAGCAGAAGGTGATCCGACAGCACAGGAGGTGATGTTCGTGTTTTCTGCAGGCAGGCTAGCGAGTGGCGCATTTCGATCCTACTTTATAAAAAAAATACTTAACACTGATAATGCGAGTAATGACGAGTATATATAGACTGTTCCGCTCTCGATGTTCTGCTGAGCCCTCCGAAGATAAGCATCGGCATATTCCCGATGCAGGCGTCACACGGTAACGTGACAACAATGCCACGCAGGAGCGTTGTTCATACACACGCAGGTAGGCAGATCAACCAACTTCCCGGTACATGCGGTTCAACTGCTGCAGGTTTTTTAGACGTTTCGCGAAAACCTGACAGTCTCGCCGTCTCGCCGGGTGCTAAAAATGCCGCAATTTTATCGGAGACTCCCCGAAATCGTGGGCGAGTTGATCTTGATTTTTCCATGAATGAGATGTCTGCGCTTTTGGCTACCCCCATCCTTCAACTCGTTCTTCTTATCGTCGCATCCTGTCTATCCAGCATGGCAGAGGCAATCGTTCTGTGGGCGGTTTCCGTGGTCATGGGCTCAAGCAAAGGCAAGCGAGAACGAGACAATGAAACTACTAAACGATGATTTTTTCCATCCTTCTCTGCTGTCTCATGTGTCGTGCTGTGTCGATATCGTTACAATAACTGCTCTCCCCCGGGTAGTAGGCGTGTCGGGTGTTCAACTGTGCTGTGTCTGTGTACGTGTGCAGCCAGGCCACTCTGTTATGAGTATGTTCTCAGCGGCACGGTACAGCATGCGGGGTTTGTCAAGACACTCTCAACCAATGATTTTTTTCGTGTGATGAAAGTCGTACGTATCATGATACAGCAGTATACTGCTGTTGTATCGTAGTACGTACCAGGTATATGTTTTTTTTTTTTTTTTTTTTTTCAGGTTTAGAAGGGATAAATTGGCAATCGTACACGGCGCATCGAAGCAGTCGTGGTCGTACTGGCACATCGCACTATCGTGCGAGGCTGTGGTGGTCCGATCTAAAGCGACGCGAGATCAATTCTCAGGTCCTCTGACCTGATCCGGCCGACTATATTCCACTTGAAAGACTGGGTATAATGTGCGCTTCTTTTTTTTTTTTTTTTTTTTTTTTTTTTTTTCGGACGATCACATATTATCCTGCGACGGTTTACACTTTGCATCATACCTGTACAAGTACCTGGAAATGTACGGAATACATCGGTACCAGGTACAAATACGTCTATTTTGATATTTTGTAAGTACCAGGAGTACTTATTGTTGATAGAACACACACTTGTATTATTACGGGGGACCATAATAATAGTAAATAGGACCAAATATTGTTAGTGAAAATAGGTAAATACAAGGCGCTTCGCTCCGCGGGCGGCCTACGCCGCCCGCTACGCTCGCTCAAGAAGGAATAGTACATAAAATTATCCGAAGCGGCCAGAGGTCCATGATATAAAATTATACCCGTTTTTCATGAATGCTGTAGTTGCAAACTGGCAACTTGATAATGTGCCAAGAGTCCCGCCGCCATGCTTCAGGAGAAAACAGCTCTGACGCCACATACGCTTCGCGTCGCGGTCGGTTTTTCCGCTACGCTCGCTCACATGTCGTGCGTACGTACATACCCCAGGTAAGGTACTTATTTTCTTCTTTCGGTATGCTCTGTGTCTGTACTCGTATGTACGAAAGATAAAGCACAGCACGGCGCAGCAGCACAGCAAAAACGATGAAACCGAAAAAATTCTGAAAGAAAAAAAAATCCCTGTCCCCTTTCGTGTAATAATTTCCTGCCTGATTGGAATACCATACACCGGTCAAAAAGAAAAGAATAAAAAAAGGCTTTTTCCCAAAATCAGGTATACCGGGCCACTTTCGTGCCAAAAACAGTTACATACTGAAATCAAGTACAAAACACACTCCAGGAGCCCTGCTATTGGCCAAGCTGACATTGTAACTGATTTTGGCACGAAAAGGCCAAGGTACACCTGATTTTTTCTACTCTGTCTAGCTTTCAACTGATTTTGGCCAACTTTGAACCAATCAGAGAGGCCATACGTGTACACTAAACTGTGTTTTCTCTCCGTGTGCCTCTGCCCTCCCTCGGTTGAAATTCTTCTGTATTGACGTATAAACTCTGTACTCGTACGTCGTACGTAAAAGTACGTATATTATACATGCATACATGCGTACGCTGGTTTCACTTTTTCTCCTTTGGGGTGTGCGATGTGCTCCAGTTAGTTGTTGTGTGTACTGTTGTTTTCTATGTTCACAGCTGTCTTTACAGCACCATGGACACTCGGCGTTTCGTCGAGATAATTTCGTGCCGAGCAGGCGGTTCCGCGAGGACGGTCTGGAAGCTTTAAAGCTGTCAACGGGGGGGGGGGCGCCAGAGTAAATACTCTTGGCGCTCCCGCCGTGGCGAAACAAACGAAGCATATTTATAGTGACTCTTTGCAGGTCCAAGTGGAGCCCGTGGTACCTACACCCTGAAGAAAACAAAACAATTCAGATTTTGGAGGCCATGTGGCACGATTAATGCTTTAGGCGCATTCTTTTTTTTCCGGATTGTAAAGGACATCACACCGTTCGTGGCGCGCGTTTTTTACTTGGCTTTAGCATGTGCCTGATTTTGGCTCAAACGGATCAGGTATACCTGATTTTGGCATTTGCCCATAACAAAATCTAAAAATCAAACAGCAGAGCTTCTCCCTCAGCCTCGTACGCCGCCCGCCCCTCTCGTAACGATCTCGCCACCGATTCGATCCGGGCAAAGCTTCCCTCACTCTCTGCCACAGTGGACCCCGTCGCCCGCCTCGCGTGAGGCCCGGTGCTCACCGTGATCGTGGTTCGCCAGCTCGTCAATGTTGGTGCTCAGCCTGCCTACCTGCCTCTTTGAGCTTCAAGCCCGGTCGCAAAAATAAGCACCGCTTGAATATTATATTGCAATAGCCGAACGACCCGTATAAACTCGTATATACTCTATCACAAGCCACAAATGGAGGCCAGACAAGGCCCATTCATGCTTCCCTCGTGCCTCGAGGCACACGCGACGCCTAGCCACGAAACCGGCGACCACGCTCCTTGCAATCCCCTCTCTACCGGCCACCATCCGCCGACACCCGCGACGGCGCCGTGTTCGCCCGCGATGCCGTGCTCCAAGTACACGCACGCACACGAAACGAAAGAAGAAGAAGAAAAAAAGGACTGAAAGTGCCCAAAAGAGAACTTGAAAAAAAAAAAAAAAAAAAACGTCAGCTGTGAGTTCGACTGATTGAATAGTTGATACTCAACTTTGAAAGCTGCGTAATACGTCTCGTCTATATTCCATTTTTACTTGTAATAAACCGAACGCGCGTATTCTATACCAGGTATGTAATTCCTTGTCAAAGATATAGACCAGCGGCTCCCCTGGATGCTGCCCGGGTCAACAGGACAATTTTAAATAATCATTCTGCGCACTGATACTACATAACCCGAACAAGGGAGAATGATATGACGTTGCAACATGTCGAAACCTTTTCATTTCACAAATATTTATAGATTGATTGAGTGTTATTGAATTTTTAGTATGGTATGGCTCTAAATGTGAATAATTCTTCCGGGGATGAGCTGCCGCTGTTCTTGCTGAAACTGGAGAAAACAAAGACCCGCTGCAAAGGTCCGGCAAGTAGTATAAGGAGGCGATTCCCAAGTGGGAGCTCCGAGAGGCCAGGGATGTACCAACCGAGCACACTCAGAGATCGAGATGTCTATACGTAGTTCTATATAGGCTTTTGTGCATACCGTAGGTCCTATTTACTATGGTCCCCCGCAATAATAGGAGGCTTTAATTTCTTACCAGGTACTCGTATGCTCCATTTTTTTGTTCCCGTTATTCAGTCCGTTTTATACCAGGTACTAGTGAAGATATACAACTATTTCGTTGAGCAGAAGGCAGGAGAACGGTTGAATGTGAAGACAACATCATATACGCAGGGATACAGTACAAAATATATATGCGCAGGAGAATCGGATCCCTCGTATCCGCGCAGAGGGGGCGGTACGGAAATATTAAACAGCGAAATAACCACGGCTGTCCTCGGCAAGATATGACAAGGGTAGCGGGTGGGGGGGGGGTACTCGATATATGCATGGCCGTAGTCGTATGACCATAAGTGGCGGGGGGGGGGGGCATTTTGACGGAACGGGGCCAGGGGGGGTGCGTGGAAGGCAGCGAGGCCTTCTTTGTCTTGACGTTGGCCCTTAGCCTTGGTCATGTATGTGTCTTGGCTCTTCGTGTTGGCCGTACCCCTTCGTCCTAGCCTAGTGTCTTGGTGCCGGTGTTGACGGTGGTCGCTGTGTTGGTGTTGGCCTTAGCCTTATCTTTGGCCTCAATAGGCCCTAACATTGGCCTTGGTCTTTGCCCTAGTTAGCCTTCGCCTTGGTCTAACCCGTGGCCGTAGCCTTGATCTTAGCCATGGTCCTTTTAGCCTTGACCTTAGCCTTGTCCTTAGCCTCAGCCTTTTCCTTGGTTGTGTTTCTTTGGTGATGGTTTGTGAGTGTTTGTCTCATGCAGCGCACCCTTCATGCATCGCGCCCAACACCTCAATGCGCTTCGTGCAAGGTACCAGCATTGTCTGTCTGGTCGCTGACAACCCGACGTGCTCCGTCCCGGCATAGAAGGGATGCGAAGGGATATGGTCATACGACTACGGCCATGCACGGCATGAATACCCCCCCCTTATACGTGCTTCATTTCGAAAGGGGTGTGTGGTCAATGCTCAAATGACTAAGGCAAGAAACAAATGAGTACCCCCCCGGCGTTTTTTTAATGAGGAATGCCGCCGGACAAGCTGTGATAGTTCAATTATATCTCTTTGTCTCTGATACTTCCGCGCGCCGTGCCCTCCCGTTCCGCCCCCCCCCCCGCCCCCCCCCCCCCCCCGCCCCCCCCCCCGCATCCCCTTCTCTCCCGCTCCTCTCTACCCCGTGCACGCCTCCTTACCCTCCCGGGTGTGCCCTCTTCCCGGCTTCCATCCCGTGGCCCCGCCTCGTTCCCCCCCCCCCCCCCCGTTCTCTCCTCCTCCGTCCCGCCCTCCCGCCACCTTCACGCCTCCTTAAATGGTTGGGGTGATGTCGGTTAGCAACGACCCTGTAAGCCATGCCTCTTGCTGCGTGAGCAAGACAATCAGGGCAACGTCTTTTTTCTTCATTTTGTTTTGGCGGTCGATCACAGCTGGCGACCGAGTGGAATAATTTGTGCGGGGTGGAGAACCTTTACTCCGTACAAGGAGAATGACCGCATCACGTAGTGTCTATGGTAAGGCACCCACGAGGCAGACACATAGTATACTATACCCATTGCTGCCTGTGGAAGTGGCCACACCGCAAACATATCAACTCCTTGGCGCTGTCACCTATGTGTAAGTCCGCCTCACAAGCGGTTCTTAGTAGGATGCAGCTCACCCTTCAGGCGACTCGCCGAACACCCCACGGCGCTTTGCGCTTGGTGCAAACAGTATCTGCCTGGTTGGTGAAAACCTGACGCGCTTCGTCCCGGCATTCTAGGGATGCGAGGGTCTACGGTCATACGACTACGGCCATGCATTATATCGAGTTCACCACATACACCCTCGGTTGGCGACGACGCTGTGAAATACGCCTCTCATTGCGCGAGCTATACAACCGGGGTGCCGCTTTGTTTTTTGGCGGTCACCACGACTGATGGTCGAGTTAAAAATCATTTGTGCGAGGTGGAGAACCTTGACTCCGCACAAAGGAGATGCTCGTGTCGCATACTATGTATATGTTGAAGCACCCACTAGGCCGTTACATAGTATGCCCTTTGCCGTCTCTGGAAGCGGCCACATCAGAAGCCTAATCGATTCGGAGCTGCTATCCATTACAAGAAATCCCGCCTCAAAAGCGGTTTTTAGTTATATGCAGCTCACCCTTCATGCCTTTCCCCCAATACCTCACGGCGCTTGACGCCTGGTGCAAGCAACGTCTGCCTGGTCGGTGAAAACCCAGCGTTCTCCGTCCCGGCATTGTAAGGATGCGAGGATCTGTGGTCACACGACTACGGCCTCCACAAAATGAGTACCCCCCCCCCCCCCCCCCCTAAGGAGGGTCGAATCTGAAAAATGGAGTGCTGGTAATGTATTATTTTTCTAGTTTCCCCTGGGAAAACCGAGAAACTTGGACCGAGGAAAAACCCTATTTCAAGTTTTTCGAGAAAAAAACAGAAAATGGGGACGGATAATCGGGCCGCTGCACCGCAGGCGCACCGCTTGAGCCGTGGCACCACTTGCGAGGGCGCACGACTTCCCGGCGTCAGTCCCGAGGCCAGTAACAGGTCGTGGCCGATCGCAGAAAGCGCTGTGGGTTTCTGGGCTCACCTCGCCGAGTCAAAAAAGACGGCGTGCCGACGTAAGTCGCTCGCGCGCTGTGAGCAGCGCTGAGAGCAACAGCCGATAGTCTTGTCGCCTTGGGCGTTGTCACGCAAAGCTGATGTATTCACGGCCCTACGCACGGACGCTTGCCTCCTAGCTAGGCCGACACCACCAGTTGGACTGTCATGCGTATGACTTCCGCGAGGGCGGCAGCTGTTGTAGTGACGGTTCTGTATCAGTTGGACGATTATTTCAACAATGTATTATTGTAGCTCGTCCGGACGATTATCTCAATGAGCTACTCCTGTAATTGTCAATATTGTCATCTTCCCTCTTTTCAGCAAAAGTCGAATTTCAGGAAAAACTCGAAAAAAATCAGGTCGTTAAGAATGACTCTAGCACCGAAAATAACGGAAATGATCTAGAACAGGAACGCCGATATTCTACAGCAGTGTAAGCATCTACGCTGAATCCTTTTTCGTTAACTTTTCGACCGGTGCTACCTCCATTTTCATTTACATTCGACAATGTTGTGCAGTAATGCACGATTCAATCCAATACCATCACTTGAAGCCTTATTATATTTCCCAGTTTATCTGGGATCTCTACGAGCAAAACTCAAAACCTGTCCGGCTGTCTCTCTGCGAAGCTGCCTGGCTAACCCCGCCTCTGCTCACTCTCTACCGAACCTACGCACGTTTTCCCCTGGAAATGAATTTCAACGCGTCCCATAAGAAATTCAGCCATCCAGAGAAACAGGTTTTCCACATAAAAAATCGGAAGAATATACGCAAAAAAAATCGAGAAGTTCGGTGAGCTGCCGCACTAAAGCTATTTTTTTTTCCATATAAGAAAGTGCCCGGTTATACTGGTAGATAAGATACGCTGCAAACTGCTCTTGTCTTGACGAGCTCTCAGCGGGTCCCTCGTGCAGGCGATCTGCACTCTGCGCTTGGCGATCTTCATGCAGGCGAGAGCTGCGCTTGTCACCCCGCCCCCGCGTGGCACAACACTATAAACAGCCCTCCCCAAGGCCCACCAGCCGCCCCTGTCGTGGCACGCGTCGCTCCCTCCACGCTGTGACTCAACCCTCTGTATTAACTACTTACACTACTATGATGCCAGGCAACAATCAGCGGCTTGTGTGCCGTCTTTGTTTACCCGTTTTTGTGGTTGATGTTGGTGGTGGAACGGGTATATCAGGGTTCGAGCACCAGTATATGGAGGCAGAAACTTGTTGTTGGTGGTGGTGGTGGTGGTGGTTGCTGCCCTTGCCTCCCTCACATCAAACATAACTGAGGTTCGGTATATAGGTGCTGTGGCTTTGACAGGTGACTTAGACAAACTCGAAATTCCCTAGGTTTGCCTAGGGATTCTATAGCGGAAATTCAGAACTTGTCTGTCTGCCCTCCCTCAAAAAGAAACTCCAATCCTCGCAAAATCTGGCCCCAAACCACCGCCGACGTTGACGTGTATACCGCGCGATAGCGGACACACATACAAGCAGTCTGGGCCAACGTTCGGATTCAACGGAGCCCTGCGCCTTGAACTACGCGACCCAGACCCACCCGTCGGACAATCGCTTCCAGACAATCGCTTGTGCCAGAGTCGGTACGAGCAGCGAAATCTTTCGGAAATTGGCTGCAGCGCATGGATCACAACAAAAGTGAGATCACCTTGTAAAAACATGGTTCATTCAGCGGGATTAGCTAATGGTGTTAATGAAGTCGTTGCCCGCCGCTCGCAAACGGCCGTGCAAGGTCGCTTCTGGCTGCAAGGTCTTGACCCCATGGGGTTTGCGATATGTTCTGTGGCGTGGCAGGGTCGCTTCCTGCTCGATAGTGAATCGGAGTATTTATCAAACAACAACAACAGCAGCAGCAGCAGCAAGCGGCAGCGTCAGCGCAAAGACACTTCAGAGGTTCTTGACGCCGTGCAAGGTCCCAGAGCACTTGCGGCTCGATCGGAAAGACTCGCAAGGATGGAAGCCCGCGCGCAAAGAGTTACCGATGCACGGGCATAAAAGTTCCTCTCGGAAGCACGCCGCGCACAGCAAGGGTCGGAAGGAGACTGCTGCTGCGAGAAGATGTGCCAAACGCCCCGCATAGCGGTAATTCTAGTCAACAATTGTTGCGAGGAAACAGCCGTGTTGCACTGTTGTTCTCGTCCGTCAACCATAGTTGACGAGCTCCCGTGAATCTCCCTGCCTTGTTTCCACACTCTCTGCAACCAGACCTTTGGTTGTCCACTTCGACGAACAAATGCTTGATATTAATTGAAGAAGCCGAAATGGTGGGGGGGGGGGCTGCCCTGGCCCGTCCCCCCCCGGCATGCGTACGCCTTCCATACCCCTATATAAAATAGACGGAGGGATGAGAGAGAAAGGGGGGGGGGGGGCCCCGTCCCTTTTCGCTTGCTTACGCCTCCCCCCCCACCCAAACAAACGAAACGCGGTCGACCTCCTTACCGGTCGCGCTTCGCTAGTGGAACGCCTCCCCCTCCAGAGCACCCGCTCAGTCCGGGGCTCTGAATTGCTAACACGGTCTCGTGGTTCCGTTTCTCACGACCCGTGCGATGGGGAACCCACTTGACCCACCACTACTTGTGTGTGCTTCCGCGGGATTCTTCCGTTTCTAACGGCCCTCTCATGTCGGGAACCTCCCACGACTGCCAAACGTTTAATAGAAACCCATGACTCCGTTTATATCGGCCCGTGCTCTCGGAAAATCACGGCTGATCGACCACTAACTACGTTGCGCGTGCTTTCGGGTGTTTTTCCCGTTTCTAACGACCCGTTCATACGGGGGACCCACCTCGACTGCCAAACGATTATGAGTATAGTGATTCCGTTTCAAACGGCCGGTGCGATCGGGATTAAGCCACTACTAATCGACCACTATGTGCTTGTGCTTTCGGGTGGTTCCATTTCTAACGGCCTGTTCATATCGGGAACCCACCACGATTGCTAAACGATTATTCAATGTGATGATTCCGTTTCTAACGGCCCGTGCGATCGGGATTATGCCTTAACTTAATCGACCACCACTTACGCGTGCTTTCTAGTGGTTCCGTTTCTAACGGCCCGTGCGATCGGGAACCCACCACGAAAACCAAACGATCAATATGTATTGATTCCGTTTCAAACGGCCTTTGCGATCGGGATTAAGCCATCACTAATCGACCAATGTGTCTCCTTCCCCTTCGTTTGCCCATCCGCCGTGGAAATATGTTGCGGGAGGGTGGGCTGGAAAAAAAACAACTAGACGACTCCCTGACGTCCCTTGCCCGGTTCTACTCAGCTCGTGCAGGGCCTTGCCCGTTAGCTCTCTATCTTGGATACTCGCTGCACCGACGACCCCGCTTCACACCGCTCTACCGCTGCTTGCTCGTATCTGAACTGCCATTATTTTTCCTCATCAATCATCCGGAACTGCCATTTTTTTTCATTCTCACCCCGTACCAAACATCCCTTCTTATTGTATGGGAAACTCTCCGAAACAGTCTCACTCCTTCATTGGTTCGTCTAAACTACCCGTTACCCCTCAAACACCAGGTTGCCCCTACAACAACCTTCATCTTGTGTCATTACGCTTGCGTGGAACTATAGTAGTATTTCGTGGGTATGAGTCGCAACCTCAATACCTGCTGAACTGCTGTAGTATTTTTGTCTGCCATGCTGCGTTAATGATACGGATTGAACTTTCTATTTCGCCCTGTGTTGACCCTTGTTGCGCGCGGGTGGAAGGGAGGCTGCTGCTGCGAGAAGGCGTGCCAAACTCCCCGTGTAGCCGTTGCCCGTACTTTGGGTTGTGTTTGCCGCCCACCCGCCCATGCTGCAACGCTATATGGCGAAAAACCAACCTACTTCTCCACCGAGAACCAACCATACTATTTTCTACTTTAGTGTCGCGTTTTTAGTATCTTGCCGCCATTATAAACAGACGAGGGTGTAAGGCTGTTTCCGATGCGGTTCATACTTTGAGCTTCAGATTTTGGCCCGATGGCATTGTCAGCTGTGCAGTGCGCAAATCTAAACAGTCTTCCTATCATATGCCGATAATCGTATTCATTGTGCGTGCAGAGATTCGAGCAACGCGACGCCGAGACCAACTGCTGTTGTTGTGGTCTAGCGCCGCGAAGAGACGCGCAGCGTGCGCTGCACTGCGCGTAGGACCCGAGCGTCCGAGCCCACGCTGATTGTCTTTCGCCTGGCAGCGAAGGGACGTGCCGAGTGCCCTAGAGTCACCTTGTCTCTGTATTTAGTACCAGTATTGTAGTGACTGACTGCTGCTGTGCTGCTGCTGAAGTCTACGAATACGTATCCATGGAGAGGTGAACGCCGAGTGTGTTTCTCTTGGTCTCTAGGCCCGAGCCCGCCCCAGCCTACTGTAGTAAGGCCACGGAGAGACGCATCGCCTAACGACCGCGCGTCGGCCGCGGCGCAACGTCGCTATACAGCTGTATCATCATCCAAGTCATCGATCGTTCTGCTCCTGCTTGCTGTCACGGATAACATCTTGAGCCAATGAATCTGAAGCTTGAAATCGAACCGCATAGAAAACAGCGTACAATAGCCATTTTTTCAACTAATCCGTGCTCTAACCCAGCAACGTTTCGATGCTTACTGTGGTTCTAGTGGTGCGACCGCTGCCACGCCAGCGGGGCCTTCATACGTATATACCCACACAACCGACGTTCTGATGCTTAGCCAATGCTTTGAGTTATGTATGCTGACCACCGACCCATGCTGCAACGCAATGTAGCGAAAACCCGACCCATTTATCCACCCAAACCACCAACAACCCCACCCAGCACTTTTTACCTTGAACCAATCCGTCCACTAACCCACCGACGCTCCGATGCTTACTGTTGTACTAGTGGTACGACAGCTGCCACGCCAGCGGGGCCGGTATACGTTAACACCCACGCCACCGACGTTCCGATGCTTGCTCATACTTTGCGTTGTTTTTACTGACCACCCGCCCATGCTGCAACGCTATGAATAACTAACCCACCCTAACATCCACACACCCAGCAGTGCAGCAGTACAGCAGTACAGCAGTACTACAGTACAGCAGTACCTCATCAGCGCATGAATCCGCCCACTAATCCACCGACGTTCCGATGGTTCATGCTGTACTAGTGGTGTTCGTATGGAATTCTGTTTGTAAGCCCTCGTACGGTTCTGTTCTGATGGTTCCCGCTTGACTATATATCTCCTGGCTTATTATCTTTGCTATGCGGGTCTTGCAGGAGTCGTCGCAAACCGGTACCCTGGTCTCCCATCGTCAAGGCAGCTCCTGTCCTGGCGTGTGACCATCCGTTGGGCGTGGTTGACCGAAGAACTTCCACTGTAATGGGGAGGCTTGCCGGCCTCCTACCACCACGGACACCACCACCCCGTTCGAGTGCTACAATTGCGACCGCTCAGCTGTCTTTGACCTGTCGGGTCAGGGTGAGACAGAGTTCTGCTTCTTCGAATATTGCTTCTATGAGCAGAGGACGGACGTCGTCCGCTCCGCTGTTCTGTTCCTACTACAGAACAGATCGTGCGTGCGCACGTCATCCGCGTACCGAAGCACTAGTGCGAGCTTTGGTTCGCTGAACAGGGCATACAGCAAGGTGGGGTCTCCCGCTAGCGCGAGCGTTGGTTCGCCAAACAATGCAAACATCACGGTGGGGTTGCCCGCAAGCGCAGGTTTATCCACGAGAGCCGTTTCAGTCCCAAGCGCGGTTTCGGCCGCGAGCGCTATTTCGGTTTGGGTGGCGAGCGCGAGGCCGACGACCTCACCGGTTGGCGCGACAGATGGTGATTCGATCCTGGGCGCAGGGTTTCCCGTGAACGCGCCTGCAACCCCGACCCCTAGGGGCCCTTGAGTCAGGAGGGATGAGGGAAAACGGCCCCGTGTAACACAGATGCAGCTCGTTTATGATCGGATTCGTTTTGCCCTATCTGCCTCTATGCATCGGCATCGGAGTTGGTGCAGCAAACGTGCCATAGCATCTTTGGCTGGGTTGAGTTGAGCTGCGTTGCGTTACGTTAGGGGCCCTGGTACCCGGGGGGGGGGTAAGAGTAAACAGCCCCGTGTAGATTAGATACAACGCTTTTCTACGCTTGAAACGGTGGTCGTGTGCTTTGACTATTCCTATTCCGTGCCACCGCATCTTTCGATGGGCGCATGATGTTTCTTTCCCTGTGTTAAGGCTGCTTTATGTATTACATATTGTAATTATTATTATGCTTGCCTTCCGATAATATAGCGTAGGTGCCGTAATACATAGCGAGTAATGATACGGAAGTAGTGGCGACCGTCCATCTTTCGCTCACGGCCGTCGTGTCCTTGTTTGACGATTCTACTCTCCGCGCTGCTGTTTTTAGTCAATACGACAACACAAAACTACACAAAACTACGAAAATACTGAATGGTAACACCTCTTAATAGAGAACAGCAGGGCCACGATTGCCCTGCTCTACGTCAAAATAATCTTTGGGTAGTCTCAAGATATCGATGATGCAGTCGATCGGCATTCATGGGAAAGGCGCTTCGCCCCTGACTACCATTTTTCTTGTACATCCTCTGTTTCACGAGCATGTCAAGGCAGTTTTATATTTTGTTTGGTGGAATATATCCCTATCATCGATGCCTGCATACTATGGGTGAATTTTTAACCCATGAGGGAAACACATTTCTTAAAAATGCCAAAAAAAAAAACATTTTTTTCGATTATCATTCTCACCGGGAAGGCCATTCTCAATTAGGAAAATCGACTGTTATACATTGATGTTATCACCCCTTTACATACGCGTTACCATTTGGGCCCAAGTTTGATTTGTTGAGTTTGACGTTTTTCTTCTCGCGTTTCGTCGATTAATAGAAGAATCTCGAGAAGGAAATGCGGTATAGATAGGCATGCTGGTAAATGCCATCAATTTGGCTAATATTTTTTTTATGAATTTTGACATTTTTTCTGTCTCGTCTGAAAATTGTGCGAAAAGCAACACGCGCCACAGGCCCACTATTTTTCCATATTCGATATTGGTACTCTTTTTGACTCCGATCTTTTTTCGGTTTCGTCTGAAAGAGTTCTGACAAACAAAATACCACCTTTATAGCAAACCACTGGTTCCAAGTACTGCACCTGATGTATGCATGCCAGTATGTCAAGGTATCCACGTTTCCCCTATAGTTGTTTTGGAGGCGTGTCTCTTACGAAACATGGGAATTCCTTGCCCTTCCCGCTCATGACTTTTAATGTCGGCAAAGCAAAAGCGCTATCAATGATCAAACCTGTGTCTGTGTGTGATCGAACGTTATATCTAATTCAACAACCTCCACAGAAATCGGCTCCGTTCCATAGTGCAACAGTATTCTGGTGTACGATGCTTACTACTAATAGTGTAGCCTAACCTCCGTGTACCTGGTATAGAAATACTAGCCACCATTTTGGACTGCCCCCTCTCCCACGGTTTGGGGGACAGACTACCTGGACCAATTGAAATTTTCAAGGCCTCCCGCCCGACGCCTTTTCGCCTCCGGGATTATATCCCGCGGGAATCAGGTACCCCGGGACTCCACCGTGGGAGACACTGGGACGGGATTTAGCCACCACGTTACTCAACGGGATAGCTTGTACGGGATCTGGCCACGACGGGACTCGACGCGACTGTTTGTGCGGGAGCTGACCATCGCGCTATCCCTGGGACGGGATCCAGTCACGGCGGGGCTACGCGGGATTTCTTTTGCGGGAAACGGCCACCATGGCACTACACGGGATTTGTGCGTACGGCACCCAAACACCACGGTGCTAACAGAGGTTAATTTGTATCGGACGCAAACTCAATTCCCGACATATACACTGTGTTCGACGTCGGCACTACTCCTTTTTTTTTCGAAATACGAAAAAGGGGAATAAAGACGAAAACACAGGGGGACATGATAATCGGACCCGAAACCTGACGCTTGCACGTACCTACCCTGGAATTGTTCCACCTTTTTGCGGAGGGAGCATAGCATGTGTTTACGCATTGGCGGAAATTGACGTTATTCTGTTCACGGGGTTCGGGAGATCATCTATTTTGCCGGACATGTTTGTGTCGCGGGAGATATGGGTATTGGCGCGGGACTGGTTTTTGAGCGGGAGTTGAATAAACATCTTTCCTTCAGTCGCAGGGACGGGATATAAGTATCTGAGCGGTACGCGTTTGCGCGGAAGTGGGGCTTCACATTTATCACGGAACCACGGGATATTCCCGAAGCCCGCACAGGCGGGACTAATCCCGAGGAATGCCCTTTTTTTTCCTGAGGGCATTCCTCGGGACGCCTGTTCGACTCCGGGACCTTATCCCGCGGTGATCAGATATCCCGGGATTCTACAAGATATGGCCACCGCGGGACTCCCCCGGACGGGATTCGACAACCACGGGATCCAACGGGATTTTTAGTACGGGATCTAGCGACGATGGGATTCGACGGGTAAACTTTGTGCGGGATCTGCCCACGGCGGTACTCCCCAAGAGAGGATCCAGCCACGACGGGACTAAGCCCGTAGGAAAAAGCCCGAGGAAGACCATGAAAACATCTCTTGCGTCACCGGGAATTTCAATATTTTATACCAGGTTTGCAGTACTTCGTTAGCACATCCTTTATTTGCACAAACAAAATGACAAACCGCACAAAAAAGAGATTCATGAACAGAATTTGGACTCGGAAACTCGGAACCTGACACTTTTGCACACTCTGTCTTAAATCCCACTATCTGCGGGGGGGTGATGAGCACGTACGCGTTCGCGGGATTTTTTTAAGTTACTCTTTTCACGGGATTCGGGATACCCTGAATTTTGCGGGACGTGTTTGTGCGGGAACGGGACATGTGTATTTGCGCGGGACTCGTTTTTGTACGGGAACAGGATTTCACATTTAACACGGGACCACGGGAAAATGCCGAATCCCGCCCCAAACCGCGGGACAAATTTGACAGGAAAAACTCGAGGAGTGCCCTGATTGTTTTTTCTTTCGAGCTAGTTTTTGCTCTGTAAAGTGAGGAATTCGAGCCGGCTCTTCTCCGAACGAGTCTGACTGCTCTCGGAGATGCACCCAAACCAGTTTGCCGCTTCTCGAGAATCGCACCTGTGATAATTTTGGACTACTATAGCTCGTTTGCCAATATCAATAGTCTAGTCAGAAAAAGTGGCAGGTGCACAACATGGGGACTCTGTTTGATCAGTTTTTTTCTACGCTGCGAAAATATCTGAAAACGACCTGCTGTGTTCCGAACTTGTTGCAACTGCGACTCTCGAGAAGCGGGAAACTGATCTGGGTACTCATACCTCGCCGAGAGTAGTCAGACTCGTTCCGAGAAGAACACCCGGTTCGGCATCCTCGCTTCTCCGGAGCAAAACGTGACGTGAAAGAAAAAAAACTCCGTTTGCAACCTATAAACGGAAGTCCCGCATAACAGATGTCTTCAAAAAACAAAAAAGTATTGAAATCGATGTTCGCTCTCATGGGAAAAACAAGTCTCGACTAGAGTAGGAAAACCAGCTGTTAGACAATTATCTACTGCTTGTACACTGTGTATAATCTAATTCATCACCTGCCGTCGTGAGAGGTTGTGCAGGGTCTATCTGCGTACGAATAGCGCAGATCCGATCCAAAATATGTACCACTGTACGAATAGATCCTGTGGATCATGCGGGTGCCACTCGGCGACGTGATCTAGATCATACAACATCGGGAATAGATGACCCATCTGCCCTGGAAATATCTAGATCATCAAGCGGGAACAGAATATTTCTCCGAGGTGGGGTACGTAATACAAGAGCAAACGATGCTCGAAGGGTGCCGCGTGAGTTTCTTCAGCATCAACATCACTAAACCCCCCTTGCAACGGCAACCACCAACGGTTTTGGGAAACTGCTTGGATATCGTGTGGGAAACATTGTGAGGTATTTTAGAGGGAAATCTTGACAGAAAAAAGAGTTTGGGTCACGAGCTGGGCTGTATATATGTACGTGATGTGAAGAGATGGCCGAGTTAGGGTAAGGGTAAAGGACGCAGGTGTAACTGGCAGCTGGGAAGCAGTGCTTCGCTTCTTCTGATTTAGATCCTTATTTATGCCGAGAGCTGGTGCTCTGGTAGAGAAGTGAGAGGTAGGGGAGAGAGACTCGACACCCAGATGTACTCGTCCCACCCCACGCCACAAGCTCTCCTAAATTCCTCTTATCTGATGTACTCCTGAAAGAGCTTTCCTATGGCTACCGATCGTTCTTCTGCTACTATAAGAACTTCTCATTTTATGGTCCTATCTCCGCTGAGGAACATTATTCTCGACTAACGAAATATCCGCCGGGTTAATCCATTCTTTGGATTATTCTCGTTTTTCTTAAACTACCAAACTGCAGACTATATTAGCTATATATATAGCCCATGAGTACTTCACTCATATCACATTAGCCCACCCTGAATAGTCGTATATGCAAACCACAAGATTGTCGAAGGGTGATGGCAAAGCTCATCGCAAACGACCAGAAAAAGATGTTCGAAGATGCGACTGTTCGAAACAAAATAAATGAGGCTATAGATTCCCCCACACCTCGTAATAAGACCCAAACCCCACGAAGGCGGAAGAAGCGCTGCAGTCCCAAGGTTGGCCAGAATATTTGTTGAATGCGGCGACGTCAGATGTGAAGAGATGGCCGAGGTAGGGTAAGGGTAAGGGACGCAGGTGTTTCTGGCAGCTGGGAAGCAGTGCTTCGCTTCTTCTGAATTAGATTTTCTTTATTGATGGCGAGAGCTGAGGAGGTGCTCTGGTAGAGAAGTGAGAGATAGGGGGGAGGGAATCGACGCCCAGATATACTCGTCCCACCCCACGCCACAAGCTCTCCTAAATTCCTCTTATCTGACGTACTCCTAAAGAACTTTCCTATGGCTGCCGATCGTTCTTCTGCATAAATAAGAACTTCTCATTTTATGGTCCTATCTTCGTTAAGGAACATTACTTTCGTCTAACGGGTTATCCGCCCTAGAGAACATTCCTAAAAGAACGCTACTCTCGACTAACGGAATGTCCACCGGGCTAATCGATTCTTGGGATTTTTCTCGTATTCCTGAGACTACAAAACTGCAGACTACATTGCCTATATCTTTAGCCCATGAGTACTTCACTCATATCACAGTGACATATAATAATACTCGTATACTCGTTTTTTTCGCGCGATGTTACATTGTTTACTGTATCTTCTAGGAGAGATACTATGTACGTACGTTTCTGGAATGATAGGTGATGCCGCGTGCGAGGTGTGTGGCATGTATGAAAGTACCGGGGGTATGTGGGGGGGGGGGGGGGCGAATGGAAATGCATCTGTAACGACGGCTTGTCCAGGAAAGTCTGCCTAGAATAGCGTGCAAGCCCGTGAGTCACGAGTTTTAAAACCAAACTTGAACTAAACAACTTGATAGACTAAGGTACCAAACTAACAGCAGTCATACATATCGTACGAGGGCCGGTGCTTCCGTTACTTCTACCCGGTATATAGGAGGGGAGAGGTATAGGTGGTGTCGAAGAGCTCGTGTCTCGAATTGGTGAGAATTAATTACTTATTTTTCTCTATACATACAAGACGATACGTTCAGATTGTGGATGGGTGGGTCTTGTTTTTTCAGGTCTTGAGTTGCTTTGCATGAAATAGGTTTTGTTCTGTATTTCAGGAGACGGTATATTATATATACTGGTATGTTAATCACCAGCACTACTTGAAGCATACGTAATGAGGCATACGGATACATTCAACTCATCTTGTATCGGCATTTGCATATTAACTCATCAAATAAGATGTAGATCGCCGACTAGTGGGCCTACTCATGTGTTCGCGATGCACATTAATGCGTTTTCCTGGGGGGGAGAAGGGGTGACACCTGTGACCGCGGGTTGTCCAGAAAGGCGTTGAGCACAGGAAGATGTAAAAAGCTCCTGCGAGCTGCGCTAACAGGTAAAAGCGACGATTTAAACAAAATCGTCGGATGAAAAACGAAATACTGAAGTATTGAAGTACTGCTCCCTCCGTAAATATCAGGCACGTACAACATATATCATACATACCAAGATATCAGGTAACACACATTGCTGGTTAAATAATTAAGATTGCGTACGTGCACGTTCATCACCGGCCACGTGAAGCAGCCCGAGTTGCTGGACTGGGGTGTGCAAGGAGTTGTAAGACACAACAACAGCACATAATGGTTATGCTCGTACTGCTGCTGCTGATGCGCGCTCGCGCGACCATATCTCGTTGACCCGCTGATACGACCGCATCTATCTGTTATTTGACGCTAAACCCGGCCCCCAAACCGCAGGGGAGAATGTCGCGCAGTCGTGGACGAACGCGGACCGAGACATATAACCAACTTTCGTGGAGCCCGCGCGCGTACGCTCGTTCTGGTTGTGGCGCCGAAAATGCGGAACTCGCGTGACGGCTTCCACGTAGCAACGATACCAGAGAACACCCGCCTACATGCTATGGGCCCTTCTGGTCAGGACACTGTCCTCGAAGAGACTGCGCAGCGCATGCCACTCTTCTACACAAATCGCACGCCGACATGATCCTTCCCCCGCCTGTCCGACGCCTCTCGATGTTGACGCTAGCCTCGGAATCCCTCTACTACTACTCGTACATCAATACATACTGTATATTCATTTTATCATACCGCGGGCGTTTCTCTCACTGCTACAGCGAATCGTCGGACCAAACATCGATATGCTCTATGTAACCGAGGCAACCCGCCCTCCTCCTCCTCCTCCTCCTCCTCCTCCTCCTCCTCCTCCTCGTCGTCCTCGTCCTCTCCCTCGTCCTCCTCGTCCTCCTCGTCCTCCTCCTTCTCCTGCTCCCCCTTCTCCTCCTCCTCCTCCTCCTCCTCCTCCTCCTCTCCTCTCCCTCCGTCTCCTCCCCCCCTCCTCCTCTTCTCCTCTCCTCCTCCTCCTCCGCCTCCTCCTCCTCCTCCTCCTCCTCTCCCTCCGTCTCCTCATCCTGCTCCTCCTCCGCTCCCACCGCCCCCTCCCACTGTGCTGGGGACGCCACCGCTGCCGCCCCCCCCACCGACTGCAGAGCCAGCGACATTCCAGCGCCAAGTCGGGTTCCACGATTCAGTCAACCACTGTTCCGGGAATGCCGGCACGTCGTATCGAATGTGAACCGTTATGTAATATTTCGCCAATTTTTCCAATATATTGGCGCACCTGACAATTCCCGGTACCGGGGCCTCGTTGCCGCCTTCCAGGGGCTTCCCCTCGTAGTTGCACGAAGCAAATGCCCTGCAGTTGTCGAATATTTGATGGAGCTCTGCGTAAAAGATCTTGGCACACCGCCCCCTCGTTGATTGCATTTCGTGACGCTTACCAACCATCGTTCCCAGATCCATCAAATTGTCGCGGGTTACAGCATCCAGGTATTGCCTATACATATTTAGGTCCACAGGAGCCCGAAACAAAAGCGACAACTTGTGTTTCATGAGATGTTCGAGCAAAAGATCCCTTATAGCGTTTTCGTTGGCGCCACGCGGCGGCGGCGGCAGTGCCAGATCGTCTTTCCGAACGCAACACGGGCACCGACGGAGCACGGTGTCGGCTTCCTCGATGGGGCTGTCGGGGGCACCGATACTCGCAAGCTCGGCACCGGTCAGCGTCGCGGCAGCCATCTCCTCAGAACTCATTTTCGCGAGGCACGCGGGGCACACGATTCTGGGGCATACCATGCATAGCCCAACATTTTCCGATAGGAGCGGGGGGCGGTCGCACTCTGAACACACGGTTGTGTGCCCAATGCGTGACCTTGAGCCGCTGTCTCTCGGGCCCTGGACGCGCCGGGTAGCTGCAGACGCGACGCTCGGATCATGGGCCCTCTTTTTACCGGTGGTAGTCTTCTTATTAAATCGACGCGGAGCTGCTGTTCCTTTACGTTTCGGCTTCCTACTGGAAGTGAGAGGCGCCGGGGGGGAAACCAAACAGCAAGTAGAGCGCATGGCCGATCTTCAGTCAATCAATATCTGGACTCCCCAACACAGTACGGACGTTTCGGTATGCTCGCCTCCGATAGGTCCCTTCGTAACGCTTGCCCCGGAGAGCGCGTAAGTTGTTTCGTTCTCTTCGTCGCGGGAAATCAAGCACAAAAAAGCGTGGCGCGGCGATTAATGGTTGTAACCACGAAAAAAGGACGTTACGAAAAACGTTGTGTGTATCGCGCCGCGTCAAAACAGCCGGTTCCGAAAACGCCGTCAACGAACCACGTCTGTTCCACCGTTTCGGCAGCCTTTTAGATTTTGGGAAGACATACCCACCTTTGTGATGATTGCGGGTCCACGTCGACGACGCCCGGGTGTCGCCCGCAAACCAGGATCCCTGCAAACACGTGTCAACAGCGGGACCGAGGAAGCGCGATGAAGGGAAATGTCTCAGGTGCGTTGTTGAGGGGAGGCACGCAATCCTAGCGTGTCTTTGCGCTGCCCCGCAAGCGCGATTGCGACGCCGGCATTTTTTTTTTCCTCCTGCCGCAACTACAACTTATTGAGTTTGACCTCACGCGCATTGTGGTTTTAGTTTCTCGCCATACTCTGTATCAGGTATTTTTTAATTGAAAAGTAGAGACGATATGAAGTCGATTTTGAACACACCCCGTCTCAGGCCTCGCGGGGGGGGGCGAGGTCACCTGACACTTTCCCGTTTTATAAAAAAAAATGCAAGGTATGGAAACTCCTCCTGCGTGCATAGCTGGTATAGACTTCCTGCAGACAACACCATCAAAGCACGCTGTTTCGACCGTTAGAGGCGCTTCTGACCGCGATTCATCGTCCCTCGGCTTGTATGGATGTGAATTTGGAAACACGGTCCCCCCCCGCCCCTTTCCTCCCCTCTCCTAACCACGTTGCCATTTTATCCGTCAACTGTCGGCCTTGCAGGTCGCGTCCCATGGTCCGCACACCGCCAAGGAGCCATCCCACAGTAGGGGTGCACCCGACGTTTCTGAGTCCCTCACATTAAGAACTCAATATCTCACCCGATACAATACTTGGAAGAAATTCGTTCGGGCCATCCGACCGGCACTTGTATGCGCTAGTCCTAAAACGAATATACGAGTAATTTTTTTCATCCTAACTGGTAGTTACTCACGTAAGGAACTCAGTTGGTCAGAAACCTTTCGCCCAAATAGTGTGGGGTGACTCCAAGGGTATGACGTCCAACCTCATTGTTCGTCATTTCTGCTTTTTAATGGCTGGTTAGGACCTCGACCGGTCACGAGTAAGCACTAAGTCGATCGTTCGTCTTGCAGGCACCTGATAATAACCGCGCTATTGCTGGCTTTGTGACGAGCTAGTTCAGACCCATCACCCCAATTTTCGTCCGTAGCGAATACCGATCGCAATATCCACTCGAACTTCACATAGGTGGTATCATACTGACCACCTTAAACAACGAAAGAGGGTGACACAGCCAGAGACTTTATTGGGGTCCTAGAGCTGGCGCTAGCGGGAAAAAGTAAATATGTCCCGAGCAACCACGGGCCTTAAACAACGGTCAGAAACAGTAGACCTTTCCGTAGGAAGAAACGTTTTTGGTATTTTTCTGTGGACGAACCCGGTTGGTCCCAAGCCGTGCTCGGGAACTGGCCTGAAACATCGCAAAACACAAGGAGAGTACAACATTCAAACAGGCGCGACACCGCGAACCGGGATTTGTGTGCAAAGCGCTCCAAGTAGTGTACCTGGTACGCAACAACCGGCCCAACAGGGCGTGAAACCACCGGACACCTCCACAGCTTCCCAACGGTATCATATATTAGGCGAAGAACGCCGGTTGTGGCAGGCGCTATTCTCTCACGTCGTCATTCTCGAGCGCGACACAAAAAAAGTTGTGCGAATCACTGAGCAAATGCGGCAACCGAGTCTTCGGCTTACTCGGCAATAGCGCTCCCCTTACCAAAACTTCGAGGCTAGGCTAGGCTAGGCTAGGCTGGGTTGGGCCTAGGTCGGGTCGAGGGTAAGACTATCTTGCACTGCTAGAAAATTGCGATCGGTGTTGTGTACCTTTTGCGGCAGATGTGCCTCATACTTAAGAATCGTCACGGCCGACCGGTTGTACCCCCATATACGCTGTTGCAAGCAGTGGGCGGCAGCGTCGAGCGCAACTTTAAGGTCGAGGCCATACAGTAACTATTTGTACAGCAGTACGCAACCCCCCCCGCTGCGCGGGGCGTGCACGTTTTCCGCCTAAACAAGAAGTAGTTATTACCTTCCGCTGGCAAAGGTCGGGTCCTTATCGTTGGGCTGGGCGGGCTGCCAACCACGGGAGCAGCCCTAAAGGCAGTCGGCCGCGGCGGCGGCGGGGACGACGGCGTCGGACGGCGCGCGGCGTACGCGGCGTCGGCGGTGACTGGGTCTTGACCCGCACTGGTCAGCGGGCGCGATCGTGGTTTGGCGCATATATCTCCCTCCTGCGCCGGGGGCATCCTGCACAGGTCACGGCGGGAAAATATTGCCAGGCAACAAAGAGGGTGTATGTCTTGGCCGGCGCAACCCCTGGTTTGGGAGCGAAGGCGTTTCTTCGTCGGTTCGTGGGATGCGCCATAAGCCAGTGATGGCCGCGTCAAGAGTACGTCGAATGTTCGACGTAGGAAAGGCGGACACGAATCTCAAGCCGTAGTCAAAATGCGTTTCTTTCATCCAAAAATACACCTCTGGTTGGACCACCATACGTAACTCAGCTAACGTTACAGGGTTAACCGTTAGCAAACGAAGGTATCGCCACAGACGGAGGACAGAGCAACGAGGAAACGACGACCGGAACCATTTCTGCCACAGGATTCTTCTTGCCTGATCCCCTCTTGTTGGGCGCGGGAGTCCGCCGCGTCGGGCGTCTCATTGGATTCGCTGTTCGCGGCAGCACCCATTGGCGACACCGTCGGTACCGTGGTCGTTCTGCGACGTTACCGTACGTAGGAGAGGAAACGTGCGGCGGACGTCAACCTAACGTGAAGTAATTGCACTGTTATTAGCAACAGCAACTGGTCGGACCCACCGTAACCGTAAACCGTCTGCATCGCGAGGCTTTAAGAATTTCGAGGGTGCGATATTTTTCAAAATGTATCCGCCGCCTGAACCCCGCTGTTTTGTTTGCCTGCCTTCGAAGAACTGCCCGCCTCAGTTCTATGATTGATTTGTTTTTGTTCACCTAATCCATACAGCGTGTCTCATTTTGAACTGCTGTGTAGGTAGTTCCAAGAAAAATCGGTGTAATGTAGCCGTTCTCGTCAGTTTTTGATCGGCAACGCTTGCAGCGGCGAACATGTACTACCGCAGTGAGGTACCAGGCAGCCATGAAATCTATACGCTCAGTTTCGAAACGAATGCACACCTCAGCTCTGACATTGTGGTCACGCCGGCCTCACAGGCGGAGGGTAGGGCTCTTCGGTGCACCTAGATAAGTATACCACCCCTCCTGGGAATGCAAGGACCGTGTGCTTACTCACATGAACGCCCTAAACGATCCTTACATTCAAAGAATAGCCAAAACATTCATCGCATTTTAGATGTAGAGCGACATGCGTGGTCAGTGAATTCACCTGAGTTGCAACCGCGATGCCGGCTCCGGCAGAGGTGACGAGGAAAGTACGCGGCGCCACGGTGAGCGGCATGGAAGCGCCTGTCTTCCCATACGCGATGCTACGCAACAACCGTTGCCATACGAAAGGTCGAAGGTCATGTTTCAACAAGGGTTCGACATTTTCCGACAGAGTTATTGGGTTCATATTCGCGCTTCGGGTGGATGCTGGCCAAAACCGAACGCGAGGCCTCCCATCCGATTTCGTGAAGCTGCAGCAGCCGAAGCCGGGGCGCGGGGGGGTCTACTGATGTCAATGAATGGTCGCAGTCGTATGAACACAGACCCTCGCATCCATACAATGCCGGGACGGAACACGTCGGGTCTTCACCGACCAGGCAGACATTGCTTGCACCAAGCGCGAGGCGCCGTCAGGTGTTGGGCGAGTCGTGTAAAGGGTGAGCTGAATCCTACTATTATGAACCGCTTGTGAGGCGTCCTTGCACATGGATGACAGCGTCAACAAATTGATTTATTTTCTGGTGTGGCTATTCCAGAGACAGCAATAGGTTTATATGTAACTGCCTCGTGGGTGCCTTACCATGTACACACTACGTGATACGATCATCCCCATTTGTGCGGAGTTAAGGGCATTCGGGGGGGGGTAGTACCATAAACATTCACCGCGGTTCTATGCCGCCAGGATTTGCTATCGGCGACGTCAACAGGAGCTCCACATGTCACCGTCAATGTTCAGAATCTGAATCCCACCAGCATGGGAAAATCCCTGCACGGTGCCACGGACAATGACCACAGGAACAACGACGGGCGATTGAATTTGCTCCGCGATGTTATCAACGCTTGGTATTTGACATCTGCTCGCTGTGTCCCACTTAATTATTACCTTCGCCTGACGCAGGAATTATCTTTCTCGTCGGACGGGGTTGGCCTCCAACCACAGTAGCAGCACGAGAGGAGGCCGACCGCAGCGGCGGCAGCGGCGGCGGCAGCGGCGGAGGGGCTGCCCTGACCGCAGGACGAGGTGCCTCTTGGCTTTGCCGCAAGTCTTGGTCGATACGGTTCGGTAGATCGCGGCATCTGGTTGCCTCCTGCGCCGGGGAAATAGAATGATTTGTAGTGTAGTACCACTTTTAAATTGCACAAAAAATCAACCTGCGAGCACCGAGTTTACTAATATCGAGAGAACAAGATTTCCCTTCGGAGTCGTTTCAGAACAATACGAAGGGTGACGCAAGCAACCTGCCTGAATACTCGTGTGTCACGATATATGTATATGTATTTGGCTCGTGTAAGACACGGTTTACGTTTTAGCTCTGGGGACTTGTGTATATGTTGGTGGTCCAACATAGAACAAAAACTATAGAAGAGCTGGCTAAAGCGATAAAACACCAAACAGAGCAGGACAGCACATTGAGATACGCTGTGGATACAGGCACAGACCACATCATCATCAGCAGCAAGACATCGGTGCCGAAAATATTGAAGGCCATGAGTAAAACACTCAGAACGATCTCACGAAAAGGAGCCGGAACGTATCCGTACAGCTATCAGATCTCACAGGCACTAATAAGCAGCAAACACAACAGCTAGCTAGAACCGTAATCAGAGTGTGATTAGAGCCACAAACGAGTCAAGAAATAAACCTTCCAAACATTCTGGCGACCCTCGCACGAAAGATCGATCGATTTCCCAGCCCAGGTTAACACTCTTCCCCCCTCTGAACGGCGGGATCTTTGGGGCGTCAGTACCGTATACGGCCGTACGCTGACCTACCCGCTTCGTTTCAGTACCTGCGGAACCAGGGGGATGAACCGCACGCGCAAGCGTTTCAATAAAAATCAAACAACGTTCAAAGTGACATTCGAACCCCTGTCCTCGACGACGTCAAATGGGATGGTAAAATGAGATGGCATTATTGCCCACTGAGCTATGGAGGTAAACGACCGATCGATTACCAAGCCCAGGGTAATCATTGTAACAACACCTACTCCTTGAATCATGTAGCTTCAGATTTTTTGTCTTCCTCAGACACGGACTTGGTGTTTCCTGCACGAGGCCTTGTTTAATACGCGCGATCAAAGTATCACTACAGTACAGTATTAATAGTAGTATCGAACACAGCTTGCGAAGATGAGTTTCGACGAAATCCTCGATCTCATCACAGCTACTGCTGTAACTGTGTCGTTTTTCAATTTCATAAATATATACAGCGGCCGGTGCGTTGTACTTGAAGTTGAGGGTACCCGGTATGTAGTGCGCTGCTCTCCGCTTGGATTTGGAGAAATTAGGAAATACCTGGTACCAATTACCCCCGAAAACCCAAAACACAGAAAACACCAAGGACTGCTGTTGTTCTTGTAGTCACAGCAGTGCGTACGTGTTGGTATGCATCTGGTATTATATTGCAGCAAGCAGTACCTACAATATGACACCCACATACGTACCAGGTGCAGGTTTGGGGGTTTTTAATTTCGAAACAAATCGGTGTACAGCTGTAGTCCATCGCGCCGCGCCAAGTGCAGACTCTCGCCTTTGGAAGCTGCAGCCTGAGGACTCTATATTACTCTAAGGGTAGACCACTCACCTCTAAAACTTGATGCCTGTACAGGAAGGGCCCGTGGCGCACCAAGAACGTTGGAGTGAAGAAACAGAAGGAGGGCACAGAAGGGCAGGGCAGAGCGTGGGGTGGGGCATTGTAGGGAGGTTGGGCAGGCTGGGGGAAAAACTGAGAGCGCCCAGATATACTTCGCATACGCACGGTTAGGTTGTGTGAGAAAAACTGCAATACTACTGCTGCGCATGATGTAGACCGCTGCACCCACGCGGCGAAGGGGCGAGGGGCAGATAAAAAACCCGCGTCGTATATGCAATCGATGCACGCCTTGCACGGAAAAACACCGTATTATGACGAAAAGCACGGCGTGCTTTGCGATGAGACGACCACTTGTAACACAGGTACGCGGTACGCGCGACGCGCAGACAAAAAAGGTAAGAGAGGGGCGCGTGTTTGTCTCACTCTAGCCGCTGGTCGTTTCCGGGTAGCTCCCGGGGCTCCTGCATAGTACGTCTCGTCGTTGCAGTGATGGGCCGGCTGTGACAGCTGTGTGGTGGTAGATGCCCGGAGTTCGAAGTGTCAGTCTAATCCAACAATCCTATAACGGGTAGGCAACAGCAGCAGCCCTACTATCGGTGCATGCACTGCTATGTCGGTAGCGGCCCCAAACGGGTAGGCAACAGCAGCAGCCCTAGTATCGGTGCATGGCGTTCGGGCTGTTCATGTTTTTTTTAAAGCGGTAGTATTCGACTGTTTTTTTGCCGTTTCACATCCCCCGACTGCCGCCCAATAACTTTTTCGAAAAGTGTGATTAAAAAAAAAAAAAAAAAAGTGTGCAAAAAAAAAACAAAAATCAAGGTGAAACACGTAAAAACGTGTCCACATCTTCGCCGGTTGTCAAGGTTTTCCTATTCATATATGCGTGCATCACTTCGTACAGGTATATTAATACTACTATACCTGGTATGTCATATGATTATCTACGTTGTGTTATAAGGATTACCCTGGGCTGGGCAATCGATCGGTCGTTTACCCCTATACACACTTGCGCGCTACAAACAGCAGTAGTACATACATAGCACTGCGCGACCAGCATATACGTACTACTACTGCTATGACATTACATATATACCATGTACCAGGTATACACTATGAACTACCAGTACGGTACAATGTTCATGCGGCTGAAAAGCCAATGAAGCGAACCTTGACAATTGGCCGCCACAGCAGTGATATGATTGCGTGTTTTTCTCCCTCATCGCGAAAAAGGATAATATGATGATGAGGAATAGGACATACTATACCGGTAGCTAAAATGAAATGATGTGGGGAATGGAAATTGGGAAACGACTGGCAGAGAAGTGTATGAGAGATACTACTGATTTACGGAAGGATATTCGGTTTATGTAGGAACGGCATCTACGCTATATTGTCGGAAGGCAAGCAAATAATAATAATGTACTGGGGAAGATGTGCCCCCCCCACCCCCATGGCGGCGGGGCCACGATGAAGCAGCTAGTTTACTACAGTAGGACGCGTGTGTGTAGGTCCCTGTAGTACATGCGCCATTTCATTATTATTATTACAAGGGTGCTTCGTCGAGAGTCCTTCAAAGGGCCTCCGACGAAGCTCAGGCCCGCAGGCAACGCTAAGGCCCGCGCTAAGACCCGCAGGCAACCCACAGTTAAGAGAGGCCTTCAAGGGGCCTCCGACGAAGCTAAGGCCCACAGGCAACGCTAAGGCCCGCGCTAAGACCCGCAGGCAACCCACAGTTAACGGCTAAGGCACGTCGTCAGTTTACGATGCCAAGGAACCGTTGATGCAGACGCAACGATCTATGCTCGAAATAAGTCCAGTAAAAACAGGTTCTACTGTTGATCCCTGACGTAAAGCATGATGTAAAGAAGGCCCGTGACATCGAAAGTGACCGGCCGCCGACCAAGCCAATCCCCGCACGCAACGGACAGCTAATCTGCTGCAAACGGCAGTTTACCATGCCAAGGGTCCGTTTAGGATGAGATGATACAAACTGTTCGAAAAATATGTCCTCCTGTTTCAGATTTAATGGTCCCTGACGCATTTTGAATGTTCCCGTAGGCAATGACAAAAGCACGAAAAAAAAAAGGTTTTCTTCCCTAATTTCTGCCGCACACCACCCTCGGGTCATGCCAAAAATCTCTGCCCCCACAAAACACACCAGTGTACCAAAGCGAGACTCGTACGATCGGCAACTGAGAATCCTCGCCTGATACGAATGAAAAAAGCCAATGCCATGATAATGCATAATATACCGTTGGTGAGAAAAGTAATATACTCTCTTGTCCCGTACAGCCCAGGACAGATACGGGAGAATAAATCTACGCTATCCGAGAATCTATCTACGTCCCCCTGCGACGAATCGAAGAAAGCCAAAGCAAAGATGTAATATACCGTTCGAGGGGGGGTGTGCTATTTTCTCGTCCCATACAACCCACGGCAGGTAAAACAGACTAATCTATGCTCTGTGGCACGACAGGTAATGCAGAAAGCATCTATACGCACTCAGGTTGTAAAGCGAAAGTAAACAGAAAAACTATAGTTTCCCATTGTCCCCAAACCCAACAAACATCGCTCTTCAGCAATAACACCAAAAAGAGAAACCCTGGTTCAAAACACAGTCATTTCGTCGGACACAAACACGGACAACGAAAACTCCAGAAAAAATAAGCGGGCGTAGGCGGGCGGGCTACAACAACGGTCGTGTCACCCAATCTGATGAGTATTTGAGCATCGAACGAAGCAACCCTCACCCGTTAAGCGAATATGACGAATTTGAGACAAAGCATCAACAAACCCAATGAAAAAAACACACAACAAAACACACGAAATACTCCGGTGCTTCTATTGTGCGTTTTTGGGGATAAACCACTCTAATTTCATGTGGTTTGTCCCCAAAATAGGAATTCATGTGGTTTGTCCTCAACACGTGACTGCAGTAGTACTAAAGGAGTCAATCTCCCCCCAAAACATAACAAGCAGGGACATCAAAGGAACAACACACCAGCCAGTGTGTCTGCTGCTGTACTGCACAGCACCAAGACTTTTCATGACAGGGATCGCTCAAGCAAGTAGTAGTGCACAACAGGCAGTTTCCTTTTTATACTATACTTCACAACAGCGGGGAGGCGGGGGGAGAACCTGCTCTATGACCGACCCCGGATCAAGGTTACATACGACGCCTCCCGGAAGGGAGCAAAAAAATTAGGGTAAACATAAATAATAGGTTGTGCGAAAGATCGGGAAAACAAATGTTAAGCTGGAGTGCAGAATGCAGGGAGGGGATACAAAAAAATATTCTCTCTCTCCAAGGTAAACAAAAGAGTGTTTCACCTTGTATTCTATCTGGTATAGTCTACTGCTGTGAAAATATGTTCGATATACGGGGGTCCATAGTAAATAGGACCTAGGGCATACACAAAAAACTATATACTCCCCTATTCATACTAACAATATTTGGTCCTATTTACTAGGGTCCCCCGTAATATTAATATTTAGCCGTTTGGCGATGTCGCAGGACATGACAAGAACGTCCTCATTGTGCACAACACGAACTCAGCGAAATCGATAGTGGGGAAGGAGGAGAAGAGCTTGTTCTACGACCACCCCGAATCTAGGTTATAAGGCAGAGGCTTGAAAGGGTTGTTGCACTTCAGTAGTCTATCGAAATGATAGTTATTTCATTCTCATCCTAATGCTTTTTGCAACGTACTGCTGTAATTTTAATAACTCTCACTGTTGCTCAGAAGTATCTAGTCCTACGTACGTACTCGGTAGTTGATTGTTAATATTAAAAGTAATAACAGTAGTCATCTCACTGTTGCTCAGAAGTCCAATCACAAACAAACTTCACGACAAAAACGGGCATATGTGATCGGTTTACATGAAAAAGGTATCCCCGTTACGCCAAAGAAAAAATATGGTCAGCTAGTTGGAGAATTTCAGCGATGTGGTACGCCAAAAAGATTTTACCCTGGAAACAAAACAACGAAAACAACGCTGCATCATCTGGAAGAAATCACATTCGTTCAAAATGAAGGATTGATACGCCCCTGACCCACAACCAACTCCTGAAAAACAGATCTTTGGTTATTGGTCCCTCGGATCAAGCCCTCACAAGAACACACCACCCAGTCGATGTACCGTTTTATTTGCTGCAGCAGAAATTACCACACAGCACAAGACATGCTTATTGTGGGGAGGGAGGAGAAGAGCTTCCTCTACGACCACCCCGGATCAAGCTTATAAGACAGAGGCGTGCAAGGGTTGAAACAGTAGTGAGGAAGAAGACCATCTACTATTAATACTTACTACTGCTGCATGTAGAACTCTTCATGCTACTGCTGCACTTCATGGGTACACATACGTAATTACGGAAAATACGGAAATGCAGTGGTACGAGATGGAATGCCTACGAGGTGGTGTCAGCACTTTCGAACTAAAGAAAAACATGTTGGCGTTTGCGCGTGTTATTAAAAACAGATGTATGTGCGTATAGCACAAATTATGGAAATTACGAGACAGAAAGAAAGGTTAAGTAATTACGGCAGGTCTTCTCTGCGGCAGCATTACGGAAACATGACAGTTCTTCTATTCTCAGCCTAGTGCTACGTCCTACTCTGATGGAAAACAACTCTCACCGCTGCTCAAAAGTATATAATTCTAGGCCCTCGGCAGTCGTTTGTTCATTCTCCGTCTATCGCCACGTACTGCTGCTCTAATCGAAAACAACTCTCGCTGACGCTCAGATTTATTGAATCCTACGTACTCGGTAGGTGTTTGTTCATGTGAAGAGTAGTTGGCTGAAGAAATGACGGAAATGCAGCACATGTGCAGCACTTGCGCAATGCGCAACAGCACAATAACTTACGGTACGAGATAAGTAATTACGTACGAAATGTCTGATCTGCAGATCCCCGGGCACGTATGGTAAGCACACGAGCCGGAAAGAGTCGCATTCTCCAGGACGCACGAGAGGGGGGGATTTCGAAATGCTGAACGCAGGTCGGGTCTAAGGACGACGGAGAGGCAAGGATTCGGAAATGGTGAATGTAAATATCTTACTCATGTTTATGCTTGCCATCCGACAATGTGTAGTGTTGTTCCAAAAAAGACTGAGGAACAGAAAGCGAAGAACTCTCCAGAACAAAAGCGCAGCAGTATCATACGACAAATCAAAACCGATGTGACACACACGAAGACTGCCACAACCAACATCCCTCCATCTCACCCACCACAAAACGACCAATTCCCTCCTTGAGCACTCCCTTAGAAGCATCTACCGAAATCCCGCTGTCCACATCCATGTGTTGTTTTGATAATGCTGTTCTCAAATACTAGTACTATTTAATATCATTAGGCACTCACTTCTACTTCTCTCCCCCCCAGAAGAAACTAAGACTTGGAGTAATAAACCTGGCTCCTCTAATCTACCCTGACTAAGGCGGGTGCCACCCTCCTGACCAAGGCTGTCAGCTTTATCCCGGTATCAAATGAGAGTAAACGACGTTGACAACCCAAGCAGAAAGCTTATATTCAAAGGGACAAATCCTCTTCTCGGTAGCTAAAATTACGATGCTTTCAGAACACCGAACTCTTGATAATCCGGCATACAGGCATCCGTGCATAATAACATTGGAGATATAGTATGGGTTAAAATTCACCGTTATACGACAACACAAAAAAATGGTAGACCACGCCAATAAATCTAAAAGGCTGAAGGCCGTCAGCCATGTTGTATATTTAGGTATGTGTGAAGAGATGGCCGAGGTAGGGTAAGGGTAAGGGACGCAGGTGTATCTGGCAGCTGGGAAGCAGTGCTTCGTTTCCTCTTATTTAGATCTTCTTTATTGATGGCGAGAGCTGAAGAGGTGCTCTGGTAGAGAAGTGAGAGGTAGGGGGAAGGGACTCGACACCCAGATATACTCGTCCCACCACACGCCACAAGCTCTCCTAAATTCCTCTTATCGGAAGTATACTCCCACAGAATTTTCCTATGGCTACCGATCACTTTTCTACTAATAATATAGGAACTTGTCAATTTGTGGTCCTATCTCCGTTAAAGAACATTAGTCTCGTCTAACGGACTATACACCCCTGAAAGAATGTTACTCTCTACTAACGAAATGTCCGACGGGATAATCCATTATTTAGATCATTCCCGTAGTCCTGAGACCATAATACTGCAGGCTATGTTATCTAAATCTATATCCCATGAATACTTCACTCATATCACATTAGCCCACCCTGAATAGCCGTATATGCAGATCATAAGATGATTGAAGGACAATTACAAAGCTCATCCCAACCGATCAGGAAAAGGTGGTCGAAGATGCGGCTATTCGAAACAAAATAAATGAGGCTATAGATTCCCCCCCACCTCGTAATAAGACCCAAACACCATGCGTGGATACGGACCCCAGGTGTGGCATGCCCTAACGAGTGTTCTCCTGTCCTCCACACGTTAGAAGATAGGGAACCTCAGGGTCTCCTCGCCCAGCGTATAAGCCCCCGCGTGGACCCTCCCGGTACCTCGGCTTTGCCGAGCAATTCCCCCGCGAACATGAGGGTTACGGTCAACACCGCTCGATCGTGGCTGACTCTGCCCTCGCCCACGCCAGGTGGCGATAGGAACAATTATAGCCGCCCCCACCCCCAACGAACAACAGATCGGCCTATTGCGTGCTATTCAAGGTGGTAGATAGCGCGGGCTGAAACCCTAGCGTGTGCAACTCGACCAACAGGGGCGACATCAAAGGTGGTGTCGTTTGCCAGAGGGCAGAGGGGCACGCGGGACATCGAACAAAAAAAAAAGGAAAAGAAGAAAAGGAGAAAACGAAACCATCGGGACCAGGAAACTGACCAAAAGCTGGACACAGGTCAGGAGAAATCGATCCTGTCAGGATCACTATGTATGGCCGATAACTCTGCGGTCGTCCGGGGCGACATTGCTACTTGGACCCTACTTGGCAAATATGGAAGAAACACGGGTGAGCTGAAAACTCGAGATATTCCTAGTTCGATGACCGTCTGAAACAGGGGTCCGCGGAATGTGATATGAGTGAAGTACTCATGGGCTATTCTTGCCGATATATAGCCCATTAGTACTTCACTCCTATCACACATGGATAGCATTTAAACACAGATGTAATAATGCTTGTGAGGGATCCACTTTGAAAAATGTATGCTACACATTGTCGGATGACAAGGATAATAATAGGAATAAAAGATAGAAAGTCTGAGATACGGTGGGTTCGAGTCCGGTGGTTGCGACGCGAGTTTTATGGAAAGTATAACCAGGGAGGCGAGCGGGTGACTCCTGCCTGCTTCCTATAGCAGTAGGCGTGTTTTTTTGTCGATACAGTACCCGATACTGTGAACTGTATACGGTAGTAACTCTAACGCTGACCGCCTGGGACTTTTTTTTTGAATGAAGATGGTTGATGCAAAGTGAAGTTAATGTGTGCACTGGGTAGCTGGGTATGCTCGAGGTCGATGGGTAGTTGTAGTAGACTATAACTTGGAAAATAATGTACTACTGCAGACGCCACTTGTTAAAAAGCAACTCGATGAGATGCGCATAGTCGTATCATATTTCGAAGTAGAACGAAAATACCTTCCTCGCATACGTAGCGCACCGTAGTGCCATTAAACAGACACACCTTTTGTCTGCCGCTTCATCGGCCAAACGGTACCAGGAAAATCAGTACTTGGTCTAGGGCTACTTCCGAACGGTGCGAGTATGCTCCACACCCCTGAGACTCACCCAAAGATGCTATGAACACTGTATGTATACCATTCGCAGCAGTCGCATTAACAGCGTCTAAATACCTGGTACGTATATCAAAAGTAGGAATATCTCATTGGTACCGTACATGTTCCAGTCGCTCTTGGCTACACCCAAAGGGTATTATACGAAAATACTGTCCACCCCGCTGAGATCCAAAATGGGTGCTATGGATGTGATTACCGTGTAAATATCATTCGTAGTAGTCGCACTCGCAGCGTTTCAGAAGGAGGAATGCTGAGAGTTCGACTAACGGCCCGCCAAGACGATAGAGGACATCAGCAACCGCTGGGGGTAGACCTCGGCATGCGTCGTCAGCAGAAGCAGAAGCGGCGTGGTTCAACGTGTGCCGCGGGATTCCGAGCACCGGGCTCGGCGAGGGGTTCCGGTCCGCGTTTGTATGCAAAAAGTAAATACCATTCGATTAAAAAATGGAGTTCGTGTCACTATTTCAAAGTCGAACGTATATTTCAGCCGGGTGAAAGGGAAATGCCTCAGGATACTCGTACCCAACTAGTACTCGTAGTTCTCGATTATTAATATCGAGAACGGGATCAATGCCATTTTATCGTATGGAGGTATACTTGTCAATGAGTGCACCTGGTACCTCGTATCTCGGTGGATGCTACGTATCGCGAAGGGGTTAACGGGGGACTCGGTGGTGCTCGACTCGACGTCGGGTGGGAAAGGGCTTCGACAAAAAGCCCACAACATTGTTAATATGTGAAGGAGGATATCAGCACTACACTGCAGTTTACTTCCTTTGGAGGTGATAATCAGAATATTATCAAACGCAACGGACGCTAATGTGACAGGCTTGTGACGGAATGGTTCCGATAGCAGGGTTGTGGTTGGTTCATGTCGATCCGAGCGTTGGACGAGTACTGGCTTCAAATTACGTGGTTCTAAAAAAGTAGTTGACGATAACATTTTGAATCGAACGACCTGGAAAAAAATATTTTACTACGCGTACAGTAATTCGTAATAGTGGCTTGGTAGTGGGCATCAAAACTCAACTCCATTTCCCTATAGAGAGGTGGGCATCAAATTGTATGTGTATGCAATAGATTTGGTATATTATTGAAGGAAAAAAACTGCCCCAGCCTGGCCCCAGTATTATACGGGGGACCATAGTAAATACACTAGGACCAAATATTGCTAGTAAAAATAGGTAAATGTATAGGTTTTTGTGTGTACCGTAGGTGTGAAATGCGGGATGGGAGAAACTGTGCGCGAACGTCGAGATGGGATGGCAACTAAAGGGCAGACAACACTGGGATGACAAATAGTTGGGACGTGGACAAGACACGTTCCGGTGTACGGCGGGATAGTACCTAGACGGCGGGAACATAAATCAAGGACGAGGCGGGTCGGGAATTCGCGGACGGGAAGGAAATATCACATGGTTGTCCCGTTCCCGTACCGTGTCGTTCCGTCCCGACTTTTTTTACCACTCGTGGTCTTGATTGATACTGCAATGTGCCTGTGGTACAAATACTTCTTCTGGCCTACCAGGTATATCTTTGACAAGGAATCACATATAGAATACGCGCGCTCGGTTTATCACATTACTTGTAAAATTCGGTAAAAATGGAATATAGACGAGGCGTATTACGCAGCTTGCAAAGTTGAGTATCAACTATTTCGTGTGCCCGAAGACGGAAAATAAATAATTCTCTCTATTTCCAGTACGAAATAATTAAATTGAATTTGGGGTCAATTTATTTTTGATCAGTCGAACTCACAGCTGACGTATTTAAAAAAAAAAAAAACGAATTATAAATTTTGAAATACGTCAGCTGTGAGTTCGACTGATGAAATAGTTGATACTCAACTTTGCAAGCTGCGTAATACTTTTGTTTTTTACAAGAAACTAAGAAAGCACGTCAGCTGTGAGTTCAACCGATCGGCAGATCGGTCGATACTCAACTTTGCAAGCTGCGTGAACCGCGCGCGTTTTCCATTATTCCCCTCGCGATTGACTACTGTCCAGAGACTCCCCTGGATGCCACCAGGGTCGACGAGACGATAATACTTACAGCTGGTGCGATTTCCAATTGATTTCGGCCAGTACCATTTCGCGCACTGAAACAGCAGATCGACAAGTGAGGGCCGGGGTACACAAGACAGTCGAAAGTTGGTTTACAGCAGTTCACACGTGACATACACACCAAGACACCGGAAAATTTTTAATACTCCCTGTAAATGTTGCAGCAGGTCTTGACGTACAAGTACGTGTTTTTTGATGAATCTCACTATCGTACATGTTCTTGGCCTCTTCTGCTCTTGATATATGAAAAACACAGCAAGCACACACCTGTAAAATAGCAGAAGGTGATCCAACAGCACAGGAGGTGATGTTCGTGTTTTTTCTGCAGGCAGGCTAGCGAGTGGCGCTTTTCGATCCTTCTTTTTTTTTTTTAATACTGATAATGCGAGTAATGACGAGTATACATAGACTGTTCTGCTCTCGATGTTCTGCTGAGCCCTCCGAAAATAAGCATCGGCATAATCCCGATGCAGGCGTCACACGGTAACGTGACAACAATGCCACGCAGGAGCGTTGTTCATACACACGCAGGTAGGCAGATCAACCAACTTCCCGGTACATGCGGTTCAACTGCTGCAGGTTTTTTAGACGTTTCGCGAAAACCTGACAGTCTCGCCGTCTCGCCGGGTGCTAAAAATGCCGCAATTTTATCGGAGACTCCCCGAAATCGTGGGCGAGTTGATCTTGATTTTTCCATGAGATGTATGCGCTTGACTACCCCCATCCTTCAACTCGTTCTTCTTATCGTCGCATCCTGTCTATCCAGCATGGCAGAGGCAATCGTTCTGTGGACGGTTTCCGTGGTCATGGGCTCAAGCAAAGGCAAGCGAGAACGAGACAATGAAACTACTAAACGATGAATTTTTTCACCCTTCTCTGCTGTCTCATGTGTCGTGCTGTGTCGATATCGTTACAATAACTGCTCTCCCCGGGTAGTAGGCGTATCGGGTGTTCACTGTGCTGTGTCTGTGTGCGTGTCCAGCCAGGCCACTCTGTTGTGAGTATGTTCTCAGCGGCACGGTACAGCACGCGGGGTTTGTCAAGACACTCTCAATCAATGATTTTTTTCGTGTGATGAAAGTCGTACGTATCATGATACAGCAGTATACTGCTGTTGTATCGTAGTACGTACCAGGTATATGTTTTTTTTTTTTTTTTTTTTTCAGGTTTAGAAGGGATAAATTGGCAATCGTACACGGCGCATCGAAGCAGTCGTGGTCGTACTGGCACATCGCACTATCGTGCGAGGCTGTGGTGGTCCGATCTAAAGCGACGCGAGATCAATTCTCAGGTCCTCTGACCTGATCCGGCCGACTATATTCCACTTGAAAGACTGGGTATAATGTGCGCTTCTTTTTTTTTTTTTTTTTTTTTTTTTTTTTTTTTTTTTTTTTTTTTCGGACGATCACATATTATCCTGCGACGGTTTACACTTTGCATCATACCTGTACAAGTACCTGGAAATGTACGGAATACATCGGTACCAGGTACAAGTACGTATATTTTGGTATTTTGTAAGTACCAGTACTTATTGTTGATAGAACACACACTTGTATTATTACGGGGGACCATAATAATAGTAAATAGGACCAAATATTGTTAGTGAAAATAGGTAAATACAAGGCGCTTCGCTCCGCGGGCGGCCTACGCCGCCCGCTACGCTCGCTCAGGAAGGAATACGTCGTAGTACATAAAATTATCCGAAGCGGCCAGAGGTCCATGATATAAAATTATACCCGTTTTTCATGACTGCTGTAGTTGCAAACTGGCAACTTGATAATATGCCAAGAGTCCCGCCGCCATGCTTCAGGAGAAAACAGCTCTGACGTCACATACGCTTCGCGTCGCGGTCGGTTTTCCGCTACGCTCGCTCACATGTCGTGCGTACGTACACACCCCAGGTAAGGTACTTATCTTCTTCTTTCGGTATGCTCTGTGTCTGTACTCGTATGTACGAAAGATAAAGCACAGCACGGCACAGCAGCACAGCAAAAACGATGAAACCGAAAAATTCTGAAAGAAAAAAAAATCCCTGTCCCCTTTCGTGTAATAATTTCCTGCCTGATTGGAACACCATACACCTGGTCAAAAAGAAAAGAATAAAAAAAGGCTTTTTCCCAAAATCAGGTATACCTGGCCACTTTCGTGCCAAAAACAGTTACATACTGAAATCAAGTACAAAACACACTCCAGGAGCCCTGCTATTGGCCAAGCTGACATTGTAACTGATTTTGGTACGAAAAGGCCAAGGTACACCTGATTTTTTCTACTCTGTCTAGCTTTCAACTGATTTTGGCCAACTTTGAACCAATCAGAGAGGCCATACGTACACTAAACTGTGTTTTCTCTCCGTATGCCTCTGCCCTCCCTCGGTTGAAATTCTTCTGTATTGACGTATAAACTCTGTACTCGTACGTCGTACGTAAAAGTACGTATATTATACATGCATACATGCGTACGCTGGTTTCACTTTTTCTCCTTTGGGGTGTGCGATGTGCTCCAGTTAGTTGTTGTGTGTACTGTTGTTTTCTACGTTCACAGCAGTCTTCACAGCACCATGGACACTCGGCGTTTCGTCGAGATAATTTCGTGCCGAGCAGGCGGTTCCGCGAGGACGGTCTGGAAGCTTTAAAGCTGTCAACGGGGGGGGGGGCGCCAGAGTAAATACTCTTGGCGCTCCCGCCGTGGCGAAACTAACGAAGCATAATAATAGTGACTCTTTGCGGGGTCCAAGTGGAGCCCGTGGTACCTACACCCTGAAGAAAACAAAACAATTCAGATTTTGGAGGCCATGTGGCACGATTAATGCTTTAGGCGCATTCTTTTTTTTCCGGATTGTAATGGACATCACACCGTTCGTGGCGCGCGTTTTTTTTACTTGGCTTTAGCATGTACCTGATTTTGGCTCAAACGGATCAGGTATACCTGATTTGGGCATCTGCCCATAACAAAATCTAAAAATCAAACAGCAGAGCTTCTCCCTCAGCCTCGTACGCCGCCCGCCCCTCTCGTAACGATCTCGCCACCGATTCGATCCGGGCAAAGCTTCCCTCACTCTCTGCCACAGTGGACCCCGTCGCCCGCCTCGCGTGAGGCCCGGTGCTCACCGTGATCGTGGTTCGCCAGCTCGACAATGTTGGTGCTCAGCCTGCCTACCTGCCTCTTTGAGCTTCAAGCCCGGTCGCAAAAATAAGCACCGCTTGAATATTATATTGCAATCGCCGAACGACCCGTATAAACTCGTATATACTCTATCAGAAGCCACAAATGGAGGCCAGACAAGGCCCATTCATGCTTCCCTCGTGCCTCGAGGCACACGCGACGCCTAGCCACGAAACCGGCGACCACGCTCCTTGCAATCCCCTCTCTACCGGCCACCATCCGCCGACACCCGCGACGGCGCCGTGTTCGCCCGCGATGCCGTGCTCCAAGTACACGCACGCACACGAAACGAAAGAAGAAGAAAAAAAAAAGGACTGAAAGTGCCCAAAAGAGAACTTGAAAAAAAAAAAAAAAAAAAACGTCAGCTGTGAGTTCGACTGATTGAATAGTTGATACTCAACTTTGAAAGCTGCGTAATACGTCTCGTCTATATTCCATTTTTACTTGTAATAAACCGAACGCGCGTATTTTATACCAGGTATGTAATTCCTTGTCAAAGATATAGACCAGCGGCTCTCCTGGATGCTGCCCGGGTTCAACAGGACAATTTTAAATAATCATTTCTGCGCACTGATACTACATAACCCGAACAAGGGAGAATGATATGACGTTGCAACATGTCGAAACCTTTTCATTTCACAAATATTTATAGATTGATTGAGTGTTGTTGAATTTTTAGTATGGTATGGCTCTAAATGTGAATAATTCTTCCGGGGATGAGCTGCCGCTGTTCTTGCTGAAACTGGAGAAAACAAAGACCCGCTGCAAAGGTCCGGCAAAGTATAAGGAGGCGATTCCCAAGTGGGAGCTCCGAGAGGCCAGGGATGTACCAACCGAGCACGCTCAGAGATCGAGATATCTATACGTAGTTCTATATAGGCTTTTGTGCATACCGTAGGTCCTATTTACTATGGTCTCCCGCAATAATAGGAGGCTTTAATTTCTTACCAGGTACTCGTATGCTCCATTTTTTTGTTCCCGTTATTCAGCCCGTTTTATACCAGGTACCAGTGAAGATATACAACTATTTCGTTGAGCAGAAGGCGGGAGAACGGTTGAATGTGAAGACAACATCATATACGCAGGGATACAGTACAAAAGATATATGCGCAGGAGAATCGGATCCCTCGTATCCGCGCAGAGGGGGCGGTACGGAAATATTAAACAGCGAAATAACCACGGCTGTCCTCGGCAAGATATGATAAGGGTAGCGGGTGGGGGGGGGGGGTACTCGATATATGCATGGCCGTAGTCGTACGACCATAAGTGGCGGGGGGGGGGGGGGCATTTTGACGGAACGGGGCCAGGGGGGGTGCGTGGAAGGCAGCGAGGCCTTCTTTGTCTTGACGTTGGCCCTTAGCCTTGGTCATGTATGTGTCTTGGCTCTTCGTGTTGGCCGTACCCCTTCGTCCTAGCCTAGTGTCTTGGTGCCGGTGTTGACGGTGGTCGCTGTGTTGGTGTTGGCCTTAGCCTTATCTTTGGCCTCAATAGGCCCTAACATTGGCCTTGGTCTTTGCCCTAGTTAGCCTTCGCCTTGATCTAACCCGTGGCCGTAGCCTTGGTCTTAGCCATGGTCTTTTAGCCTTGACCTTAGCCTTGTCCTTAGCCTCAGCCTTTTCCTTGGTTGTGTTTCTTTGGTGATGGTTTGTGAGTGTTTGTCTCATGCAGCGCACCCTTCATGCGTCGCGCCCAACACCTCAATGCGCTTCGTGCATTGTACCAGCATTGTCTGTCTGGTCGCTGACAACCCGACGTGCTCCGTCCCGGCATAGAAGGGATGCGAAGGGATATGGTCATACGACTACGGCCATGCACGGCATGAATACCCCCCCCTTATACGTGCTTTATTTCGAAAGGGGTGTGTGGTCAATGCTCAAATGACTAAGGCAAGAAACAAATGAGTACCCCCCCGGCGTTTTTTAATGAGGAATGCCGCCGGACAAGCTGTGATAGTTCAATTATATCTCTTTGTCTCTGATACTTCCGCGCGCCGTGCCCTCCCGTTCCGCCCCCCGCCCCCCCCCCCCCCCCCCCCCCGGCCCCCCTTCTCTCCCGCTCCTCTCTACCCCGTGCACGCCTCCTTACCCTCCCGGGTGTGCCCTCTTCCCGGCTTCCATCCCGTGGCCCCGCCTCGTTCCCCCCACCCCCGTTCTCCCCTCCTCCGTCCCGCCCTCCCGCCACCTTCACGCCTCCTTAAATGGTTGGGGTGATGTCGGTTAGCAACGACCCTGTAAGCCATGCCTCTTGCTGCGTGAGCAAGACAATCAGGGCAACGTCTTTTTTCTTCATTTTGTTTTGGCGGTCGATCACAGCTGGCGACCGAGTGGAATAATTTGTGCGGGGTGGAGAACCTTTACTCCGTACAAGGAGAATGATCGCATCACGTAGTGTCTATGGTAAGGCACCCACGAGGCAGACACATAGTATACTATACCCATTGCTGCCTGTGGAAGTGGCCACACCGCAAACATATCAACTCCTTGGCGCTGTCACCTATGTGTAAGTCCGCCTCACAAGCGGTTCTTAGTAGGATGCAGCTCACCCTTCAGGCGATTCGCCGAACACCCCACGGCGCTTTGCGCTTGGTGCAAACAGTATCTGCCTGGTTGGTGAAAACCTGACGCGCTTCGTCCCGGCATTCTAGGGATGCGAGGGTCTACGGTCATACGACTACGGCCATGCATTATATCGAGTTCACCACATACACCCTCGGTTGGCGACGACGCTGTGAAATACGCCTCTCATTGCGCGAGCTATACAACCGGGGTGCCGCTTTGTTTTTTGGCGGTCACCACGACTGATGGTCGAGTTAAAAATCATTTGTGCGAGGTGGAGAACCTTGACTCCGCACAAAGGAGATGCTCGTGTCGCATACTATGTATATGTTGAAGCACCCACTAGGCCGTTACATAGTATGCCCTTTGCCGTCTCTGGAAGCGGCCACATCAGAAGCCTAATCGATTCGGAGCTGCTATCCATTACAAGAAATCCCGCCTCAAAAGCGGTTTTTAGTTATATGCAGCTCACCCTTCATGCCTTTTCCCCCAATACCTCACGGCGCTTGACGCCTGGTGCAAGCAACGTCTGCCTGGTCGGTGAAAACCCGGCGTTCTCCGTCCCGGCATTGTAAGGATGCGAGGATCTGTGGTCACACGACTACGGCCTCCACAACATGAGTACCCCACCCCCCCCCCCCCCCCCCCTAAGGAGGGCCGAATCTGAAAAATGGAGTGCTGGTAATGTATTATTTTTCTAGTTTCCCCTGAGAAAACCGAGAAACTTGGACCGAGGAAAAACCCTATTTCAAGTTTTTCGAGAAAAAACAGAAAATGGGGACAGATAATCGGGCCGCTGCACCGCAGGCGCACCGCTTGAGCCGTGGCACCACTTGCGAGGGCGCACGACTTCCCGGCGTCAGTCCCGAGGCCAGTAACAGGTCGTGGCCGATCGCAGAAAGCGCTGTGGGTTTCTGGGCTCACCTCGCCGAGTCAACAGAGACGGCGTGCCGACGTAAGTCGCTCGCGCGCTGTGAGCAGCGCTGAGAGAGCAACAGCCGATAGTCTTGTCGCCTTGGGCGTTGTCACACAAAGAGTTGCTGATGTATTCACGGCCCTACGCACGGACGCTTGCCTCCTAGCTAGGCCGACACCACCAGTTGGACTGTCATGCGTATGACTTCCGCGAGGGCGGCAGCTGTTGTAGTGACGGTTCTGTATCAGTTGGACGATTATTTCAACAATCTATTACTGTAGCTCGTCCGGACAATAATCTCAATGAGCTACTCCTGTAATTGTCAATATTCTCCCTCTTTTCAGCAAAAGTCGAATTTCAGGAAAAACTCGAAAAAACATCGGGTCGTTATGAATGACTCTAGCACCGAAAATAACGGAAATGATCTAGAACAGGAACGCCGATATTCTACAGCAGTGTAAGCATCTACGCTGAATCCTTTTTCGTTAACTTTTCGACCGGTGCTACCTCCATTTTCATTTACATTCCGACAATGTTGTGCAGTAATGCACGATTCAATCCAATACCATCACTTGAAGCCTTATTATATTTCCCAGTTTATCTGGGATCTCTACGAGAAAAACTCAAAACCTGTCCGGCTGTCTGGCTGCGAAGCTGCCTGGCTAACCCCCCCTCTGCTCACTCTCTACCGAACCTGCGCACGTTTTCCCCTGGAAATGAATTTCAACGCGTCCCATAAGAAATTCAGCCATCCAGAGAAACAGGTTTTCCACATAAAAAATCGGAAGAATATATGCAAACAAAATCGAGAAGTTCGGTGAGCTGCCGCACTAAAGCTATTTTTTTTTTTCCATATAAGAAAGTGCCCGGTTATACTGGTAGATAAGATACGCTGCAAACTGCTCTTGTCTTGACGAGCTCTCAGCGGGTCCCTCGTGCAGGCGATCTGCACTCTGCGCTTGGCGATCTTCATGCAGGCGAGAGCTGCGCTTGTCACCCCGCCCCCGTGGCACAACACTATAAACAGCCCTCCCCAAGGCCCACCAGCCGCCCCTGTCGTGGCACGCGTCGCTCCCTCCACGTTGTGACTCAACCCTCTGTATTAACTACTGACACTACTAAGATGCCAGGCAACAATCAGCGGCTTGTGTGCCGTCTTTGTTTACCCGTTTTTGTGGTTGATGTTGGTGGTGGAACGGGTATATGAGGGCTCGAGCACCAGTATATGGAGGCAGAAACTTGTTGTTGTTGGTGGTGGTGGTTGCTGCCCTTGCCTCCCTCACATCAAACATAACTGAGGTTCGGTATATAGGTGCTGTGGCTTTGACAGGTGACTTAGACAAACTCGAAATTCCCTAGGTTTGCCTAGGGATTCTATAGCGGAAAATCGAAACTTGTCTCTCTGCCCTCCCTCAAAAAGAAACTCCAATCCTCGCAAAATCTGGCCCCAAACCACCGCCGACGTTGACGTGTATACCGCGCGATAGCGGACACACATACAAGCAGTCTGGGCCAACGTTCGGATTCAACGGAGCCCTGCGCCTTGAACTACGCGACCCGGACCCACCCGTCGGACAATCGCTTCCAGACAGTCGCTTGTGCCAGAGTCGGTACGAGCAGCGAAATCTTTCGGAAATTGGCTGCAGCGCATGGATCGCAACAAAAGGGAGATCACCTTGTAAAAGCATGGTTCACTCAGCGGGATTAGCTAATGGTGTTAATGAAGTCGTTGCCCGCCGCTCGCAAACGGCCGTGCAAGGTCGCTTCTGGCTGCAAGGTCTTGACCCCATGGGGTTTGCGATATGTTCTGTGGCGTTTTATGGCAGGGCCGCTTCCTGCTCGATAGTGAATCGGAGTATTTATCAAACAACAACAACAGCAGCAGCAGCAGCAGCAAGCGGCAGCATCAGCGCAAAGACACTTCAGAGGTTCTTGACGCCGTGCAAGGTCCCAGAGCACTTGCGGCTCGATCGGAAAGACTCGCAAGGATGGAAGCCCGCGCGCAAAGAGTTACCGATGCACGGGCACAAAAGTTCCTCTCGGAAGCACGCCGCGCACAGCAAGGGTCGGAAGGAGACTGCTGCTGCGAGAAGATGTGCCAAACGCCCCGCATAGCGGTAATCCTAGTCAACAATTGTTGCGAGGAAACAGCCGTGTTGCACCGTTGTTCTCGTCCGTCAACCATAGTTGACGAGCTCCCGTGAATCTCCCTGCCTTGTTTCCACACTCTCTGCAACCAGACCTTTGGTTGTCCACTTCGACGAAAAAATACTTGATATTAATTGAAGAAGCCGAAATGGTTGGGGGGGGGGGGCTGCCCTGCCCCCCCCCCCCCCCCCCCCGGCATGCGTACGCCTTCCTTACCCCTATGTAAAATAGACGGAGGGATGAGAGAGAAAGGGGGGGGGGGTCGCCCCGTCCCTTTTCGCTTGCTTACGCCTCCCCCCCCACCCACACAAACGAAACGCGGTCGACCTCCTTACCGGTCGCGCTTCGCTAGTGGAACGCCTCCCCCTCCAGAGCACCCGCTCAGTCCGGGGCTCTGAATTGCTAACACGGTCTCGTGGTTCCGTTTCTCACGACCCGTGCGATGGGGAACCCACTTGACCCACCACTACTTGTGTGTGCTTCCGCGGGATTCTTCCGTTTCTAACGGCCTTCTCATGTCGGGAACCTCCCACGACTGCCAAACGACTAATAAAAATCCATGACTCCGTTTATATCGGCCCGTGCTCTCGGAAAATCACGGCTGATCGACCACTAACTACGTTGCGCATGCTTTCGGGTGTTTTTCCCGTTTCTAACGACCCGTTCATACGGGGGACCCACCTCGACTGCCAAACGAATATGAGTATAGTGATTCCGTTTCAAACGGCCGGTGCGATCGGGATTAAGCCACTACTAATCGACCACTATGTGCTTGTGCTTTCGGGTGGTTCCATTTCTAACGGCCTGTTCATACCGGGAACCCACCACGATTGCTAAACGATTATTCAATGTGATGATTCCGTTTCTAACGGCCCATGCGATCGGGATTATGCCTTAACTTAATCGACCACCACTTACGCGTGCTTTCTAGTGGTTCCGTTTCTAACGGCCCGTGCGATCGGGAACCCACCACGAAAACCAAACGATCAATATGTATTGATTCCGTTTCAAACGGCCTTTGCGATCGACATTAAGCCATTACTAATCGACCAATGTGTCTCCTTCCCCTTCGTTTGCCCATCCGCCGTGGAAATATGTTGCGGAAGGGTGGGCTGGAAAAAAACAACTAGACGAGTCCCTGACGTCCCTTGCCCGGTTCTATTCAGCTCGTGCAGGGCCTTGCCCGTTAGCTGTCTATCCTGGATACTCGCTGCACCGACGACCCCGCTTCACACCGCTCTACCGCTGCTTGCTCGTATCTGAACTGCCATTATTTTTCCTCATCAATCATCCGGAACTGCCATTTTTTTTCATTCTCACCCCGTACCAAACATCCCTTCTTATTGTATGGGAAACTCTCCGAAACAGTCTCACTCCTTCATTGGTTCATCTTAACTACCCATTACCCCTCAAACACCAGGTTGCCCCTACAACAACCTTCATCTTGTGTCATTACGCTTGCGTGGAACTACAGTAGTAGTATTTCGTGGGTATGAGTCGCAACCTCAATACCTGCTGAACTGCTGTAGTATTTTTGTCTGCCATGCTGCGTTAATGATACGGATTGAACTTTCTATTTCGCCCTGTGTTGACCCTTGTTGCGCACGGGTCGAAAGGAGGCTGCTGCTGCTACAAGGTGTGCCAAACTCCCCGTTTAACCGTTTCTCGTATAGCCGTAATCCTAGTCAACAATTGTTGCGAGGGGTATACAACAGTGTTGCGTTGTTGCTCTCGTCCGTCAACCATGGTTGTCGAGCCCCCGTAGATCACCCTTTCCTGATACCACACTCCTGCAACAAGACCGTGTGTTGGTATGCTTGCGTGGAAACTAGTACTTCGTGGTTATGAGTCGCAACCTCAATACCTACAGTACTGCTGTAGTACTCTAGTCGACCATGCTGCGTTGATACTTCTTCTTGTCTCTTCTCTTTCGTGCTGTCTTGACCATTGCTGCGCGCGGGTCGGAAGGAGGCTGCTGCTGCGAGAAGGCGTGCCAAACTCCCCGTGTAGCCGTTGCCCGTACTTTGGGTTGTGTTTGCCGCCCACCCGCCCATGCTGCAACGCTATATGGCGAAAAACCAACCTACTTCTCCACCGAGAACCAACCATACTATTTCCTACTTTAGTGTCGCGTTTTTAGTATCTTGCCGCCATTATAAACAGACGAGGGTGTAAGGCTCTTTCCGATGCGGTTCATACTTTGAGCTTCAGATTTTGACCCGATCGCATTGTCAGCTGTGCAGTGCGCAAATCTAAACAGTCTTCCTATCATATGCGGATAATCGTATTCATTGTGCGTGCAGAGATTCGAGCAACGCGACGCCGAGACCACCTGCTGTTGTTGTGGTCTAGCGCCGCGAAGAGACGCGCTGCGTGCGCTGCACTGCGCGTAGGACCCGAGCGTCCGAGCCCACGCTGATTGTCTTTCCCCTGGCAGCGAAGGGACGTGCCGAGTGCCCTAGAGTCACCTTGTCTCTGTATTTAGTACCAGTTTTGTAGTGACTGACTGCTGCTATGCTGCTGCTGAAGTCTACGAATACGTATCCATGGAGAGGTGAACGCCGAGTGTGTTTCTCTTGGTCTCTAGGCCCGAGCCCGCCCCAGCCTACTGTAGCAAGGCCACGGAGAGACGCATCGCCTGACGACCGCGCGTCGGCCGCCGCGCAACGTCGCTATACAGCTGTGTCATCATCCAAGTCATCGATCGTTCTGCTCCTGCTTGCTGTCATGGATAACATCTTGAGCCAATGAATCTGAAGCTTGAAATCGAACCGCATAGAAAACAGCGTACAATAGCCATTTTTTTTTCAACTAATCCGTGCTCTAACCCAGCAACGTTTCGATGCTTACTGTGGTTCTAGTGGTGCGACCGCTGCCACGCCAGCGGGGCCTTCATACGTGTATACCCACACAACCGACGTTCTGATGCTTAGCCATTGCTTTGAGTTATGTATGCTGACCACCGACCCATGCTGCAACGCAATGTAGCGAAAAACCGACCCATTTATCCACCCAAACCACCAACAACCCCACCCAGCACTTTTTACCTTGAACCAATCCGCCCACTAACCCACCGACGCTCCGATGCTTACTGTTGTACTAGTGGTACGACAGCTGCCACGCCAGCGGGGCCGGTATACGTTAACACCCACGCCACCGATGTTCCGATGCTTACTCATACTTTGGGTTGTTTTTACTGACCACCCGCCCATGCTGCAACGCTATGAATAACTAACCCACCCTAACACCCACACCCCCAGCAGTGCAGCAGTACAGCAGTACAGCAGTACAGCAGTACAGCAGTACAGCAGTACCTCATCAGCGCATGAATCCGCCCACTAATCCACCGACGTTCCGATGGTTCATGCTGTACTAGTGGTGTTCGTATGGAATTCTGTGTGTAAGCCCTCGTACGGTTCTGTTCTGATGGTTCCCGCTTGACTATATATCTCCTGGCTTATTATCTTTGCTATGCGGGTCTTGCAGGAGTCGTCGCAAACCGGTACCCTGGTCTCCCATCGTCAAGGCAGCTCCTGTCCTGGCGTGTGACCATCCGTTGGGCGTGGTTGACCGAAGAACTTCCACTGTAATGGGGAGGCTTGCCGGCCTCCTACCACCACGGACACCACCACCCCGTTCGAGTGCTACAATTGCGACCGCTCAGCTGTCTTTGACCTGTCGGGTCAGGGTGAGACAGAGTTCTGCTTCTTCGAATATTGCTTCTATGAGCAGAGGACGGACGTCGTCCGCTCCGCTGTTCTGTTCCTACTACAGAACAGATCGTGCGTGCGCACGTCATCCGCGTGCCGAAGCACTAGTGCGAGCTTTGGTTCGCTGAACAGGGCATACAGCAAGGTGGGGTCTCCCGCTAGCGCGAGCGTTGGTTCGCCAAACAATGCAAACATCACGGTGGGGTTGCCCGCAAGCGCAGGTTTATCCACGAGAGCCGTTTCAGTCGCAAGCGCGGTTTCGGCCGCGAGCGCTATTTCGGTTTGGGTGGCGAACGCGAAGCCGACGACCTCACCGGTTGGCGCGAAAGTTGGTGATTCGATCCTGGGCGCAGAGTTTCCCGTGAACGCGCCTGCAACCCCGACCCCTAGGGGCCCTTGAGTCAGGAGGGATGAGGGAAAACGGCCCCGTGTAACATAGATGCAGCTCGTTTATGATCGGATTCGTTTTGCCCTATCTGCCTTTCTGCATCGGCATCGGGGTTGGTGTAGCAAACGTGCCATAGCATCTTTGGCTGGGTTGAGTTGAGCTGCGTTGCGTTACGTTAGGGGCCCTGGTACCCGGGGGGGGGGTAAGAGTAAACAGCCCCGTGTAGATTAGATACAACGCTTTTCTACGCTTGTAACGGTGGTCGTGTGCTTTGACTGTTCCTATTCCGTGCCACAGCATCTTTCGATGGGCGCATGATGTTTCTTTCCCTGTGTTAAGGCTGCTTTATGTAATACATATTGTAATTATTATTATGCTTGCCTTCCGATAATATAGCGTAGATGCCGCAATACACAGCGAGTAATGATACAGAAGTAGTGGCGACCGTCCATCTTTCGCTCACGGCCGTCGTGTCCTTGTTCGACGATTCTACTCTCCGCGCTGCTGTTTTTAGTCAATACAACAACACAAAACTACACAAAAACTACGAAAATACTGAATGGTAACACCTCTTAATAGAGAACAGCAGGGCAACGATTGCCCTGCTCTACGTCAAAATAATCTTTGGCTAGTCTCAAGATATCGATGATGCAGTCGATCGGCATTCATGGGAAAGGCGCTTCGCCCCTGACTACCATTTTTCTTGTACATCCTCTGTTTCACGAGCATGTCAAGGCAGTTTTGTATTTTGTTTGGTGGAATATATCCCTATCATCGATGCCTGTATACTATGGGTGAATTTTTAACCCATGAGGGAAACACATTTCTTAAAAATGCCAAAAAAAACAATTTTTTTTTTTCCGATTATCATTCTCACCGGGAAGGCCATTCTCAATTAGGAAAATCGACTGTTATACATTGATGTTATCACCCCTTTACATACGCGTTACCATTTGGGCCCAAGTTTGATTTGTTGAGTTTGACGTTTTTCTTCTCGCGTTTCGTCGATTAATAGAAGAATCTCGAGAAGGAAATGCGGTATAGATAGGCATGTATAGCTGGTAAATGCCATCAATTTGGCTAATATTTTTTTATGAATTTTGACATTTTTTTCTGTCTCGTCTGAAAATTGTGCGAAAAGCAACACGCGCCACAGGCCCACTATTTTGCCATATTCGATATTGGTACTCTTTTTGACTCCGATCATTTTTCGCTTTCGTCTGAAAGAGTTCTGACAAACAAAATACCACCTTCATAGCAAACCACTGGTTCCAAGTACTGCACCTGATGTATGCATGCCAGTATGTCAAGGTATCCACGTTTCCCCTATATTTGTTTTGGAGGCGTGTCTCTTACGAAACATGGGAATTCCTTGCCCTTCCCGCTCATGACTTTTAATGTCGGCAAAGCAAAAGCGCTATCAATGATCAAACCTGTGTCTGTGTGTGATCGAACGTTATATCTAATTCAACAACCTCCACAGAAATCGGCTCCATTCCATAGTGCAACAGTATTATGGTGTACGATGCTTACTACTAATAGTGTAGCCTAACCTCCGTGTACCTGGTATAGAAATACTAGCCACCATTTTGGACTGCCCCCTCTCCCACGGTTTGGGGGACAGACTACCTGGACCAATTGAAATTTTCAAGGCCTCCCGCCCGACGCCTTTTCGCCTCCGGGATTATATCCCGCGGGAATCAGGTACCCCGGGACTCCACCGTGGGAGACACTGGGACGGGATTTAGCCACCACGATACTCAACGGGATAGCTTGTACGGGATCTGGCCACGACGGGACTCGACGCGACTGTTTGTGCGGGAGCTGACCATCGCGCTATCCCTGGGACGGGATCCAGTCACGGCGGGGCTACGCGGGATTTCTTTTGCGGGAAACGGCCACCATGGCACTACACGGGATTTGTGCGTACGGCACCCAAACACCACGGTGCTAACAGAGGTTAATTTGTATCGGACGCAAACTCAATTCCCGACATATACACTGTGTTCGACGTCGGCACTACTCCTTTTTTTTTTTCGAAATACGAAAAAGGGGAACAAAGACGAAAACACAGGGGGACATGATAATCGGACCCGAAACCTGACGCTTGCACGTACCTACCCTGGAATTGTTCCACCTTTCTGCGGAGGGAGCATAGCATGTGTTTACGCATTGGCGGAAATTGACGTTATTCTGTTCACGGGGTTCGGGAGATCATCTATTTTGGCGGACATGTTTGTGTCGCGGGAACGGGGCATATGGGTATTGGCGCGGGACTGGTTTTTGAGCGGGAGTTGAATAAACATCTTTCCTTCAGTCGCGGGGACGGGATATAAGTATCTGAGCGGTACGCGTTTGCGCGGAAGTGGGGCTTCACATTTATCACGGAACCACGGGATATTCCCGAAGCCCGCACAAAAGCGCGGGACTAATCCCGAGGAATGCCCTTTTTTTTCCTGAGGGCATTCCTCGGGACGCCTGTTCGACTCCGGGACCTTATCCCGCGGTGATCAGATATCCCGGGATTCTACAAGATATGGCCACCGCGGGACTCCCCCGGACGGGATTCGACAACCACGGGATCCAACGGGATTTTTAGTACGGGATCTAGCGACGATGGGATTCGACGGGTAAACTTTGTGCGGGATCTGCCCACTGCGGTACTCCCCAAGAGAGGATCCAGCCACGACGGGACTAAGCCCGTAGGAAAAAGCCCGAGGAAGACCATGAAAACATCTCTTGCGTCACCGGGAATTTCAATATTTTATACCAGGTTTGCAGTACTTCGTTAGCACATCCTTATTTGCACAAACAAAATGACAAACCGCACAAAAAAGAGATTCATGAACAGAATTTGGACTCGGAAACTCGGAACCTGACACTTTTGCACACTCTGTCTTAAATCCCACTATCTGCGGGGGGGTGATGAGCACGTACGCGTTCGCGGGATTTTTTTAAGTTACTCTTTTCACGGGATTCGGGATACCCTGAATTTTGCGGGACGTGTTTGTGCGGGAACGGGACATGTGTATTTGCGCGGGACTCGTTTTTGTACGGGAACAGGATTTCACATTTAACACGGGACCACGGGAAAATGCCGAATCCCGCCCCAAACCGCGGGACAAATTTGACAGGAAAAACTCGAGGAGTGCCCTGATTGTTTTTTCTTTCGAGCTAGTTTTTGCTCTGTAAAGTGAGGAATTCGAGCCGGCTCTTCTCCGAACGAGTCTGACTGCTCTCGGAGATGCACCCAAACCAGTTTGCCGCTTCTCGAGAATCGCACCTGTGATAATTTTGGACTACTATAGCTCGTTTGCCAATATCAATAGTCTAGTCAGAAAAAGTGGCAGGTGCACAACATGGGGACTCTGTTTGATCAGTTTTTTTCTACGCTGCGAAAACATCTGAAAACGACCTGCTGTGTTCCGAACTTGTTGCAACTGCGACTCTCGAGAAGCGGGAAACTGATCTGGGTACTCATACCTCGCCGAGAGTAGTCAGACTCGTTCCGAGAAGAAGACCCGGTTCGGCATCCTCGCTTCTCCGGAGCAAAACGTGACTTGAAAGAAAAAAAACTCCGTTGGCAACCTATAAACGGAAGTCCCGCATAACAGATGTCTTCAAAAAACAAAAAAGTATTGAAATCGATGTTCGCTCTCATGGGAAAAACAAGTCTCGACTAGAGTAGGAAAACCAGCTGTTAGACAATTATCTACTGCTTGTACACTGTGTATAATCTAATTCATCACCTGCCGTCGTGAGAGGTTGTGCAGGGTCTATCTGCGTACGAATAGCGCAGATCCGACCCAGAAAATATGTACCACTGTACGAGTAGATCCTGTGGATCATGCGGGTGCCACTCGGCGACGTGATCTAGATCATACAACATCGGGAATAGATGACCCATCTGCTCTGGAAATATCTAGATCATCAAGCGGGAACATAATATTTCTCCGAGGTGGGGTACGTAATACAAGAGCAAACGATGCTCGAAGGGTGCCGCGTGAGTTTCTTCAGCATCAAACATCACTAAACTCCCCTTGCAACGGCAACCACCAACGTTTTTGGGAAACTGCTTGGATATCGTGTGGGAAACATTGTGAGGTATTTTAGAGGGAAATCTTGACAGAAAAAAGAGTTTGGGTCACGAGCTGGGCTGTATATATGTACGTGATGTGAAGAGATGGCCGAGGTAGGGTAAGGGTAAGGGACGCAGGTGTAACTGGCAGCTGGGAAGCAGTGCTTTGCTTCTTCTGATTTAGATCCTTATTTATGCCGAGAGCTGGTGCTCTGGTAGAGAAGTGAGAGGTAGGGGAGAGAGACTCGACACCCAGATGTACTCGTCCCACCCCCCACGCCACAAGCTCTCCTAAATTCCTCTTATCTGATGTACTCCTAAAAGAGCTTTCCTATGGCTACCGATCGTTCTTCTGCTACTATAAGAACTTCTCATTTTATGGTCCTATCTCCACTAAGGAACATTATTCTCGACTAACGGAATATCCGCCGTGTTAATCAATTCTTTGGATTATTCTCGTATTTCTTAGACTACCAAACTGCAGACTATATTAGCTATATATATAGCCCATGAGTACTTCACTCATATCACATTAGCCCACCCTGAATAGTCGTATATGCAAACCACAAGATTGTCGAAGGGTGATGGCAAAGCTCATCGCAAATGACCAGAAAAAGATGTTCGAAGATGCGACTGTTCGAAACAAAATAAATGAGGCTATAGATTCCCCCACACCTCGTAATAAGATCCAAACCCCACGAAGGCGGAAGAAGCGCTGCAGTCCCAAGGTTGGCCAGAATATTCGTTGAATGCGGCGACGTCAGATGTGAAGAGATGGCCGAGGTAGGGTAAGGGTAAGGGACGCAGGTGTTTCTGGCAGCTGGGAAGCAGTGCTTCGCTTCTTCTGATTTAGATTTTCTTTATGGATGGCGAGAGCTGAGGAGGTGCTCTGGTAGAGAAGTGAGAGATAGGGGGGAGGGAATCGACGCCCAGATATACTCGTCCCACCCCACGCCACAAGCTCTCCTAAATTCCTCTTATCTGATGTACTCCTAAAGAACTTTCCTATGGCTGCCGATCGTTCTTCTGCATAAATAAGAACTTCTCATTTTATGGTCCTATCTTCGTTAAGGAACATTACTTTCGTCTAACGGGTTATCCGCCCTAGAGAACATTCCTAAAAGAACGCTACTCTCGACTAACGGAATGTCCACCGGGCTAATCGATTCTTGGGATTTTTCTCGTATTCCTGAGACTACAAAACTGCAGACTACATTGCCTATATCTTTAGCCCATGAGTACTTCACTCATATCACAGTGACATAAAATAATACTCGTAGACTCGTTTTTTTCGCGCGATGTTACATTGTTTACTGCATCTTCTAGGAGAGATACTATGTACGTACGTTTCTGGAATGATAGGTGATGCCGCGTGCGAGGTGTGTGGCATGTATGAAAGTACCGGGGGTATGTGGGGGGGGGGCGGGGGCGAATGGAAATGCATCTGTAACGACGGCTTGTCCAGGAAAGTCTGCCTAGAATAGCGTGCAAGCTCGTGAGTCACGAGTTTTAAAACCAAACTTGAATTAAACAACTTGATAGACTAAGGTACCAAACTAACAGCAGTCATACATATCGTACGAGGGCCGGTGCTCCCGTTACTTCTACCCGGTATATAGGAGGGGAGAGGTATAGGTGGTGTCGAAGAGCTCGTGTCTCGAATTGGTGAGAATTAATTACTTATTTTTCTCTATACACACAAGACGATACCTTCAGATTGTGGATGGGTGGGTCTTGTTTTTCAGGTCTTGAGTTGCTTTGCATGAAATAGGTTTTGTTCTGTATTTCAGGAGACGGTATATTATATATACTGGTATGTTAATCACCAGCACTACTTGAAGCATACGTAATGAGGCATACGGATACATTCAACTCATCTTGTATCGGCATTTGTATATTAACTCATCAAATAAGATGTAGATCGCCGACTAGTGGGCCTACTCATTTGTTCGCGATGCACATTAATGCGTTTTCCTGGGGGGGAGAAGGGGTGACACCTGTGACCGCGGGTTGTCCAGAAAGGCGTTGAGCACAGGAAGATGTAAAAAGCTCCTGCGAGCTGCGCTAACAGGTAAAAGCGACGATTTAAACAAAATCGTCGGATGAAAAACGAAATACTGAAGTATTGAAGTACTGCTCCCTCCGTAAATATCAGGCACGTACAACATATATCATACATACCAAGATATCAGGTAACACATTTGCTGGTTAAATAATTAAGATTGCGTACGTGCACGTTCATCACCGGCCACGTGAAGCAGCCCGAGTTGCTGGACTGGGGTGTGCAAGGAGTTGTAAGACACAACAACAGCACATAATGGTTATGCTCGTACTGCTGCTGCTGATGCGCGCTCGCGCGACCATATCTCGTTGACCCGCTGATACGACCGCATCTATCTGTTATTTGACGCTAAACCCGGCCCCCAAACCGCAGGGGAGAATGTCGCGCAGTCGTGGACGAACGCGGACCGAAACATATAACCAACTTTCGTGGAGCCCGCGCGCGTACGCTCGTTCTGGTTGTGGCGCCGAAAATGCGGAACTCGCGTGACGGCTTCCACGTAGCAACGATACCAGAGAACACCCGCCTACATGCTATGGGCCCTTCTGGTCAGGACACTGTCCTCGAAGAGACTGCGCAGCGCATGCCACTCTTCTACACAAATCGCACGCCGACATGATCCCTCTCCCGCCTGTCCGACGCCTCTCGATGTTGACGCTAGCCTCGGAATCCCTCTACTACTACTCGTACATCAATACATACTGGATATTCATTTTATCATACCGCGGGCGTTTCTCTCACTGCTGCAGCGAATCGTCGGACCAAACATCGATATGCTCTATGTAACCGAGGCAACCCGCCCTCCTCCTCCTCCTCCTCCTCCTCCTCCTCCCTCGTCCTCGTCCTCGTCCTCCTCCTCCTCCTCTCCTCCTCGTCCTCCTCCTCCTCCTCCTTCCCCTGCTCCCCCTTCTTCTCCTCCTCCCTCCTCCTCCTCCTCCTCCTCCTCCTCCTCTCCTCTCCTCCTCCTCCTCCTCCCTCCTCCTCCCCCCCCTCCTCCCTCCTCCCCCTCTCCTCCTCCTCCTCCGCCTCCTCCTCCTCCTCCTCCTCCTCCTCCGCTCCCTCCGTCTCCTCATCCTGCTCCTCCTCCGCTCCCACCGCCTCCTCCCACTGTGCTGGGGACGCCACCGCTGCCGCCCCCACCGACTGCAGAGCCAGCGACATTCCAGCGCCAAGTCGGCTTCCACGATTCAGTCAACCACTGTTTCGGGAATGCCGGCACGTCGTCGCGAATGTGAACCGTTATGTAATCTTTCGACAATTTTTCCAATATGTTGGCGCATCTGACAATTCCCGGTACCGGGGCCTCGTTGCCGCCTTCCAGGGGCTTCCCCTCGTAGTCGCACGAAGCAAATGCCCTGCAGTTGTCGAATACTTGATGGAGCTCTGCGTAAAAGATCTTGGCACACCGCCCCCTCGTTGATTGCATTTCGTGACGCTTACCAACCATCGTTCCCAGATCCATCAACTTGTCACGGGTTACAGCATCCAAGTATTGCCTATATATATTTAGGTCCATAGGAGCCCGAAACAAAAGCGACAACTTGTGTTTCATGAGATGTTCGAGCAAAAGATCCCTTATAGCGTTTTCGTTGGCGCCACGCGGCGGCGGCGGCAGTGCCAGATCGTCTTTCCGAACGCAACACGGGCACCGACGGAGCACGGTGTCGGCTTCCTCGATGGGGCTGTCGGGGGCACCGATACTCGCAAGCTCGGCACCGGTCAGCGTCGCGGCAGCCATCTCCTCAGAACTCATTTTCGCGAGGCACGCGGGGCACACGATTCTGGGGCATACCATGCATAGCCCAACATTTTCCGATAGGAGCGGGGGGCGGTCGCACTCTGAACACACGGTTGTGTGCCCAGTGCGTGACCTTGAGCCGCTGTCTCTCGGGCCCTGGACGCGCCGGGTAGCTGCAGACGCAACGCCCGGATCATGGGCCCTCTTTTTACCGGTGGTAGTCTTCTTCTTATTTCGACGCGGAGCTGCTGTTCCTTTACGTTTCGGCTCCCTACTGGAAGTGAGAGGCGCCGGGGGGGAAACCAAACAGCAAGTAGAGCGCATGGCCGATCTTCAGCCAATCAATATCTTGGACCCCCCAACACAGTACGGACGTTTCGGTATGCTCGCCTCCGATAGGTCCCTTCGTAACGCTTGCCCCGGAGAGCGCGTGAGTTGTTTCGTTCTCTTCGTCGCGGGAAATCAAGCACAAAAAAGCGTGGCGCGGCGTTTAATGGTTGTAACCACGAAAAAAGGACGTTACGAAAAACGTTGTGTATCGCGCCGCGTCAAAACAGCCGGTTCCGAAAACGCCGTCAACGAACCACGTCTGTTCCACCGTTTCGGCAGCCTTTTAGATTATGGGAAGACATACCCACCTTTGGGATGATTGCGGGTCCACGTCGACGACGCCCGGGTGTCACCCGCAAACCAGGATCCCTGCACACACGTGTCAACAGCGGGACCGAGGAAGCGCGATGAAGGGAAATGTCTCAGGTGCGTTGTTGAGGGGAGGCACGCAATCCTAGCGTGTCTTTGCGCTGCCCCGCAAGCGCGATTGTGACGCCGGCAGCTTTATGCTCCTGCCGCAACTACAACTTATTGAGTTTGACCTCACGCGCATTGTGGTTTTAGTTTCTCGCCATACTCTGTATCAGGTATTTTTTAATTGAGAAGTAGAGAAGATATGAAGTCGATTTTGAACACACCCCGTCTCAGGCCTCGCGGGGGGGGGGGGAGGTCACCTGGCACTTTCCCGTTTTCTGAAGAAACTTGCAAGGTATGGAAACTCCTCCTGCGTGCTTAGCTGGTATAGACTTCCTGCAGACAACACCATCAAAGCACGCTGTTTGGACCGTTAGAGGCGCTTCTGACCGCGATTCATCGTCCCTCCGTTTGTATTGATGTGAATTTGGAATCACGCCTGCCCCCCGCCCCTTTCCTCCCCTCTCCTAACCACGTTGCCATTTTATCTGTCAACTGTCGGCCTTGCAGGTCGCGTCGCATGGTCCGCACACCGCCAAGGGTATGGCGTCAAACCTCTGTTTTCGTCATTTCTGCTTTATAATGGCTGGTTAGGACCTCGACCGGTCACGAGTAAACACTAAGTCGATCGTTCGTCTTGCAGGCACCTGATAATAACCGCGCTATTGCTGGCTTTGTGACGAGCTGGTTCAAACCCACCACCCCAATTTTCGTCCGTAGCGAATACCGATCGCAATATCCACTCGAACTTCACATAGGTGGTATCATACTGACCGCCTTGAACAACGAAAGAGGGTGACACAGCCAGAGACTTTAATGAGGTCCTAGAGCTGGCGCTAGCGGGAAAAAGTAAATGTGTCCCAAGCAACCACGGGCCTTAAACAATAGTCAGAAATAGTAGACCTTTCCGCAGGAAGAAACGTTTTGGGTATTTTTCTGCGGACGAACCCGGTTGGTCCCAAGCCGTGCCCGGGAACTGGCCTGAAACATCGCAAAACACAAGGAGAGTACAACATTCAAACAGGCGCGACACCGTGAACCGGGATTTGTGTGCAAAGCGCGTGAAGTGATGTACAAGGTACGCACCGGCCCAACAGGGCGTGAAACCGCCGGACACCTCCACATCTTGCCAACGGTATCATAGATTGGCCAACGAAAGCCGGTTGTGGCAGGCGCTATTCTCTCGCGTCGTCATTCTCGAGCTCGACAAAAAAAAAAAACGTTGTGCAAATCACTGAGCAAATGCGGCAACCGAGTCTTCGGCTTACTCGGCAATAGCGCTCCCCTTACCAAAACTTCGAGGCTAGGTTAGGCTAGGCTGGGTTGGGTCTGGGTGGGGTCGAGGGTAAGACTATCCTGCACTGCTAGAAAATGCGATCGGTGTTGCGTCCCTTTTGCGGCAGGTGTGCCTCACACTTAAGAATCGTCACGACCGACCGGTTATACCGCCATATACGCTGTTGCAAGCAGTGGGCGGCAGCGTCGAGCACAACTTTAAGGTCGAGGCCATACAGCAACTATTCGTACAGCAGTACTCAACCCCCCCCGCTGCGCGGGGCGTGCAAGAAGTAGTTGTTACCTTCCGCTGGCAAAGGTCGGGTTCTTATCGTTGAGCTGGGCGGGCTGCCAACCACGGGAGCAGCCCTAAAGGCAGTCGGCCGCGGCGGCGGCGGGGACGACGGTATCGGACGGCGCGCGGCGTACGCGGCGTCGGCGGTGACTGGGTCTTGACCCGCACTGGTCAGCGGGCACGATCGTGGTTCGGCGCAAATGTCTCCCTCCTGCACCGGGGGCATCCTGCACAGGTCACGGCGGGAAAATATTGCCGGGTAACAAAGAGGGTGTGTGTCTTGGCCGGCGCAACCCCTGGTTTGGGAGCGAAGGCATTTCTTCGTCGGTCCGTGGGATGCGCCATAAACCAGTGATGGCCGCGTCAAGAGTACGTCGAATGTTCGACGTAGGAAAGCCGGACACGAATCTCAAGCCGTAGTCAAAATGCTCTTCTTTCCTCTAAAAATACACCTCTGGTTGGACCACCATGTGTAACTCAGCTAACGTTACAGGGTTATCGGTTAGCAAACGGGGGTATCGCCACAGACGGAGGACAAAGCAACGAGGAAACGACGACCGGAACCATTTCTGCCTCAGGTTTCATCTTGCCTGATCCCCTCTTGTTGGGTGCGGGAGTCCGCCGCGTCGGGCGTCTCATTGGATTCGCTGTTCGCGGCAGCACCTATTGGCGACACCGTCGGTACCGTGGTCGTTCTGCGACGTTACCGTACGTAGGAGAGGAAACGTGCGGTGGACGCCAACCTAACGTGAAGCAATTGCACTATTATTAGCAACAGCAACTGGTCGGACCCACCGTAACCGTGAACCATCTGCATTGCAAGACTTTAAGAATTTCGAGGGTGCGATATTTTTTCAAACGTACCCGCCGCCTGAACCCCCCTGTTTTGTTTGCCTGCCTTCGAAGAACTGCCCGCCTCAGTTCAATGATTGATTTGTTTTTGTTCACCTGATCCATGCAGCGTGTCTCATTTTGAACTGTTGTGTAAATAGTTCCAAGAAAAATCGGCGTAATGTAGCCGTTCTCGTCAGTTTTTGACTGGCAACGCTTGCAGCGGCGAACACGTACTACTGCAGTGAGGTACCAGGCAGCCATGAAATCTATACATTCAGTTTCGAAACGAATACACACCTCAGCTCTGACATTGTGGCCCCGCCGGCCTCACAGGCGGAGGGTAGGGCTCTTTGGTGCACCGAGATAAGTATACCACCCCTCCTGGGAATGCAAGGACCGTGTGCTTACTCACATGAACGCCCTAACGATCCATACATTCAAAGAATAGCCAAAACATTCCTCGCATTTTAGATATAGAGCGACATGCGTGGTCAGTGAATTCACCTGAGTTGCAACCGCGATGCCGGCTCCGGCAGAGGTGATGAGGAAAGTACGCGGCGCCACGGTGAGCGGTATAGAAGCGCCTGTCTTCCCATACGCGATGCTACACAACAACCGTTACCATACGAAAGGTCGAAGGTTATGTTTCAACAAGGGTTCGACATTTTCCGACAGACCTATTGGGTTCATCTTCGCGCTTCGGGTGGATACTGGCCAAAACCGAACGCGAGGCCTCCCATCCGATTTCGCGAAGCTGGAGCAGCCGAAGCCGGGGCGCGGGGGGGTCTACGATGCCATGTACGGCCGCAGTCGTATTAACATAGACCCTCGCATCCATACAATGCCGGGACGGAACACGTCGGGTCTTCACCGACCAGGAAGACAATGCTTGCACCAAGCGCAAGGCGCCGTCAGGTGTTGGGCGAGTCGTGTAAAGGGTGAGCTGAATCCTACTAAGAACCGTCCTTGCACATGGATGACAGCGTCAACAAATTGATTTATTTTCTAGTGTGGCCACTTCCAGAGACAGCAATAGGTTTACTATGAAACTGCCTCGTGGGTGCCTTGCCATGTACACACTACGTGATACGATCATCCCCCCTTGTGCGGAGTTAAGGGCATTCGGGGGGGGGTAGTACCATAAACATTCACCGCGGTTCTATGCCGCCAGGATTTGCTATCGGCGACGTCAACAGGAGCTCCACATGTCACCGTCAATGTTCAGAATCTGAATCCCACCAGCATGGGAAAATCCCTGCACGGTGCCACGGACAGTGACCACAAGAACAACGACGGGCGATTGAATTTGCTCCGCGATGTTATCAACGCTTGGTATTTGACAACTGCTCGCTGTGTCCCACTTAATTATTACCTTCGCCTAATGCAGGAATTATCTTTCTCGTCGGACGGGGTTGGCCTCCAACCACAGTAGTAGCAGCACGAGAGGAGGCCGACCGCGGCGGCGGCAGCGGCAGCGGCAGCGGCGGAGGGGCTGCCCCGACCGCAGGACGAGGTGCCTCTTGGCCTTGCCGCAAGTCTTGGTCGATACGGTTCGGTAGATCGCGGCATCTAGTTGCCTCCTGCGCCGGGGGAATAGGAATGATTTGTAATGTAATACCACTTATAAATAGCACAAAAAATCAACCTGGGAGTGCTGAGTTTACAAATATCGAGAGAACAAGATTTCCCTTAGGAGTCGTTTTAGAACAATACGAAGGGTGACGCAAGCAACCTGCCTGAATACTCGTGTATCACGGTATATATATATATATATATATGTCTTTGGCTCGTGTAAGACACGGTTTACGTTTTAGCTCTGGGGACTTGTGTATATGTTGGTGGTCCAACGTAGAACAAAAACTATAGAAGAGCTGGCTGCAGCAATACAGCACCAAACAGAGCAGGATAGCACACTGAGATACGCTGTGGTTACAGGCACAGACCACATCAGCAGCAGCAGCAAGACATCGGTGCCGAAAATATTAAAGGCCATGAGTAAAACACTCAGAACGATCTCGCGAAAAGGAGCGGGAACGTATCCGTATAGCTATCAGATCTCACAGGCACTAATAAGCAGCAAATACAACAGCTAGCTAGAACCGTAATCAGGGTGTGATGAGAGCCACAAACGAGTCAATAAATAAACCTTCCAAACAGATCACAGGCACTAATAAGCAGCAAATACAACAACTAGCTAGAACCGTAATCAGGGTGTGATGAGAGCCACAAACGAGTCAATAAATAAACCTTCCAAACAGATCACAGGCACTAATAAGCAGCAAATACAACAACTAGCTAGAACCGTAATCAGGGTGTGATGAGAGCCACAAACGAGTCAAGAAAAAAACCTGCCAAACATCCTGGCGACCCTTGTACGAAAAATCGATCGATTTCCCAGCCCAGGTTAACACTCTCCCTCCCTCTGAACGGCGGGATGTTTGGGGCGTCAGTACCGTATACAGCCGTACGCTGACCTACTCGCTTCGTTTCAGTACCTGGAGAACCAGCGAGATGTGTATTCAGGGACCGCACGCGCAAGCGTTTCAATAAAAATCAAACAACGTTCAAAGTGACATTCGAACCCCTGTCCTCGACGACGTCAAATGAGATGGTAAAACGAGATGGTATTATTGCCCACTGAGCTATGGAGGTAAAAGACCGATCGATTACCAAGCCCAGGGTGATCATTGTAACAACACCCACTCCTTGAATCACGTAGCTTCAGATTTTTGTCTTCCTCAGACACGGACTTGGTGTTTCCTGCACGAGGCCTTGTTTAATACGCGCGATCAAAGTATCACTACAGTACAGTATTAATAGTAGTATCGCACACAGCTTGCAAAGATGAGTTTCGACGAAATCCTCGATCTCATCATAGCTACTGCTGTAACTGTGTCGTTTTTCAATTTCATAAATATATACAGCGGCCGGTGCGTTGTACTTGAAGTTGAGGGTACCTGGTATGTAGTGCGCTGCTCTCCGCTTGGATTCGGAGAAAGTAGAAAATACCTGGTACCAACTACTGTACCCCCGAATACCCAAAACACAGAAAACACCAAGCCTAAATAAGACTGCTGTTGTTCTTGTGGTCACAGCAGCGCGTACGTGTTGGTATGCATCTATCTGGTATGATATTGTAGCAGGCAGTACCTACAGTATGACACCCACATACGTACCAGGTGCAGGTTTGGGGGTTAATAATGTCGAAACAAATCGGGGTACAGCTGTAGTCGATCGCGCCGCGCCAAGCGCAGACTCTTGCCTTTGGAAGCTGCAGCCTGAGGACTCTATATTACTCTAAGGGTAGACCACTCACCTCTACGACGCCTCCCGGAAGGGAGCAAAAAAGTTAGGGTAAACGTAAATAATAGGTTGTGCGAAAGATCGGGAAAACAAATGTTAAGCTGGAGTGCAGAATGCAGGGAGGGGATACAAAAATATATTCTCTCTCCAAGGTAAACAAAAAGAGTGTTTCACCTTGTTTTCTATCTGGTATAGTCTACTGCTGTGAAAATATGTTCGATATACGGGGGTCCATAGTATATAGGACCTAGGGCATACACAAAAAACTATATACTCCCCTATTCATACTAACAATATTTGGTCCTATTTACTAGGGTCCCCCGTAATATTAATATTTAGCCGTTTGGCGATGTCGCAGGACATGACAAGAACGTCCTCATTGTGCACAACACGAGCTCAGCGAAATCGATAGTGGGGAAGGAGGAGAAGAGCTTGTTCTACAACCACCCCGAATCTAGGTTATAAGGCAGAGGCTTGAAAGGGTTGTACTCCAGTAGTCTATCGAAATGATAGTTATTTTTCATTCTCATCCTAATGCTTTTTGCACCGTACTGCTGTAATTTTAGTAACTCTCACTGCTGCTCAGAAGTATCTAGTCCTACGTACGTACTCGGTAGTTGATTGTTAATATTAAAGTAATAACAGTAGCCATCTCACTGTTGCTCTGAAGTCCAATCACAAACAAACTTCACGACAAAAACGTGCATATGTGATCGGTTTACATGAAAAAGGTATCCCCGTTACGCCAAAGAAAATATGGTCAGCTAGTTGGAGAATTTCAGCGATGTGGTACGCCAAAAAGATTTTACCCTGGAAACAAAACAACGAAAACAACGCTGCATCATCTGAAAGAAATCACATTCGTTCAAAATGAAGGATTGATACGCCCCTGACCCACAACCAACTCCTGAAAAACCTATCTTTGGTTATTGGTCCCTCGGATCAAGCCCTCACAAGAACACACCACCCAGTCGATGTACCGTTTTATTTGCTGCAGCAAAAATTACCACACAGCACAAGACATGCTTATTGTGGGGAGGGAGGAGAAGAGCTTCCTCTACGACCACCCCGGATCAAGCTTATAAGACAGAGGCGTGCAAGGGTTGAAACAGTAGTGAGGAAGAAGACCATCTACTATTAATACTTACTACTGCTGTATACTCTTCATACTACTGCTGCACTTCATGGGTACACATACGTAATTACGGAAACTACGCAAATGCAGTGGTACGAGATGGAATGCCTACGAGGTGGTGTCAGCACTTTTGAACTAAAGAAAAACATTTTGGCGTTTGCGCGTGTTATTAAAAACAGATGTATGTGCGTATAGCATAAATTATGGAAATTACGAGACAGGAAGAAAGGTGAAGTAATTACCGCAGGTCTTCTCTGCGGCAGTATTACGGAAACATGATAGTTCTTCTGTTCTCAGTCAGGTGCTACGTCCTGCTCTGATGGAAAACAACTCTCACTGCTGCTCAAAAGTATATAATTCTAGGCACTCGGCAGTCGTTTGTTCATTCTCCGTCTATCGCCACGTACTGCTGCTCTAATCGAAAACAACTCTCGCTGCCGCTCAGCTTTATTGAATCCTACGTACTCGGTAGGTGTTTGTTCATGTGAAGAGTAGTTGGCTGAAGAAATGACGGAAATGCAGCACATGTGCAGTACGTGCGCAATGCGCAACAGCACAATAACTTACGGTACGAGATAAGTAATTACGTACGAAATGTCTGATCTGCAGATCCCCGGGCACGTATGGTAAGCACACGAGCCGGAAAGAGTCGCATTCTCCAGGACGCACGAGAGGGGGGGATTTCGAAATGCTGAACGCAGGTCGGGTCTAAGGACGACGGAGAGGCAAGGATTCGGAAATGGTGAATGTAAATATCTTACTCATGTTTATGCTTCCATCCGACAATGTGTAGTGTTGTTCCAAAAAAGACTGAGGAACAGAAAGCGAAGAACTCTCCAGAACAAAAGCGCAGCAGTATCATACGACAAGTCAAAACCGATGTGACACACACGAAGACTGCCACAACCAACATCCCTCCATCTCACCCACCACAAAACGACCAATTCCCTCCTTGAGCACTCCCTAAGAAGCATCTACCGAAACCCCGCTGTCCACATCTATGTGTTGTTTTGATAATGCTGTTCTCAAATATCAGTACTATTTAATATCATTAGGCACTCCCTTCTACTTCTCTCCCCCAGAAGAAACTAAGACTTGGAGTAATAAACCTGGCTCCTCTAATCTACCCTGACTAAGGCGGGTGCCACCCTCCTGACTAAGGCTGTCAGCTTTATCCCGGTATCAAATGAGAGTAAACGACGTTGACAACCCAAGCAGAAAGCTTATATTCAAAGGGACAAATCCTCTTCTCGGTAGCTAAAATTACGATGCTTTCAGAACACCGAACTCTTGATAATCCGGCATACAGGCATCCGTGCATAATAACATTGGAGATATAGTATGGGTTAAAATTCACCGTTGTACGACAACACAAAAAAATGGTAGACCACGCCAATAAATCTAAAAGGCTGAAGGCCGTCAGCCGTGGTGTATATTTAGGTATGTGTGAAGAGATGGTCGAGGTAGGGTAAGGGTAAGGGACGCAGGTGTATCTGGCAGCTGGGAAGCAGTGCTTCGTTTCCTCTTATTTAGATCTTCTTTATTGATGGCGAGAGCTGAAGAGGTGCTCTGGTAGAGAAGTGAGAGGTAGGGGGAAGGGACTCGACACCCAGATATACTCGTCCCACCACACGCCACAAGCTCTCCTAAATTCCTCTTATCGGAAGTATACTCCTACAGAATTTTCCTATGGCTACCGATCACTTTTCTACTAATAATATAGGAACTTCTCCATTTATGGTACTATCTCCGTTAAGGAACATTAGTCTCGTCTAACGGACTATACACCCCTGAAAGAACGTTACTCTCTACTAACGAAATGTCCGACGGGATAATCCATTATTTAGATCATTCCCGTAGTCCTGAGACCATAATACTGCAGGCTATGTTATCTAAATCTATATCCCATGAATACTTCACTCATATCACATTAGCCCACCCTGAATAGCCGTATATGCAGACCATAAGATGGTTGAAGGACAATTACAAAGCTCATCCCAACCGATCAGGAAAAGGTGGTCGAAGATGCGGCTATTCGAAACAAAAGAAATGAGGCTATAGATTCCCCCCCACCTCGTAATAAGACCCAAACACCATGCGTGGATACGGACCCCAGGTGTGGCATGCCCTAACGAGTGTTCCCCTGTCCTCCAAACGTTAGAAGATAGGGAACCTCAGGGTCTCCTCGCCCAGCGTATAAGCCCCCGCGTGGACCCTCCCGGTACCTCGGCTTTGCCGAGCAATTCCCCCGCGAACATGAGGGTTACGATCAACACCGCTCGGTTGTGGCTGACTCTGCCCTCGCCCACGCCAGGTGGCGATAGGAACAATTATAGCCGCCCCCACCCCCAACGAACAACAGATCGGCCTATTGCGTGCTATTCAAGGTGGTAGATAGCGCGGGCTGAAACACTAGCGTGTGCAACTCGACCAACAGGGGCGACATCAAAGGTGGTGTCGTTTGCCAGAGGGCAGAGGGGCACGCGGGACATCGAACAAAAAAAAAAGGAAAAGAAGAAAAAGAGAAAACGAAATACCATCGGGACCAGGAAACTGACCAAAAGCTGGACACAGGTCAGGAGAAATCGATCCTGTCAGGATCACTATGTATGGCTGATAACTCTGCGGTCGTCCGGGGCGACATTGCTACTTGGACCCTACTTGGCAAATATGGAAGAAACACGGGTGAGCTGAAAACTCGAGATATTCCTAGTTCGATGACCGTCTGAAACAGGGGTCCGCGGAATGTGATATGAGTGAAGTACTCATGGGCTATTCTTGCCGATATATAGCCCATTAGTACTTCACTCCTATCACACATGGATAGCATTTAAACATAGATGTAATAATGCTTGTGAGGGATCCACTTTGAAAAATGTATGCTACACATTGTCGGATGACAAGGATAATAATAGGAATAAAAGATAGAAAGTCTGAGATACGGTGGGTTCGAGTCCGGTGGTTGCAACGCGAGTTTTATGGAAAGTATAACCAGGGAGGCGAGCGGGTGACTCCTGCCTGCTTCCTATAGCAGTAGGCGTATTTTTTTGTCGATACAGTACCCGATACTGTGAACTGTATACAGTAGTAACTCTAACGCTGACCGCCTGGGACTTTTTTCTGAATGAAGATGGTTGATGCAAAGTGAAGTTAATGTGTGCACTGGGTATCTGGGTATGCTCGAGGTCGATGGGTAGTTGTGGTAGACTATAGCTTGGAAAATAATGTTCTACTGCAGACGCCACTTGTTAAAAGCAACTCGATGAGATGCGCATACTCGTATCATATTTCGAAGTAGAGCGAAAATACCTTCCTCGCATACGTAGCGCACCGTAGTGCCATTAAACAGACACACTTTTTGTCTGCCGCTTCATCGGCCAAACGGTACCAGGAAAATCAGTACTTGGTCTAGCGCTACTTCCGAACGGTGCGAGTATGCTCCACACCCCTGAGACTCACACAAAGATGCTATGAACACTGTATGTATACCATTCGCAGCAGTCGCATTAACAGCGTCTAAATACCTGGTACGTATATCAAAAGTAGGAATATCTCATTGGTACCGTACATGTTCCAGTCGCTCTTGGCTACATCCAAAGGGTATTATACGAAAATACAGTCCACCCCGCTGAGATCCAAAATGGGTACTATGGATGTGATTACCGTGTAAATATCGTTCGTGGTAGTCGCACTCGCAGCGTTTCAGAAGGAGGAATGTTGAGAGTTCGACTAACGGCCCGCCAAGACGATAGAGGACATCAGCAACCGCTGGGGGTAGACATCGGCATGCGTCGTCAGCAGAAGCAGAAGCGGCGTGGTTCAACGTGTGCCGCGGGATTCCGAGCACCGGGCTCGGCGAGGGGTTCCGGTCCGCGTTTGTATGCAAAAAGTAAATACCATTCGATTAAAAAATGGAGTTCGTGTCACTATTTCAAAGTCGAACGTATATTTCAGCCGGGTGAAAGGGAAATGCCTCAGGATACTCGTACCCAACTAGTACTCGTAGTTCTCGATTATTAATAACGAGAACGGGATCAATGCCATTTTATCGTATGGAGGTATACTTGTCAATGAGTGCACCTGGTACCTCGTATCTCGGTGGATGCTACGTATCGCGAGGGGGTTAACGGGGGACTCGGTAGTGCTCGACTCGACGTCGGGTGGGAAAGGGCTTCGACAAAAAGCCCACAACATTGTTAATATGTGATGGAGGATATCAGCACTACACTGCAGTTTACTTTCTTTGGAGGTGATAATCATAATATTATCAAACAGCAACGGACGCTAATGTGACAGGCTTGTGACGGAATGGTTCCGATAGCAGGGTTGTGGTTGGTTCATGTCGATCCGAGCGTTGGACGAGTACTGGCTTCAAATTACGTGGTCCAAAAAGTAGTAGACGATAACATTTTGAATCGAACGACCTGGAAAAAAATATTTTACTACGCGTACAGTAACTCGTAATAGTGGCTTGGTATTGGGCATCAAAACTCAACTCCATTTCCCTATGGAGAGGTGGGCATCAAATTGTATGTGTATGCAATAGATTTGGTATATTATGGAAGGAAAAAAACTGCCCCAGCCTGGCCCCAGTATTATACGGGGGACCATAGTAAATACACTAGGACCAAATATTGCTAGTAAAAATAGGTAAATGTATAGGTTTTTGTGTGTACCGTAGGTGTGAAATGCGGGATGGGAGAAACTGTGCGCGAACGTCGAGATGGGATGGCAACTAAAGGGCAGACAACACTGGGATGACAAATAGTTGGGACGTGGACAAGACACGTTCCGGTGTACGGCGGGATAGTACCTAGACGGCGGGAACTTAAATCAAGGACGAGGCGGGTCGGGAATTCGCGGGCGGGAAGGAAATATCACATGGTTGTCCCGTCCCGTACCGTGTCGTTCCGTCCCGACTTTTTTTACCACTCGTGGTCTTGATTGATACTGCAATGTGCCTGTGGTACAAATATTTCTTCTGGCCTACCAGGTATATCTTTGACAAGGAATCACATATAGAATACGCGCGCTCGGTTTATCACATTACTTGTAAAATTCGGTAAAAATGGAATATAGACGAGGCATATTACGCAGCTTGCAAAGTTGAGTATCAACTACCAGGTATTTCGTGTGCCCGAAGACGGAAAATGAATAATTCTCTCTATTTCCAGTACGAAATAATTAAATTGAATTGGGGTCAATTTATTTTTAATCAGTCGAACTCACAGCTCACGTGTTTCAATATTTAGAAATTTTGAAATACGTCAGCTGTGAGTTCGACTGATTAAATAGTTGATACTCAACTTTGCAAGCTGCGTAATACTTTTTTTTTTTTTATAAGAAACTAAGAAAGCACGTCAGCTGTGAGTTCAACCGATCGGCAGATCGGTCGATACTCAACTTTGCAAGCTGCGTGAACCGCGCGCGTTTTCCATTATTTCCCTCGCGATTGACTACTGGCCAGAGACTCCCCTGGATGCCACCAGGGTCGACGAGACGATAATACTTGCAGCTGGTTCGATTTCCAATTGATTTCGGCCAGTACCATTTCGCGCACTGAAACAGCAGATCGACACGTGAGGGCCGGGGTACACAAGACAGTCGAAAGTTGGTTTACAGCAGTTCACACGTGACATACACACCAAGACACCGGAAATTTTTTAATACTCCCTGTAAATGTTGCAGCGGGTCTTGACGTACAAGTACGTGTTTTTGATGAATCTCACTATCGTACATGTTCTTGGCCTCTTCTGCTCTTGATATATGAAAAACACAGCAAGCACACACCTGTAAAATAGCAGAAGGTGATCCAACAGCACAGGAGGTGATGTTCGTGTTTTCTGCAGGCAGGCTAGCGAGTGACGTATTTCGATCCTATTTTTTTTTTATAAATTTTGAAATACGTCAGCTGTGAGTTCGACTGATTAAATAGTTGATACTCAACTTTGCAAACTGCGTAATACGCCTCGTCTATATTCCATTTTTACCTAATTTACAATTATTGTGATAAACCGAGCGCGCGTATTCTATATGTTTTTATAAGAAACTAAGAAAGCACGTCAGCTGTGAGTTCAACCGATCGGCAGATCGGTCGATACTCAACTCTGCAAGCTGCGTGAACCGCGCGCGTTTTCCATTGTTTCCCTCGCGATTGACTACTGGCCAGAGAGACTCCCCTGGATGCCACCAGTTATAAAAAAATACTTCTAAAACACTGATAATGCGAGTAATGACGAGTATATATAGACTGTTCTGCTCTCGATGTTCTGCTGAGCCCTCCGAAGATAAGCATCGGCATAATCCCGATGCAGGCGTCACACGGTAACGTGACAACAATGCCACGCAGGAGCGTTGTTCATACACACGCAGGTAGGCAGATCAACCAACTTCCCGGTACATGCGGTTCAACTGCTGCAGGTTTTTTAGACGTTTCGCGAAAACCTGACAGTCTCGCCGTCTCGCCGGGTGCTAAAAATGCCGCAATTTTGTCGGAGACTCCCCGAAATCGTGGGCGAGTTGATCTTGATTTTTCCATGAATGAGATGTCTGCGCTTGGCTACCCCCATCCTTCAACTCGTTCTTCTTATCGTCGCATCCTGTCTATCCAGCATGGCAGAGGCAATCGTTCCGTGGACCGTTTCCGTGGTCATGGGCTCAAGCAAAGGCAAGCGAGAACGAGACAATGAAACTACTAAAACGATGATTTTTTCATCCTTCTCTGCTGTCTCATGTGTCGTGCTGTGTCGATATCGTTACAATAACTGCTCTCCGCGGGTAGTAGGCGTATCGGGTGTTCACTGCTGTGTTGTGTCTGTGTGCGTGTCCAGCCAGGCCACTCTGTTGTGAGTATTTTCTCAGCGGCACGGTACAGCACGCGGGGGTTTGTCAAGACACTCTCAATCAATGATTTTTTTCGTGTGATGAAAGTCGTACGTATCATGATACAGTATACTGCTGTTGTATCGTAGTACGTACCAGGTATATGTATGTTTTTTTTTTTTTTTTTTCAGGTTTAGAAGGGATAAATTGGCAATCGTACACGGCGCATCGAAGCAGTCGTGGTCGTACTGGCACATCGCACTATCGTGCGAGGCTGTGGTGGTCCGATCTAAAGCGACGCGAGATCAATTCTCAGGTCCTCTGACCTGATCCGGCCGACTATATTCCACTTGAAAGACTGGGTATAATGTGCGCTTCTTTTTTTTTTTTTTTTTTTTTTTTTTTTTTTTTTTTTTTTTTTTTTTTTTTTTTTTTTCGGACGATCACATATTATCCTGCGACGGTTTACACTTTGCATCATACCTGTACAAGTACCTGGAACTGCTGTACGGAATACATCGGTACCAGGTACAAGTACGTCTATTTTGATATTTTGTAAGTACCAGGAGTACTTATTGTTGATAGAACACACACTTGTATTATTACGGGGGACCATAATAATAGTAAATAGGACCAAATATTGTTAGTGAAAATAGGTAAATACAAGGCGCTTCGCTCCGCGGGCGGCCTACGCCGCCCGCTACGCTCGCTCAGGAAGGAATAGTACATAAAATTATCCGAAGCGGCCAGAGGTCCATGATATAAAATTATACCCGTTTTTCATGACTGCTGTAGTTGCAAACTGGCGACTTGATAATATGCCAAGAGTCCCGCCGCCATGCTTCAGGAGAAAACAGCTCTGTGACGCCACATACGCTTCGCGTCGCGGTCGGTTTTCCGCTACGCTCGCTCACATGTCGTGCGTACGTACATACCCCAGGTAAGGTACTTATTTTCTTCTTTCGGTATGCTCTGTGTCTGTACTCGTATGTACGAAAGATAAAGCACAGCACGGCACAGCAGCACAGCAAAAACGATGAAACCGAAAAAATCTGAAAGAAAAAAAAATCCCTGTCCCCTTTCGTGTAATAATTTCCTGCCTGATTGGAATACCATACACCGGTCAAAAAGAAAAGAATAAAAAAAGGCTTTTTCCCAAAATCAGGTATACCTGGCCATTTTCGTGCCAAAAACAGTTACATACTGAAATCAAGTACAAAACACACTCCAGGAGCCCTGCTATTGGCCAAGCTGACATTGTAACTGATTTTGGCACGAAAAGGCCAAGGTACACCTGATTTTTTCTAATCTGTCTAGCTTTCAACTGATTTTGGCCAACTTTGAACCAATCAGAGAGGCCATACGTACACTAAACTGTGTTTTCTCTCCGTATGCCTCTGTCCTCCCTCGGTTGAAATTCTTCTGTATTGACGTATAAACTCTGTACTCGTACGTCGTACGTAAAAGTACGTATATTATACATGCATACATGCGTACGCTGGTTTCACTTTTTCTCCTTTGTGGGGTGTGCGATGTGCTCCAGTTAGTTGTTGTGTGTACTGTTGTTTTCTATGTTCACAGCAGTCTTTACAGCACCATGGACACTCGGCGTTTCGTCGAGATAATTTCGTGCCGAGCAGGCGGTTCCGCGAGGACGGTCTGGAAGCTTTAAAGCTGTCAACGGGGGGGGGGGCGCCAGAGTAAATACTCTTGGCGCTCCCGCCGTGGCGAAACTAACGAAGCATATTAATAGTGACTCTTTGCAGGGTCCAAGTGGAGCCCGTGGTACCTACACCCTGAAGAAAACAAAACAATTCAGATTTTGGAGGCCATGTGGCACGATTAATGCTTTAGGCGCATTCTTTTTTTTCCGGATTGTAATGGATATCACACCGTTCGTGGCGCGCGTTTTTTACTTGGCTTTAGCATGTACCTGATTTTGGCTCAAACGGATCAGGTATACCTGATTTGGGCATCTGCCCATAACAAAATCTAAAAATCAAACAGCAGAGCTTCTCCCTCAGCCTCGTACGCCGCCCGCCCCTCTCGTAACGATCTCGCCACCGATTCGATCCGGGCAAAGCTTCCCTCACTCTCTGCCACAGTGGACCCCGTCGCCCGCCTCGCGTGAGGCCCGGTGCTCACCGTGATCGTGGTTCGCCAGCTCGACAATGTTGGTGCTCAGCCTGCCTACCTGCCTCTTTGAGCTTCAAGCCCGGTCGCAAAAATAGGCACCGCTTGAATATTATATTGCAATCGCCGAACGACCCGTATAAACTCGTATATACTCTATCAGACGCCACAAATGGAGGCCAGACAAGGCCCATTCATGCTTCCCTCGTGCCTCGAGGCACACGCGACGCCTAGCCACGAAACCGGCGACCACGCTCCTTGCAATCCCCTCTCTACCGGCCACCATCCGCCGACACCCGCGACGGCGCCGTGTTCGCCCGCGATGCCGTGCTCCGAGTACACGCACGCACACGAAACGAAAGAAGAAGAAGAAAAAAAGGACTGAAAGTGCCCAAAAGAGAACTTGACAAAAAAAAAAAAAAACGTCAGCTGTGAGTTCGACTGATTGAATAGTTGATACTCAACTTTGCAAGCTGCGTAATACGTCTCGTCTATATTCCATTTTTACTTGTAATAAACCGAACGCGCGTATTCTATACCAGGTATGTAATTCCTTGTCAAAGATATAGACCAGCGGCTCCCCTGGATGCTGCCCGGGTCAACAGGACAATTTTAAATAATCATTCTGCGCACTGATATTACATAACCCGAACAAGGGAGAATGATATGACGTTGCAACATGTCGAAACCTTTTCATTTCACAAATATTTATAGATTGATTGAGTGTTGTTGAATTTTTAGTGTGGTATGGCTCTAAATGTGAATAATTCTTCCGGGGATGAGCTGCCGCTGTTCTTGCTGAAACTGGAGAAAACAAAGACCCGCTGCAAAGGTCCGGCAAGTAGTATAAGGAGGCGATTCCCAAGTGGGAGCTCCGAGAGGCCAGGGATGTACCAACCGAGCACGCTCAGAGATCGAGATATCTATACGTAGTTCTATATAGGCTTTTGTGCATACCGTAGGTCCTATTTACTATGGTCTCCGGCAATAATAGGAGGCTTTAATTTCTTACCAGGTACTCGTATGCTCCAGTTTTTTGTTCCCGTTATTCAGCCCGTTTTATACCAGGTACCAGTGAAGATATACAACTATTTCGTTGAGCAGAAGGCAGGAGAACGGCTGAATGTGAAGACAACATCATATACGCAGGGATACAGTACAAAAGATATATGCGCAGGAGAATCGGATCCCTCGTATCCGCGCAGAGGGGGCGGTACGGAAATATTAAACAGCGAAATAACCACGGCTGTCCTCGGCAAGATATGACAAGGGTAGCGGGTGGGGGGGGGGGGGGGGGTACTCGATATATGCATGGCCGTAGTCGTATGACCATCAGTGGCGGGGGGGGGGGGCATTTTGACGGAACGGGGCCAGGGGGGGTGCGTGGAAGGCAGCGAGGCCTTCTTTGTCTTGACGTTGGCCCTTAGCCTTGGTCATGTATGTGTCTTGGCTCTTCGTGTTGGCCGTACCCCTTCGTCCTAGCCTAGTGTCTTGGTGCCGGTGTTGACGGTGGTCGCTGTGTTGGTGTTGGCCTTAGCCTTATCTTTGGCCTCAATAGGCCCCAACATTGGCCTTGGTCTTTGCCCTAGTTAGCCTTCGCCTTGATCTAACCCGTGGCCGTAGCCTTGGTCTTAGCCATGGTCTTTTAGCCTTGACCTTAGCCTTGTCCTTAGCCTCAGCCTTTTCCTTGGTTGTGTTTCTTTGGTGATGGTTTGTGAGTGTTTGTCTCATGCAGCGCACCCTTCATGCATCGCGCCCAACACCTCAATGCGCTTCGTGCAAGGTACCAGCATTGTCTGTCTGGTCGCTGACAACCCGACGTGCTCCGTCCCGGCATAGAAGGGATGCGAAGGGATATGGTCATACGACTACGGCCATGCACGGCATGAATACCCCCCCCTTATACGTGCTTCATCTCGAAAGGGGTGTGTGGTCAATGCTCAAATGACTAAGGCAAGAAACAAATGAGTACCCCCCCGGCGTTTTTTAATGAGGAATGCCGCCGGACAAGCTGTGATAGTTCAATTATATCTCTTTGCCTCTGATACTTCCGCGCGCCGTGCCCTCCCGTTCCGCCCCCCGCCCCCCCCCCCCCGGCCCCCCGGCCCCCCGGCCCCCCCCATCCCCTTCTCCCCCGCTCCTCTCTACCCCGTGCACGCCTCCTTACCCTCCCGGGTGTGCCCTCTTCCCGGCTTCCATCCCGTGGCCCCGCCTCGTTCCCCCCACCCCCGTTCTCCCCTCCTCCGTCCCGCCCTCCCGCCACCTTCACGTCTCCTTAAATGGTTGGGGTGATGTCGGTTAGCAACGACCCTGTAAGCCATGCCTCTTGCTGCGTGAGCAAGACAATCAGGGCAACGTCTTTTTTCTTCATTTTGTTTTGGCGGTCGATCACAGCTGGCGACCGAGTGAAATAATTTGTGCGGGGTGGAGAACCTTTACTCCGTACAAGGAGAATGATCGCATCACGTAGTGTCTATGGTAAGGCACCCACGAGGCAGACACATAGTATACTATACCCATTGCTGCCTGTGGAAGTGGCCACACCGCAAACATATCAACTCCTTGGCGCTGTCACCTATGTGTAAGTCCGCCTCACAAGCGGTTCTTAGTAGGATGCAGCTCACCCTTCAGGCGACTCGCCGAACACCCCACGGCGCTTTGCGCTTGGTGCAAACAGTATCTGCCTGGTTGGTGAAAACCTGACGCGCTTCGTCCCGGCATTCTAGGGATGCGAGGGTCTACGGTCATACGACTACGGCCATGCATTATATCGAGTTCACCACATACACCCTCGGTTGGCGACGACGCTGTGAAATACGCCTCTCATTGCGCGAGCTATACAACCGGGGTGCCGCTTTGTTTTTTGGCGGTCACCACGACTGATGGTCGAGTTAAAAATCATTTGTGCGAGGTGGAGAACCTTGACTCCGAACAAAGGAGATGCTCGTGTCGGATACTATGTATATGTTGAAGCACCCACTAGGCCGTTACATAGTATGCCCTTTGCCGTCTCTAGAAGTGGCCACATCAGAAGCCTAATCGATTCGGAGCTGCTATCCATTACAAGAAATCCCGCCTCAAAAGCGGTTTTTAGTTATATGCAGCTCACCCTTCATGCCTTTCCCCCAATACCTCACGGCGCTTGACGCCTGGTGCAAGCAACGTCTGCCTGGTCGGTGAAAACCCGGCGTTCTCCGTCCCGGCATTGTAAGGATGCGAGGATCTGTGGTCATACGACTACGGCCTCCATAACATGAGTACCCCACCCCCCCCCCCCCTAAGGAGGGCCGAATCTGAAAAATGGAGTGCTGGTAATGTATTATTTTTCTAGTTTCCCCTGGGAAAACCGAGAAACTTGGACCGAGGAAAAACCCTATTTCAAGTCTTTCGAGAAAAACAGAAAATGGGGACGGATAATCGGGCCGCTGCACCGCAGGCGCACCGCTTGAGCCGTGGCCCACTTGCGAGGGCGCACGACTTCCCGGCGTCAGTCCCGAGGCCAGTAACAGGTCGTGGCCGATCGCAGAAAAAGCGCTGTGGGTTTCTGGGCTCACCTCGCCGAGTCAACAAAGACGGCGTGCCGACGTAAGTCGCTCGCGCGCTGTGAGCAGCGCTGAGAGCAACAGCCGATAGTCTTGTCGCCTTGGGCGTTGTCACGCAAAGAGTTGCTGATGTATTCACGGCCCTACGCACGGACGCTTGCCTCCTAGCTAGGCCGACACCACCAGTTGGACTATCATGCGTATGACTTCCGCGAGGGCGGCAGCTGTTGTAGTGACGGTTCTGTATCAGTTGGACGATTATTTCAACAATCTATTACTGTAGCTCGTCCGGACGATTATCTCAATGAGCTACTCCTGTAATTGTCAATGTTGTCATCTTCCCTCTTTTCAGCAAAAGTCGAATTTCAGGAAAAACTCGAAAAAACATCGGGTCGTTAAGAATTACTCTAGCACCGACGAAAATAACAGAAATTATCTAGAACAGGAACGCCGATATTCTACAGCAGTGTAAGCATCTACGCTGAATCCTTTTTCGTTAACTTTTCGACCGGTGCTACCTCCATTTTCATTTACATTCCGACAATGTTGTGCAGTAATGCACGATTCAATCCAATACCATCACTTGAAGCCTTATTATATTTCCCAGTTTATCTGGGATCTCTACGAGCAAAACTCAAAACCTGTCCGGCTGTCTCTCTGCGAAGCTGCCTGGCTAACCCCCCCTCTGCTCACTCTCTACCGAACATACGCACGTTTTCCCCTGGAAATGAATTTCAACGCGTCCCATAAGAAATTCAGCCATCCAGAGAAACAGGTTTTCCACATAAAAAATCGGAAGAATATATGCAAAAAAATTCGAGAAGTTCGGTGAGCTGCCGCACTAAAGCTATTTTTTTTTCCATATAAGAAAGTGCCCGGTTATACTGGTAGATAAGATACGCTGCAAACTGCTCTTGTCTTGACGAGCTCTCAGCGGGTCCCTCGTGCAGGCGATCTGCACTCTGCGCTTGGCGATCTTCATGCAGGCGAGAGCTGCGCTTGTCACCCCGCCCCCGCGTGGCACAACACTATAAACAGCCCTCCCCAAGGCCCACCAGCCGCCCCTGTCGTGGCACGCGTCGCTCCCTCCACGCTGTGACTCAACCCTCTGTATTAACTACTTACACTACTATGATGCCAGGCAACAATCAGCGGCTTGTGTGCCGTCTTTGTTTACCCGTTTTTGTGGTTGATGTTGGTGGTGGAACGGGTATATGAGGGTTCGAGCACCAGTATATGGAGGCAGAAACTTGTTGGTGGTGGTGGTGGTGGGTGGTTGCTGCCCTTGCCTCCCTCACATCCAACATAACTGAGGTTCGGTATATAGGTGCTGTGGCTTTGACAGGTGACTTAGACAAACTCGAAATTCCCTAGGTTTGCCTAGGGATTCTATAGCGGAAATTCGAAACTTGTCTGTCTGCCTTCCCTCCCTCAAAAAGAAACTCCAATCCTCGCAAAATCTGGCCCCAAACCACCGCCGACGTTGACGTGTATACCGCGCGATAGCGGACACACATACAAGCAGTCTGGGCCAACGTTCGGATTCAACGGAGCCCTGCGCCTTGAACTACGCGACCCAGACCCACTCGTCGGACAATCGCTTCCAGGCAATCGCTTGTGCCAGAGTCGGTACGAGCAGCGAAATCTTTCGGAAATTGGCTGCAGCGCATGGATCACAACAAAAGTGAGATCACCTTGTAAAAACATGGTTCACTCAGCGGGATTAGCTAATGGTGTTAATGAAGTCGTTGCCCGCCGCTCGCAAACGGCCGTGCAAGGTCGCTTCTGGCTGCAAGGTCTTGACCCCATGGGGTTTGCGATATGTTCTGTGGCGTGGCAGGGTCGCTTCCTGCTCGATAGTGAATCGGAGTATTTATCAAACAACAACAACAGCAGCAGCAGCAGCAGCAGCAAGCGGCAGCATCAGCGCAAAGACACTTCAGAGGTTCTTGACGCCGTGCAAGGTCCCAGAGCACTTGCGGCTCGATCGGAAAGACTCGCAAGGATGGAAGCCCGCGCGCAAAGAGTTACCGATGCACGGGCACAAAAGTTCCTCTCGGAAGCACGCCGCGCACAGCAAGGGTCGGAAGGAGACTGCTGCTGCGAGAAGATGTGCCAAACGCCCCGCATAGCGGTAATCCTAGTCAACAATTGTTGCGAGGAAACAGCCGTGTTGCACTGTTGTTCTCGTCCGTCAACCATAGTTGACGAGCTCCCGTGAATCTCCCTGCCTTGTTTCCACACTCTCTGCAACCAGACATTTGGTTGTCCACTTCGACGAAAAAATGCTTGATATTAATTGAAGAAGCCGAAATGGTGGGGGGGGGGGGGCTGCCCTGGCCCGTCACCCCCCGGCATGCGTACGCCTTCCTTACCCCTATATAAAATAGACGGAGGGATGAGAGAGAAGGGGGGGGGGGTCGCCCCGTCCCTTTTCGCTTGCTTACGCCTCCCCCCCCACCCACACAAACGAAACGCGGTCGACCTCCTTACCGGTCGCGCTTCGCTAGTGGAACGCCTCCCCCTCCAGAGCACCCGCTCAGTCCGGGGCTCTGAATTGCTAACACGGTCTCGTGGTTCCGTTTCTCACGACCCGTGCGATGGGGAACCCACTTGACCCACCACTACTTGTGTGTGCTTCCGCGGGATTCTTCCGTTTCTAACGGCCCTCTCATGTCGGGAACCTCCCACGACTGCCAAACGATTAATAAAAATCCATGACTCCGTTTATATCGGCCCGTGCTCTCGGAAAATCACGGCTGATCGACCACTAACTACGTTGCGCGTGCTTTCGGGTGTTTTTCCCGTTTCTAACGACCCGTTCATACGGGGGACCCACCTCGACTGCCAAACGATTATGAGTATAGTGATTCCGTTTCAAACGGCCGGTGCGATCGGGATTAAGCCACTACTAATCGACCACTATGTGCTTGTGCTTTCGGGTGGTTCCATTTCTAACGGCCTGTTCATACCGGGAACCCACTACGATTGCTAAACGATTATTCAATGTGATGATTCCGTTTCTAACGGCCCGTGCGATCGGGATTATGTCTTAACTTAATCGACCACCACTTACGCGTGCTTTCTAGTGGTTCCGTTTCTAACGGCCCGTGCGATCGGGAACCCACCACGAAAACCAAACGATCAATATGTATTGATTCCGTTTCAAACGGCCTTTGCGATCGACATTAAGCCATTACCAATCGACCAATGTGTCTCCTTCCCCTTCGTTTGCCCATCCGCCGTGGAAATATGTTGCGGGAGGGTGGGCTGGAAAAAAACAACTGGACGACTCCCTGACGTCCCTTGCCCGGTTCTATTCAGCTCGTGCAGGGCCTTGCCCGTTAGCTCTCTATCCTGGATACTCGCTGCACCGACGACCCCGCTTCACACCGCTCTACCACTGCTTGCTCGTATCTGAACTGCCATTATTTTTCCTCATCAATCATCCGGAACTGCCATTTTTTTTCATTCTCACCCCGTACCAAACATCCCTTCTTATTGTATGGGAAACTCTCCGAAACAGTCTCACTCCTTCATTGGTTCATCTTAACTACCCATTACCCCTCAAACACCAGGTTGTCCCTACAACAACCTTCATCTTGTGTCATTACGCTTGCGTGGAACTACAGTAGTAGTATTTCGTGGGTATGAGTCGCAACCTCAATACCTGCTGAACTGCTGTAGTATTTTTGTCTGCCATGCTGCGTTAATGATACGGATTGAACTTTCTATTTCGCCCTGTGTTGACCCTTGTTGCGCGCGGGTGGAAGGGAGGCTGCTGCTGCTAAAAGTTGTGCCAAACTCCCCGTTTAACCGTTTCTCGTATAGCCGTAATCCTAGTCAACAATTGTTGCGAGGGGTATACAACAGTGTTGCGTTGTTGCTCTCGTCCGTCAACCATGGTTGTCGAGCCCCCGTAGATCACCCTTTCTTGATACCACACTCCTTGCAACAAGACCGTGTGTTGGTATGCTTGCGTGGAACTAGTACTTCGTGGTTATGAGTCGCAACCCCAATACCTACAGTACTGCTGTAGTACTCTAGTCGGCCATGCTGCGTTGATACTTCTTCTTGTCTCTTCCCTTTCGTGCTGTCTTGACCCTTGTTGCGTGCGGGTCGGAAGGAGGCTGCTGCTGCGAGAAGGCGTGCCAAACTCCCCGTGTAGCCGTTGCCCGTACTTTGGGTTGTATTTGCCGCCCACCCGCCCATGCTGCAACGCTACATAGCGAAAAACCAACCTACTTCTCCACCGCGAACCAACCATACTATTTCCTACTTTAGTGTCGCGTTTTTAGTATCTTGCCGCCATTATAAACAGACGAGGGTGTAAGGCTCTTTCCGATGCGGTTCATACTTTGAGCTTCAGATTTTGACCCGATCGCATTGTCAGCTGTGCAGTGCGCAAATCTAAACAGTCTTCCTATCATATGCGGATAATCGTATTCATTGTGCGTGCAGAGATTCGAGCAACGCGATGCCGAGACCACCTGCTGTTGTTGTGGTCTAGCGCCGCGAAAAGACGCGCTGCGTGCGCTGCACTGCGCGTAGGACCCGAGCGTCCGAGCCCACGCTGATTGTCTTTCGCCTGGCAGCGAAGGGACGTGCCGAGTGCCCTAGAGTCACCTTGTCTCTGTATTTAGTACCAGTATTGTAGTGACTGACTGCTGCTGTGCTGCTGCTGATTTCTACGAATACGTATCCATGGAGAGGTGAACGCCGAGTGTGTTTCTCATGGTCTCTAGGCCCGAGCCCGCCCCAGCCTACTGTAGTAAGGCCACGGAGAGACGCATCGCCTGACGACCGCGCGTCGGCCGCGGCGCAACGTCGCTATACAGCTGTATCATCATCCAAGTCATCGATCGTTCTGCTCCTGCTTGCTGTCATGGATAACATCTTGAGCCAATGAATCTGAAGCTTGAAATCGAACCGCATAGAAAACAGCGTACAATAGCCATTTTTTCAACTAATCCGTGCTCTAACCCAGCAACGTTTCGATGCTTACTGTGGTTCTAGTGGTGCGACCGCTGCCACGCCAGCGGGGCCTTCATACGTATATACCCACACAACCGACGTTCTGATGCTTAGCCAATGCTTTGAGTTATGTATGCTGACCACCGACCCATGCTGCAACGCAATGTAGCGAAAACCCGACCCATTTATCCACCCAAACCACCAACATCCCCACCCAGCACTTTTTACCTTGAACCAATCCGCCCACTAACCCACCGACGCTCCGATGCTTACTGTTGTACTAGTGGTACGACAGCTGCCACGCCAGCGGGGCCGGTATACGTTAACACCCACGCCACCGACGTTCCGATGCTTGCTCATACTTTGGGTTGTTTTTACTGACCACCCGCCCATGCTGCAACGCTATGAATAACTAACCCACCCTAACACCCACACCCCCAGCAGTGCAGCAGTGCAGCAGTACTACGGTACAGCAGTACCTCATCAGCGCATGAATCCGCCCACTAATCCACCGACGTTCCGATGGTTCATGCTGTACTAGCGGTGTTCGTATGGAATTCTGTTTGTAAGCCCTCGTACGGTTCTGTTCTGATGGTTCCCGCTTGACTATATATCTCCTGGCTTATTATCTTTGCTATGCGGGTCTTGCAGGAGTCGTCGCAAACCGGTACCCTGGTCTCCCATCGTCAAGGCAGCTCCTGTCCTGGCGTGTGACCATCCGTTGGGCGTGGTTGACCGAAGAACTTCCACTGTAATGGGGAGGCTTGCCGGCCTCCTACCACCACGGACACCACCACCCCGTTCGAGTGCTACAATTGCGACCGCTCAGCTGTCTTTGACCTGTCGGGTCAGGGTGAGACAGAGTTCTGCTTCTTCGAATATTGCTTCTATGAGCAGAGGACGGACGTCGTCCGCTCCGCTGTTCTGTTCCTACTACAGAACAGATCGTGCGTGCGCACGTCATCCGCGTACCGAAGCACTAGTGCGAGCTTTGGTTCGCTGAACAGGGCATACAGCAAGGTGGGGTCTCCCGCTAGCGCGAGCGTTGGTTCGCCAAACAATGCAAACATCACGGTGGGGTTGCCCGCAAGCGCAGGTTTATCCACGAGAGCCGTTTCAGTCGCAAGCGCGGTTTCGGCCGCGAGCGCTATTTCGGTTTGGGTGGCGAGCGCGAAGCCGACGACCTCACCGGTTGGCGCGAAAGTTGGTGATTCGATCCTGGGCGCAGGGTTTCCCGTGAACGCGCCTGCAACCCCGACCCCTAGGGGCCCTTGAGTCAGGAGGGATGAGGGAAAACGGCCCCGTGTAACATAGATGCAGCTCGTTTATGATCGGATTCGTTTTGCCCTATCTGCCTCTCTGCATCGGCATCGGGATTGGTGTAGCAAACGTGCCATAGCATCTTTGGCTGGGTTGAGTTGAGCTGCGTTGCGGGCCCTGGTACCCGGGGGGGGGGTAAGAGTAAACAGCCCCGTGTAGATTAGATACAACGTTTTTCTACGCTTGTAACGGTGGTCGTGTGCTTTGACTATTCCTATTCCGTGCCACAGCATCTTTCGATGGGCGCATGATGTTTCTTTCCCTGTGTTAAGGCTGCTTTATGTAATACATATTGTAATTATTATTATGCTTGCCTTCCGATAATATAGCGTAGATGCCGTAATACATAGCGAGTAATGATACAGAAGTAGTGGCGACCGTCCATCTTTCGCTCACGGCCGTCGTGTCCTTGTTCGACGATTCTACTCTCCGCGCTGCTGTTTTTAGTCAATACAACAACACAAAACTACACAAAACTACGAAAATACTGAATGGTAACACCTCTTAATAGAGAACAGCAGGGCAACGATTGCCCTGCTCTACGTCAAAATAATCTTTGGCTAGTCTCAAGATATCGATGATGCAGTCGATCGGCATTCATGGGAAAGGCGCTTCGCCCCTGACTACCATTTTTCTTGTACATCCTCTGTTTCACGAGCATGTCAAGGCAGTTTTGTATTTTGTTTGGTGGAATATATCCCTATCATCGATGCCTGTATACTATGGGTGAATTTTTAACCCATGAGGGAAACACATTTCTTAAAAATGCCAAAAAAAAACCATTTTTTTTTTTTCCGATTATCATTCTCACCGGGAAGGCCATTCTCAATTAGGAAAATCGACTGTTATACATTGATGTTATCACCCCTTTACATACGCGTTACCATTTGGGCCCAAGTTTGATTTGTTGAGTTTGACGTTTTTCTTCTCGCGTTTCGTCGATTAATAGAAGAATCTCGAGAAGGAAATGCGGTATAGATAGGCATGTATAGCTGGTAAATGCCATCAATTTGGCTAATATTTTTTTATGAATTTTGGTATTTTTTTCTGTCTCGTCTGAAAATTGTGCGAAAAGCAACACGCGCCACAGGCCCACTATTTTGCCATATTCGATATTGGTACTCTTTTGACTCCGATCATTTTTCGCTTTCGTCTGAAAGAGTTCTGACAAACAAAATACCACCTTTATAGCAAACCACTGGTTCCAAGTACTGCACCTGATGTATGCATGCCAGTATGTCAAGGTATCCACGTTTCCCCTATATTTGTTTTGGAGGCGTGTCTCTTACGAAACATGGGAATTCCTTGCCCTTCCCGCTCATGACTTTTAATGTCGGCAAAGCAAAAGCGCTATCAATGATCAAACCTGTGTCTGTGTGTGATCGAACGTTATATCTATTTCAACAACCTACACAGAAATCGGCTCCATTCCATAGTGCAACAGTATTCTGGTGTACGATGCTTACTACTAATAGTGTAGCCTAACCTCCGTGTACCTGGTATAGAAATACTAGCCACCATTTTGGATTGCCCCCTCTTCCACGGTTTGGGGGACAGACTACCTGGACCAATTGAAATTTTCAAGGCCTCCCGCCGGACGCCTTTTCGCCTCCGGGATTATATCCCGCGGGAATCAGGTACCCCGGGACTCCACCGTGGGAGACACTGGGACGGGATTTAGCCACCACGGTACTCAACGGGATAGCTTGTACGGGATCTGGCCACGACGGGACTCGACGCGATTGTTTGTGCGGGAGCTGACCATCGCGCTATCCCTGGGACGGGATCCAGTCACGGCGGGGCTACGCGGGATTTCTTTTGCGGGAAACGGCCACCATGGCACTACACGGGATTTGTGCGTACGGCACCCAAACACCACGGTGCTAACAGAGGTTAATTTGTATCGGACGCAAACTCAATTCCCGACATATACACTGTGTTCGACGTCGGCACTACTCCTTTTTTTTTTCGAAATACGAAAAAGGGGAATAAAGACGAAAACACAGGGGGACATGATAATCGGACCCGAAACCTGACGCTTGCACGTACCTACCCTGGAATTGTTCCACCTTTCTGCGGAGGGAGCATAGCATGTGTTTACGCATTGGCGGAAATTGACGTTATTCTATTCACGGGGTTCGGGAGATCATCTATTTTGGCGGACATGTTTGTGTCGCGGGAACGGGGCATATGGGTATTGGCGCGGGACTGGTTTTTGAGCGGGAGTTGAATAAACATCTTTCCTTCAGTCGCGGGGACGGGATATAAGTATCTGAGCGGTACGCGTTTGCGCGGAAGTGGGGCTTCACATTTATCACGGAACCACGGGATATTCCCGAAGCCCGCACAAAAGCGCGGGACTAATCCCGAGGAATGCCCTTTTTTTTCCTGAGGGCATTCCTCGGGACGCCTGTTCGACTCCGGGTCCTTATCCCGCGGTGATCAGGTATCCCGGGATTCTACAAGATATGGCCACCGCGGGACTCCCCCGGACGGGATTCGACAACCACGGGATCCAACGGGATTTTTAGTACGGGATCTAGCGACGATGGGATTCAACGGGTAAACTTTGTGCGGGATCTGCCCACTGCGGTACTCCCCAAGAGAGGATCCAGCCACGACGGGACTAAGCCCGTAGGAAAAAGCCCGAGGAAGACCGTGAAAACATCTCTTGCGTCACCGGGAATTTCAATATTTTATACCAGGTTTGCAGTACTTCGATAGCACATCCTTATTTGCACAAACAAAATGACAAACCGCACAAAAAAGAGATTCATGAACAGAATTTGGACTCGGAAACTCGGAACCTGACACTTTTACACACTCTGTCTTAAATCCCACTATCTGCGGGGGGGTGATGAGCACGTACGCGTTCGCGGGATTTTTTTAAGTTACTCTTTTCACGGGATTCGGGATACCCTGCATTTTGCGGGACGTGGTTGTGCGGGAACGGGACATGTGTATTTGCGCGGGACTCGTTTTTGTGCGGGAACAGGATTTCACATTTAACACGAGACCACGGGAAAATGCCGAATCCCGCCCCAAACCGCGGGACAAATTTGACAGGAAAAACTCGAGGAGTGCCCTGATTGTTTTTTCTTTCGAGCTAGTTTTTGCTCTGTGAAGTGAGGAATTCGAGCCGGCTCTTCTCCGAACGACTCTGACTGCTCTCGGAGATGTACCCAAACCAGTTTGCCGCTTCTCGAGAATCGCACCTGTGATAATTTTGGACTACTATAGATCGTTTGCCAATATCAATAGTCTAGTCAGAAAAAGTGGCAGGTGCACAAAATGGGGACTCTGTTTGATCAGTTTTTTTCTTCGCTGCGAAAATATCTGAAAACGACCTGCTGTGTTCCGAACTTGTTGCAACTGCGACTCTCGAGAAGCGGGAAACTGATCTGGGTACTCATACCTCGCCGAGAGTAGTCAGACTCGTTCCGAGAAGAAGACCCGGTTCGGCATCCTCGCTTCTCCGGAGCAAAACGTGACTTGAAAGAAAAAAAACTCCGTGGGCAACCTATAAACGGAAGTCCCGCATAGCAGATGTCTTCAAAAAACAAAAAAGTATTGAAATCGATGTTCGCTCTCATGGGAAAAACAAGTCTCGACTAGAGTAGGAAAACCAGCTGTTAGACAATTATCTACTGCTTGTACACTGTGTATCATCTAATTCATCACCTGCCGTCGTGAGAGGTTGTGCAGGGTCTATCTGCGTACGAATAGCGCAGATCCGACCCAGAAAATATGTACCACTGTACGAGTAGATCCTGTGGATCATGCGGGTGCCACTCGGCGACGTGATCTAGACCATACAGCATCGGGAATAGATGACCCATCTGCCCTGGAAATATCTAGATCATCAAGCGGGAACAGAATATTTCTCCGAGGTGGGGTACGTAATACAAGAGCAAACGATGCTCGAAGGGTGCCGCGTGAGTTTCTTCAGCATCAAACATCACTAAACCCCCCTTGCAACGGCACCCACCAACGTTTTTGGGAAACTGCTTGGATATCGTGTGGGAAACATTGTGACGTATTTTGGAGGGAAATCTTGACAGAAAAAAGAGTTTGGGTCACGAGCTGGGCTGTATATATGTACGTGATGTGAAGAGATGGCCGAGGTAGGGTAAGGGTAAGGGACGCAGGTGTAACTGGCAGCTGGGAAGCAGTGCTTCGCTTCTTCTGATTTAGATTTTCTTTATTTATGCCGAGAGCTGAGGAGGTGCTCTGGTAGAGAAGTGAGAGGTAGGGGAGAGAGACTCGACACCCAGATGTACTCGTCCCACCCCACGCCACAAGCTCTCCTAAATTCCTCTTATCTGATGTACTCCTAAAAGAGCTTTCCTATGGCTACCGATCGTTCTTCTGCTGCTATAAGAACTTCTCATTTTATGGTCCTATCTCCGCTAAGGAACATTATTCTCGACTAACGGAATATCCGCCGGGTTAATCCATTCTTTGGATTATTCTCGTATTTCTTAGACTACCAAACTGCAGACTATATTAGCTATATATATAGCCCATGAGTACTTCACTCATATCACATTAGCCCACCCTGAATAGTCGTGTATGCAAACCACAAGATTGTCGAAGGGTGATGGCAAAGCTCATCGCAAACGACCAGAAAAAGATGATCGAAGATGCGACTGTTCGAAACAAAATGAATGAGGCTATGGATTCCCCCACACCTCGTAATAAGACCCAAACCCCACGAAGGCGGACGAAGCGCTGCAGTCCCAAGGTTGGCCAGAATATTCGTTGAATGCGGCGACGTCAGATGTGAAGAGATGGCCGAGGTAGGGTAAGGGTAAGGGACGCAGGTGTTTCTGGCAGCTGGGAAGCAGTGCTTCGCTTCTTCTGATTTAGATTTTCTTTATTGATGGCGAGAGCTGAGGAGGTGCTCTGGTAGAGAAGTGAGAGATAGGGGGGAGGGAATCGACGCCCAGATATACTCGTCCCACCCCACGCCACAAGCTCTCCTAAATTCCTCTTATCTGATGTACTCCTAAAGAACTTTCCTATGGCTGCCGATCGTTCTTCTGCATAAAGAAGAACTTCTCATTTTATGGTCTTATCTTCGTTAAGGAACATTACTTTCGTCTAACTGGTTATCCGCCCTAGAGAACATTCCTAAAAGAACGCTACTCTCGACTAACGGAATGTCTACCGGGCTAATCGATTCTTGGGATTTTTCTCGTATTCCTGAGACTACAAAACTGCAGACTATATTGCCTACCTGGTATATCTTTAGCCCATGAGTACTTCACTCATATCACAGTGACATATAATAATACACGTAGACTCGTCTTTTTCGCGCGATGTTACATTGTTTACTGTATCTTCCGGGAGAGACACTATGTACGTACGTTTCTGGAATGATAGGTGATGCCGCGTGCGAGGTGTGTGGCATGTATGAAAGTACCGGGGGTATGTGGGGGGGGGCGGGGGCGAATTGAAATGCATCTGTAACGACGGCTTGTCCAGGAAAGTCTGCCTAGAATAGCGTGCAAGCTCGTGAGTCACGAGTTTTAAAACCAAACTTGAACTAAACAACTTGATAGACTAAGGTATCAAACTAACAGCAGTCATACATATCGTACGAGGGCCGGTGCTCCCGTTACTTCTACCCGGTATATAGGAGGGGAGATGTATAGGTGGTGTCGAAGAGCTCATGTCTCGAATTGGTGAGAATTAATTACTTATTTTTCTCTATACATACAAGACGATACCTTCAGATTGTGGATGGATGGGTCTTGTTTTTCAGGTCTTGAGTTGCTTTGCATGAAATAGGTTTTGTTCTGTATTTCAGGAGACGGTATATTATATATACTGGTATGTTAATCACCAGCACTACTTGCAGCATACGTAATGAGGCATACGGATACATTCAACTCATCTTGTATCGGCATTTGTATATTAACTCATCAAATAAGATGTAGATCGCCGATTGGTGGGCCTACTCATGTGTTCGCGATGCACATCAATGCGTTTTCCTGGGGGGGATAAGGGGTGACACCTGTGACCGCGGGTTGTCCAGAAAGGCGTTGAGCACAGGAAGATGTAAAAATCTCCTGCGAGCTGCGCTAACAGGTAAAAGCGACGATTTAGACAAAATCGTCGGATGAAAAAACGAAATACTGAAGTATTGAAGTACTGCTCCCTCCGTAAATATCAGGCACGTACAACATATATCATACATACCAAGATATCAGGTAACACACATGCTGGGTAAATAATTAAGATTGCGTACGTGCACGTTCATCACCGGCCACGTGAAGCAGCCCGAGTTGCTGGACTGGGGTGTGCAAGGAGTTGTAAGACACAACAACAGCACATAATGGTTATGCTCGTACTGCTGCTGCTGATGCGCGCTCGCGCGACCATATCTCGTTGACCCGCTGATACGACCGCATTTATCTGTTATTTGACGCTAAACCCGGCCCCAAACCGCAGGGGAGAATGTCGCGCAGTCGTGGACGAACGCGGACCGAGACATATAACCAACTTTCGTGGAGCCCGCGTGCGTACGCTCGTTCTGGTTGTGGCGCCGAAAATGCGGAACTCGCGTGACGGCTTCCACGTAGCAACGATACCAGAGAACACCCGCCTACACGCTATGGGCCCTTCTGGTCAGGACACTGTCCTCGAAGAGACTGCGCAGCGCACGCCACTCTTCTACACAAATCGCACGCCGACATGATCCCTCCCCCGTCTGTCCGACGCCTCTCGATGTTGAGGCTAGCCTCGGAATCCCTCTACTACTACTCGTACATCAATACACACTGTATATTCATTTTATCATACCGCGGACGTTTCTCTCACTGCTACAGCGAATCGTCGGACCAAACATCGATATGTTCTATGTAACCGAGGCAACCCGCCCTCCTCCTCCTCCTCCTCCTCCTCCTCCTCCTCCTCCTCCTCCTCCTCCTCCTCCTCCTCCCCAGTCTCCCTCCGTCTCCTCCTCCTCCTCCTCCTCCTCCTCCTCCTCCTCCTCTCCTCCTCTCCTCCTCCTCCTCCTCCTCCTCCTCCTCCTCCTCCTCCTCCGTCTCCTCTCTCCTCCTGCTCCTCCTCCGCTCCCACCGCCTCTCCGCTACCGCCTCTTCCTACTGTGCTGGGGATGCCACCGCTGCCGCCCCCACCGACTGCAGAGCCAGCGCCATTCCAGCGCCAAGTCGGGTTCCACGATTCAATCAACCACTGTTTCGGGAATGCCGGCACGTCGTCGCGAATGTGAACCGTTATGTAATCTTTCGCCAATTTTTCCAATATATTGGCGCATCTGACAATTCCCGGTACCGGGGCCTCGTTGCCGCCTTCCAGGGGCTTCCCCTCGTAGTCGCACGAAGCAAATGCCCTGCAGTTGTCGAATACTTGATGGAGCTCTGCGTAAAAGATCTTGGCACACCGCCCCCTCGTTGATTGCATTTCGTGACGCTTACCAACCATCGTTCCCAGATCCATCAACTTGTCGCGGGTTACAGCATCCAGGTATTGCCTGTATATATTTAGGTCCACAGGAGCCCGAAACAAAAGCGACAACTTGTGTTTCATGAGATGTTCGAGCAAAAGATCCTTATAGCGTTTTCGTTGGCGCCACGCGGCGGCGGCGGCAGTGCCAGATCGTCTTTCCGAACGCAACACGGGCACCGACGGAGCACGGTGTCGGCTTCCTCGATGGGGCTGTCGGGGGCACCGATACTCGCAAGCTCGGCACCGGTCAGCGTCGCGGCAGCCATCTCCTCAGAACTCATTTTCGCGAGGCACGCGGGACACACGATTCTGGGGCATACCATGCATAGCCCAACATTTTCCGATAGGAGCGGGGGGCGGTCGCACTCTGAACACACGGTTGTGTGCCCAATGCGTGACCTTGAGCCGCTGTCTCTCGGGCCCTGGACGCGCCGGGTAGCTGCAGACGCAACGCCCGGATCATAGGCCCTCTTTTTACCGGTGGTAGTCTTCTTCTTATTTCGACGCGGAGCTGCTGTTCCTTTACGTTTCGGCTCCCTACTGGAAGTGAGAGGCGCCGGGGGGGAAACCAAACAGCAAGTAGAGCGCATGGCCGATCTTCAGCCAATCAATATCTTGGACCCCCCAACACAGTACGGACGTTTCGGTATGCTCGCCTCCGATAGGTCCCTTCGTAACGCTTGCCCCGGAGAGCGCGTAAGTTGTTTCGTTATCTTCGTCGCGGGAAATCAAGCACAAAAAAGCGTGGCGCGGCGTTTAATGGTTGTAACCACGAAAAAAGGACGTTACGAAAAACGTTGTGTATCGCGCCGCGTCAAAACAGCCGGTTCCGAAAACGCCGTCAACGAACCACGTCTGTTCCACCGTTTCGGCAGCCTTTTAGATTATGGGAAGACATACCCACCTTTGGGATGATTGCGGGTCCACGTCGACGACGCCCGGGTGTCGCCCGCAAACCAGGATCCCTGCAAGCACGTGTCAACAGCGGGACCGAGGAAGCGCGATGAAGGGAAATGTCTCAGAGTGCGTTGTTGAGGGGAGGCACGCAATCCTAGCGTGTCTTTGCGCTGCCCCGCAAGCGCGATTGCGATGCCGGCATTTTTTTTCCTCCTGCCGCAACTACAACTTATTGAGTTTGACCTCACGCACATTGTGGTTTTAGTTTCTCGCCATACTCTGTATCAGGTATATTTTAATTGAGAAGTAGAGAAGATATGAAGTCGATTTTGAACACACCCCGTCTCAGGTCTCGCGGGGGGGGGGGGAGGTCACCTGGCACTTTCCCGTTTTCTGAAGAAACTTGCAAGGTATGGAAACTCCTCCTGCGTGCTTAGCTGGTATAGACTTCCTGCAGACAACACCATCAAAGCACGCTGTTTCGACCGTTAGAGGCGCTTCTGACCGCGATTCATCGTCCCTCCGTTTGTATTGATGTGAATTTGGAATCACGCCTCCCCCCCGCCCCTTTCCTCCCCTCTCCTAACCACGTTGCCATTTTATCCGTCAACTGTCGGCCTTGCAGGTCGCGTCCCATGGTCCGCACACCGCCAAGGGTATGGCGTCAAACCTCTGTTTTCGTCATTTCTGCTTTTTAATGGCTGGTTAGGACCTCGACCGGTCACGAGTAAGTACTAAGTCGATCGTTCGTCTTGCAGGCACCTGATAATAACCGCGCTATTGCTGGCTTTGTGACGAGGTGGTTCAAACCCATCACCCCAATTTTCGTCCGTAGCGAATACCGATCGCAATATCCACTCGAACTTCACATAGGTGGTATCATACTGACCGCCTTGAACAACGAAAGAGGGTGACACAGCCAGAGACTTTATTGAGGTCCTAGAGCTGGCGCTAGCGGGAAAAAGTAAATGTGTCCCAAGCAACCACAGGCCTTAAACAATAGTCAGAAATAGTAGACCTTTCCGCAGGAAGAAACGTTTTTATGTATTTTTCTGCGGACGAACCCGGTTGGTCCCAAGCCGTGCCCGGGAACTGGCCTGAAACATCGCAAAACACAAGGAGAGTACAACATTCAAACAGGCGCGACACCGTGAACCGGGATTTGTGTGCAAAGCGCTTGAAGTGATGTACCAGGTACGCACCGGCCCAACAGGGCGTGAAACCACCGGACACCTCCACATCTTGCCAACGGTATCATAGATTGGCCAACGAAAGCCCGTTGTGGCGGGCGCTATTCTCTCGCGTCGTCATTCTCGAGCTCGACAAAAAAAAACGTTGTGCGAATCACTGAGCAAATGCGGCAACCGAGTCTTCGGCTTACTCGGCAATAGCGCTCCCCTTACCAAAACTTCGAGGCTAGGTTAGGCTAGGCTGGGTTGGGTCTGGGTCGGGTCGAGGGTAAGACTATCCTGCACTGCTAGAAAATGCGATCGGTGTTGCGTCCCTTTTGCGGCAGGTGTGCCTCACACTTAAGAATCGTCACGACCGACCGGTTATACCGCCATATACGCTGTTGCAAGCAGTGGGCGGCGGCGTCGAGCACAACTTTAAGGTCGAGGCCATACAGTAACTATTCGTACAGCAGTACTCAACCCCCCCCGCTGCGTGGGGCGTGCAAGAAGTAGTTGTTACCTTCCGCTGGCAAAGGTCGGGTTCTTATCGTTGGGCTGGGCGGGCTGCCAACCACGGGAGCAGCCCTAAAGGCAGTCGGCCGCGGCGGCGGTGGGGACGACGGCATCGGACGGCGCGCGGCGTACGCGGCGTCGGCGGTGACTGGGTCTTGACCCGCACTGGTCAGCGGGCACGATCGTGGTTCGGCGCAAATGTCTCCCTCCTGCGCCGGGGGCATCCTGCACAGGTCACGGCGGGAAAATATTGCCAGGCAACAAAGAGGGTGTGTGTCTTGGCCGGCGCAACCCCTGGTTTGGGAGCGAAGGCGTTTCTTCGTCGGTCCGTGGGATGCGCCATAAGCCAGTGATGGCCGCGTCAAGAGTACGTCGAATGTTCGACGTAGGAAAGCCGGACACGAATCTCAAGCCGTAGTCAAAATGCTCTTCTTTCATCCAAAAATACACCTCTGGTTGGACCACCATGTATAACTCAGCTAACGTTACAGGGTTATCGGTTAGCAAACGGGGGTATCGCCACAGACGGAGGACAGAGCAACGAGGAAACGACAACCGGAACAATTTCTGCCACAGGTTTCTTCTTGCCTGATCCCCTCTTGTTGGGTGCGGGAGTCCGCCGCGTCGGGCGTCTCATTGGATTCGCTGTTCGCGGCAGCACCTATTGGCGACACCGTCGGTACCGTGGTCGTTCTGCGACGTTACCGTACGTAGGAGAGGAAACGTGCGGTGGACGCCAACCTAACGTGAAGCAATTGCACTATTATTAGCAACAGCAACTGGTCGGACCCACCGTAACCGTAAACCGTCTGCATCGCAAGACTTTAAGAATTTCGAGGGTGCGATATTTTTTCAAACGTATCCGCCGCCTGAACCCCCCTGTTTTGTTTGCCTGCCTTCGAAGAACTGCCCGCCTCAGTTCTATGATTGATTTGTTTTTGTTCACCTGATCCATGCAGCGTGTCTCATTTTGAACTGTTGTGTAAGTAGTTCCAAGAAAAATCGGCGTATTGTAGCCGTTCTCGTCAGTTTTTGATTGGCAACGCTTGCAGCGGCGAACACGTACTACTGCAGTGAGGTACCAGGCAGCCATGAAATCTATACATTCAGTTTCGAAACGAATACACACCTCAACTCTGACATTGTGGCCCCGCCGGCCTCACAGGCGGAGGGTAGGGCTCTTTGGTGCACCGAGATAAGTATACCACCCCTCCTGGGAATGCAAGGACCGTGTGCTTACTCACATGAACGCCCTAACGATCCTTACATTCAAAGAATAGCCAAAACATTCCTCGCATTTTAGATATATAGCGACATGCGTGGTCAGTGAATTCACCTGAGTTGCAACCGCGATGCCGGCTCCGGCAGAGGTGACGAAGAAAGTACGCGGCGCCACGGTGAGCGGTATGGAAGCGCCTGTCTTCCCATACGCGATGCTACACAACAACCGTTACCATACGAAAGGTCGAAAGTTATGTTTCAACAAGGGTTCGACATTTTCCGACAGACCTATTGGGTTCATCTTCGCGCTTCGGGTGGGTGCTGGCCAAAACCGAACGCGAGGCCTCTCATCCGATTTCGCGAAGCTGGAGCAGCCGAAGCCGGGGCGCGGGGGGGTCTACTGATGTCATGTACGGCCGCAGTCGTATTAACATAGACCCTCGCATCCATACAATGCCGGGACGGAACACGTCGGGTCTTCACCGACCAGGAAGACAATGCTTGCACCAAGCGCAAGGCGCCGTCAGGTGTTGGGCGAGTCGTGTAAAGGGTGAGCTGAACCCTACTATTAAGAACCGCTTGTGAGGCGTCCTTGCACATGGATGACAGCGTCAACAAATTGATTTATTTTCTAGTGTGGCCACTTCCAGAGACAGCAATAGGTTTACTATGAAACTGCCTCGTGGGTGCCTTACCATGTAGACACTACACGATACAATCATCCCCCCTTGTGCGGAGTTAAGGGCATTCGAGGGGGGGTAGTACCATAGACATTCACCGCGGTTCTATGCCGCCAGGACTTGCTATCGGCGACGTCAACAGGAGCTCCACATGCCACCGTCAATGTTCAGAATCGGAATCCCACCAGCATGGGAAAATCCCTGCACGGTGCCACGGATATTGACCACAAGAACAACGACGAGCGATTGAATTTGCTCCGCGATGTTATCAACGCTTGGTATTTGACAACTGCTCGCTGTGTCCCACTTAATTATTACCTTGGCCTGATGCAGGAAATATCTTTCTCGTCGGATGGGGTTGACCTTCAACCACAGCAGCAGCACGAGAGGCGGCCGACCGCGGCGGCGGCGGCGGCGGCGGCGGCGATTGAGGGACCGACCCGACGGCAGGGCGAAAGGTCTCTTGGCCTTGCCGCAAATCTTGGTGTGGACGGTTCGGTAGATAGCGGCATCCAGTTGCCTCCTGCGCCGGGGGAATAGGAATATTTTGTAGAGTAACATCGTTATTAATTACACAAAAAAATCAACCTTGCGAGTGCAGAGTTACAAATATCAAGAGCACAAGATTTTCCTTCGGAGTCGTGTTATCACGGGGGACCATAGTAAATAGGACCAAATATTTCTAGTAAAAATAGGGGAATACATAGTTTTTTGTGTGTACCGTGGGTCCTATGTACTATGGTCCTCCGTAATAGAACCGAAGGGTGACGCAAGCAACCTGTCTCAAAACTCGTGCAACAAACGGTATATATTTGTTTTGTATTCGGTTCGTGTAAAAGCCACAGTTTACGTTTTAGCTCTGGGGACTTGTGTATACATATGATGATGGTGATCCCACATAACACAAAAAAAATGCAAAAAAGTTGACGACAGCGCCCAACAGAGCAGGACAGCACATACCTTGAGTTGTGCTGTGTGGTTACTGGCACGGACCACAGCAGCAGCAGCAGCAGCAGCAGCAGCAGCAAGATAGCAGTGCCAAAAATGTTGAAGGCCATGAGTAAAACACTCATAAAGATCTCGCAAAAATGGAGCGGAACGTATCCGCACAGCTATCAGATCATACAACCACCACAGCAGCAAACGCAACAACAGCTGCGGAGAGCTAAAACCGTACGTACGTAATCAGTGTGTGATGGGAGCCACAAACGAGTCAAGAAATAAACCTCCAATAATACATTCTGGCGACCCTCCTATCATTCGGCCAAATATCACTCTCACTGAGAAGGTACTTGTAGTATTGTTCCAAAAAAGACTGAGTAACAGAAAGTGAAGAACTCTCCAGAACTAAAGCGCAGCAGTATCATACAACAAAACCGATGTGACGCACATGAAGACTACCACAACCAACTATTGTAGGGGTAAAAGATCGATCGATCACCCAGCCCAGGGTAACACTGTCTGTCCCTCCCTCTGAACGGCGGGATCGTTCGGGCATCGGTACCGTATACGGCCGTACGCTGACCTGCCCGCTTCGTTTCAATACCTGGGGAACTAAGCAGATATGTCTTTGGGGACCGCACGCGCAAGCATTTCGATAAAAGAAACGTTCTGGGAGTGAGATTCGAACTCGTGTCCGGGAGAGATGACTTTCCCGGGTTGCTATCTCCACCGCACCTGCTCCTCTCGGGGGTCAGGTCGGGTCAACGTGCCCAACTGGGCTAAATTGACACACGACACGAAATTGGGAACGTGGAAGTGTGGTGAGGTTAAGCTTTATTTTTACCAATCCGCCGGAGGATAAAAAAAAAAAAAAAAAAAAAAAAAAAAAAAACTCGTGTCCTCGACGACGTCAAATAAATGAGATGGTATTGCCTACTGGGCTATGGGGATGAAAAACCGATCGAGTACCCATCCAAGGGAATTCATTATAACGACACCCACTCCTCGAATTCAGTAACTTCAGATTTTGTGTTCCTCAAATATATACCTGATACGGGTTGCGTGTTTCCTGCACGAGGCCATTTAAAACCCCCGCATACGTACGTAGTACATATGGTACCTGCGATCGAAGAATCACACACAGCTATTAATCAGCAAAGATAGTTTCGACGAAATCGTCGATCTCACAGTCGAGTCACAGCTGTTTTTTTTTGTATACGTACTTGAAAAGTATATAGAGCGGTGCGAAAGTTAACAGTGCGCTGCTCTCTCGATTGGATAGGGAGAAAGTAGAAAATACCTGGGTGCCAACTACCCCCGAACACCCAAAACACAGACGACAACACCAAGGACTGCTGTTGTTCTTGTAGTCTACAGCAGCACGTGTTACACGTGTAGAATAAATATCTGGTACTGGTATGATATTATAGTTATTAATAGTACCGAAGTACGTACAATATAATACCAACATAATAGGTACAGATTTGGGGATTTTCAATTTCGAAACCAATCGGGATGCAGCAGTAGTATCAATAGTATTAATAGTAGTCCATCGCGCCGCACCAAGCGCAGACTTGTCTTGCCAAAAAGAAGCTGCAGCCTGCGGGCTCTATTCTCGGAGGGTAGCCCACTCACCTCTAAAACATGTTGACTACAATATTGGGTATAGCCCGGGCCCATGGCGCACCAAGAACGTTGGAGTAAATATAAGCAGAGGGAGACCAAGGAAGGGCGGGGCAGAGCATCGGGTAGGCATTGTAGGGAGGACGGGCGGGCCGGAAACAAAACTGAGAGCGCCCAGATGTATAATTCGCATGGGTACGGTTAGGTTGTGTGAAAAAAACTGCAATACTACTGCTGCGCATGATGTAGGCCGCTGCACCCACGCGGCGAAGGGGTGAGGGGCAGATAAAGAACCCGCGTCGTATACACACAATTGATGCACACGCCTTGCAAGACAACGGTGAGACAGCGTATCATGACAAGAAGCACTGCGTGCTTTGAGATGAGACGACCACTTGTAGCACAGGTAGCGCGACGCGCAGACAAAAAAGCAAGCGAAGGGCGTGTGCTGATCTCACTCTAGCCGCTGGTCGTTTTCGGGCGGCTCCCGTGGCTCCTGCATAGTATGTCTCGTCGTTGCAGTAGTGGGCCGGCTGCGTAGCTGTATGATGGTAGATGCCCGGAGCCCGAAGTGTCAGTCTAATCCAACAATCCTATAACGGGTACATACTGACTGTAGGCAACAGCAGCAGCAGCCCTGGGTTGCGTGCATGTACTGCTGCTATATCGATATATAGTGGATCCATGGCCTTTGGGCTATTCATGTTTTACAGCAGTAGTATTCAACCGTTTTTTTTGCCGTTTCACACCCCGCGACCGCCTCCGAAAAACTTTTTCGAAAAGAGTGCAAACCAAGGTCAAACACGTAAAAAACGTGTCCACATCTTCGCCGGTTGCCAAGGTTTTACTATATATAATACTCGTATATACGTGCATCACTTCGTACAGGTGCTATTCATACTATTGATACTACTATGTTCATATGATTATCTGCTACGTTGTGCCATAAGGATTACCCTGGGCTGGGTAATCGATCGGTCGTTTACCCCTATATCTCCCTCACAGTTGCGCGCTACAAACAGCAGTATTAATAGTAGTACATACCACTGCGCGACCAGTATATACGTACTACTGCTGTGACATTTCATATGTACCATGTACCAGATATACACTATAAACTACGGTACAATGTTCGTGCGGCTGAAAAGCCAATGAAGCGAACCTTGACAATTGGCCGCCACAGCAGTGTTATGATGGCGTGTTTTTCTCCCTCGTCGCCAAAAAGGATAATATTATATACTGGGGAAGATGTGCCCCCCCCCCCATCCCCATGGCGGCGGGGCCACGATGAAGCAGTTAGTTACGAAGACGCGTGTGTGTAGGTCCCTGCAATACTGTCACAATTCATTATTATTATTATGCTTGCCATTCGACAACGTGCAGTGTTGCTTAAAAAAAGACTAAGGAACAGAAGAAAGCAAATGACTCTCCAGAACAAAAGCCCAGCAGTATCATACGACAAATCAAAACCGATGTGACGCCCATGAACACTGCCACAACCAACATCCCTCTATCTCACCCACCACAAAACGACCAACTCCCTCCTTGGCACTCCCTAAGAAGCATGTACCAAAAACCCGCGCTGTCCATCAATGTGTGTTGTTTTACTAATAATGTTGTCCTCATGTACCAGTACTATTAAAAATCATTAGGCGCTCCCTTCTACTTGTCTCCCCCATAAGAAGAAAAGACTTGGCGTGATAAACCTGGCTCCTCTAATCTACCCTGACTAAGGCGGGTGCCACCCTTCTGACCAAGGCGGCCAGATTTATCCCGGTATCAAATGAGAGAAAACGACGTTGACAACCCTAGCACAAAGCTTATATTCAAAGGGACGAATTCTCTTCTCGGTAGCCAAAATTATGATGCCTTCAGAACGCCGAACTCTTGATAACCCGGCATACAGGCATCCGTGCATAATAACACTGGAGATACAGGGTGGGTTAAAATTCACCGGTATACGACAACACAAAAAAATGGTAGACCACGCCTATAAATCCAAAAAGCTGAAGGCCGTCAGCCGCGTTGTAAATTTAGGTATGTGTAAAGAGATGGCCGAGGTAGGGTAAGGGTAAGGGACGCAGGTGTATCTGGCAGCTGGGAAGCAGTGCTTCGCTTCCTCTTATTTAGATCTTCTTTATTGATGGCGAGAGCTGAGGAGGTGCTCTGGTAGAGAAGTCAGAGGTAGGGGGGAGGGACTCGACACCCAGATATACTCGTCCCACCACACGCCACAAGCTCTCCTAAATTCCTCTTATCTGATGTACTCCCACCGAACTTTCCTATGGCTAACACCGATCGTTCTTCTACTAATAATTTTAGAAACTTATCATTTTATGGTCCTATCTCCGTTATGGAACATTACTCTCGTCTAACGGGATATCCGCCATAGAGACCATTCCTAAAAGAACGTTACTCCCGACTATAATAACGCAATATCCGACGGGATAATCCGTTCTTGGGATTGTTCCCGTAGTCTTGAGACCACAATACTCCAGACTATGTTATCTATATCTATATCCCATGAGTACTTCACTCATAGCACATTAGCCCACCCTGAATAGTCGTGTATGCAGACCACAAGATGGTCGAAGGGTAATGACAAAGCTCCTCCCAAACGACCAGGAAAAGGTGGTCGAAGATGCGGCTATTCGAAACAAAGGAAATGAGGCTATAGATTCCCCCACACGTCGGAATAAGACAAAACACCACGCGTGGATACGGACTCCAGGCGTGGCATGCCCTAGCGAGTGTTCCCCTGTCCTCCAAACGTTGGAAGGTAGGGCCTCTCCCGCGTGGGCCCTCCCGGTACCGCGGCTTTGCCGAGCAATTCCCCCGCGAACACGAGGGCTACGGTCAACACCGCTCGATCGTTGCTGACTCTGCCCTCGCCCACGCCAGGTGGCGACAGAAACAATTATCACGGCCCCCCACCCCCAAGAAACAACAGATCGGGGCCTATTGCGTACAATTTTCAAGGTGGTAGATAGCGCGGGGCTAAAACACTAGCGTGTGCAACTCGACCAACAAGGGCGACATCAAAGGTAGTGTCCTTTGCCAGAGAGCAGAGGGGCGCGCCGGACACCGAACAAAAAGAAAGGAAAAGAAGGAAAAGAGCAAACGAATACCATCGAACCAGGAAACTGACCAAAAGCTGGACACAGGTCAGGAGGAATCGATCCTGTCAGGATCATTATGGCCGATAACACTGCGGTCGTCCAGGGCGACAATGCTACTTGGACCCTACTTAGCAAACATGGAAGAAACACGGGTGAGCTGAAAAGTCGAGAGAATCCTAGTTCGATGACCGTCTGAAACAGGGGTCGGCGCAATGTGATATGAGTGAAGTACTCATGGGGCTATAGATATATAGCCCATGAGTACTTCACTCATATCACACATGGATAGCATTTAAACATAGATGTATTAATGCTTGTGAATGATCCACTTTGAAAAATGTATGCTACACATTGTCGGATGACCAGCATAGTAAAATGAATATAATACAGGAAGTCTAAGATATGGTGGCTTCGGCTCCGGTGGTTGCCACGCGAGTTCAAAGTTTCATATGGAAATATGACCAGGGGAGCGAAAGGGAGTCCCCTGCCTGCTTCCCAGGAGTAGGTGTGTTTTTTTGTCGATACAGTATCCGATACTGTGAACTGTATACAATATTAATAGTAACCCTAACCCCGACGGCCTGGGACGTTTCGTCTGAATGAAGATGGTTGATGCAAAGGGAAGTTTATGTGTGCACTGGGTATCTGGGTGTGCTCGGGGTCGATGGGTAGTTGTAGTAGACTATAGCTTGGAAATTAATGTACTACTGTAGATGCCACTTGTTCAAAGTAAATCGATGAGATGCGCATACTCGTATCATGCTTCAAAGTAGAACGAAAAGACCTTACTCGCATACGTAGCGCACCGTAGTGTCATTGAACAGACAGACCTTTTGTCTGCCGATTCATCGGCCAAACGGTGCCAGGAAAATCAGTACTTGGTCTAGGGCTACTTCCGAACGGTGCGAGTATGCTCCACACCCCTGTTCGTTTATAAAGGATAGACCACTGAGCTTCTCAGTCAGCCGCTGACTGTCAGTGAGTAGCTCAGTGGTCTGACTGAGAAGCTCATGGTCTATCCTTTATAAACGAACGACAGAAGTACCGTTGGGCTCGATACGGCCTCCCACCGATAACATCCTCCGGGGTTGATCAAGCCCCTAATCAGCGCCTGTTTTTTCCTTCATATTGTCCCCCTCCCTAGTCGTGCGTTCTTTTACTCGAGTGGTTCACTCCACTTTCGATCCTCTGGTCGAGTGTTCTTTTATCGAGGCTATCTCCACTTGATTTCCCTTTTCCTACCCACCCCAGAAAAAGCGGAAATACGTAGTATGGCGGGACCCGAACCCCGGACTTCTTTTATCCGTTTATAGAGAAAGGTTAGACCACTGAACTACTCAGTCAGCGGTGACTTCGTAGCTGAGTGGTCTACCCTTTATAAACGAACAACCCCTGAGACCCACACAAATATGCCATGAATACTGTACGGATACCATTCGCAGCAGTCGCACTCACAGCGTCTAAAATACCTGATACGTATATCAAAAGTGGGAATATTTATCTGGTACCGTACATGTTCCAGTCCGACTTGGAACGCTCTAGGCTACATCCAAAAAAGGTATTATACGAGAATACACTCTACCCCGCTGAGATCCAAAGGGGTGCTATGGATGGGATTACCGTGTAAATATCATTCGTAGTAGTCGCACTCGCAGCGTCTCAAAAACAGGAATGTTGAAAGTTCGACTAAAGGCCCGCCAAGACGATAGAGGACATCAGCAACCGCTGGGGGTAGACCTCGGCATGCGTCGTCTGCAGAAGCAGCAGAAGCGGCGTGGTTTAACGTGTGCCGCGGGATTCCGAGCACTGGGCTCGGCGAGGGGTCCCGGTCCGCGTTCGTTTGCAAAAAGTAAATCACCCGATTGAAAAATGGAGTTCGTGTCACTATCTCAAAGTCGACGTATATTTCAGCCGGGCGAAAGGGAAATACCGCAGGATACTCGTACCCAACTTGTACTCGTAGTTCTCGATTATTAATAACGAGAACGGAATCAATGCCATTTTATCGTATGGAGGTGTACTTGAATGCGCCTGGTACCTGGTATAGCGGTGGATGCTACGTATCGCGAGGGGGTTAACGGGGGACTCGATAGTGCTCGACTAGACGTCGAGTGGGAAAGGGCTTGGACAAAAAGCCCACCACCCATTGTCAACACATGATGGAGGATATCAGAACCGCTGTTGTGTATACTTTCTTTGGAGGTGATAACCAGAATATTATTAAACGACAACAGGCGCTAATGTGACAGGCTTGTGATGGATTGGTTCCGATATCAGGCTTGTGGTTGGTTCATGTCGATCCGAGCGTTGGGCGACGAGTACTGGCTTCAAATTACGTGGGTCTAAAAAAAATACAGTTCGTGTGGTAGACGACAACACATTTTGAATCGAACGACCTGGAAAAAATATACCAGGGTATACACTACTCGTACTCGGAAAAAAAAAAAAACTGCCCCAGCGCCCCGCCAGCATTACGGGGGACCATAGTATATACTACTAGTGCTGTAGGACCAAATATTAATATTGTTAGCAAAAATAAGTAAATATATAGGTTCTTGTGTGTACCGTAGGTGTGAAATGCGGGATGGGAGAAACTAACTGTGCGCGAACGTCGAGATGGGATGGCAACGATTAATATTCATAAAGGGCATACAACACTAATAGGATGACAAACAGTTGGGACGTGGACAAGACACGTTCCGGTGTACGGCGGGATAGTACCTAGACGGCGGGAACATAAGATCAAGGATGAGGCGGGTCGGGAATTCGCGGACGGGAACGAAACATCACATGGTTGTCCCGTTCCCGTACCGTGTCGTTCCCGTCCCGACTTTTACCGCGCGTGGTCTTGATTGATGCTGCAAAGTACAGCAGTGGTACTACACTGCTGTACCAGGTACAAAAATACTTCTTCTGTAAAACACTGGTAACACGAGTATCGATAGACTGTTTTGCTCTCGATGTTCTGATGAGCCCTCCGAAGATAAGCATCGGCATACTCCCGATGCAGGCGTCACACGGTAACGTGATGACAATGCACGTATATAGCAGCGTTGTCCATACACACGCACGTAGGCAAATCAACCAACTTCCCGGCTACTCGTGCTGCTGCTGCTGCTGCAGGTTTAGACGTTTCGCAAAAACCTGACAGTCTCGCCGTCTCGCCGGGTGCCAAAAATGCCGCAATTTTATCGGAAACTCCCCGAAATCGTGGGCGAGCTCATCTTCATTTTTCCATAGGGGATGTCTGCGCTTGGCTGCCCCCATCCTTCAACTGGTTCTTCTTATAGTCGCATCCTGTCTATCCAGCCTGGCAGAGGCAATCGTTCTGTGGACGGTTTCCGTGGTCATGGGCGCAAGCAAAGGCAAGCGAGAACGAGGCAATTAAACTATAATACGAAACGACGAATGTTTTCATCCTTCTCTGTGTGTCGGTATCATTACAAGAACTGCTCTACGCAGGTAGTAGGCGTATCGGGGTTGTGCTGTATCTGTGTACGTGTGCAGCCAGGCCACTATGTTGTGAGTTTGTTCTCAGTGGCACGGTACAGCACGCGGGGTTTGTCAAGACACTCTCAATCAATGATTTTTTTCGTCCGATGAAAGTCGTACGTGTCATGATCCTGCTCAGAAGTGCTGCTGTTGTATCGTAGTACGTACAAGGTGTATGTATTTTCATTTTTTTTTTCAGGTTTAGAAGGGATAAATTGGCAATCGTACACGGCGCATCGAAGCAGTCGTGGTCGTACTGGCACATCGCACTATCGTGCGAGGCTGTGGTGGTCCGATCTAAAGCGACGCGAGATCAATTCTCAGGTCCTCTGACCTGATCCGGCCGACTATATTCCACTTGAAAGACTGGGTATAATATGCGCTTTTTTTTTTTTTTTTTTTTTTTTTTTGGACGATCACATATCCTACCACGGTTTGCATTTTGCATCATACTTGTACAAGTACCTGAAAATGTACGGAATACATTGGTACCAGGTGCAAGTACGTATATTTTGATATTTTATGAGGAGTATTGCTATTTGCGACACCGTTGTCGTAATTTCTTATTTACGACACGACACGGTGTCGCTTAGTTGCGACACCGCGTCACGTTCGCGGCACATTTTTTTTTTTTTTTTTTCATCATCACTTTTACTTTCCAGCCCACTCGTATAATAGGGGGTTTTACCCTCGACGATCTTCTGGACAAGCCATGGTCACAGGTGTCGTCCCTTCTCCCCCCCGGTACGTGCCTTTATTTTTTGTCGCGCATAGGGTTCAACATTCCCACTGCTCGTCGATTTTCATCGAATGTAGCTAACTCACGCTCTCGCGCTTTCCGCTTATCAATTTTTTATGCAAGAAAAAGTCCCTACGAGCATGCACTCGGTGAGATTTGAACCCACGAAATTGATCTTGATAGGCACGCGGACCACCTACCAAGCCACCGGGGGCGCCGGCACATACCTCAGATTGGCTCCCCACCGCCAGGGATGTGTTGGCATGGTGCCGGGCCATCATTGAAGCTATCGCATTGCCACAACGGGCCAGGACTTGAGGAGATATCTGGCATCCTGGTGCACCCGCAAAACGTTCAGATCGGTGTCGCAAATAAGCCTAATTTGCGACACGCGTGCCGCAAATACCGTATTTGCGACACCGCGACGTGGTTGCCGCACACGCTCCGGATCGGCAAAGCGCTACCAGTAGGGTCTCAGCATGGTGTAGGGCTACCATTGAGGCCATCGTGTAGCCAAAACGGGCCAGTACTCGAGGAGATATCGGGTATCCTGGTACATCCCGCATGATCTTCTGGCTCCTGTCGCAAATAAAAATAACCCTTATTCGCGACACGTGTGTCGCAAATACCGTATTTGCAACACCGCGCCGTGGTTGCTGCACACGCTCCGGATTGGCAAAGCGCTACCAGTAGAGTCTCAGCATGGTGTAGGGCTACCATTGAAGCCATCGTGTAGCCTAAACGGGCCAGTACTCGAGGAGATATGGGGTAACCTGGTACAACCCGCAGAATCTTCTGACTGGTGTCGCAAATAAGCCACATTTGCAACACCGCGCCGTAGTTGCCGCGCACGCTCCGAGTCGGCAACGCACTACCATTAGAGTCTCTGCACAGTGTAGGGCTACCATTGAAGCTATCGTGTAGCCAAAACGGGGCAGTACTCGAGGAGATATGGGGTATCCTAGTACACGGTCGGAATATTCAACGCGGCTCTTCTACATACAACAGAGTAAACACACATACACGATAGGCTAGGAGTGCGAAAACTATACATAACCCATCAGACTGCCTCGTCGACCAGGGCATCCAAAATAATCGGGAATTGACTGCGTAGCTGGACGAGGAGACTACGCATGCTTTGAGTGGGGCAGGTCAGTGCGCACAATCTGCTGGAGTTGCGGGATGTTGGTGAATCTTCCATAATGGTTGGGGCATTCTGCCTAAACTTATGGAAAAACCTCCGACCCGCGCACCAGTAAGTACAGCATACAACAGCACGGTGGGAACCCTACACAATACTGCAGGGCATCGAAGGACACCTTCCAAGCAGCCTACGAACTCCGCGACCTTCTACACGCGTTACACATACCGATTTCTTCGTCACCATGAACAAGGCGGCTAACCCCTCTGCCGCTTACGTTGAACTCATGCAGTCCGCTGTGGGCTTCTATTGTATGTTTCACAACCGTTAGAGATAAACATCGGGAATCCGTTTACAAACTACGTGCTACGCATGTGCCCTAAGTTAGACTATTAATATTAATAGTATATGTCAATACTACAGCAGTGGGGATACTGTGGACTGCTGTTGGTGCAACAACAAGCAGGATAATGTGTCGGAAAGAACGCGTACAACGAACGTGACACATAGATAGCTAGGCAAGCTGCAGCATGGCCGCCCTCTGCGCATCCATCTATGAGGTGTGTTCGTTGCCTGAACTCATCCGAAAAAAACTGTGCACAGCGTTTCGAAAGTTTGTTCAGTCCTGTGCGGCAGAACGATAGGCGTTGGTAAACGCCTGAGGGATAGGCGCTTTTACACGGCTGTTCAAGGGCAGTTGAACAACCACATTGGTGGGTGATGATGGTTGCACGGAACGAACGCCGATTTTACTGCGGTACTATGATACTGCTGTAGAGAACATACACCCACCTATTTCGATAGCATCCACAGACAAGTACAAAAACCATATACAGAGCGCAGCGTGCACAAACTTCTGTGCCCTTCATTTGTGCCCATATTAATAGACGCGTAAACAGAGCACCCGGCGCTTTGAACGATACCAACGCTCTCGATTATAGCACGTACGACTTATCAGAACACGGCGCGGCAATATAACCAAGTTAATTTCTAATCCAATGATTGACGATGACGTGGCTAACGATCGATGTACTCGTGGAAACATGCTGTACAGTGGTATTATAGTCCGAGATCATGCTATAAATAAGCCACCGTGGTTGTCCTGGTCTAAACGGGGCGCGCGCGACGAACGTCGTGCGATGTCGTCAAATGCGGCTTTACGACACCAGTCTGACTATTCTGACAGTGCACCAGGATGACCAGGACACCACACACAGCAGTATCTACTATTAATACTGTAATGGCCCGTTCTGGATGCACGCGAAATATGGCTTATTTGCGACACCAGCCTGGGTGTACTAGGATACCCTATATCTCCTCGAGTCCTGGCCCGTTTAGGCTACACGATAGCTTCAATGGTAGCCCTACACCATGCTGAGACTCTACTGGTAGTACGGCGCTGATCGGAGCGTGTGCGGCAACCACGTCGCGGTGTCGCAAATACGGTATTTGCGACAGCCAGAAGGTTCTGCGGGATGTACCAGGATACCCCATATCTCCTCGAGTACTGGCCCGTTTTGGCTACACGATGGCCTCAATCGTAGCCCTACACCATGCTGAGTCTCTACTGGTAGCGCTTTGCCGATCCGGAGCGAATGCGGCAACCACGTCGCGGTATTTGCGACACGCGTGTCGCAAATTGGGCTTATTTGCGACACCGATCTGAACGTTTTGCGGGTGCACCAGGATGCCAGATATCTCCTCAAGTCCTGGCCCGTTTCGGCAATGCGATAGTTTCAATGATGGCCCTGCACCATGCCAACACACCCCTGGCGGTGCGGAGCCAATCTGGAGTATGTGCCGCGAACGTGACGCGGTGTCGCAAATAAGCCGCTTATTTGCGGCACCGTGTCGCAAATAAGAAATTACGACACCGGTGTCGCAATATCATTACCCTTTTGTAAGTACCAGTACTTATAGCAGTACTTGTATTAGTAGAACACACACACTTGTATTATTACGGGGGACCATAATAGTAAATAGGACCGAATATGGTTAGTGACAATAGGTAAATACAAGGCGCTTCGCTCCGCGGGCGGCCTACGCCGCCCGCTACGCTCGCTCAGGAAAGAAAAGTACATCTAATTATGCGAAGCGGACTGAGGTCCATGATTGAATATAGTTTTTTTCATGACTGCTGTACTTGCAAACTGGCGACTTGATAATGCCAAGAGTCCCGTCGCCATGCATGCTTCAGGAGAAAACAGCTCGGACGCCACATACGCTTCGCGTCGCGGCCGGTTTTCCGCTACGCTCACTCACATGTCGTACGTACGTACATACCCCAGGTAGGGTACTTGTTTTCTTCTTTCGGTATGCTCTGTGTCTGTACTCGTATCTACGAAAGATAAAGCACAGCACGGCACAGCAGCACAGCAAAAACAATGAAGATAAAACCGAAAAATTATTAAAGAAAAAAAATCCCTGCCCCCTTTCGTGTAGTAATTTCCTGCCTGATTGGAACACCATACACCGGTCAAAAAGAAGGAAGAAAAAAAAAGCAAACAGCAGAGCTTCTCCCTCCGCCTCGTACACCGCCCGCCTCTCTCGCAACGATCTCGTCACCGATTCGGTCCGGGCAAAGCTTCCCTCACTGCCACAGTGAGCCCCGTCGCCCACCTCGCGTGAGGCCCGGTGCTCACCGTGGTCGTGGTTCGCCAGCTCGACAATGTTGGTGCTCAGCTTGCCTACCTGCCTCTTTGAGCTTCAAGCCCGGTCGCAAAAATAAGCACCGCTTGAATATTATCTTGCAACCCCGAACGACCCTTATAAACTCGTAGATGCTCTATCAGAAACCACAAATGGAGGCCAGACAGAGCCCATTCATGCTCCCCTCGTGCCTCGAGGCACACGCGACGCCTAGCCACGAAACCGGCGACCACGCCCCTTGCAATCCTCTCTCTACCGGCCACCATCCGCCGACACCCGCGACGGCGCCGGGTTCGCCCGCGATGCCGTGCTCCGAGTACACGCACGCACACGAAACGAAAGAAGAAAAAAAGAAAGAAGGACTGAAAGTGCCAAGAGAAATTGGAGAAAACAAAGACCCGCTGCAAAGGTCCGGCAAGTATTAAAAGGAGGCGATTCCCAAGTGGGAGCTCTGAGAGGCCAGAGATGTACCAACCGAGCACGCTCAGAGATCGAGATATCTATACGTAGTTCTATATAGGTTTTTGTGTGTACCGTAGCTCCTATTTACTATGGTCCCCCGTAATAATAGGAGCCTTTAATTTCTTAACAGGTATTCGTATGCTCCATTTTTTTGTTCCCGTTGTTCAGCCCGTTTTATGCCCGTTTTTACACTACTTTGCTCGCAGATCCAAAAAGAATGCCGGAAATTACGCTCATATAGACATACCTGGTAAGTAAAAGCTCTCGTACCAGGTGGTCGGTACGACTGGGTTAGGTTTTAGGTACGACTAGCTTCGAGGTGCGCGCTGACAGGAGGCGACAACGCAAAAAAACTTGTAGCCAAAGCTGGGTAGCTTTTAGCGACAGATGGCAGCAGGCGACGTACCCCCCGACGACTAACCCGAGAAGCTGACAGCATACGACAGAACAACGTTTGACGGGCATGTCGTCAGTAATTCGCCAGCCGACAGCTTAGACAGCCCCCACCAAGCTTCCTTCTGTGCTCTTCTTGCTTTGCTTGCAGTTTGTCACCCACGAGAAAACCCCGGTGATCGCATACACCTCTGCCTTTGTGCATTAGCTACCCTCCGCTGTTGTTGGGGTCTGGCTGTCCGCCGGTGGAGGGCTGTGGTTGCCCGCTCCCGAGAAAGCAGCACAGACAATTTCGGAGCTATTGTGGACCGTCTCTACCGATGTTCAGTTATGTTGTTTTTTCCGTTGCGGGTAGATTGATTTTGCTCACGTACCATTCCGGTCGAAGATATAAGGTGCGGGACGTTTCAATTGCCGCAATATGTACAACGGCGCCACATGTTTCCGATCAGACTGATATTGTTTTTGGTCCGTACAAAAACTCGTTGATCGTATTAATTATTGTGAACAAAGCATATCAACACCCATCGACATAAACTCAACTATTAATAGCTGAGGGTTTATTTCCGGGTCACCCGTAATGAAAACAGAGACGCCACCAATCATGGTGTGGCAAGCAACTCCTCGGGATGTGATCCAGGGTTTTTGTTATTTGCTGCAAGTATTTTTAAATCTGACAAAACTATGTCCGTGCTGGCCCAAGGGTCGATGCTCAAAATATACTACAGTAGTTCTGACGCAATCGAAAAGCACAAGCAGCACAGAGCAGAACAGTTCGCTATCACCCCAATGCCCAACCGAACTACACAGCAGCAGCAGTATACTGCAGCAATGTGCTCGGTGTGGCATGAATATGCGGCAACAATTACGCTGTACGAAAGCAGCATGGCTAAGTGCTTTGTTTCCTTGAGGCGCCCTCTGCGACGCCGCGAACGCTACAGTTGGGTCCCCAACGTGTCAATGAGCGCATTCAAACGAAAAATGTTGACAGCTATCCGTAGTAATAGTATTTCAACTCAGCCCAGCTCGTCGAGGTATGTGAGATATCAAGCAGAGCGCGTTCTTCGCTGCGGCTGAAAGCGCCACATGTACGTATGTGCATCAAACAAAAATATTTAGTATGATAAATCGATCTGGCGGTGTCCACGACGACCAGCTATGAACTTATACGGCAAGTGTTTTTGTTCCTCTTGCTTCCCAGGCACCTCGTTTCTCTGTGTCATGCGACGCTCGCTCGATTGCAGGGAGGGCGCGCTCGCCGCTTCGACAGCAGCAGCAGCAGTCTCAACCCCGTGTGTTGGTTGGATGCTGTCGTTGTCGTTTTGGTTTGCTCGAACGGGGCTCCGTCTATGATGCTGATACGTACGAGATACTACAGTAGTTGTTGTTGTGTTATACCTCAAGTTCAGTTGTTACTTTCTACGTGCCACAGCTCGCGCGACCACGCTTTCTTACTCTGGTGGTGTACATTACAAGCCCTCGTCGTACTCGTCAACTGCTTGAGCTTTGTCACCATAGGAGGCTGGCTCCGTCTGGCGCTGCTCCACGCACACTGCTACGAGCTGCAGGCGGGGTTTGCCTTGTGCCAAAAGCGACACGTTCCCGACGAGCCTCTCATCATACCCCCTGTTCCCTTCTTTTCGTTGGCCATCATCGTAGGAAGACTTACTTTAATCAAGTAAACCACGTGCGACACGAAACTGACAGCGGGTCAAAAAGAGCGACACGTTTCCGGTCGGGCGTGCTCCGATAGTGAAAAACCGCCTCGGCTTTATGTTAGCTTTGTTTGTGATCCCCGCACGCCAGAATATTGTTCATACGTATTGCATCGTTGTCGGGACACGCTGTCGGCCTGGTGCGGCTGCTGTGCGTGTAGTTCCAGATTTCAGCATGCACTGGCCACCAATACGGCAGGTGCATCTTTGGGTAAATTTTCGCACAAGAAAAACATATTTTGTGGTTAAGAGGTTTGCGACGCGCCGCCTTTTATTTATTGCCAATGCTGCTCTTTTTAGGGAGATTGCCTGTTTTAAGGGTGTTTGTTGTGCAATATTTTTCCGCTTCAGAAAAGGCAAAAAAAAACAGAACCTTGTGCAAAAACCCAAAACGTCGCGATTTTCTAAAAAAATGAATGTACTCCAGATTGTCACAGCGACCTCGAGCATTCTGGGCTCCAATCTGATCAAGGCTAGAGGTTGTAAACTGAGCTTCGGATCTGAGCCATTACATAGGATTTTATACGCATAACTTTTTTTTGTTTAGTATATTCCACACGCCCCACAGCAGCAGTATCATACACACGAGGACCCCGGCTCATATGCGGCACTACCAGAACAGCTCCTGCATACACAGGCTGAAGCGGTCGCGTACAAGCCCACACGCGCCCGGCCCTTATACAGGAACTCTCACTACGGCATCGGAGAGGGACAGTGGATGTGAGCGGGCTCTGCTGGTTGGGCAGCTCGTATATATACTAATGCAGTATGGTCCATCCGGTTGAGTTTTGCCCTCATTTCACCATATAGTACATAATTTATCCCGGACGACAGGATGACCCCTTGGTGCGATTGAATATACCGTTTGAAAGCTCTGTTTCAGGCGGATCTTTTGTATGGATCAGTTTTTGTTGTTGTTTTTTTGTTGGCGAGATATTGGCAAATCGGTGGATTTTTTCGGTGATTTTGTTCGGTTTTATTTGAACGAACGTAGGGTCCTTTTTTTTTTAGACCGGTTTTGAAGGGATCTCGTCAACCAGCTTCATGTCAATTGAAAAAGTTTTATTTTCTGCCTAGTTTTGGCAGAGAAAAGACAGACAACCTTATATGGGGGGGGGTAAGTTGTTTCGTTTTATGTGCAACAACTGACGATAAGATCCCAAACAAACTCAACGGATTCGGGCGAATTGGACCTGCACCCATGGCACTTTTTTTATTTTGCGCGAAAAATTGTATGTGAGCGAGATATGGCCGCTCAACGTTTCAGAGCGACACACACAGAGAGCCACACTACTGCTGTACACACATAAACACACGTAAACACGCACGAGAACGCACCCACGCACAAACACAAGCCAATCAAGAGGGCTGGGCGTCCTCGGGGTGCCAAGACCATGCGCGGCAGAGTAGCTGTTGGGCGGTTCTCGAAACGTGTTCCAGCTGCGGAAGAAATCGATTCGGAGCCACAAGAACCACCGTTTCCCCCTGGAGGTGCGCAGCAGCCTGGTCATGCTGGAGAGGATGACACCAATTACGAGGGAGATGAAGAGTGCGACAGTAACAGCAATTTCGCCACATACGGTGTAGACAGCAAACGATCGGACAGGCGCCGCAGAGAGGGTCGCAGGGACGCAGAGCACAGGAGGGGGTTTCAAAGCTGTTCGCTTGCTGGAATCTCCCCAGCAGCAACACTCCAGCAGCAGCAAATGTGATCGATGAGCAGCCGCCTGGTGGAGTAGAGGGAGTAGACTCTGAGGAAGTTTCAGAATTCTGTGGTGACAACATGGGCTTCGAGATCTCGGGAAGTGTATAAAAGGGCGTCCTCTGCAAGCCAGATGCTCTCGCCGATTGGCTGGGCCAGTACGAGATGCTCCCGGAACTGAGGTGCGTTAAACTCAACAGCAATTCCGAATCGGAAGGCATGATCTTCGGGGAATACGCTGGCGAGTCGGGTGACTGCAGGTCTTCCGAAGGCTCGCAGATCGAGTGGAGCGACGACGAAGATGAAAAAACGGTCCCGCTGGGCGGTGGACTAGAGGAGAGCGTCCTGCTCGCAGCAGCGATACCAGAGGAAAACACTACCAAAAACTCGAGTTTTTTTTTTTTTTTTTTTCCCAAATCCTGGCCATTTTTTTCTCGAAAGTGGCCACATTCTTCAACAACAACAACAAAAATGACACCGTATTTGAGTTCCTCTCAACCCCACGATTCTTGCCAATTTTGTTTCGCCTTACAACTCTAAAAATTGAGCGATAAAAAGTGGGGGTCGCAAGATGGCAATATTTAACCGGATGGACTGTACCACTATAATACTGTTGTTGCTGTAAGCCTGTGTTTTGTCCCGAGAGAGCCGACAAGATGGTCTTGACTCGCCGAGCACGCTCAACATCTAGGCGCCGTCATTGTTCGCTTGGGGTCGAAAGAGCTGTGCGCGCAGGAGTGGTACATGCTGGGCAATGTTGGGGCGCCTCGATGCTAACTTTTGCTTTGAACGAGCGCGATCGGGTGCCTGCTTCGCACGGCGGCAGCACCTTCATACATTATATTATATGCCCGGTACCGCGGTAAGTGGTCTTATTTTCATACGATATGTACGTGTGTGGTCTCTCGTCTTTTTGTGGTCTCCGTGTCATACGAAAAACTAGTGAACTGCTTGCTTTCGAAGATTGCACGCATATACGATTGTGTACCTGGCGACAAGACTTGAAAATCGAAGTCGCAAACAGCAGAGGCAAAAGGGCCCATTTTTTTTCACCCTGAAAAAACTTGCATAACGAACGTCCTTACGGTTTTTGTACACTACTATGCTCGCAGATTCCAAATTTATGCCGGAAATTACGCTCATACGATGTACGGTATATGCTTTCATGTGCCAGCTTTTTTGTTGGTTTTGCAATACTCCCTCAAGCCCCTCCCGTCCTCCTCCCCCTTACCGCCTCCCACCCCCCCTCCTCGCTCGCGCCTCCCCCTCCCTTTTTCCCCTCCAAAGGCATTTATCGTATCACGTGGTAGTGTGCACGAGGTGTATGGTAAAGCACCCACGAGGCAGTTACATAGTATACCCATCGCTGTCTCTGGAAGTCGCTGCGCCAGAATATATATATACCAGCGCTTCGCGTCGCGGGTGGTTCCGCCCGCTACGCTCGCTCACGAGGAAGAAGAATGGAACGGAACAGACGGTCCACACAATTAAGTGTAAACAGGCGATTAGCAAATGCTAAGAGATCCAACCTTCATCCAGGAAAAGAACCCGAACGCCGCATACCGTACGTACGTACGTACAGATACGCCAGGTACTCGTAGGGTACTTATTTTCTTCTTTTAATATGCTGTATGTACGAAAGAGAAAGCACAGCACGGCAGAGCAGCACCGCGAAAACAATGAAAATGCAACCGAGACACCGATAATTTCAGAAAGAAAAAAAATCCCCGTCCCCTCTGATGTAATTATTTTCTGCCTGATTGGAACACCTTGCACCGATCGAAAAGAAAAAAAATCGAACAACAGAGCTTCTCTCTCAGCCTTGTAGGCCGCCAGCCCCTCGCGCGACCACCTCGCCATCGATTCGGTCCGGGTAAAGCTTTCCTCCGTCTCTGCCACAGTGAGTCCCGTCGCCTGCCTCGTGTGAAGCCCGGTGCTCACCGTGGCCCTCGTTCGCCAGCTCGACAATGTTGGTGCTCAGACTGCGTAGCTCTCCCTGTGAAGTACAGGTTTGTTGCAAAAATAAGCACCGCTTGAATTTCATTTTGAAAACCCAAACGACCCTGATGGACTCGTACGTGAATGTAACCGACTCCCCACGAGGAGGCCAGACAGAGCCCATTCATGCTTCCCTCGTGTCTCGATGGACACACGACGCCTAGCCATGAAAACGGCGACTGCGCTCCGTCCACCCCCCCCTCTACCCGCCAGCACCCGCTGACACCCGCGACGGCGCCGGGCTTACCCGCGGTGCCGTGCTTTGAGTACACGCACGCACACGAAACAAATACAAAAGGAACAAAGAGCTTAAAGTGCAAAAAAAATAGAGAAAACAAAGAACCGCTGTGAAAGGTCCGGCAAGTAATAAAAGGAAGCGGTGTCTAAGTGGGAACTCTGAGAGGCCAGGGATGTACCAACCGAGCACGCTCAATGAGAAAGATATCTGCTAGGTACTTCTACATATGTGTTCGAAGTTGTCATCCATGTATATGCAAGTCCGCTTCACAAGCGGTCCTTGGTTGGATACAGCTCACCCTTCATGGACTCGCCCAACACCTCACGGCGCTTCGCGCTTGCTGTAGGTATTGTCCGCCTGGCCGGTGAAAACCGGATGTGCTCCGTCCCGACACTGTAAGGATGCGACGGTCTATGGCCATACGACTACGGCATTGCATGACGTGAGTACATGAGTACGCCTCCCCCCCCTGCTGTATCCACCTCCCTCCCCCCCCCCCCCTCCCCCTGCCCTCCTCCCTCTCCCCCCCCCCCCCCTCTCCCCTGCTCCTCCCCTCCAACGCCTCCCACCCCCCCCGACCCCCTCGCTCGCGCCTCCCCCTCCCCTATTCCCCTCCCCCTTGTCCCTCCCCCCCTACCTCCCCGCCTTCCCCCTGACTTCGTTGATGCCTGCGCTACGGCTTGGTGTGTGTGTTTGATGGTGACGGCTCCAGGTGAAGGACGGGAGGTGGGGTTATATGGAAGTGCCCACCGTCGCCCAGGAGCACCGCGATATGCTCATGGCGGACGTGTACGGCCGCAGGCGTTCGCCGTGGAACGTGAGCTCGCGGGGGTACCTGACGCGCGGCCTGGCGGAGATGTGCGGGGGGGGAAACACGGATTTCTGTAAGCATCTATTTTTTTTAGTTTGATTTGGTGGATTATTTTGATAGGTTGGCTGGATTGGCAGGTTGGGTGAATAGGGGTATGGTTCTTTGATTGGTTCGGTAGGTTAGTTAGGTAGTTAGTTAGATAGTTAGATGGTTGTTGCTGTGGTTGTTTTCTTTGTGCTTATAAAGGTTGTCTTTACCCGTCGGAATTGATGCATTTAAGAGCATAGACGTGTCATTCTAGATACGTACGACCAATGACAACTTTTCATCCCCGGCACTGACAATGTGGGGAGGGGGTGTACTCATGGCATGCATGGCCGTAGTCGTATGACCGTAGACCCTCGCATCCCTACACTGCCGGGACGGAACACGTCAGATTTTCACGGACCAGGCAGACAGTGCTTGCACCAAGCGCGAAGCGCCGTCAGGTCTTGGGCGAGTCGCATGGGGGGTGAGCTGCATCCTTCTAAACACCGCCTGTGAGGCGGGCTTGCATGTGGATGACGGCTTCGAATTTATTGAATGTTTCCTGGTGTGGCCACTTCCAGAGACAGCAATGGGTATACTATATATCTGCCTCGTGGGTCCCTTGCCATATACACACTACGTGATACAATCATTCCCCTTGTGCGGAGAAAACTTTATATACCCCGCACAAATGATCTAACTCGACCGTCAGTGATGGGAGCCACAAAAAAAAACGGTGCCCTGGTTGTCTAACTGACGCAGTGAGAGGCGTGTTTTACAGCGTCGTCGCCACCCGACGCCAACCCAACCCATATATTTTAGATATATGTCAGATATTCGGCGGGGGGGGGGGGGGGGGGGGGGGGGGTGATCTCGATATCATGCATGGCCGTAGTCGTATGACCATAGACCCCCGCATCCCTACAATGCCAGGACGGAGCACGTCGGGTTTTCACCGACTCGGTAGACATTGTTTGCACCGAGCGCGAAACGCCGTTAGGTGTCCGGCGAGTCGTATGAAGGGTGAGCTGCGTCCTACTGAAAACCGCATATGATGTGGACTTGCACATGGATGACAGCTCCAAGGAGTTCATTTATTTACCGGTGTGGCCACTTCCGGGAGCAGCAATGGAGGTGTTATACAACTGCCTCGTGGGTGCCTCACCATAAACGCTACGTGATGCGATAATTTCCCTTTGGCGGAGTAAAGGCTCTCCACCCCGCATAAATCATCTGCCAGCTGTGACCGACCGCTATATATGGGACAGCTTTGGGGGGGGTGTTTGACTCTGCCGCAAGTTTTGCTCGCGACCGTATACGTTCCGTTGCCGATGCTTATCATTGTTTTGGATTAATTTCCCCTCTGTAAACATGCGGATTCCGTTTGCACAAACAGTCGTACACAAGCTGATCCAGTGGCAGACTTATCATTCCTTCTTAGCACTTGTGCACCTTGGTTTTTGCGAGTTGGATTGCGAAATTCGGCAGGGTTATGCGTCATGACAATGCGCACCGACTGACGGCTGGACTTTTTTTTTTTTCATTCAGTTCCCCAGATACATTTTACTACTGATTCTGGATTGTTCGACGGCTTTGACTTTCTCTGATCAACGATTTTTTTTTCAAAAAAGCCCACATTTTGAGTTTTTTCGTGTTGTTAGGAACCACTACCCTGCCAAACTTCGCTATCCAACTCTCCAAAACCAAGGTGCAAAATCGATTCCCGTGAAACTTAATTTTCTCCCTAGTGTTTCCAAAGAGGTCAATACCCTGATCTAGTACTTTGACAGGCGTTTCATTTGACCACTTTGCACGGCTCGCAGAACGAAACGAGTGTAACGAGCGTCTTCCCCTAGTTGATACGATCATATCAACACGTTCAGTGTTGAATTATTCGACGTATGGACCGATTTGTGGCCTGAAGATGAATTACATAGATTTTACTGTAGGCAGTTTAAATCCCTATTCAACAATGCCCCCCCAAGTAATACGAATAAATCCCATATCTCACGAACTACAGCTCGCACGCCAAAACCGGCTTCACCGATGTGTTCCCCTTGTTGATGCGGTCAGGTGGATATGTTTAGCGTTTTGAATTCAGCGTATTCATTTTTTTATGGCCCGAAAGGTGGAAGGTTATTATTTTTGCTGGAAACAGCTCGTAGGAAGTCTAGAAGTCTATGTATACATTGATATTAATACCACAGGCTGTCCTCGGCATAAAATTCTGATACGGTAGATCATGGCACGGTCGCTCACGATCAAGGCATTTGCGCGGCACGCTTCCGCAGTACTGGGCCACCGCGGTGTTCCTGGTACAGTAATAAAAAACCACGGTATTTGCACAGCACACTTCCGCCACGGTACTATCGGTACGGTAACCAGAAACCACAGTACTTGTACGGCACGCTTCAACGGTAATGGGCCACCACGGCATTCGTGGTACAGTAATCAGCAACCACGGTATTTGCACGGCGTGTTTCCGCGGTTTTAAGCCGCCACGGTATTATTGGTACAGTTACCAGAAACCAAGGGATTTGTACGGCATACCCCCGCGGTAGTAAGCCACCACGTCATCCTTGGTACAGCAATCAGAAACCACGGTACTTGCACAGCATGCTTCCGCAGTAATAAGCCGCCACGGCATTCTTGGTACAGCAATCAGAAAATACGGCGTATGCGCGGCATGTTTCCGCGGTATTAAGCCGCCACGGTATTCTTGGTACAGTTACCAGAAACCACGGTTTTTCTTACGGCACGCTCCGGCGGTAATTAGCCGCCACGGGATTCTTGGTACAGTAATCAGAAACCACGGTACTTGCACGGCATGCTTTCGCGGTAATAAGCCGTCACGGTATTCTTGGTGCAGCAATCAGAACCCACGGTACTCGCACGGCATGCTTTCGCGGTAATAAGCCGCCACGGTAAAATCGCGGTAGCTTTGCACGGCAGCCAGCACGACGGTACTCGGGTGGGTACAAATGGAACAAATATCGTCATGGTATAATTGCGAGGATGTATACCGCTCATTGTATTTTTTTATTTTGTCGTTTGCTTGTTGGTATCACCGAAAAGCAGCTCGCCGCCGCAAGAGATTTACTGTTGAGCGCCCCGGGAATAGAAAAAGGAAACAACGAATCAAACCCACTCTATCTCGTGCTTCATCTCCTGACACCTGGTGTATGGTGTATGATAACAACAATAGCGCTGCAAATAGTGCCGGTCCTGTAGTGCCGGTTAAATAGTACAACTGCTCCCAGAAGGGCCGGTAAAATCGCTTGGCGCGACTGGAACCAAATGCCGGTGCCGGCATCATTGGCGGCGGGCACTCAATAGTGACGGTTACCATCCCTCCTTGGCGCCCAATAGTGCCGGTTGAGGCGTCTTCATCAGTACAAAACCCCCCCAAGCCTTGCTTCCTAGCTTGCTGGAGCGCTGGAGCGGACGAGGGCGACAGTGCGAAAATGCCGTCTTCTACCTGCAGAAGGCTACGTAGGATGGCGATTATCGCAGCTATGCCTCTAAACCAGTGCTACAGGCAGAGGCTGTATACATATCAAGGGAGGAGTGAAGTATAGTTGAGTACAGTACAGTATCATAGTGTCACACAGATTTGTGTGCGTGCATTATATTGGCGTTAGCTTTGTCACCACGACAGGGATGAATTTATGTCCAAGAAGAAACAGTCCGTCGCATGAAGGTAATGCTGTACACTGATTACATGGGCGGAATGAAATCAATGTGAACGCCACAGCAACACGCCGGGCTCTACAATCATTCGCACTTGTTATACGATACGCACAAGGTTCGTGTGAAGTCTGCGGCAGTTCAGCAGAGCCGCGCACGTTTACAACCAATGCAGCACGTGCACCGCGTTCAACGCGGTACGTACTTCCGTACTCCGCTTCTCGCTCACCTTCAGGCACACCTTTCTGCCGGTATCTTACCGAGATCCCCTTAATGTGGCACAATATTCCCCCTTCATGTGGCACAAGATTTGTCTTGGTAGTTCAAGCATGGCACACTACAAGCCAATTACTCTTTTATAGTGCCGGTATCAGTACTATTCGCAATATTGCCGGTGTAGTGGGCTGGCTGGCACCTACCGGCGCTATTCGAAGATGATGACCCGTATCATACATATTATGTACCTGGTACACTAATATGTTATCTGGTATATAAAACGTATAGCAGGTACGTATTGTTTTGTTGCATCTACCCTCTACAGCAGTCCGCAGGTCTACCTAATAAATTATCCTAATGAATAATATGTTTATTTGAAGGAAACGATTGGAAAACAAAGGGAGAGTATACAGAAGGTGTATACGAGGTACCAGTGAAGATATATGCAACAATTTCGTTGGGTAGAAAGCAGGAGAACAGTTCAATGTGAAGACAACAACATATACGCAAGGATACAGTACAAAATATACATACGCAGGAGAATCGGGTCCCTCGTATCCGCGCAGAGGGGGCGGTACGGAAATAATAAACAGTGAAATAACCACGGCTGTCCTCGGCAAGGTATGACAAGGGTGGCGGGGGGGGGTACTCGATATATGCATGGCCGTAGACGTATGACTATAGGTGGCGGGGGGGGGGGGGGGGGGTTTGACGTAACGGGGCCAGGGGGGGGGGCGAGGAAGGCAGTGAGAGACCTTCTTTGTCTTGGCATTGGCCCTTAGCCTTGGTCGTGTATGTGTCTTGGTTCTTCGTGTTGGCCGTACCCCTTCGTCCCAGCCTTGTGTCTTGGTGTCGGTGTTGGCGGTGGTCGATGTGTTGGTGTTGGCCTTAGCCTTATCTTTGGCCTCAATAGGCCCTAACATTGGCCTTGGTCTTTGCCCTAGTTAGCCTTCGCCTTGGTCTTACCTTTGGTCTTAGCCTTGGTCTTAGCCATGGCCTTTTAGCCTTGACCTTAGCCTTGTCCTTAGCCTCAGCCTTTTCCTTGGTTGTGTTTCTTTGGTGATGGTTTGTGAGTGTTTGTCTCATGCAGCGCACCCTTCATGCGTCGCGCCCAACACCTCAATGCGCTTCGTGCATGGTACCAGCATTGTCTGTCTGGTCGCTGACAACCCGACGTGCTCCGTCCCGGCATAAAAGGGATGCGAAGGGATATGGTCATACGACTACGGCCATGCACGGCATGAATACCCCCCCCTTATACGTGCTTCATTTCGAAAGGGGTGTGTGGTCAATGCTCAAATGACTAAGGCAAGAAACAAATGAGTACCCCCCCGGCGTTTTTTAATGAGGAATGCCGCCGGACAAGCTGTGATAGTTCAAATATGTCTCTTTGTCTCTGACACTTCCGCGCGCCGTGCCCTCCCGTTCCGCCCCCCCCCCCCCGCCCCCCGGCCCCCCCGCATCCCCTTCTCCCCCCCTCCTCTCTACCCCGTGCACGCCTCCTTATCCTCCCGGGTGTGCCCTCTTCCCGGCTTCCATCCCGCGGCCCCGCCTCGTTCCCCCCCCCCCCCCCGTTCTCCCCTCCTCCGTCCCGCCCTCCCGCCACCTTCACGCCTCCTTAAATGGTTGGGGTGATGTCGGTTAGCAACGACCCTGTAAGCCATGCCTCTTACTGCGTGAGCAAGACAATCAGGGCAACGTCTTTTTTCTTCAGTTTGTTTTGGCGGTCGATCACAGCTGGCGACCGAGTGGAATAATTTATGCGGGGTGGAGAACCTTTACTCCGTACAAGGAGAATGATCGCATCACGTAGTGTCTATGGTAAGGCACCCACGAGGCAGACGCATAGTATACTATACCCATTGCTGCCTGTGGAAGTGGCCACACCGCAAACATATCAACTCCTTGGCGCTGTCACCTATGTGTAAGTCCGCCTCACAAGCGGTTCTTAGTAGGATGCAGCTCACCCTTCAGGCGACTCGCCGAACACCCCACGGCGCTTTGCGCTTGGTGCAAACAGTATCTGCCTGGTTGGTGAAAACCTGACGCGCTTCGTCCCGGCATTCTAGGGATGCGAGGGTCTACGGTCATACGACTACGGCCATGCATTGTATCGAGTTCACCACATACACCCTCGGTTGGCGACGACGCTGTGAAATACGCCTCTCATTGCGCGAGCTATACAACCGGGGTGCCGCTTTGTTTTTTGGCGGTCACCACGACTGATGGTCGAGTTAAAAATCATTTGTGCGAGGTGGAGAACCTTGACTCCGCACAAAGGAGATGCTCGTGTCGCATACTATGTATATGTTGAAGCACCCACTAGGCCGTTACATAGTATGCCCTTTGCCGTCTCTAGAAGTGGCCACATCAGAAGCCTAATCGATTCGGAGCTGCTATCCATTACAAGAAATCCCGCCTCAAAAGCGGTTTTTAGTTATATGCAGCTCACCCTTCATGCCTTTCCCCCAATACCTCACGGCGCTTGACGCCTGGTGCAAGCAACGTCTGCCTGGTCGGTGAAAACCCGGCGTTCTCCGTCCCGGCATTGTAAGGATGCGAGGATCTGTGGTCACACGACTACGGCCTCCATAACATGAGTACCCCCCCCCCCCCCCTAAGGAGGGCCGAATCTGAAAAATGGAGTGCTGGTAATGTATTATTTTTCTAGTTTCCCCTGGGAAAACCGAGAAACTTGGACCGAGGAAAAACCCTATTTCAAGTTTTTCGAGAAAAACATAAAATGGGGACGGATAATCGGGCCGCTGCACCGCAGGCGCACCGCTTGAGCCGTGGCACCACTTGCGAGGGCGCACGACTTCCCGGCGTCAGTCCCGAGGCCAGTAACAGGTCGTGGCCGATCGCAGAAAGCGCTGTGGGTTTCTGGGCTCACCTCGCCGAGTCAACAAAGACGGCGTGCCGACGTAAGTCGCTCGCGCGCTGTGAGCAGCGCTGAGAGCAACAGCCGATAGTCTTGTCGCCTTGGGCGTTGTCACGCAAAGAGTTGCTGATGTATTCACGGCCCTACGCACGGACGCTTGCCTCCTAGCTAGGCCGACACCACCAGTTGGACTGTCATGCGTATGACTTCCGCGAGGGCGGCAGCTGTTGTAGTGACGGTTCTGTATCAGTTGGACGATTATTTCAACAATCTATTACTGTAGCTCGTCCGGACGATTATCTCAATGAGCTACTCCTGTAATTGTCAATATTGTCATCTTCCCTCTTTTCAGCAAAAGTCGAATTTCAGGAAAAACTCGAAAAAACATCGGGTCGTTAAGAATGATTCTAGCACCGAAAATAACAGAAATTATCTAGAACAGGAACGCCGATATTCTACAGCAGTGTAAGCATCTACGCTGAATCCTTTTTCGTTAACTTTTCGACCGGTGCTACCTCCATTTTCACTTACATTCCGACAATGTTGTGCAGTAATGCACGATTCAATCCAATACCATCACTTGAAGCCTTATTATATTTCCCAGTTTATCTGGGATCTCTACGAGCAAAACTCAAAACCTGTCCGGCTGTCTCTCTGCGAAGCTGCCTGGCTAACCCCCCCTCTGCTCACTCTCTACCGAACCTACGCACGTTTTCCCCTGGAAATGAATTTCAACGCGTCCCATAAGAAATTCAGCCATCCAGAGAAACAGGTTTTCCACATAAAAAATCGGAAGAATATATGCAAAAAAAATCGAGAAGTTCGGTGAGCTGCCGCACTAAAGCTATTTTTTTTTCCCATATAAGAAAGTCCCCGGTTATACTGGTAGATAAGATACGCTGCAAACTGCTCTTGTCTTGACGAGCTCTCAGCGGGTCCCTCGTGCAGGCGATCTGCACTCTGCGCTTGGCGATCTTCATGCAGGCGAGAGCTGCGCTTGTCACCTCGCCCCCGCGTGGCACAACACTATAAACAGCCCTCCCCAAGGCCCACCAGCCGCCCCTGTCGCGGCACGCGTCGCTCCCTCCACGCTGTGACTCAACCCTCTGTATTAACTACTTACACTACTATGATGCCAGGCAACAATCAGCGGCTTGTGTGCCGTCTTTGTTTACCCGTTTTTGTGGTTGATGTTGGTGGTGGAACGGGTATATGAGGGTTCGAGCACCAGTATATGGAGGCAGAAACTTGTTGGTGGTGGTGGTGGTGGTGGTGGTTGCTGCCCTTGCCTCCCTCACATCCAACATAACTGAGGTTCGGTATATAGGTGCTGTGGCTTTGACAGGTGACTTAGACAAACTCGAAAAATTCCCTAGGTTTGCCTAGGGATTCTATAGCGGAAATTCGAAACTTGTCTGTCTGCCTTCCCTCAAAAAGAAACTCCAATCCTCGCAAAATCTGGCCCCAAACCACCGCCGACGTTGACGTGTATACCGCGCGATAGCGGACACACATACAAGCAGTCTGGGCCAACGTTCGGATTCAACGGAGCCCTGCGCCTTGAACTACGCGACCCAGACCCACTCGTCGGACAATCGCTTCCAGACAATCGCTTGTGCCAGAGTCGGTACGAGCAGCGAAATCTTTCGGAAATTGGCTGCAGCGCATGGATCGCAACAAAAGTGAGATCACCTTGTAAAAGCATGGTTCACTCAGCGGGATTAGCTAATGGTGTTAATGAAGTCGTTGCCCGCCGCTCGCAAACGGCCGTGCAAGGTCGCTTCTGGCTGCAAGGTCTTGACCCCATGGGGTTTGCGATATGTTCTGTGGCGTTTTATGGCAGGGTCGCTTCCTGCTCGATAGTGAATCGGAGTATTTATCAAACAACAACAACAGCAGCAGCAGCAGCAGCAGCAAGCGGCAGCATCAGCGCAAAGACACTTCAGAGGTTCTTGACGCCGTGCAAGGTCCCAGAGCACTTGCGGCTCGATCGGAAAGACTCGCAAGGATGGAAGCCCGCGCGCAAAGAGTTACCGATGCACGGGCACAAAAGTTCCTCTCGGAAGCACGCCGCGCACAGCAAGGGTCGGAAGGAGACTGCTGCTGCGAGAGAGATGTGCCAAACGCCCCGCATAGCGGTAATCCTAGTCAACAATTGTTGCGAGGAAACAGCCGTGTTGCACTGTTGTTCTCGTCCGTCAACCATAGTTGACGAGCTCCCGTGAATCTCCCTGCCTTGTTTCCACACTCTCTGCAACCAGACATTTGGTTGTCCACTTCGACGAAAAAATGCTTGATATTAATTGAAGAAGCCGAAATGGTGGGGGGGGGGGCTGCCCTGGCCCGTCACCCCCCGGCATGCGTACGCCTTCCTTACCCCTATATAAAATAGACGGAGAGATGAGAGAGAAAGGGGGGGGGGGGGGGGGGTCGCCCCGTCCCTTTTCGCTTGCTTACGCCTCCCCCCCCACCCACACAAACGAAACGCGGTCGACCTCCTTACCGGTCGCGCTTCGCTAGTGGAACGCCTCCCCCTCCAGAGCACCCGCTCAGTCCGGGGCTCTGAATTGCTAACACGGTCTCGTGGTTCCGTTTCTCACGACCCGTGCGATGGGGAACCCACTTGACCCACCACTACTTGTGTGTGCTTCCGCGGGATTCTTCCGTTTCTAACGGCCCTCTCATGTCGGGAACCTCCCACGACTGCCAAACGATTAATAAAAATCCATGACTTCGTTTATATCGGCCCGTGCTCTCGGAAAATCACGGCTGATCGACCACTAACTACGTTGCGCGTGCTTTCGGGTGTTTTTCCCGTTTCTAACGACCCGTTCATACGGGGGACCCACCTCGACTGCCAAACGATTATGAGTATAGTGATTCCGTTTCAAACGGCCGGTGCGATCGGGATTAAGCCACTACTAATCGACCACTATGTGCTTGTGCTTTCGGGTGGTTCCATTTCTAACGGCCTGTTCATACCGGAACCCACCACGATTGCTAAACGATTATTCAATGTGATGATTCCGTTTCTAACGGCCCGTGCGATCGGGATTATGCCTTAACTTAATCGACCACCACTTACGCGTGCTTTCTAGTGGTTCCGTTTCTAACGGCCCGTGCGATCGGGAACCCACCACGAAAACCAAACGATCAATATGTATTGATTCCGTTTCTAACGGCCTTTGCGATCGACATTAAGCCATTACTAATCGACCAATGTGTCTCCTTCCCCTTCGTTTGCCCATCCGCCGTGGAAATATGTTGCGGGAGGGTGGGCTGGAAAAAAACAACTGGACGACTCCCTGACGTCCCTTGCCCGGTTCTATTCAGCTCGTGCAGGGCCTTGCCCGTTAGCTCTCTATCCTGGATACTCGCTGCACCGACGACCCCGCTTCACACCGCTCTACCGCTGCTTGCTCGTATCTGAACTGCCATTATTTTTCCTCATCAATCATCCGGAACTGCCATTTTTTTTCATTCTCACCCCGTACCAAACATCCCTTCTTATTGTATGGGAAACTCTCCGAAACAGTCTCACTCCTTCATTGGTTCATCTTAACTACCCGTTACCCCTCAAACACCAGGTTGCCCCTACAACAACCTTCATCTTGTGTCATTACGCTTGCGTGGAACTACAGTAGTATTTCGTGGGTATGAGTCGCAACCTCAATACCTGCTGAACTGCTGTAGTATTTTTGTCTGCCATGCTGCGTTAATGATACGGATTGAACTTTCTATTTCGCCCTGTGTTGACCCTTGTTGCGTGCGGGTGGAAGGGAGGCTGCTGCTGCTAAAAGTTGTGCCAAACTCCCCGTTTAACCGTTTCTCGTATAGCCGTAATCCTAGTCAACAATTGTTGCGAGGGGTATACAACAGTGTTGCGTTGTTGCTCTCGTCCGTCAACCATGGTTGTCGAGCCCCCGTAGATCACCCTTTCTTGATACCACACTCCCTGCAACAAGACCGTGTGTTGGTATGCTTGCGTGGAACTAGTACTTCGTGGTTATGAGTCGCAACCTCAATACCTACAGTACTGCTGTAGTACTCTAGTCGGCCATGCTGCGTTGATACTTCTTCTTGTCTCTTCTCTTTCGTGCTGTCTTGACCATTGCTGCGCGCGGGTCGGAAGGAGGCTGCTGCTGCGAGAAGGCGTGCCAAACTCCCCGTGTAGCCGTTGCCCGTACTTTGGGTTGTGTTTGCCGCCCACCCGCCCATGCTGCAACGCTACATAGCGAAAAACCAACCTACTTCTCCGCCGCGAACCAACCATACTATTTCCTACTTTAGTGTCGCGTTTTTAGTATCTTGCCGCCATTATAAACAGACGAGGGTGTAAGGCTGTTTCCGATGCGGTTCATACTTTAAGCTTCAGATTTTGACCCGATGCATTGTCAGCTGTGCTTTGCGCAAATCCAAACAGTCTTCCTATCATATGCGGATAATCGTATTCATTGTGCGTGCAGAGATTCGAGCAACGCGACGCCGAGACCACCTGCTGTTGTTGTGGTCTAGCGCCGCGAAAAGACGCGCTGCGTGCGCTGCACTGCGCGTAGGACCCGAGCGTCCGAGCCCACGCTGATTGTCTTTCGCCTGGCAGCGAAGGGACGCGCCGAGTGCCCTAGAGTCACCTTGTCTCTGTATTTAGTACCAGTTTTGTAGTGACTGACTGCTGCTGTGCTGCTGCTGAAGTCTACGAATACGTATCCATGGAGAGGTGAACGCCGAGTGTGTTTCTCATGGTCTCTAGGCCCGAGCCCGCCCCAGCCTACTGTAGTAAGGCCACGGAGAGACGCATCGCCTGACGACCGCGCGTCGGCCGCGGCGCAACGTCGCTATACAGCTGTATCATCATCCAAGTCATCGATCGTTCTGCTCCTGCTTGCTGTCATGGATAACATCTTGAGCCAATGAATCTGAAGCTTGAAATCGAACCGCATAGAAAACAGCGTACAATAGCCATTTTTTCAACTAATCCGTGCTCTAACCCAGCAGCGTTTCGATGCTTACTGTGGTTCTAGTGGTGCGACCGCTGCCACGCCAGCGTGGCCTTCATACGTATATACCCACACAACCGACGTTCTGATGCTTAGCCAATGCTTTGAGTTATGTATGCTGACCACCGACCCATGCTGCAACGCAATGTAGCGAAAAACCGACCCATTCATCCACCCAAACCACCAACAACCCCACTCAGCACTTTTTACCTTGAACCAATCCGCCCACTAACCCACCGACGCTCCGATGCTTACTGTTGTACTAGTGGTACGACAGCTGCCACGCCAGCGGGGCCGGTATACGTTAACACCCACGCCACCGACGTTCCGATGCTTACTCATACTTTGGGTTGTTTTTACTGACCACCCGCCCATGCTGCAACGCTATGAATAACGAACCCACCCTAACACCCACACCCCCAGTGCAGTGCAGCAGTACAGCAGTACAGCAGTACCTCATCAGCGCATTAATCCGCCCACTAATCCACCGACGTTCCGATGGTTCATGCTGTACTAGTGGTGTTCGTATGGAATTCTGTTTGTAAGCCCTCGTACGGTTCTGTTCTGATGGTTCCCGCTTAACTATATATCTCCTGGCTTATTATCTTTGCTATGCGGGTCTTGCAGGAGTCGTCGCAAACCGGTACCCTGGTCTCCCATCGTCAAGGCAGCTCCTGCCCTGGCGTGTGACCATCCGTTGGGCGTGGTTGACCGAAGAACTTCCACTGTAATGGGGAGGCTTGCCGGCCTCCTACCACCACGGACACCACCACCCCGTTCGAGTGCTACAATTGCGACCGCTCAGCTGTCTTTGACCTGTCGGGTCAGGGTGAGACAGAGTTCTGCTTCTTCGAATATTGCTTCTATGAGCAGAGGACGGACGTCGTCCGCTCCGCTGTTCTATTCCTACTACAGAACAGATCGTGCGTGCGCACGTCATCCGCGTACCGAAGCACTAGTGCGAGCTTTGGTTCGCTGAACAGGGCATACAGCAAGGTGGGGTCTCCCGCTAGCGCGAGCGTTGGTTCGCCAAACAATGCAAACATCACGGTGGGGTTGCCCGCAAGCGCAGGTTTATCCACGAGAGCCGTTTCAGTCCCAAGCGCGGTTTCGGCCGCGAGCGCTATTTCGGTTTGGGTGGCGAGCGCGAGGCCGACGACCTCACCGGTTGGCGCGAAAGATGGTGATTCGATCCTGGGCGCAGGGTTTCCCGAACGCGCCTGCAACCCCGACCCCTAGGGGCCCTTGAGTCAGGAGGGATGAGGGAAAACGGCCCCGTGTAACATAGATGCAGCTCGTTTATGATCGGATTCGTTTTGCCCTATCTGCCTCTCTGCATCGGCATCGGAGTTGGTGTAGCAAACGTGCCATAGCATCTTTAGCTGGGTTGAGTTGAGCTGCGTTGCGTTACGTTAGGGGCCCTGGTACTCGGGGGGGGGGTAAGAGTAAACAGCCCCGTGTAGATTAGATACAACGCTTTTCTACGCTTGTAACGGTGGTCGTGTGCTTTGACTATTCCTATTCCGTGCCACAGCATCTTTCGATGGGCGCATGATGTTTCTTTCCCTGTGTTAAGGCTGCTTTATGTAATACATATTGTAATTATTATTATGCTTGCCTTCCGATAATATAGCGTAGGTGCCGTAATACATAGCGAGTAATGATACGGAAGTAGTGGCGACCGTCCATCTTTCGCTCACGGCCGTCGTGTCCTTGTTCGACGATTCTACTCTCCGCGCTGCTGTTTTTAGTCAATACAACAACACAAAACTACACAAAACTACGAAAATACTGAATGGTAACACCTCTTAATAGAGAACAGCAGGGCAACGATTGCCCTGCTCTACGTCAAAATAATCTTTGGGTAGTCTCAAGATATCGATGATGCAGTCGATCGGCATTCATGGGAAAGGCGCTTCGCCCCTGACTACCATTTTTCTTGTACATCTTCTGTTTCACGAGCATGTCAAGGCAGTTTTGTATTTTGTTTGGTGGAATATATCCCTATCATCGATGCCTGCATACTATGGGTGAATTTTTAACCCATGAGGGAAACGCATTTATTAAAAATGCCAAAAAAAAAACAATTTTTTTTTTCGATTATCATTCTCACCGGGAAGGCCATTCTCAATTAGGAAAATCGACTGTTATACATTGATGTTATCACCCCTTTACATACGCGTTACCATTTGGGCCCAAGTTTGATTTGTTGAGTTTGACGTTTTTCTTCTCGCGTTTCGTCGATTAATAGAAGAATCTCGAGAAGGAAATGCGGTATAGATAGGCATGCTGGTAAATGCCATCAATTTGGCTAATATTTTTTTATGAATTTTGACATTTTTTTCTGTCTCGTCTGAAAATTGTGCGAAAAGCAACACGCGCCACAGGCCCACTATTTTGCCATATTCGATATTGGTACTCTTTTTGACTCCGATCATTTTTCGGTTTCGTCTGAAAGAGTTCTGACAAACAAAATACCACCTTTATAGCAAACCACTGGTTCCAAGTACTGCACCTGATGTATGCATGCCAGTATGTCAAGGTATCCACGTTTCCCCTATATTTGTTTTGGAGGCGTGTCTCTTACGAAACATGGGAATTCCTTGCCCTTCCCGCTCATGACTTTTAATGTCGGCAAAGCAAAAGCGCTATCAATGATCAAACCTGTGTCTGTGTGTGATCGAACGTTATATCTATTTCAACAACCTACACAGAAATCGGCTCCATTCCATAGTGCAACAGTATTCTGGTGTACAATGCTTACTACAAATAGTGTAGCCTAACCTCCGTGTACCTGGTATAGAAATACTAGCCACCATTTTGGACTGCCCCCTCTCCCACGGTTTGGGGGACAGACTACCTGGACCAATTGAAATTTTCAAGGCCTCCCGCCGGACGCCTTTTCGCCTCCGGGATTATATCCCGCGCGAATCAGGTACCCCGGGACTCCACCGTGGGAGACACTGGGACGGGATTTAGCCACCACGGTACTCAACGGGATAGCTTGTACGGGATCTGGCCACGACGGGACTCGACGCGATTGTTTGTGCGGGAGCTGACCATCGCGCTATCCCTGGGACGGGATCCAGTCACGGCGGGGCTACGCGGGATTTCTTTTGCGGGAAACGGCCACCATGGCACTACACGGGATTTGTGCGTACGGCACCCAAACACCACGGTGCTAACAGAGGTTAATTTGTATCGGACGCAAACTCAATTCCCGACATATACACTGTGTTCGACGTCGGCACTACTCCTTTTTTTTTCGAAATACGAAAAAGGGGAATAAAGACGAAAACACAGGGGGACATGATAATCGGACCCGAAACCTGACGCTTGCACGTACCTACCCTGGAATTGTTCCACCTTTCTGCGGAGGGGGCATAGCATGTGTTTACGCATTGGCGGAAATTGACGTTATTCTGTTCACGGGGTTCGGGAGATCATCTATTTTGCCGGACATGTTTGTGTCGCGGGAACGGGGCATATGGGTATTGGCGCGGGACTGGTTTTTGAGCGGGAGTTGAATAAACATCTTTCCTTCAGTCGCGGGGACGGGATATAAGTATCTGAGCGGTACGCGTTTGCGCGGAAGTGGGGCTTCACATTTATCACGGAACCACGGGATATTCCCGAAGCCCGCACAAAAGCGCGGGACTAATCCCGAGGAATGCCCTTTTTTTTCCTGAGGGCATTCCTCGGGACGCCTGTTCGACTCCGGGACCTTATCCCGCGGTGATCAGGTATCCCGGGATTCTACAAGATATGGCCACCGCGGGACTCCCCCGGACGGGATTCGACAACCACGGGATCCAACGGGATTTTTAGTACGGGATCTAGCGACGATGGGATTCGACGGGTAAACTTTGTGCGGGATCTGCCACTGCGGTACTCCCCGCGAGAGGATCCAGCCACGACGGGACTAAGCCCGTAGGAAAAAGCCCGAGGAAGACCATGAAAACATCTCTTGCGTCACCGGGAATTTCAATTTTTATACCAGGTTTGCAGTACTTCGATAGCACATCCTTTATTTGCACAAACAAAATGACAAACCGCACACAAAAGAGATTCATGAACAGAATTTGGACTCGGAAACTCGGAACCTGACACTTTTACACACTCTGTCTTAAATCCCACTATCTGCGGGGGGGGTGATGATGAGCACGTACGCGTTCGCGGGATTTTTTTAACTTACTCTTTTCACGGGATTCGGGATACCCTGCATTTTGCGGGACGTGTTTGTGCGGGAACGGGACATGTGTATTTGCGCGGGACTCGTTTTTGTGCGGGAACAGGATTTCACATTTAACACGGGACCACGGGAAAATGCCGAATCCCGCCCCAAACCGCGGGACAAATTTGACAGGAAAAACTCGAGGAGTGCCCTGATTGTTTTTTCTTTCGAGCTAGTTTTTGCTCTGTGAAGTGAGGAATTCGAGCCGGCTCTTCTCCGAACGACTCTGACTGCTCTCGGAGATGTACCCAAACCAGTTTGCCGCTTCTCGAGAATCGCACCTGTGATAATTTTGGACTACTATAGATCGTTTGCCAATATCAAGAGTCTAGTCAGAAAAAGTGGCAGGTGCACAAAATGGGGACTCTGATCAGTTTTTTTTCTACACTGCGAAAATATCTGAAAACGACCTGCTGTGTTCCGAACTTGTTGCAACTGCGACTCTCGAGAAGCGGGAAACTGATCTGGGTACTCATACCTCGCCGAGAGTAGTCAGACTCGTTCCGAGAAGAAGACCCGGTTCGGCATCCTCGCTTCTCCGGAGCAAAACGTGACTTGAAAGAAAAAAAACTCGGTTTGCAACCATAAACGGAAGTCCCGCATAACAGATGTCTTCAAAAAACAAAAAAGTATTGAAATCGATGTTCGCTCTCATGGGAAAAACAAGTCTCGACTAGAGTAGGAAAACCAGTTGTTAGACAATTATCTACTGCTTGTACACTGTGTATCATCTAATTCACCACCTGCCGTCGTGAGAGGTTGTGCAGGGTCTATCTGCGTACGAATAGCGCAGATCCGATCCAAAATATGTACCACTGTACGAGTAGATCCTGTGGATCATGCGGGTGCCACTCGGCGACGTGATCTAGATCATACAACATCGGGAATAGATGACCCATCTGCCCTGGAAATATCTAGATCATCAAGCGGGAACAGAATATTTCTCCGAGGTGGGGTACGTAATACAAGAGCAAACGATGCTCGAAGGGTGCCGCGTGAGTTTCTTCAGCATCAAACATCACTAAACCCCCCTTGCAACGGCAACCACCAACGTTTTTGGGAAACTGCTTGGATATCGTGTGGGAAACATTGTGAGGTATTTTAGAGGGAAATCTTGACAGAAAAAAGAGTTTGGGTCACGAGCTGGGCTGTATATATGTACGTGATGTGAAGAGATGGCCGAGGTAGGGTAAGGGTAAAGGACGCAGGTGTAACTGGCAGCTGGGAAGCAGTGCTTCGCTTCTTCTGATTTAGATCCTTATTTATGCCGAGAGCTGGTGCTCTGGTAGAGAAGTGAGAGGTAGGGGAGAGAGACTCGACACCCAGATGTACTCGTCCCACCCCACGCCACAAGCTCTCCTAAATTCCTCTTATCTGATGTACTCCTAAAAGAGCTTTCCTATGGCTACCGATCGTTCTTCTGCTACTATAAGAACTTCTCATTTTATGGTCCTATCTCCGCTAAGGAACATTATTCTCGACTAACGAAATATCCGCCGGGTTAATCCATTCTTTGGATTATTCTCGTATTTCTTAGACTACCAAACTGCAGACTATATTAGCAATATATATATAGCCCATGAGTACTTCACTCATATCACATTAGCCCACCCTGAATAGTCGTATATGCAAACCACAAGATTGTCGAAGGGTGATGGCAAAACTCATCGCAAACGACCAGAAAAAGATGGTCGAAGATGCGACTGTTCGAAACAAAATAAATGAGGCTATAGATTCCCCCACACCTCGTAATAAGACCCAAACCCCACGAAGGCGGAAGAAGCGCTGCAGTCCCAAGGTTGGCCTGAATTTTCGTTGAATGCGGCGACGTCAGATGTGAAGAGATGGCCGAGGTAGGGTAAGGGTAAGGGACGCAGGTGTTTCTGGCAGCTGGGAAGCAGTGCTTCGCTTCTTCTGATTTAGATCTTCTTTATTGATGCCGAGAGCTGAGGAGGTGCTCTGGTAGAGAAGTGAGAGATAGGGGGGAGGGAATCGACGCCCAGATATACTCGTCCCACCCCACGCCACAAGCTCTCCTAAATTCCTCTTATCTGATGTACTCCTAAAGAACTTTCCTATGGCTGCCGATCGTTCTTCTGCATAAATAAGAACTTCTCATTTTATGGTCCTATCTTCGTTAAGGAACATTACTTTCGTCTAACGGGTTATCCGCCCTAGAGAACATTCCTAAAAGAACGCTGCTCTCGACTAACGGAATGTCCACCGGGCTAATCGATTCTTGGGATTTTTCTCGTATTCCTGAGACTACAAAACTGCAGACTATATTGCCTATATCTTTAGCCCATGAGTACTTCACTCATATCACAGTGACATATAATAATACACGTAGACTCGTTTTTTTCGCGCGATGTTACATTGTTTACTGTGTCTTCCAGGAGAGATACTATGTACGTACGTTTCTGGAATGATAGGTGATGCCGCGTGCGAGGTGTGTGGCATGTATGAAAGTACCGGGGGCATGTGGGGGGGGGGGGGGGGCGAATGGAAATGCATCTGTAACGACGGCTTGTCCAGGAAAGTCTGCCTAGAATAGCGTGCAAGCTCGTGAGTCACGAGTTTTAAAACCAAACTTGAACTAAACTACTTGATAGACTAAGGTACCAAACTAACAGCAGTCATACATATCGTACGAAGGCCGGTACTCCCGTTACTTCTACCCGATATATAGGAGGGGAGAGGTATAGGTGGTGTCGAAGAGCTCGTGTCTCGAATTGGTGAGAATTAATTACTTATTTTTCTCTATACATACAAGACGATACCTTCAGATTGTGGATGGGTGGGTCTTGTTTTTTCAGGTCTTGAGTTGCTTTGCATGAAATAGGTTTTGTTCTGTATTTCAGGAGACGGTATATTATATATACTGGTATGTTAATCACCAGCACTACTTGAAGCATACGTAATGAGGCATACGGATACATTCAACTCATCTTGTATCGGCATTTGTATATTAGCTCATCAAATAAGATGTAGATCGCCGACTAGTGGGCCTACTCATGTGTTCGCGATGCACATTAATGCGTTTTCCTGGAGGGGAGAAGGGGTGACACCTGTGACCGCGGGTTGTCCAGAAAGGCGTTGAGCACAGGAAGATGTAAAACTCTCCTGCGAGCTGCGCTAACAGGTAAAAGCGACGATTTAAACAAAATCTTCGGATGAAAACGAAATACTGAAGTATTGAAGTACTGCTCCCTCCGTAAATATCAGGCACGTACAACAGATATCATACATACCAAGATATCAGGTAACACATTTGCTGGTTAAATAATTAAGATTGCGTACGTGCACGTTCATCACCGGCCACGTGAAGTAGCCCGAGTTGCTGGACTGGGGTGTGCAAGGAGTTGTAAGACACAACAACAGCACATAATGGTTATGCTCGTACTGCTGCTGCTGATGCGCGCTCGCGCGACCATATCTCGTTGACCCGCTGATACGACCGCATCTATCTGTTATTTGACGCTAAACCCGCCCCCCAAACCGCAGGGGAGAATGTCGCGCAGTCGTGGACGAACGCGGACCGAGACATATAACCAACTTTCGTGGAGCCCGCGTGCGTACGCTCGTTCTGGTTGTGGCGCCGAAAATGCGGAACTCGCGTGACGGCTTCCACGTAGCAACGATACCAAGAACACCCGCCTACACGCTATGGACCCTTCTGGTTAGGACACTGTCCTCGAAGAGACTGCGCAGCACATGCCACTCTTCTACACAAATCGCACGCCGACATGATCCCTCCCCCGTCTGTCCGACGCCTCTCGATGTTGACGCTAGCCTCGGAATCCCTCTACTACTACTCGTACATCAATACATACTGTATATTCATTTTATCATACCGCGGGCGTTTCTCTCACTGCTACGGCGAATCGTCGGACCAAACATCGATATGCTCTATGTAACCGAGGCAACCCGCCCTCCTCCTCCTCCTCCTCCTCCTCCTCCTCCTCCTCCTCCTCCTCCTCCTCCTCCTCCTCCTCCTCCTCCCTCCTCCTCGTCCTCCTCGTCCTCCCTCCTCCTCCCTCTCCCCCTCCTCCTCCTCCTCCTCCTCCTCCTCCTCTCCCTCCTCTCCTCCCCCTCCTCCTCCCCCTTCTCCTCCCCCTCTCCTCCGCCTCCGCCTCCTCCTCCTCCTCCTCCTCCTCCTCTCCCTCCGTCTCCTCATCCTGCTCCTCCTCCGCTCCCACCGCCCCCTCCCACTGTGCTGGGGACGCCACCGCTGCCGCCCCCACCGACTGCAGAGCCAGCGACATTCCAGCGCCAAGTCGGGTTCCACGATTCAGTCAACCACTGTTTCGGGAATGCCGGCACGTCGTCGCGAATGTGAGCCGTTATGTAATCTTTCGCCAATTTTTCCAATATATTGGCGCATCTGACAATTCCCGGTACCGGGGCCTCGTTGCCGCCTTCCAGGGGCTTCCCCTCGTAGTTGCACGAAACAAATGCCCTGCAGTTGTCGAATATTGATGGAGCTCTGCGTAAAAGATCTTGGCACACCGCCCCCTCGTTGATTGCATTTCGTGACGCTTACCAACCATCGTTCCCAGATCCATCAACTTGTCGCGGGTTACAGCATCCAGATATTGCCTATACATATTTAGGTCCACAGGAGCCCGAAACAAAAGCGACAACTTGTGTTTCATGAGATGTTCGAGCAAAAGATCTCTTATAGCGTTTTCGTTGGCGCCACGCGGCGGCGGCGGCAGTGCCAGATCGTCTTTCCGAACGCAACACGGGCACCGACGGAGCACGGTGTCGGCTTCCTCGATGGGGCTGTCGGGGGCACCGATACTCGCAAGCTCGGCACCGGTCAGCGTCGCGGCAGCCATCTCCTCAGAACTCATTTTCGCGAGGCACGCGGGGCACACGATTCTGGGGCATACCATGCATAGCCCAACATTTTCCGATAGGAGCGGGGGGCGGTCGCACTCTGAACACACGGTTGTGTGCCCAATGCGTGACCTTGAGCCGCTGTCTCTCGGGCCCTGGACGCGCCGGGTAGCTGAAGACGCGACGCTCGGATCATGGGCCCTCTTTTTACCAGTGGTAGTCTTCTTCTTATTTCGCCGCGGAGCTGCTGTTCCTTTACGTTTCGGCTCCCTACTGGAAGTGAGAGGCGCCGGGGGGGAAACCAAACAGCAAGTAGAGCGCATGGCCGATCTTCAGTCAATCAATATCTTGGACTCCCCAACACAGTACGGACGTTTCGGTATGCTCGCCTCCGATAGGCCCCTTCGTAACGCTTGCCCCGGAGAGCGCGTAAGTTGTTTCGTTCTCTTCGTCGCGGGAAATCAAGCACAAAAAAGCGTGGCGCGGCGATTTATTGTTGTAACCACCAAAAAAGGACGTTACTAAAAACGTTGTGTATCGCGCCGCGTCAAAACAGCCGGTTCCGAAAACGCCGTCAACGAACCACGTCTGTTCCACCGTTTCGGCAGCCTTTTAGATTTTGGGAAGACATACCCACCTTTGGGATGATTGCGGGTCCACGTCGACGACGCCCGGGTGTCGCCCGCAAACCAGGATCCCTGCAAACACGTGTCAACAGCGGGACCGAGGAAGCGCGATGAAGGGAAATGTCTCAGGTGCGTTGTTGAGGCGAGGCACGCAATCCTAGCGTGTCTTCGCGTTGCCCCGCAAGCGCGATTGTGACGCCGGCAGCTTTATGCTCCTGCCGCAACTACAACTTATTGAGTTTGAACTCACGCGCATTGTGGTTTTAGTTTCTCGCCATACTCTGTATCAGGTGTTTTTTAATTGAGAAGTAGAGACGATATGAAGTCGATTTTGAACACACCCCGTCTCAGGCCTCGCGGGGGGGGGCGAGGTCACCTGGCACTTTCCCGTTTTATAAAAAAAATTGCAAGGTATGGAAACTCCTCCTGCGTGCATAGCTGGTATAGACTTCCTGCAGACAACACCATCAAAGCACGCTGTTTCGACCGTTAGAGGCGCTTCTGACCGCGATTCATCGTCCCTCGGCTTGTATGGATGTGAATTTGGAAACACGGTCCCCCCCCGCCCCTTTCCTCCCCTCTCCTAACCACGTTGCCATTTTATCCGTCAACTGTCGGCCTTGCAGGTCGCGTCCCATGGTCCGCACACCGCCAAGGAGCCATCCCACAGTAGGGGTGCACCCGACGTTCCTGAGTCCCTCACATTAAGAACTCAATATCTCACCCGATACAATACTTGGAAGAAATTCGTTCGGGCCATCCGACCGGCACTTGTATGCGCTAGTCCTAAAACGAATATACGAGTATTTTTTTTCATCCTAACTGGTAGTTACTCACGTAAGGAACTCAGTTGGTCTGAAACCTTTCGCCCAAATAGTGTGGGGTGACTCCAAGGGTATGACGTCCAACCTCATTGTTCGTCATTTCTGCTTTTTAATGGCTGGTTAGGACCTCGACCGGTCACGAGTAAGCACTAAGTCGATCGTTCGTCTTGCAGGCACCTGATAATAACCGCGCTATTGCTGGCTTTGTGACCAGCTAGTTCAGACCCATCACCCCAATTTTCGTCCGTAGCGAATACCGATCGCAATATCCACTCGAACTTCACATAGGTGGTATCATACTGACCACCTTAAACAACGAAAGAGGGTGACACAGCCAGAGACTTTATTGAGGTCCTAGAGCTGGCGCTAGCGGGAAAAAGTAAATATGTCCCGAGCAACCACGGGCCTTAAACAACGGTCAGAAACAGTAGACATTTCCGTAGGAAGAAACGTTTTTGGTATTTTTCTGTGGACGAACCCGGTTGGTCCCAAGCCGTGCTCGGGAACTGGCCTGAAACATCGCAAAACACAAGGAGAGTACAACATTCAAACAGGCGCGACACCGTGAACCGGGATTTGTGTGCAAAGCGCTTGAAGTGATGTACCTGGTACGCACCGGCCCAACAGGGCGTGAAACCACCGGATACCTCCACAGCTTCCCAACGGTATCATATATTAGGCGAAGAACGCCGGTTGTGGCAGGCACTATTCTCTCACGTCGTCATTCTCGAGCTCGACAAAAAAAAAGTTGTGCGAATCACTGAACAAATGCGGCAACCGAGTCTTCGGCTTACTCGGCAATAGCACTCCCCTTACCAAAACTTCGAGGCTAGGCTAGGCTAGGCTAGGCTGGGTTGGGTCTAGGTCGGGTCGAGGGTAAGACTATCTTGCACTGCTAGAAAATTGCGATCGGTGTTGTGTACCTTTTGCGGCAGATGTGCCTCACACTTAAGAATCGTCACGGCCGACCGGTTATACCGCCATATACGCTGTTGCAAGCAGTGGGCGGCAGCGTCGAGCACAACTTTAAGGTCGAGGCCATACAGTAACTATTTGTACAGCAGTACGCAACCCCCCCCGCGGCGCGGGGGCGTGCACGTTTTCCGCCTCAACAAGAAGTAGTTATTACCTTCCGCTGGCAAAGGTCGGGTCCTTATCGTTGGGCTGGGCCGGCTGCCAACCACGGGAGCAGCCCTAAAGGCAGTCGGCCGCGGCGGCGGGGGGACGACGGCGTCGGACGGCGCGCGGCGTACGTGGCGTCGACGGTGACTAGGTCTTGACCCGCACTGGTCAGCGGGCGCGATCGTGGTTTGGCGCATATGTCTCCCTCCTGCGCCGGGGGCATCCTGCACAGGTCACGGCGGGAAAATATTGCCAGGCAACAAAGAGGGTGTATGTCGTGGCCGGCGCAACCCCTGGTTTGGGAGCGAAGGCGTTTCTTCGTCGGTTCGTGGGATGCGCCATAAGCCAGTGATGGCCGCGTCAAGAGTACGTCGAATGTTCGACGTAGGAAAGGCGGACACGAATCTCAAGCCGTAGTCAAAATGCGTTTCTTTCATCCAAAAATACACCTCTGGTTGGACCACCATACGTAACTCAGCTAACGTTACAGGGTTAACCGTTAGCAAACGAAGGTATCGCCACAGACGGAGGACAGCAACGAGGAAACGACGACCGGAACAATTTCTGCCACAGGATTATTTTTGCCTGATCCCCTCTGGTTGGGCGCGGGAGTCCGCCGCGTCGGGCGTCTCATTGGATTCGATGTTCGCGGCAGCACCCATTGGCGACACCGTCGGTACCGTGGTCGTTCTGCGACGTTACCGAGGAGAGGAAACGTGCGGCGGACGTCAACCTAACGTGAAGTGATTGCACTGTTATTAGCAACAGCAACTGGTCGGATCTACCGTAACCGTAAACCGTCTGCATCGCAAGGCTTTAAGAATTTCGAGGGTGCAATATTTTTCAAAATGTATCCGCCGCCTGAACCCCACTGTTTTGTTTGCCTGCCTTCGAAGAACTGCCCGCCTCAGTTCTATGATTGATTTGTTTTTGTTCACCTAATCCATACAGCGTGTCTCATTTTGAACTGCTGTGCAGGTAGTTCCAAGAAAAATCGGTGTAATGTAGCCGTTCTCGTCAGTTTTTGATCGGCAACGCTTGCAGCGGCGAACATGTACTACCGCTGTGAGGTACCAGGCAGCCATGAAATCTATACGCTCAGTTTCGAAACGAATGCACACCTCAGCTCTGACATTGTGGTCCCGCCGGCCTCACAGGCGGAGGGTAGGGCTCTTCGGTGCACCTAGATAAGTATACCACCCCTCCTGGGAATGCAAGGACCGTGTGCTTACTCACATGAACGCCCTAAACGATCCTTATATTCAAAGAATACCCAAAACATTCATCGCATTTTAGATGTAGAGCGACATGCGTGGTCAGTGAATTCACCTGAGTTGCAACCGCGATGCCGGCTCCGGCAGAGGTGACGAGGAAAGTACGCGGCGCCACGGTGAGCGGCATGGAAGCGCCTGTTTTCCCATACGCGATGCTACGCAACAACCGTTGCCATACGAAAGGTCGAAGGTTATGTTTCAACAAGGGTTCGACATTTTCCGACAGAGTTATTGGGTTCATGTTCGCGCTTCGGGTGGATGCTGGCCAAAACCGAACGCGAGGCCTCCCATCCGATTTCGTGAAGCTGCAGCAGCCGAAGCCGGGGCGCGGGGGGGTCTACTGATGTCATGAACGGCCGCAGTCGTATTAACACAGACCCTCGCATCCATACAATGCCGGGACGGAACACGTCGGGTCTTCACCGACCAGGCAGACATTGCTTGCACCAAGCGCGAGGCGCCGTCAGGTGTTGGGCGAGTCGTGTAAAGGGTGAGCTGAATCCTACTATTAAGAACCGCTTGTGAGGCGTCCTTGCACATGGATGACAGCGTCAACAAGTTGATTTATTTTCTAGTGTGGCCACTTCCAGAGACAGCAATAGGTTTACTATGAAACTGCCTCGTGGGTGCCTTACCATGTACACACTACACGATACAATCATCCCCCCTTGTGCGGAGTTAAGGGCATTCGGGGGGGGGGTAGTACCATAGACATTCACCGCGGTTCTATGCCGCCAGGACTTGCTATCGGCGACGTCAACAGGAGCTCCACATGTCACCGTCAATGTTCAGAATCTGAATCCCACCAGCATGGGAAAATCCTTGCACGGTGCCACGGACAATGACCACAAGAACGACGACGAGCGATTGAATTTGCTCCGCGATGTTATCAACGCTTGGTATTTGACAACTGCTCGCTGTGTCCCACTTAGTTATTACCTTCGCCTGACGCAGGAATTATCTTTTTCGTCGGACGGGGTTGGCCTCCAACCACAGTAGCAGCACGAGAGGAGGCCGACCGCAGCGGCGGCAGCGGCGGCGGCAGCGGCGGAGGGGCTGCCCTGACCGCAGGACGAGGTGCCTCTTGGCTTTGCCGCAAGTCTTGGTCGATACGGTTCGGTAGATCGCCGCACCTAGTTGCCCTCTGCGCCGGGGAAATAGGAATGATTTGTAATGTAATACCACTTACAAATAGCACAAAAAATCAACCTGGGAGTGCTGAGTTTACAAATATCGAGCGAACAAGATTTCCCTTAGGAGTCGTTTTAGAACAATACGAAGGGTGACGCAAGCAACCCGCCTGAATACTCGTGTATCACGGTATATATATATATGTATTTGGCTCGTGTAAGACACGGTTTACGTTTTAGCTCTGGGGACTTGTGTATATGTTGGTGGTCCAACATAGAACAAAAACTATAGAAGAGCTGGCTGCAGCAATACAGCACCAAACAGAGCAGGATAGCACTCTGAGATACGCTGTGGGTACAGGCACAGACCACATCAGCAGCAGCAGCAAGACATCGGTGCCGAAAATATTGAAGGCCATGAGTAAAACACTCAGAACGATCTCGCGAAAAGGAGCGGGAACGTATCCGTACAGCTATCAGATCTCACAGGCACTAATAAGCAGCAAACACAACAGCTAGCTAGAACCGTAGTCAGGGTGTGATGAGAGCCACAAACGAGTCAAGAAATAAACCTTCCAAACATCCTGGCGACCCTCGTACGAAAAATCGATCGATTTCCCAGCCCAGGTTAACACTCTTCCCCCCTCTGAACGGCGGGATCTTTGGGGCGTCAGTACCGTATACGGCCGTACGCTGACCTACCCGCTTCGTTTCAGTACCTGGAGAACCAGCGAGATGTGTATTCAGGGACCGCACGCGCAAGCGTTTCAATAAAAATCAAACGACGTTCAAAGTGACATTCGAACCCCTGTCCTCGACGACGTCAAATGAGATGTAAAACGAGATGGTATTATTGCCCACTGAGCTATGGAGGTAAAATACCGATCGATTACCAAGCCCAGGGTGATCATTGTAACAATACCCACTCCTTGAATCACGTAGCTTCAGATTTTTGTCTTCCTCAGACACGGACTTGGTGTTTCCTGCCCGAAGCCTTGTTTAATACGCGCGATCAAAGTATCACTACAGTACAGTATTAACAGTAGTATCGCACACGGCTTGCAAAGATGAGTTTCGACGAAATCCTCGATCTCATCACAGCTACTGCTGTAACTGTGTCGTTTTTCAATTTCATAAATATATACAGCGGCCGGTGCGTTGTACTTGAAGTTGAGGGTACCTAGTATGTAGTGCGCTGCTCTCCGCTTGGATTCGGAGAAAGTAGAAAATACCTGGTACCAACTACTGTACCCCCGAATACCCAAAACACAGAAAACACCAAGCCTAAATAAGACTGCTGTTGTTCTTGAGGTCACAGCAGCGCGTACGTGTTGGTATGCATCTATCTGGTATTATATTGTAGCAGGCAGTACCTACAGTATGACACCCACATACGTACCAGGTGCAGGTTTGGGGGTTAATAATGTCGAAACAAATCGGTGTACAGCTGTAGTCCATCGCGCCGCGCCAAGCGCAGACTCTTGCCTTTGGAAGCTGCAGCCTGGGGATTCTATATTACTCTAAGGATAGACCACTCACCTCTAAAACTTGATGCCTGTACAGGAAGGGCCCGTGGCGCACCAAGAACGTTGGAGTGAAGAAACAGAAGGAGGGCACAGAAGGGCGGGGCAGAGCGTCGGGTGGGGCATTGTAGGGAGGTTGGGCAGGCCCGGGAAAAACTGAGAGCGCCCAGATATACTTTGCATACGTACGGTTAGGTTGTGTGAGAACTGCAATAATCCTGCTGCGCATGATGTAGACCGCTGCACCCACGCGGCGAAGGGGCGAGGGGCAGATAAAAAACCCGCGCCGTATATGCAATCGATGCACGCCTGCACGGAAAAACATCGTATTATGACGAAAAGCACGGCGTGCTTTGCGATGAGACGATCACTTGTAACACAGGTACGCGGTACGCGCGACGCGCAGAATAAAAAGGCAAGAGAGGGGCGCGTGTTTGTCTCACTCTAGCCGCTGGTCGTTTCCGGGCAGCTCCCGGGGCTCCTGCATAGTATGGCTCGTCGTTGCAGTGATGGGCCGGCTGTGACAGCTGTGTGGTGGTAGATGCCCGGAGTTCGAAGTGTTAGTCTAATCCAACAATCCTGTAACGGGTAGGCAACAGCAGCAGCCCTAGTACCGGTGCATGCACTGCTATGTCGAAAGCGGATCCATGGCGTTCGGGCTGTTCATGTTTTTTTTACAGCGGTAGTATTCGACCGTTTTTTTTTGCCGTTTCACATCCCCCGACTGCCGCCCAATAACTTTTTCGAAAAGTAATTAAAAAAAAAAAAAAAAGTGTGCAAAAAAAAAAAAAAAATCAAGGTGAAACACGTAAAAACGTGTCCACATCTTCGCCGGTTGCCAAGGTTTTCCTGTTCATATATACGTGCATCACTTCGTACAGGTATATTAATACTAAATAACCTGGTATGTCATATTATTATCTACGTTGTGTTATAAGGATTACCCTGGGCTGGGTAATCGATCGGTCGTTTACCCCTATAGCTCCCTCACACTTACGCGCTACAAACAGCAGTAGTACATACATAGCACTGCGCGACCAGCATATACGTACTACTACTGCTGTGACATTACATATATACCATGTACCAGGTATACACTATGAACTACCAGTACGGTACAATGTTCGTGCGGCTGAAAAGCCAATGAAGCGAACCTTGACAATTGGCCGCCACAGCAGTGATATGATTGCGTGTTTTTCTCCCTCATCGCGAAAAAGGATAATATTAAGATGAGGAATAGGACATACTATACCGGTAGCTAAAAAGAAATGATGTGGGGAATGGAAATTGGGAAACGACTGGCAGAGAAGTGTATGAGAGATACTACTGATTTACGGAAGGATATTCGGTTTATGTAGGAACGGCATCTACGCTATGTTGTCGGAAGGCAAGCATAATAATAATACTGTACTGAGGAAGATGTGCCCCCCCCACCCCCATGGCGGCGGGGCCACGATGAAGCAGCTAGTTTACTACAGTAGGACGCGTGTGTGTAGGTCCCTGTAGTACACGCGCCATTTCATTATTATTATTACAAGGGTGCTTCGTCGAGAGTCCTTCAAAGGGCCTCCGAAGAAGCTAAGGCCCGCAGGCAACGCTAAGGCCCGCGCTAAGACCCGCAGGCAACCCACAGTTAAGAGAGGCCTTCAAGGGGCCTCCGACGAAGCTAAGGCCCGCAGGCAACGCTAAGGCCCGCGCTAAGACCCGCAGGCAACCCACAGTTAACGGCTAAGGCACGTCGTCAGTTTACGATGCCAAGGAACCGTTGATGCAGACGCAACGATCTATGCTCGAAATAAGTCCAGTAAAAACAGGTTCTACTGTTGATCCCTGACGTAAAGCATGATGTAAAGAAGGCCCGTGACATCGAAAGTGACGGGCCGCTGACCAAGCCAATCCCCGCACGCAACGGACAGCTAATCTGCTGCAAACGGCAGTTTACCATGCCAAGGGTCCGTTCAGGATGAGATGATACAAACTGTTCGAAAAAGATGTCCTCCTGTTTCAGATATTAATGGTCCCCGACGCATTTTGAATGTTCCTGTAGGCAATGACAAAAGCACGAAAAAAAAAGGTTTTCTTCCCTAATTTCTGCCGCACACCACCCTCGGGTCATGCCAAAAATCTCTGCCCCCACAAAACACACCAGTGTACCAAAGCGAGACTCGTACGACGGCAACTGAGAATCCTCGCCTGATACGAATGAAAAAAGCCAATGCCATGATAATGCATAATATACCGTTCGTGAGAAAAGTAATATAGTATCTTGTCCCGTACAGCCCAGGACAGATACGGGAGAATTAATCTACGCTATCCGAGAATCTATCTTCGCCCCCCTGCGACGAATCGAAGAAAACCAAAGCCAAGATGTAATATACCGTTCGAGGGGGTGTGTGCTATTTTCTCGTCCCATACAACCCACGGCAGGTAAAACAGACTAATCTACGCTCTGCGGCACGACAGGTAATGCAGAAAGCATCTATACGCACTCAGGTTGTAAAGCGAAAGTAAACAAAAAACTATGGTTTCCCATTGTCCCCTAAAACCCAACAAGCATCGCTCTTCAGCAATAATAACGCTAAAAAGAGAAACCCTAGTTCAAAACACAGTAATTTCGTCGGACACAAACACGGACAACGAAAACTCCAGAAAAAATAAGCGGGCGTAGGCGGGCGGGCTACAACAACGGTCGTGTCATCCAATCTGATGAGTATTTGAGCATCGAACGAAGCAACCCTCACCCGTTAAGCGAATGTGACGAATTTGAGACAAAGCATCAACAAACCCAATGAAAAAAACACTCAACAAAACACACTAAATACTCCGGTGCTTCTGTTGTGCGTTTTTGGGGATAAACCACTCTAATTTCATGTGGTTTGTCCCCAAAATAGGAATTCATGTGGTTTGTCCTCAACACGTGACTGCAGTAGTACTAAAGGAGTCAATCTCCCCCCAAAACATAACACGCAGGGACATCAAAGGAACAACACACCAGCCAGTGTGTCTGCTGCTGTACCGCAGCAAGTAGTAGTGCACATCAGGCAGTTTCCTTTTTATACTTCACAACAGCGGGGAGGCGGGGGGAGAACCTGCTCTGTGACCGACCCCGGATCAAGGTTATACACGACGCCTCCCGGAAGGGAGCAAAAAAATTAGGGTAAACATAAATAATAGGTTGTGCGAAAGATCGGGAAAAAAAAATGGTAAGCTGGAGTGCAGAATGCAGGGAGGGGATACAAAAATATATTCTCTCTCTCCAAGGTAAACAAAAAGAGTGTTTCACCTTGTATTCTATCTGGTATAGTCTACTGCTGTGAAAATATGTTCGATATACGGGGGTCCATAGTAAATAGGACCTAGGGCATACACAAAAAACTATATACTCCCCTATTCATACTAACAATATTTGGTCCTATTTACTAGGGTCCCCCGTAATATTAATATTTAGCCGTTTGGCGATGTCGCAGGACATGACAAGAACGTCCTCATTGTGCACAACACGAACTCAGCGAAATCGATAGTGGGGAAGGAGGAGAAGAGCTTGTTCTACGACCACCCCGAATCTAGGTTATAAGGCAGAGGCTTGAAAGGGTTGTTGCACTTCAGTAGTCTATCGAAATGATAGTTATTTCATTCTCATCCTAATGCTTTTTGCAACGTACTGCTGTAATTTTAATAGCTCTCACTGCTGCTCAGAAGTATCTAGTCCTACGTACGTACTCGGTAGTTGATTGTTAATATTAAAAGTAATAACAGTAGTCATCTCACTGTTGCTCAGAAGTCCAATCACAAACAAACTTCACGACAAAAACGTGCATATGTGATCGGTTTACATGAAAAAGGCCAAAGAAAATATGGTCAGCTAGTTGGAGAATTTCAGCGATGTGGTACGCCAAAAAGATTTTACCCTGGAAACAAAACAACGAAAACAACGCTGCATCATCTGGAAGAAATCACATTCGTTCAAAATGAAGGATCGATACGCCCCTGACCCACAACCAACTCCTGAAAAACAGATCTTTGGTTATTGGTCCCTCGGATCAAGCCCTCACAAGAACACACCACCCGGTCGATGTACCGTTTTATTTGCTGCAGCAGAAATTACCACACAGCACAAGACATGCTTATTGTGGGGAGGGAGGAGAAGAGCTTCCTCTACGACCACCCCGGATCAAGCTTATAAGACAGAGGCGTGCAAGGGTTGAAACAGTAGTGAGGAAGAAGACCATCTACTATTAATACTTACTACTGCTGCATGTAGAACTCTTCATACTACTGCTGCACTTCATGGGTACACATACGTAATTATACGGAAAATACGGAAATGCAGTGGTACGAGATGGAATGCCTACGAGGTGGTGTCAGCACTTTCGAACTAAAGAAAAACATGCTGGCGTTTGCGCGTGTTATTAAAAACAGATGTATGTGCGTATAGCACAAATTATAGAAATTACGAGACAGAAAGAAAGGTTAAGTAATTACGGCAGGTCTTCTCTGCGGCAGCATTACGGAAACATGACAGTTCTTCTATTCTCAGCCTAGTGCTACGTCCTGCTCTGATGGAAAACAACTCTCACCGCTGCTCAAAAGTATATAATTCTAGGCCCTCGGCGGTCGTTTGTTCATTCTCCGTCTATCGCCACGTACTGCTGCTCTAATCGAAAACAAGTCTCGCTGCCGCTCAGATTTATTGAATCCTACGTACTCGGTAGGTGTTTGTTCATGTGAAGAGTAGTTGGCTGAAGAAATGACGGAAATGCAGCACATGAGCAGCACGTGCGCAATGCGCAACAGCACAATAACTTACGGTACGAGATAAGTAATTACGTACGAAATGTCTGATCTGCAGATCCCCGGGCACGTATGGTAAGCACACGAGCCGGAAAGAGTCGCATTCTCCAGGACGCACGAGAGGGGGGGATTTCGAAATGCTGAACGCAGGTCGGGTCTAAGGACGACGGAGAGGCAAGGATTCGGAAATGGTGAATGTAAATATCTTACTCATGTTTATGCTTGCCATCCGACAATGTGTAGTGTTGTTCCAAAAAAGACTGAGGAACAGAAAGCGAAGAACTCTCCAGAACAAAAGCGCAGCAGTATCATACGACAAATCAAAACCGATGTGACACACACGAAGACTGCCACAACCAACATCCCTCCATCTCACCCACCACTAAACGACCAATTCCCTCCTTGAGCACTCCCTTAGAAGCATCTACCGAAATCCCGCTGTCCACATCCATGTGTTGTTTTGATAATGCTGTTCTCAAATACTAGTACTATTTAATATCATTAGGCACTCACTTCTACTTCTCTCCCCCAGAAGAAACTAAGACTTGGAGTAATAAACCTGGCTCCTCTAATCTACCCTGACTAAGGCGGGTGCCACCCTCCTGACTAAGGCTGTCAGCTTTATCCCGGTATCAAATGAGAGTAAACGACGTTGACAACCCAAGCAGAAAGCTTATATTCAAAGGGACAAATCCTCTTCTCGGTAGCTAAAATTACGATGCTTTCAGAACACCGAACTCTTGATAATCCGGCATACAGGCATCCGTGCATAATAACATTGGAGATATAGTATGGGTTAAAATTCACCGTTATACGACAACACAAAAAAATGGTAGACCATGCCAATAAATCTAAAAGGCTGAAGGCCGTCAGCCGTGTTGTATATTTAGGTATGTGTGAAGAGATGACCGAGGTAGGGTAAGGGTAAGGGACGCAGGTGTATCTGGCAGCTGGGAAGCAGTGCTTCGTTTCCTCTTATTTAGATATTCTTTATTGATGGCGAGAGCTGAAGAGGTGCTCTGGTAGAGAAGTGAGAGGTAGGGGGAAGGGACTCGACACCCAGATATACTCGTCCCACCACACGCCACAAGCTCTCCTAAATTCCTTTTATCGGAAGTGTACTCCTACAGAATTTTCCTATGGCTACCGATCACTTTTCTGCTAATAATATAGTAACTTCTCAATTTATGGCCCTATCTCCGTTAAGGAACATTAGTCTCGTCTAACGGACTATACACCCCTGAAAGAACGTTACTCTCTACTAACGAAATGTCCGACGGGATAATCCATTATTTAGATCATTCCCGTAGTCCTGAGACCATAATACTGCAGGCGATGTTATCTAAATCTATATCCCATGAATACTTCACTCATATCACATTAGCCCAACCTGAATAGCCGTATATGCAGACCATAAGATGGTTGAAGGACAATTACAAAGCTCATCCCAACCGATCAGGAAAAGGTGGTCGAAGATGCGGCTATTCGAAACAAAAGAAATGAGGCTATAGATTCCCCCCCCACCTCGTAATAAGACCCAAACACCATGCGTGGATACGGACCCCAGGTGTGGCATGCCCTAGCGAGTGTTCTCCTGTCCCCCACACGTTAGAAGATAGGGAACCTCAGGGTCTCCTCGCCCAGCGTATAAGCCCCCGCGTGGACCCTCCCGGTACCTCGGCTTTGCCGAGCAATTCCCCCGCGAACATGAGGGTTACGGTCAACACCGCTCGATCGTGGCTGACTCTGCCCTCGCCCACGCCAGGTGGCGATAGGAACAATTATAGCCGCCCCCACCCCCAACGAACAACAGATCGGCCTATTGCGTGCTATTCAAGGTGGTAGATAGCGCGGGCTGAAACACTAGCGTGTGCAACTCGACCAACAGGGGCGACATCAAAGGTGGTGTCGTTTGCCAGATGAGAGGCGGGACATCGAACAAAAAAAAAAGGAAAAGAAGAAAAAGAGAAAACGAAATACCATCGGGACCAGGAAACTGACCAAAAGCTGGACACAGGTCAGGAGAAATCGATCCTGTCAGGATCACTATGTATGGCTGATAACTCTGCGGTCGTCCGGGGCGACATTGCTACTTGGACCCTACTTGGCAAATATGGAAGAAACACGGGTGAGCTGAAAACTCGAGATATTCCTAGTTCGATGACCGTCTGAAACAGGGGTCCGCGGAATGTGATATGAGTGAAGTACTCATGGGCTATTCTTGCCGATATATAGCCCATTAGTACTTCACTCCTATCACACATGGATGGCATTTAAACACAGATGTAATAATGCTTGTGAGGGATCCACTTTGAAAAACGTATGCTACACATTGTCGGATGACAAGGGTAATAATAGGAATAATAGATAGAAAGTCTGAGATACGGTGGGTTCGAGTCCGGTGGTTGCGACGCGAGTTTTATGGAAAGTATAACCAGAGAGGCGAGCGGGTGACTCCTGCCTGCTTCCCATAGCAGTAGGCGTGTTTTTTTTGTCGATACAGTACCCGATACTGTGAACTGTATACGGTAGTAACTCTAACGCTGACCGCCTGGGACTTTTTTTCTGAATGAAGATGGTTGATGCAAAGTGAACTTAATGTGTGCACTGGGTATCTGGGTATGCTCGAGGTCGATGGGTAGTTGTAGCAGACTATAACTTGGAAAATAATGTATTACTGCAGACGCCACTTGTTAAAAAGCAACTCGATGAGATGCGCATACTCGTATCATATTTCGAAGTAGAACGAAAATACCTTCCTCGCATACGTAGCGCACCGTAGTGCCATTAAACAGACACACCTTTTGTCTGCCGCTTCATCGGCCAAACGGTACCAGGAAAATCAGTACTTGGTCTAGGGCTACTTCCGAACGGTGCGAGTATGCTCCACACCCCTGAGACTCACACAAAGATGCTATGAACACTGTATGTATACCATTCGCAGCAGTCGCATTAACAGCGTCTAAATACCTGGTACGTATATCAAAAGTAGGAATATCTCATTGGTACCGTACATGTTCCAGTCGCTCTTGGCTACATCCAAAGGGTATTATACGAAAATACAGTCCACCCCGCTGAGATCCAAAATGGGTACTATGGATGTGATTACCGTGTAAATATCATTCGTAGTAGTCGCACTCGCAGCGTTTCAGAAGGAGGAATGTTGAGAGTTCGACTAACGGCCCGCCAAGACGATAGAGGACATCAACAACCGCTGGGGGTAGACCTCGGCATGCGTCGTCAGCAGAAGCAGAAGCGGCGTGGTTCAACGTGTGCCGCGGGATTCCGAGCACCGGACTCGGCGAGGGGTTGCGGTCCGCGTTTGTATGCAAAAAGTAAATACCATTCGATTAAAAAATGGAGTTCGTGTCACTATTTCAAAGTCGTACGTATATTTCAGCCCGGTGAAAGGGAAATGCCTCAGGATACTCGTACCCAACTAGTACTCGTAGTTCTCGATTATTAATAACGAGAACGGGAGCAATGTCATTTTATCGTATGGAGGTATACTTGTCAATGAGTGCACCTGGTACCTCGTATCTCGGTGGATGCTACGTATCGCGAGGGGGTTAACGGGGGACTCGGTAGTGCTCGACTCGACGTCGGGTGGGAAAGGGCTTCGACAAAAAGCCCACAACATTGTTAATATGTGATGGAGGATATCAGCACTACACTGCAGTTTACTTTCTTTGGAGGTGATAATCAGAATATTATCAAACAGCAACGGACGCTAATGTGACAGGCTTGTGACGGAATGGTTCCGATAGCAGGGTTGTGGTTGGTTCATGTCGATCCGAGCGTTGTACGAGTACTGGCTTCAAATTACGTGGGTCTAAAAAAGTAGTAGACGATAACATTTTGAATCGAACGACCTGGAAAAAAATATTTTACTACGCGTACAGTAACTCGTAATAGTGGCTTGGTAGTGGGCATCAAAACTCAACTCCATTTCCCTATAGAGAGGTGGGCATCAAATTGTATGTGTATGCAATAGATTTGGTATATTATTGAAGGAAAAAAACTGCCCCAGCCTGGCCCCAGTATTATACGGGGGACCATAGTAAATACACTAGGACCAAATATTGCTAGTAAAAATAGGTAAATGTATAGGTTTTTGTGTGTACCGTAGGTGTGAAATGCGGGATGGGAGAAACTGTGCGCGAACGTCGAGATGGGATGGCAACTAAAGGGCAGACAACATTGGGATGACAAATAGTTGGGACGTGGACAAGACACGTTCCGGTGTACGGCGGGATAGTACCTAGACGGCGGGAACATAAATCAAGGACGAGGCGGGTCGGGAATTCGCGGACGGGAAGGAAATATCACATGGTTGTCCCGTCCCGTACCGTGTCGTTCCGTCCCTTTTTTTTACCACTCGTGGTCTTGATTGATACAGCAATGTGCCTGTGGTACAAATACTTTTTCTGGCCTACCAGGTATATCTTTGACAAGGAATCACATGTAGAATACGCGCGCTCGGTTTATCACATTACTTGTAAAATTCGGTAAAAATGGAATATAGACGAGGCGTATTACGCAGCTTGCAAAGTTGAGTATCAACTATTTCGTGTGCCCGAAGACGGAAAATGAATAATTCTCTCTATTTCCAGTACGAAATAATTAAATTGAAATTGGGGTCAATTTATTTTTAATCAGTCGAACTCACAGCTGACGTATTTATAAAAATAAAATTATAAATTTTGAAATACGTCAGCTGTGAGTTCGACTGATGAAATAGTTGATACTCAACTTTGCAAGCTGCGTAATACTTCTTTTTTTTTATAAGAAACTAAGAAAGCACGTCAGCTGTGAGTTCAACCGATCGGCAGATCGGTCGATACTCAACTTTGCAAGCTGCGTGAACCGCGCGCGTTTTCCATTATTTCCCTCGCGATTGACTACTGGCCAGAGACTCCCCGGGTTGCCACCAGGGTCGACGAGACGATAATACTTACAGCTGGTTCGATTTCCAATTGATTTCGGCCAGTACCATTTCGCGCACTGAAACAGCAGATCGACACGTGAGGGCCGGGATACACAAGACAGTCGAAAGTTGGTTTACAGCAGTTCACACGTGACATACACACCAAGACACCGGAAATTTTTTAGTACTCCCTGTAAATGTTGCAGCAGGTCTTGACGTACAAGTACGTGTTTTTGATGAATCTCACTATCGTACATGTTCTTGGCCTCTTTTGCTCTTGATATATGAAAAACACAGCAAGCACACACCTGTAAAATAGCAGAAGGTGATCCAACAGCACAGGAGGTGATGTTCGTGTTTTCTGCAGGCAGGCTAGCGAGTGGCGCATTTCGATCCTACTTTTTTTTTAGAAATTTTGAAATACGTCAGCTGTTAGTTCGACTGATTAAATAGTTGATACTCAACTTTGCAAGCTGCGTAATACGCCTCGTCTATATTCCATTTTTACCTAATTTTACAATTATTGTGATAAACCGAGCGCGCGTATTCTATATGTTTTTTATAAGAAACTAAGAAAGCACGTCAGCTGTGAGTTCAACCGATCGGCAGATCGGTCGATACTCAACTTTGCAAGCTGCATGAACCGCGCGCGTTTTCCATTATTTCCCTCGCGATTGACTACTGGCCAGAGAGACTCCCCTGGATGCCACCAGTTATAAAAAAATACTTCTAAAACACCGATAATGCGAGTAATGACGAGTATATATAGACTGTTCTGCTCTCGATGTTCTGCTGAGCCCTCCGAGGATAAGCATCGGCATAATCCCGATGCAGGCGTCACACGGTAACGTGACAACAATGCCACGCAGGAGCGTTGTTCATACACACGCAGGTAGGCAGATCAACCAACTTCCCGGTACATGCGGTTCAACTGCTGCAGGTTTTTTAGACGTTTCGCGAAAACCTGACAGTCTCGCCGTCTCGCCGGGTGCTAAAAATGCCGCAATTTTATCGGAGACTCCCCGAAATCGTGGGCGAGTTGATCTTGATTTTTCCATGAGATGTCTGCGCTTGGCTACCCCCATCCTTCAACTCGTTCTTCTTATCGTCGCATCCTGTCTATCCAGCATGGCAGAGGCAATCGTTCTGTGGACGGTTTCCGTGGTCATGGGCTCAAGCAAAGGCAAGCGAGAACGAGACAATGAAACTACTAAACGATGAATTTTTTCATCCTTCTCTGCTGTCTCATGTGTCGTGCTGTGTCGATATCGTTACAATAACTGCTCTCCCCGGGTAGTAGGCGTATCGGGTGTTCACTGTGCTGTGTCTGTGTGCGTGTCCAGCCAGGCCACTCTGTTGTGAGTATGTTCTCAGCGGCACGGTACAGCACGCGGGGTTTGTCAAGACACTCTCAATCAATGATTTTTGTCGTGTGATGAAAGTCGTACGTATCATGATACAGCAGTATACTGCTGTTGTATCGTAGTACGTACCAGGTATATGTTTTTTTTTTTTTTTTTAAGTTTAGAAGGGATAAATTGGCAATCGTACACGGCGCATCGAAGCAGTCGTGGTCGTACTGGCACATCGCACTATCGTGCGAGGCTGTGGTGGTCCGATCTAAAGCGACGCGAGATCAATTCTCAGGTCCTCTGACCTGATCCGGCCGACTATATTCCACTTGAAAGACTGGGTATAATGTGCGCTTCTTTTTTTTTTTTTTTTTTTTTTTTTTTTTTTTTTTTTTTTTTTTCGGACGATCACATATTATCCTGCGACGGTTTACACTTTGCATCATACCTGTACAAGTACCTGGAAATGTACGGAATACATCGGTACCAGGTACAAGTACGTATATTTTGATATTTTGTAAGTACCAGTACTTATTGTTGATAGAACACACACACTTGTATTATTACGGGGGACCATAATAGTAAATAGGACCAAATATTGTTAGTGAAAATAGGTAAATACAAGGCGCTTCGCTCCGCGGGCGGCCTACGCCGCCCGCTACGCTCGCTCAGGAAGGAATACGTCGTAGTACATAAAATTATCCGAAGCGGCCAGAGGTCCATGATATAAAATTATACCCGTTTTTCATGACTGCTGTAGTTGCAAACTGGCAACTTGATAATATGCCAAGAGTCCCGCCGCCATGCTTCAGGAGAAAACAGCTCTGACGCCACATACGCTTCGCGTCGCGGTCGGTTTTTCCGCTACGCTCGCTCACATGTCGTGCGTACGTACACACCCCAGGTAAGGTACTTATTTTCTTCTTTCGGTATGCTCTGTGTCTGTACTCGTATGTACGAAAGATAAAGCACAGCACGGCACAGCAGCACAGCAAAAACGATGAAACCGAAAAATTCTGAAAGAAAAAAAAATCCCTGTCCCCTTTCGTGTAATAATTTCCTGCCTGATTGGAACACCATACACCGGTCAAAAAGAAAAGAATAAAAAAAATGGTTTTTTTTTTCCCAAAATCAGGTATACCTGGCCACTTTCGTGCCAAAAACAGTTACATACTGAAATCAAGTACAAAACACACTCCAGGAGCCCTGCTATTGGCCAAGCTGGCGTTGTAACTGATTTTGGCGCGAAAAGGCCAAGGTACACCTGATTTTTTCTACTCTGTCTAGCTTTCAACTGATTTTGGCCAACTTTGCACCAATCAGAGAGGCCATACGTACACTAAACTGTGTTTTCTCTCCGTATGCCTCTGCCCTCCCTCGGTTGAAATTCTTCTGTATTGACGTATAAACTCTGTACTCGTACGTCGTACGTAAAAGTACGTATATTATACATGCATACATGCGTACGCTGGTTTCACTTTTTCTCCTTTGGTGTGATATGAGTAGAGCCTCCGCTTTGAGTTCTGTGTCTCTCTCTCCTTTAGTCTCCCTTTCAGTGGTTGTTCTCAGCGAACACCCCCTCTTCGTAGTGTTTGGGTTTTATTACGAGGTGTGGGGGGATCTATAGCCTCATTTCTTTTGTTTCGAATAGCCGCATCTTCGACCACCTTTTTCCTGGCCGTTTGGGATGAACTTCGTCATCACCCTCCGACCATCTTGTGGTCTGCATATACGACTATTCAGGGTGGGCTAATGTGATATGAGTAGAGCACTCATGGGCTATAGATATAGATAATACATTGCAGTCTTATAGTCTCACGAATACGAGAATAATCCAAAGAATGGATTAACCCGGCGGATATCCCGTTAGTCGAGAGTATCGATATTTTTTAGGAATGTTCCCTAGGGTGGATAGCCCGTTAGACGAGAGTAATGTTCCTTGACGCAGATAGGACTACGAAGTGAGAAGTTCTTATATTAGCAGAAGAACGATCGGTAGCCATAGGAAAGTTCTGTTGGAGTACATCAGATAAGAGGAATTTAGGAGAGCTTGTGGCGTGGGGTGGGACGAGTATATCTGGGCGTCGAGTCCCGCCCCCCTACCTCTCACTTCTCTACCAGAGCACCTCCTCAGCTCTCGCCATCAATAAGAAGATCTAAATCAGAAGAAGCGAAGCACTGCTTTCCAGCTGCCAGAACCACCTGCGTCCCTTACCGCTACCCTTACCACTACCCTAGAGCGGTCACCGCATCACATTTGGGGTGTGCGATGTGCTCCAGTTAGTTGTTGTGTGTACTGTTGTTTTCTATGTTCACAGCAGTCTTTACAGCACCATGGACACTCGGCGTTTCGTCGAGATAATTTCGTGCCGAGCAGGCGGTTCCGCGAGGACGGTCTGGAAGCTTTAAAGCTGTCAACGGGGGGGGGGCGCCAGAGTAAATACTCTTGGCGCTCCCGCCGTGGCGAAACAAACGAAGCATATTAATAGTGACTCTTTGCAGGTCCAAGTGGAGCCCGTGGTACCCACGTACGCCCTGAAGAAAACAAAACAATTCAGATTTTGGAGGCCATGTGGCACGATTAATGCTTTAGGCGCATTCTTTTGTTTCCAGATTGTAATGGACATCACACCGTTCGTGGCGCGCGTTTTTTACTTGGCTTTAGCATGTACCTGATTTTGGCTCAAACGGATCAGGTATACCTGATTTGGGCATTTGCCCATAACAAAATCTAAAAATCAAACAGCAGAGCTTCTCCCTCAGCCTCGTACGCCGCCCGCCCCTCTCGTAACGATCTCGCCACCGATTCGATCCGGGCAAAGCTTCCCTCACTCTCTGCCACAGTGGACCCCGTCGCCCGCCTCGCGTGAGGCCCGGTGCTCACCGTGATCGTGGTTCGCCAGCTCGACAATGTTGGTGCTCAGCCTGCCTACCTGCCTCTTTGAGCTTCAAGCCCGGTCGCAAAAATAAGCACCGCTTGAATATTATATTGCAATCGCCGAACGACCCGTATAAACTCGTATATACTCTATCAGAAGCCACAAATGGAGGCCAGACAAGGCCCATTCATGCTTCCCTCGTGCCTCGAGGCACACGCGACGCCTAGCCACGAAACCGGCGACCACGCTCCTTGCAATCCCCTCTCTACCGGCCACCATCCGCCGACATCCGCGACGGCGCCGTGCTCGCCCGCGATGCCGTGCTCCGAGTACACGCACGCACACGAAACGAAAGAAGAAGATGAAAAAAAGGACTGAAAGTGCCCAAAAGAGAACTTGAAAAAAAAAAAAAAAACGTCAGCTGTGAGTTCGACTGATTGAATAGTTGATACTCAACTTTGCAAGCTGCGTAATACGTCTCGTCTATATTCCATTTTTACTTGTAATAAACCGAACGCGCGTATTCTATACCAGGTATGTAATTCCTTGTCAAAGATATAGACCAGCGGCTCCCCTGGATGCTGCCCGGGTCAACAGGACAATTTTAAATAATCATTCTGCGCACTGATACTACATAACCCGAACAAGGGAGAATGATATGACGTTGCAACATGTCGAAACCTTTTCATTTCACAAATATTTATAGATTGATTGAGTGTTATTGAATTTTTAGTATGGTATGGCTCTAAATGTGAATAATTCTTCCGGGGATGAGCTGCCGCTGTTCTTGCTGAAACTGGAGAAAACAAAGACCCGCTGCAAAGGTCCGGCAAAGTATAAGGAGGCGATTCCCAAGTGGGAGCTCCGAGAGGCCAGGGATGTACCAACCGAGCACGCTCAGAGATCGAGATATCTATACGTAGTTCTATATAGGCTATTGTGCATACCGTAGGTCCTATTTACTATGGTCCCCCGCAATAATAAGAGGCTTTAATTTCTTACCAGGTACTCGTATGCTCCATTTTTTTGTTCCCGTTATTCAGTCCGTTTTATACCAGGTACTAGTGAAGATATACAACTATTTCGTTGAGCAGAAGGCAGGAGAACGGTTGAATGTGAAGACAACATCATATACGCAGGGATACAGTACAAAATATATATGCGCAGGAGAATCGGATCCCTCGTATCCGCGCAGAGGGGGCGGTACGGAAATATTAAACAGCGAAATAACCACGGCTGTCCTCGGCAAGATATGACAAGGGTAGCGGGTGGGGGGGGGGGGGGGGTACTCGATATATGCATGGCCGTAGTCGTATGACCATAAGTGGCGGGGGGGGGGGGGGCATTTTGACGGAACGGGGCCAGGGGGGGTGCGTGGAAGGCAGCGAGGCCTTCTTTGTCTTGACGTTGGCCCTTAGCCTTGGTCATGTATGTGTCTTGGCTCTTCGTGTTGGCCGTACCCGTTCGTCCTAGCCTAGTGTCTTGGTGCCGGTGTTGACGGTGGTCGCTGTGTTGGTGTTGGCCTTAGCCTTATCTTTGGCCTCAATAGGCCCTAACATTGGCCTTGGTCTTTGCCCTAGTTAGCCTTCGCCTTGGTCTAACCCGTGGCCGTAGCCTTGATCTTAGCCATGGCCTTTTAGCCTTGACCTTAGCCTTGTCCTTAGCCTCAGCCTTTTCCTTGGTTGTGTTTCTTTGGTGATGGTTTGTGAGTGTTTGTCTCATGCAGCGCACCGCGCCCCCACACACCTCAACGCGCTTCGTGCATTGTACCAGCATTGTCTGTCTGGTCGCTGACAACCCGACGTGCTCCGTCCCGGCATAGAAGGGATGCGAAGGGATATGGTCATACGACTACGGCCATGCACGGCATGAATACCCCCCCCTTATACGTGCTTCATTTCGAAAGGGGTGTGTGGTCAATGCTCAAATGACTAAGGCAAGAAACAAATGAGTACCCCCCCGGCGTTTTTTTTAATGAGGAATGCCGCCGGACAAGCTGTGATAGTTCAATTATATCTCTTTGTCTCTGATACTTCCGCGCGCCGTGCCCTCCCGTTCCGCCCCCCGCCCCCCCCCCCCCCCCCCCGCATCCCCTTCTCTCCCGCTCCTCTCTACCCCGTGCACGCCTCCTTACCCTCCCGGGTGTGCCCTCTTCCCGGCTTCCATCCCGTGGCCCCGCCTCGTTCCCCCCCCCCCGTTCTCTCCTCCTCCGTCCCGCCCTCCCGCCACCTTCACGCCTCCTTAAATGGTTGGGGTGATGTCGGTTAGCAACGACCCTGTAAGCCATGCCTCTTACTGCGTGAGCAAGACAATCAGGGCAACGTCTTTTTTCTTCATTTTGTTTTGGCGGTCGATCACAGCTGGCGACCGAGTGGAATAATTTGTGCGGGGTGGAGAACCTTTACTCCGTACAAGGAGAATGACCGCATCACGTAGTGTCTATGGTAAGGCACCCACGAGGCAGACACATAGTATACTATACCCATTGCTGCCTGTGGAAGTGGCCACACCGCAAACATATCAACTCCTTGGCGCTGTCACCTATGTGTAAGTCCGCCTCACAAGCGGTTCTTAGTAGGATGCAGCTCACCCTTCAGGCGACTCGCCGAACACCCCACGGCGCTTTGCGCTTGGTGCAAACAGTATCTGCCTGGTTGGTGAAAACCTGACGCGCTTCGTCCCGGCATTCTAGGGATGCGAGGGTCTACGGTCATACGACTACGGCCATGCATTATATCGAGTTCACCACATACACCCTCGGTTGGCGACGACGCTGTGAAATACGCCTCTCATTGCGCGAGCTATACAACCGGGGTGCCGCTTTGTTTTTTGGCGGTCACCACGACTGATGGTCGAGTTAAAAATCATTTGTGCGAGGTGGAGAACCTTGACTCCGCACAAAGGAGATGCTCGTGTCGCATACTATGTATATGTTGAAGCACCCACTAGGCCGTTACATAGTATGCCCTTTGCCGTCTCTGGAAGCGGCCACATCAGAAGCCTAATCGATTCGGAGCTGCTATCCATTACAAGAAATCCCGCCTCAAAAGCGGTTTTTAGTTATATGCAGCTCACCCTTCATGCCTTTCCCCCAATACCTCACGGCGCTTGACGCCTGGTGCAAGCAACGTCTGCCTGGTCGGTGAAAACCCAGCGTTCTCCGTCCCGGCATTGTAAGGATGCGAGGATCTGTGGTCACACGACTACGGCCTCCACAAAATGAGTACCCCCCCCCTAAGGAGGGTCGAATCTGAAAAATGGAGTGCTGGTAATGTATTATTTTTCTAGTTTCCCCTGGGAAAACCGAGAAACTTGGACCGAGGAAAAACCCTATTTCAAGTTTTTCGAGAAACATAAAATGGGGACGGATAATCGGGCCGCTGCACCGCAGGCGCACCGCTTGAGCCGTGGCACCACTTGCGAGGGCGCACGACTTCCCGGCGTCAGTCCCGAGGCCAGTAACAGGTCGTGGCCGATCGCAGAAAGCGCTGTGGGTTTCTGGGCTCACCTCGCCGAGTCAAAAAAGACGGCGTGCCGACGTAAGTCGCTCGCGCGCCGTGAGCAGCGCTGAGAGCAACAGCCGATAGTCTTGTCGCCTTGGGCGTTGTCACGCAAAGCTGATGTATTCACGGCCCTACGCACGGACGCTTGCCTCCTAGCTAGGCCGACACCACCAGTTGGACTGTCATGCGTATGACTTCCGCGAGGGCGGCAGCTGTTGTAGTGACGGTTCTGTATCAGTTGGACGATTATTTCAACAATCTATTATTGTAGCTCGTCCGGACGATTATCTCAATGAGCTACTCCTGTAATTGTCAATATTGTCATCTTCCCTCTTTTCAGCAAAAGTCGAATTTCAGGAAAAACTCGAAAAAAATCAGGTCGTTAAGAATGACTCTAGCACCGAAAATAACGGAAATGATCTAGAACAGGAACGCCGATATTCTACAGCAGTGTAAGCATCTACGCTGAATCCTTTTTCGTTAACTTTTCGACCGGTGCTACCTCCATTTTCATTTACATTCGACAATGTTGTGCAGTAATGCACGATTCAATCCAATACCATCACTTGAAGCCTTATTATATTTCCCAGTTTATCTGGGATCTCTACGAGCAAAACTCAAAACCTGTCCGGCTGTCTCTCTGCGAAGCTGCCTGGCTAACCCCGCCTCTGCTCACTCTCTACCGAACCTACGCACGTTTTCCCCTGGAAATGAATTTCAACGCGTCCCATAAGAAATTCAGCCATCCAGAGAAACAGGTTTTCCACATAAAAAATCGGAAGAATATACGCAAAAAAAATCGAGAAGTTCGGTGAGCTGCCGCACTAAAGCTATTTTTTTTTCCATATAAGAAAGTGCCCGGTTATACTGGTAGATAAGATACGCTGCAAACTGCTCTTGTCTTGACGAGCTCTCAGCGGGTCCCTCGTGCAGGCGATCTGCACTCTGCGCTTGGCGATCTTCATGCAGGCGAGAGCTGCGCTTGTCACCCCGCCCCCGCGTGGCACAACACTATAAACAGCCCTCCCCAAGGCCCACCAGCCGCCCCTGTCGTGGCACGCGTCGCTCCCTCCACGCTGTGACTCAACCCTCTGTATTAACTACTTGCACACTACTATGATGCCAGGCAACAATCAGCGGCTTGTGTGCCGTCTTTGTTTACCCGTTTTTGTGGTTGATGTTGGTGGTGGAACGGGTATATCAGGGTTCGAGCACCAGTATATGGAGGCAGAAACTTGTTGTTGGTGGTGGTGGTGGTGGTTGCTGCCCTTGCCTCCCTCACATCAAACATAACTGAGGTTCGGTATATAGGTGCTGTGGCTTTGACAGGTGACTTAGACAAACTCGAAATTCCCTAGGTTTGCCTAGGGATTCTATAGCGGAAATTCAGAACTTGTCTGTCTGCCCTCCCTCAAAAAGAAACTCCAATCCTCGCAAAATCTGGCCCCAAACCACCGCCGACGTTGACGTGTATACCGCGCGATAGCGGACACACATACAAGCAGTCTGGGCCAACGTTCGGATTCAACGGAGCCCTGCGCATTGAACTACGCGACCCAGACCCACCCGTCGGACAATCGCTTCCAGACAATCGCTTGTGCCAGAGTCGGTACGAGCAGCGAAATCTTTCGGAAATTGGCTGCAGCGCATGGATCACAACAAAAGTGAGATCACCTTGTAAAAACATGGTTCATTCAGCGGGATTAGCTAATGGTGTTAATGAATTCGTTGCCCGCCGCTCGCAAACGGCCGTGCAAGGTCGCTTCTGGCTGCAAGGTCTTGACCCCATGGGGTTTGCGATATGTTCTGTGGCGTGGCAGGGTCGCTTCCTGCTCGATAGTGAATCGGAGTATTTATCAAACAACAACAACAGCAGCAGCAGCAGCAGCAAGCGGCAGCGTCAGCGCAAAGACACTTCAGAGGTTCTTGACGCCGTGCAAGGTCCCAGAGCACTTGCGGCTCGATCGGAAAGACTCGCAAGGATGGAAGCCCGCGCGCAAAGAGTTACCGATGCACGGGCATAAAAGTTCCTCTCGGAAGCATGCCGCGCACAGCAAGGGTCGGAAGGAGACTGCTGCTGCGAGAAGATGTGCCAAACGCCCCGCATAGCGGTAATTCTAGTCAACAATTGTTGCGAGGAAACAGCCGTGTTGCACTGTTGTTCTCGTCCGTCAACCATAGTTGACGAGCTCCCGTGAATCTCCCTGCCTTGTTTCCACACTCTCTGCAACCAGACCTTTGGTTGTCCACTTCGACGAACAAATGCTTGATATTAATTGAAGAAGCCGAAATGGTGGGGGGGGGGGGCTGCCCTGGCCCGTCCCCCCCGGCATGCGTACGCCTTCCATACCCCCTATATAAAATAGACGGAGGGATGAGAGAGAAAGGGGGGGGGGTCGCCCCGTCCCTTTTCGCTTGCTTACGCCTCCCCCCCCACCCAAACAAACGAAACGCGGTCGACCTCCTTACCGGTCGCGCTTCGCTAGTGGAACGCCTCCCCCTCCAGAGCACCCGCTCAGTCCGGGGCTCTGAATTGCTAACACGGTCTCGTGGTTCCGTTTCTCACGACCCGTGCGATGGGGAACCCACTTGACCCACCACTACTTGTGTGTGCTTCCGCGGGATTCTTCCGTTTCTAACGGCCCTCTCATGTCGGGAACCTCCCACGACTGCCAAACGTTTAATAGAAACCCATGACTCCGTTTATATCGGCCCGTGCTCTCGGAAAATCACGGCTGATCGACCACTAACTACGTTGCGCGTGCTTTCGGGTGTTTTTCCCGTTTCTAACGACCCGTTCATACGGGGGACCCACCTCGACTGCCAAACGATTATGAGTATAGTGATTCCGTTTCAAACGGCCGGTGCGATCGGGATTAAGCCACTACTAATCGACCACTATGTGCTTGTGCTTTCGGGTGGTTCCATTTCTAACGGCCTGTTCATATCGGGAACCCACCACGATTGCTAAACGATTATTCAATGTGATGATTCCGTTTCTAACGGCCCGTGCGATCGGGATTATGCCTTAACTTAATCGACCACCACTTACGCGTGCTTTCTAGTGGTTCCGTTTCTAACGGCCCGTGCGATCGGGAACCCACCACGAAAACCAAACGATCAATATGTATTGATTCCGTTTCAAACGGCCTTTGCGATCGGGATTAAGCCATCACTAATCGACCAATGTGTCTCCTTCCCCTTCGTTTGCCCATCCGCCGTGGAAATATGTTGCGGGAGGGTGGGCTGGAAAAAAAACAACTAGACGACTCCCTGACGTCCCTTGCCCGGTTCTACTCAGCTCGTGCAGGGCCTTGCCCGTTAGCTCTCTATCTTGGATACTCGCTGCACCGACGACCCCGCTTCACACCGCTCTACCGCTGCTTGCTCGTATCTGAACTGCCATTATTTTTCCTCATCAATCATCCGGAACTGCCATTTTTTTTCATTCTCACCCCGTACCAAACATCCCTTCTTATTGTATGGGAAACTCTCCGAAACAGTCTCACTCCTTCATTGGTTCGTCTAAACTACCCGTTACCCCTCAAACACCAGGTTGCCCCTACAACAACCTTCATCTTGTGTCATTACGCTTGCGTGGAACTATAGTAGTATTTCGTGGGTATGAGTCGCAACCTCAATACCTGCTGAACTGCTGTAGTATTTTTGTCTGCCATGCTGCGTTAATGATACGGATTGAACTTTCTATTTCGCCCTGTGTTGACCCTAGTTGCGCGCGGGTGGAAGGGAGGCTGCTGCTGCGAGAAGGCGTGCCAAACTCCCCGTGTAGCCGTTGCCCGTACTTTGGGTTGTGTTTGCCGCCCACCCGCCCATGCTGCAACGCTATATGGCGAAAAACCAACCTACTTCTCCACCGAGAACCAACCATACTATTTTCTACTTTAGTGTCGCGTTTTTAGTATCTTGCCGCCATTATAAACAGACGAGGGTGTAAGGCTCTTTCCGATGCGGTTCATACTTTGAGCTTCAGATTTTGGCCCGATGGCATTGTCAGCTGTGCAGTGCGCAAATCTAAACAGTCTTCCTATCATATGCCGATAATCGTATTCATTGTGCGTGCAGAGATTCGAGCAACGCGACGCCGAGACCAACTGCTGTTGTTGTGGTCTAGCGCCGCGAAAAGACGCGCTGCGTGCGCTGCACTGCGCGTAGGACCCGAGCGTCCGAGCCCACGCTGATTGTCTTTCCCCTGGCAGCGAAGGGACGTGCCGAGTGCCCTAGAGTCACCTTGTCTCTGTATTTAGTACCAGTATTGTAGTGACTGACTGCTGCTGTGCTGCTGCTGAAGTCTACGAATACGTATCCATGGAGAGGTGAACGCCGAGTGTGTTTCTCTTGGTCTCTAGGCCCGAGCCCGCCCCAGCCTACTGTAGTAAGGCCACGGAGAGACGCATCGCCTAACGACCGCGCGTCGGCCGCGGCGCAACGTCGCTATACAGCTGTATCATCATCCAAGTCATCGATCGTTCTGCTCCTGCTTGCTGTCACGGATAACATCTTGAGCCAATGAATCTGAAGCTTGAAATCGAACCGCATAGAAAACAGCGTACAATAGCCATTTTTTCAACTAATCCGTGCTCTAACCCAGCAACGTTTCGATGCTTACTGTGGTTCTAGTGGTGCGACCGCTGCCACGCCAGCGGGGCCTTCATACGTATATACCCACACAACCGACGTTCTGATGCTTAGCCAATGCTTTGAGTTATGTATGCTGACCACCGACCCATGCTGCAACGCAATGTAGCGAAAACCCGACCCATTTATCCACCCAAACCACCAACAACCCCACCCAGCACTTTTTACCTTGAACCAATCCGCCCACTAACCCACCGACGCTCCGATGCTTACTGTTGTACTAGTGGTACGACAGCTGCCACGCCAGCGGGGCCGGTATACGTTAACACCCACGCCACCGACGTTCCGATGCTTGCTCATACTTTGCGTTGTTTTTACTGACCACCCGCCCATGCTGCAACGCTATGAATAACTAACCCACCCTAACATCCACACCCCCAGCAGTGCAGCAGTACAGCAGTACAGCAGTACTACAGTACAGCAGTACCTCATCAGCGCATGAATCCGCCCACTAATCCACCGACGTTACGATGGTTCATGCTGTACTAGTGGTGTTCGTATGGAATTCTGTTTGTAAGCCCTCGTACGGTTCTGTTCTGATGGTTCCCGCTTGACTATATATCTCCTGGCTTGTTATCTTTGCTATGCGGGTCTTGCAGGAGTCGTCGCAAACCGGTACCCTGGTCTCCCATCGTCAAGGCAGCTCCTGTCCTGGCGTGTGACCATCCGCTGGGCGTGGTTGACCGAAGAACTTCCACTGTAATGGGGAGGCTTGCCGGCCTCCTACCACCACGGACACCACCACCCCGTTCGAGTGCTACAATTGCGACCGCTCAGCTGTCTTTGACCTGTCGGGTCAGGGTGAGACAGAGTTCTGCTTCTTCGAATATTGCTTCTATGAGCAGAGGACGGACGTCGTCCGCTCCGCTGTTCTGTTCCTACTACAGAACAGATCGTGCGTGCGCACGTCATCCGCGTACCGAAGCACTAGTGCGAGCTTTGGTTCGCTGAACAGGGCATACAGCAAGGTGGGGTCTCCCGCTAGCGCGAGCGTTGGTTCGCCAAACAATGCAAACATCACGGTGGGGTTGCCCGCAAGCGCAGGTTTATCCACGAGAGCCGTTTCAGTCCCAAGCGCGGTTTCGGCCGCGAGCGCTATTTCGGTTTGGGTGGCGAGCGCGAGGCCGACGACCTCACCGGTTGGCGCGACATATGGTGATTCGATCCTGGGCGCAGGGTTTCCCGTAACGCGCCTGCAACCCCGACCCCTAGGAGCCCTTGAGTCAGGAGGGATGAGGGAAAACGGCCCCGTGTAACACAGATGCAGCTCGTTTATGATCGGATTCGTTTTGCCCTATCTGCCTCTATGCATCGGCATCGGAGTTGGTGCAGCAAACGTGCCATAGCATCTTTGGCTGGGTTGAGTTGAGCTGCGTTGCGTTACGTTAGGGGCCCTGGTACCCGGGGGGGGGTAAGAGTAAACAGCCCCGTGTAGATTAGATACAACGCTTTTCTACGCTTGAAACGGTGGTCGTGTGCTTTGACTATTCCTATTCCGTGCCACCGCATCTTTCGATGGGCGCATGATGTTTCTTTCCCTGTGTTAAGGCTGCTTTATGTATTACATATTGTAATTATTATTATGCTTGCCTTCCGATAATATAGCGTAGGTGCCGTAATACATAGCGAGTAATGATACGGAAGTAGTGGCGACCGTCCATCTTTCGCTCACGGCCGTCGTGTCCTTGTTTGACGATTCTACTCTCCGCGCTGCTGTTTTTAGTCAATACGACAACACAAAACTACACAAAACTACGAAAATACTGAATGGTAACACCTCTTAATAGAGAACAGCAGGGCCACGATTGCCCTGCTCTACGTCAAAATAATCTTTGGGTAGTCTCAAGATATCGATGATGCAGTCGATCGGCATTCATGGGAAAGGCGCTTCGCCCCTGACTACCATTTTTCTTGTACATCCTCTGTTTCACGAGCATGTCAAGGCAGTTTTATATTTTGTTTGGTGGAATATATCCCTATCATCGATGCCTGCATACTATGGGTGAATTTTTAACCCATGAGGGAAACACATTTCTTAAAAATGCCAAAAAAAAAACATTTTTTCGATTATCATTCTCACCGGGAAGGCCATTCTCAATTAGGAAAATCGACTGTTATACATTGATGTTATCACCCCTTTACATACGCGTTACCATTTGGGCCCAAGTTTGATTTGTTGAGTTTGACGTTTTTCTTCTCGCGTTTCGTCGATTAATAGAAGAATCTCGAGAAGGAAATGCGGTATAGATAGGCACGCTGGTAAATGCCATCAATTTGGCTAATATTTTTTTTATGAATTTTGACATTTTTTCTGTCTCGTCTGAAAATTGTGCGAAAAGCAACACGCGCCACAGGCCCACTATTTTGCCATATTCGATATTGGTACTCTTTTTGACTCCGATCTTTTTTCGGTTTCGTCTGAAAGAGTTCTGACAAACAAAATACCACCTTTATAGCAAACCACTGGTTCCAAGTACTGCACCTGATGTATGCATGCCAGTATGTCAAGGTATCCACGTTTCCCCTATAGTTGTTTTGGAGGCGTGTCTCTTACGAAACATGGGAATTCCTTGCCCTTCCCGCTCATGACTTTTAATGTCGGCAAAGCAAATGCGCTATCAATGATCAAACCTGTGTCTGTGTGTGATCGAACGTTATATCTAATTCAACAACCTCCACAGAAATCGGCTCCGTTCCATAGTGCAACAGTATTCTGGTGTACGATGCTTACTACTAATAGTGTAGCCTAACCTCCGTGTACCTGGTATAGAAATACTAGCCACCATTTTGGACTGCCCCCTCTCCCACGGTTTGGGGGACAGACTACCTGGACCAATTAAAATTTTCAAGGCCTCCCGCCCGACGCCTTTTCGCCTCCGGGATTATATCCCGCGGGAATCAGGTCCCCCGGGACTCCACCGTGGGAGACACTGGGACGGGATTTAGCCACCACGTTACTCAACGGGATAGCTTGTACGGGATCTGGCCACGACGGGACTCGACGCGACTGTTTGTGCGGGAGCTGACCATCGCGCTATCCCTGGGACGGGATCCAGTCACGGCGGGGCTACGCGGGATTTCTTTTGCGGGAAACGGCCACCATGGCACTACACGGGATTTGTGCGTACGGCACCCAAACACCACGGTGCTAACAGAGGTTAATTTGTATCGGACGCAAACTCAATTCCCGACATATACACTGTGTTCGACGTCGGCACTACTCCTTTTTTTTTCGAAATACGAAAAAGGGGAATAAAGACGAAAACACAGGGGGACATGATAATCGGACCCGAAACCTGACGCTTGCACGTACCTACCCTGGAATTGTTCCACCTTTTTGCGGAGGGAGCATAGCATGTGTTTACGCATTGGCGGAAATTGACGTTATTCTGTTCACGGGGTTCGGGAGATCATCTATTTTGCCGGACATGTTTGTGTCGCGGGATCGGGGCATATGGGTATTGGCGCGGGACTGGTTTTTGAGCGGGAGTTGAATAAACATCTTTCCTTCAGTCGCAGGGACGGGATATAAGTATCTGAGCGGTACGCGTTTGCGCGGAAGTGGGGCTTCACATTTATCACGGAACCACGGGATATTCCCGAAGCCCGCACAGGCGGGACTAATCCCGAGGAATGCCCTTTTTTTTCCTGAGGGCATTCCTCGGGACGCCTGTTCGACTCCGGGACCTTATCCCGCGGTGATCAGATATCCCGGGATTCTACAAGATATGGCCACCGCGGGACTCCCCCGGACGGGATTCGACAACCACGGGATCCAACGGGATTTTTAGTACGGGATCTAGCGACGATGGGATTCGACGGGTAAACTTTGTGCGGGATCTGCCCACGGCGGTACTCCCCAAGAGAGGATCCAGCCACGACGGGACTAAGCCCGTAGGAAAAAGCCCGAGGAAGACCATGAAAACATCTCTTGCGTCACCGGGAATTTCAATATTTTATACCAGCTTTGCAGTACTTCGTTAGCACATCCTTTATTTGCACAAACAAAATGACAAACCGCACAAAAAAGAGATTCATGAACAGAATTTGGACTCGGAAACTCGGAACCTGACACTTTTGCACACTCTGTCTTAAATCCCACTATCTGCGGGGGGGTGATGAGCACGTACGCGTTCGCGGGATTTTTTTAAGTTACTCTTTTCACGGGATTCGGGATACCCTGAATTTTGCGGGACGTGTTTGTGCGGGAACGGGACATGTGTATTTGCGCGGGACTCGTTTTTGTACGGGAACAGGATTTCACATTTAACACGGGACCACGGGAAAATGCCGAATCCCGCCCCAAACCGCGGGACAAATTTGACAGGAAAAACTCGAGGAGTGCCCTGATTGTTTTTTCTTTCGAGCTAGTTTTTGCTCTGTAAAGTGAGGAATTCGAGCCGGCTCTTCTCCGAACGAGTCTGACTGCTCTCGGAGATGCACCCAAACCAGTTTGCCGCTTCTCGAGAATCGCACCTGTGATAATTTTGGACTACTATAGCTCGTTTGCCAATATCAATAGTCTAGTCAGAAAAAGTGGCAGGTGCACAACATGGGGACTCTGTTTGATCAGTTTTTTTTTCTACGCTGCGAAAATATCTGAAAACGACCTGCTGTGTTCCGAACTTGTTGCAACTGCGACTCTCGAGAAGCGGGAAACTGATCTGGGTACTCATACCTCGCCGAGAGTAGTCAGACTCGTTCCGAGAAGAACACCCGGTTCGGCATCCTCGCTTCTCCGGAGCAAAACGTGACGTGAAAGAAAAAAAACTCCGTTTGCAACCTATAAACGGAAGTCCCGCATAACAGATGTCTTCAAAAAACAAAAAAGTATTGAAATCGATGTTCGCTCTCATGGGAAAAACAAGTCTCGACTAGAGTAGGAAAACCAGCTGTTAGACAATTATCTACTGCTTGTACACTGTGTATAATCTAATTCATCACCTGCCGTCGTGAGAGGTTGTGCAGGGTCTATCTGCGTACGAATAGCGCAGATCCGATCCAAAATATGTACCACTGTACGAATAGATCCTGTGGATCATGCGGGTGCCACTCGGCGACGTGATCTAGATCATACAACATCGGGAATAGATGACCCATCTGCCCTGGAAATATCTAGATCATCAAGCGGGAACAGAATATTTCTCCGAGGTGGGGTACGTAATACAAGAGCAAACGATGCTCGAAGGGTGCCGCGTGAGTTTCTTCGGCATCAACATCACTAAACCCCCCTTGCAACGGCAACCACCAACGGTTTTGGGAAACTGCTTGGATATCGTGTGGGAAACATTGTGAGGTATTTTAGAGGGAAATCTTGACAGAAAAAAGAGTTTGGGTCACGAGCTGGGCTGTATATATGTACGTGATGTGAAGAGATGGCCGAGTTAGGGTAAGGGTAAAGGACGCAGGTGTAACTGGCAGCTGGGAAGCAGTGCTTCGCTTCTTCTGATTTAGATCCTTATTTATGCCGAGAGCTGGTGCTCTGGTAGAGAAGTGAGAGGTAGGGGAGAGAGACTCGACACCCAGATGTACTCGTCCCACCCCACGCCACAAGCTCTCCTAAATTCCTCTTATCTGATGTACTCCTGAAAGAGCTTTCCTATGGCTACCGATCGTTCTTCTGCTACTATAAGAACTTCTCATTTTATGGTCCTATCTCCGCTGAGGAACATTATTCTCGACTAACGAAATATCCGCCGGGTTAATCCATTCTTTGGATTATTCTCGTTTTTCTTAAACTACCAAACTGCAGACTATATTAGCTATATATATAGCCCATGAGTACTTCACTCATATCACATTAGCCCACCCTGAATAGTCGTATATGCAAACCACAAGATTGTCGAAGGGTGATGGCAAAGCTCATCGCAAACGACCAGAAAAAGATGTTCGAAGATGCGACTGTTCGAAACAAAATAAATGAGGCTATAGATTCCCCCACACCTCGTAATAAGACCCAAACCCCACGAAGGCGGAAGAAGCGCTGCAGTCCCAAGGTTGGCCAGAATATTTGTTGAATGCGGCGACGTCAGATGTGAAGAGATGGCCGAGGTAGGGTAAGGGTAAGGGACGCAGGTGTTTCTGGCAGCTGGGAAGCAGTGCTTCGCTTCTTCTGAATTAGATTTTCTTTATTGATGGCGAGAGCTGAGGAGGTGCTCTGGTAGAGAAGTGAGAGAGATAGGGGGGAGGGAATCGACGCCCAGATATACTCGTCCCACCCCACGCCACAAGCTCTCCTAAATTCCTCTTATCTGACGTACTCCTAAAGAACTTTCCTATGGCTGCCGATCGTTCTTCTGCATAAATAAGAACTTCTCATTTTATGGTCCTATCTTCGTTAAGGAACATTACTTTCGTCTAACGGGTTATCCGCCCTAGAGAACATTCCTAAAAGAACGCTACTCTCGACTAACGGAATGTCCACCGGGCTAATCGATTCTTGGGATTTTTCTCGTATTCCTGAGACTACAAAACTGCAGACTACATTGCCTATATCTTTAGCCCATGAGTACTTCACTCATATCACAGTGACATATAATAATACTCGTATACTCGTTTTTTTTTTCGCGCGATGTTACATTGTTTACTGTATCTTCTAGGAGAGATACTATGTACGTACGTTTCTGGAATGATAGGTGATGCCGCGTGCGAGGTGTGTGGCATGTATGAAAGTACCGGGGGTATGTGGGGGGGGGGCGGGGGCGAATGGAAATGCATCTGTAACGACGGCTTGTCCAGGAAAGTCTGCCTAGAATAGCGTGCAAGCCCGTGAGTCACGAGTTTTAAAACCAAACTTGAACTAAACAACTTGATAGACTAAGGTACCAAACTAACAGCAGTCATACATATCGTACGAGGGCCGGTGCTTCCGTTACTTCTACCCGGTATATAGGAGGGGAGAGGTATAGGTGGTGTCGAAGAGCTCGTGTCTCGAATTGGTGAAAATTAATTACTTATTTTTCTCTATACATACAAGACGATACGTTCAGATTGTGGATGGGTGGGTCTTGTTTTTTCAGGTCTTGAGTTGCTTTGCATGAAATAGGTTTTGTTCTGTATTTCAGGAGACGGTATATTATATATACTGGTATGTTAATCACCAGCACTACTTGAAGCATACGTAATGAGGCATACGGATACATTCAACTCATCTTGTATCGGCATTTGCATATTAACTCATCAAATAAGATGTAGATCGCCGACTAGTGGGCCTACTCATGTGTTCGCGATGCACATTAATGCGTTTTCCTGGGGGGGAGAAGGGGTGACACCTGTGACCGCGGGTTGTCCAGAAAGGCGTTGAGCACAGGAAGATGTAAAAAGCTCCTGCGAGCTGCGCTAACAGGTAAAAGCGACGATTTAAACAAAATCGTCGGATGAAAACGAAATACTGAAGTATTGAAGTACTGCTCCCTCCGTAAATATCAGGCACGTACAACATACATCATACATACCAAGATATCAGGTAACACACGTTTGCTGGTTAAATAATTAAGATTGCGTACGTGCACGTTCATCACCGGCCACGTGAAGCAGCCCGAGTTGCTGGACTGGGGTGTGCAAGGAGTTGTAAGACACAACAACAGCACATAATGGTTATGCTCGTACTGCTGCTGCTGATGCGCGCTCGCGCGACCATATCTCGTTGACCCGCTGATACGACCGCATCTATCTGTCTGTTATTTTTGACGCTAAACCCGGCCCCCAAACCGCAGGGGAGAATGTCGCGCAGTCGTGGACGAACGCGGACCGAGACATATAACCAACTTTCGTGGAGCCCGCGCGCGTACGCTCGTTCTGGTTGTGGCGCCGAAAATGCGGAACTCGCGTGACGGCTTCCACGTAGCAACGATACCAGAGAACACCCGCCTACATGCTATGGGCCCTTCTGGTCAGGACACTGTCCTCGAAGAGACTGCGCAGCGCATGCCACTCTTCTACACAAATCGCACGCCGACATGATCCTTCCCCCGCCTGTCCGACGCCTCTCGATGTTGACGCTAGCCTCGGAATCCCTCTACTACTACTCGTACATCAATACATACTGTATATTCATTTTATCATACCGCGGGCGTTTCTCTCACTGCTACAGCGAATCGTCGGACCAAACATCGATATGCTCTATGTAACCGAGGCAACCCGCCCTCCTCCTCCTCCTCCTCCTCCTCCTCCTCCTCGTCGTCGTCCTCGTCCTCTCCCTCGTCCTCCTCGTCCTCCTCGTCCTCCTCCTTCTCCTGCTCCCCCTTCTCCTCCTCCTCCTCCTCCTCCTCCTCCTCCTCCTCCTCTCCCTCCGTCCGTCCTCCCCCCTCCTCCTCCTCTCTCCTCTCCTCCTCCTCCTCCTCCCTCCTCCTCCTCCTCCTCCTCCGCTCCCTCCGTCTCCTCATCCTGCTCCTCCTCCGCTCCCACCGCCCCCTCCCACTGTGCTGGGGACGCCACCGCTGCCGCCCCCACCGACTGCAGAGCCAGCGACATTCCAGCGCCAAGTCGGGTTCCACGATTCAGTCAACCACTGTTCCGGGAATGCCGGCACGTCGTATCGAATGTGAACCGTTATGTAATATTTCGCCAATTTTTCCAATATATTGGCGCACCTGACAATTCCCGGTACCGGGGCCTCGTTGCCGCCTTCCAGGGGCTTCCCCTCGTAGTTGCACGAAGCAAATGCCCTGCAGTTGTCGAATATTTGATGGAGCTCTGCGTAAAAGATCTTGGCACACCGCCCCCTCGTTGATTGCATTTCGTGACGCTTACCAACCATCGTTCCCAGATCCATCAAATTGTCGCGGGTTACAGCATCCAGGTATTGCCTATACATATTTAGGTCCACAGGAGCCCGAAACAAAAGCGACAACTTGTGTTTCATGAGATGTTCGAGCAAAAGATCCCTTATAGCGTTTTCGTTGGCGCCACGCGGCGGCGGCGGCAGTGCCAGATCGTCTTTCCGAACGCAACACGGGCACCGACGGAGCACGGTGTCGGCTTCCTCGATGGGGCTGTCGGGGGCACCGATACTCGCAAGCTCGGCACCGGTCAGCGTCGCGGCAGCCATCTCCTCAGAACTCATTTTCGCGAGGCACGCGGGGCACACGATTCTGGGGTATACCATGCATAGCCCAACATTTTCCGATAGGAGCGGGGGGCGGTCGCACTCTGAACACACGGTTGTGTGCCCAATGCGTGACCTTGAGCCGCTGTCTCTCGGGCCCTGGACGCACCGGGTAGCTGCAGACGCGACGCTCGGATCATGGGCCCTCTTTTTACCGGTGGTAGTCTTCTTATTAAATCGACGCGGAGCTGCTGTTCCTTTACGTTTCGGCTTCCTACTGGAAGTGAGAGGCGCCGGGGGGGAAACCAAACAGCAAGTAGAGCGCATGGCCGATCTTCAGTCAATCAATATCTGGACTCCCCAACACAGTACGGACGTTTCGGTATGCTCGCCTCCGATAGGTCCCTTCGTAACGCTTGCCCCGGAGAGCGCGTAAGTTGTTTCGTTCTCTTCGTCGCGGGAAATCAAGCACAAAAAAGCGTGGCGCGGCGATTAATGGTTGTAACCACGAAAAAAGGACGTTACGAAAAACGTTGTGTATCGCGCCGCGTCAAAACAGCCGGTTCCGAAAACGCCGTCAACGAACCACGTCTGTTCCACCGTTTCGGCAGCCTTTTAGATTTTGGGAAGACATACCCACCTTTGTGATGATTGCGGGTCCACGTCGACGACGCCCGGGTGTCGCCCGCAAACCAGGATCCCTGCAAACACGTGTCAACAGCGGGACCGAGGAAGCGCGATGAAGGGAAATGTCTCAGGTGCGTTGTTGAGGGGAGGCACGCAATCCTAACGTGTCTTTGCGCTGCCCCGCAAGCGCGATTGCGACGCCGGCATTTTTTTTTTTCCTCCTGCCGCAACTACAACTTATTGAGTTTGACCTCACGCGCATTGTGGTTTTAGTTTCTCGCCATACTCTGTATCAGGTATTTTTTAATTGAAAAGTAGAGACGATATGAAGTCGATTTTGAACACACCCCGTCTCAGGCCTCGCGGGGGGGGGCGAGGTCACCTGACACTTTCCCGTTTTATAAAAAAAAATGCAAGGTATGGAAACTCCTCCTGCGTGCATAGCTGGTATAGACTTCCTGCAGACAACACCATCAAAGCACGCTGTTTCGACCGTTAGAGGCGCTTCTGACCGCGATTCATCGTCCCTCGGCTTGTATGGATGTGAATTTGGAAACACGGTCCCCCCCCGCCCCTTTCCTCCCCTCTCCTAACCACGTTGCCATTTTATCCGTCAACTGTCGGCCTTGCAGGTCGCGTCCCATGGTCCGCACACCGCCAAGGAGCCATCCCACAGTAGGGGTGCACCCGACGTTTCTGAGTCCCTCACATTAAGAACTCAATATCTCACCCGATACAATACTTGGAAGAAATTCGTTCGGGCCATCCGACCGGCACTTGTATGCGCTAGTCCTAAAACGAATATACGAGTAATTTTTTTCATCCTAACTGGTAGTTACTCACGTAAGGAACTCAGTTGGTCAGAAACCTTTCACCCAAATAGTGTGGGGTGACTCCAAGGGTATGACGTCCAACCTCATTGTTCGTCATTTCTGCTTTTTAATGGCTGGTTAGGACCTCGACCGGTCACGAGTAAGCACTAAGTCGATCGTTCGTCTTGCAGGCACCTGATAATAACCGCGCTATTGCTGGCTTTGTGACGAGCTAGTTCAGACCCATCACCCCAATTTTCGTCCGTAGCGAATACCGATCGCAATATCCACTCGAACTTCACATAGGTGGTATCATACTGACCACCTTAAACAACGAAAGAGGGTGACACAGCCAGAGACTTTATTGGGGTCCTAGAGCTGGCGCTAGCGGGAAAAAGTAAATATGTCCCGAGCAACCACGGGCCTTAAACAACGGTCAGAAACAGTAGACCTTTCCGTAGGAAGAAACGTTTTTGGTATTTTTCTGTGGACGAACCCGGTTGGTCCCAAGCCGTGCTCGGGAACTGGCCTGAAACATCGCAAAACACAAGGAGAGTACAACATTCAAACAGGCGCGACACCGCGAACCGGGATTTGTGTGCAAAGCGCTCCAAGTAGTGTACCTGGTACGCAACAACCGGCCCAACAGGGCGTGAAACCACCGGACACCTCCACAGCTTCCCAACGGTATCATATATTAGGCGAAGAACGCCGGTTGTGGCAGGCGCTATTCTCTCACGTCGTCATTCTCGAGCGCGACACAAAAAAAAGTTGTGCGAATCACTGAGCAAATGCGGCAACCGAGTCTTCGGCTTACTCGGCAATAGCGCTCCCCTTACCAAAACTTCGAGGCTAGGCTAGGCTAGGCTAGGCTGGGTTGGGCCTAGGTCGGGTCGAGGGTAAGACTATCTTGCACTGCTAGAAAATTGCGATCGGTGTTGTGTACCTTTTGCGGCAGATGTGCCTCATACTTAAGAATCGTCACGGCCGACCGGTTATACCCCCATATACGCTGTTGCAAGCAGTGGGCGGCAGCGTCGAGCGCAACTTTAAGGTCGAGGCCATACAGTAACTATTTGTACAGCAGTACGCAACCCCCCCCGCTGCGCGGGGCGTGCACGTTTTCCGCCTAAACAAGAAGTAGTTATTACCTTCCGCTGGCAAAGGTCGGGTCCTTATCGTTGGGCTGGGCGGGCTGCCAACCACGGGAGCAGCCCTAAAGGCAGTCGGCCGCGGCGGCGGCGGGGACGACGGCGTCGGACGGCGCGCGGCGTACGCGGCGTCGGCGGTGACTGGGTCTTGACCCGCACTGGTCAGCGGGCGCGATCGTGGTTTGGCGCATATATCTCCCTCCTGCGCCGGGGGCATCCTCCACAGGTCACGGCGGGAAAATATTGCCAGGCAACAAAGAGGGTGTATGTCTTGGCCGGCGCAACCCCTGGTTTGGGAGCGAAGGCGTTTCTTCGTCGGTTCGTGGGATGCGCCATAAGCCAGTGATGGCCGCGTCAAGAGTACGTCGAATGTTCGACGTAGGAAAGGCGGACACGAATCTCAAGCCGTAGTCAAAATGCGTTTCTTTCATCCAAAAATACACCTCTGGTTGGACCACCATACGTAACTCAGCTAACGTTACAGGGTTAACCGTTAGCAAACGAAGGTATCGCCACAGACGGAGGACAGAGCAACGAGGAAACGACGACCGGAACCATTTCTGCCACAGGATTCTTCTTGCCTGATCCCCTCTTGTTGGGCGCGGGAGTCCGCCGCGTCGGGCGTCTCATTGGATTCGCTGTTCGCGGCAGCACCCATTGGCGACACCGTCGGTACCGTGGTCGTTCTGCGACGTTACCGTACGTAGGAGAGGAAACGTGCGGCGGACGTCAACCTAACGTGAAGTAATTGCACTGTTATTAGCAACAGCAACTGGTCGGACCCACCGTAACCGTAAACCGTCTGCATCGCGAGGCTTTAAGAATTTCGAGGGTGCGATATTTTTCAAAATGTATCCGCCGCCTGAACCCCGCTGTTTTGTTTGCCTGCCTTCGAAGAACTGCCCGCCTCAGTTCTATGATTGATTTGTTTTTGTTCACCTAATCCATACAGCGTGTCTCATTTTGAACTGCTGTGTAGGTAGTTCCAAGAAAAATCGGTGTAATGTAGCCGTTCTCGTCAGTTTTTGATCGGCAACGCTTGCAGCGGCGAACATGTACTACCGCAGTGAGGTACCAGGCAGCCATGAAATCTATACGCTCAGTTTCGAAACGAATGCACACCTCAGCTCTGACATTGTGGTCACGCCGGCCTCACAGGCGGAGGGTAGGGCTCTTCGGTGCACCTAGATAAGTATACCACCCCTCCTGGGAATGCAAGGACCGTGTGCTTACTCACATGAACGCCCTAAACGATCCTTATATTCAAAGAATAGCCAAAACATTCATCGCATTTTAGATGTAGAGCGACATGCGTGGTCAGTGAATTCACCTGAGTTGCAACCGCGATGCCGGCTCCGGCAGAGGTGACGAGGAAAGTACGCGGCGCCACGGTGAGCGGCATGGAAGCGCCTGTCTTCCCATACGCGATGCTACGCAACAACCGTTGCCATACGAAAGTCGAAGGTCATGTTTCAACAAGGGTTCGACATTTTCCGACAGAGTTATTGGGTTCATATTCGCGCTTCGGGTGGATGCTGGCCAAAACCGAACGCGAGGCCTCCCATCCGATTTCGTGAAGCTGCAGCAGCCGAAGCCGGGGCGCGGGGGGGTCTACTGATGTAATGAATGGTCGCAGTCGTATGAACACAGACCCTCGCATCCATACAATGCCGGGACGGAACACGTCGGGTCTTCACCGACCAGGCAGACATTGCTTGCACCAAGCGCGAGGCGCCGTCAGGTGTTGGGCGAGTCGTGTAAAGGGTGAGCTGAATCCTACTATTATGAACCGCTTGTGAGGCGTCCTTGCACATGGATGACAGCGTCAACAAATTGATTTATTTTCTGGTGTGGCTATTCCAGAGACAGCAATAGGTTTATATGTAACTGCCTCGTGGGTGCCTTACCATGTACACACTACGTGATACGATCATCCCCATTTGTGCGGAGTTAAGGGCATTCGGGGGGGGGTAGTACCATAAACATTCACCGCGGTTCTATGCCGCCAGGATTAGCTATCGGCGACGTCAACAGGAGCTCCACATGTCACCGTCAATGTTCAGAATCTGAATCCCACCAGCATGGGAAAATCCCTGCACGGTGCCACGGACAATGACCACAGGAACAACGACGGGCGATTGAATTTGCTCCGCGATGTTATCAACGCTTGGTATTTGACATCTGCTCGCTGTGTCCCACTTAATTATTACCTTCGCCTGACGCAGGAATTATCTTTCTCGTCGGACGGGGTTGGCCTCCAACCACAGTAGCAGCACGAGAGGAGGCCGACCGCAGCGGCGGCAGCGGCGGCGGCAGCGGCGGAGGGGCTGCCCTGACCGCAGGACGAGGTGCCTCTTGGCTTTGCCGCAAGTCTTGGTCGATACGGTTCGGTAGATCGCGGCATCTGGTTGCCTCCTGCGCCGGGGAAATAGGAATGATTTGTAGTGTAGTACCACTTTTAAATTGCACAAAAAATCAACCTGCGAGCACCGAGTTTACTAATATCGAGAGAACAAGATTTCCCTTCGGAGTCGTTTCAGAACAATACGAAGGGTGACGCAAGCAACCTGCCTGAATACTCGTGTGTCACGATATATGTATATGTATTTGGCTCGTGTAAGACACGGTTTACGTTTTAGCTCTGGGGACTTGTGTATATGTTGGTGGTCCAACATAGAACAAAAACTATAGAAGAGCTGGCTAAAGCGATAAAACACCAAACAGAGCAGGACAGCACATTGAGATACGCTGTGGATACAGGCACAGACCACATCATCATCAGCAGCAAGACATCGGTGCCGAAAATATTGAAGGCCATGAGTAAAACACTCAGAACGATCTCACGAAAAGGAGCCGGAACGTATCCGTACAGCTATCAGATCTCACAGGCACTAATAAGCAGCAAACACAACAGCTAGCTAGAACCGTAATCAGAGTGTGATTAGAGCCACAAACGAGTCAAGAAATAAACCTTCCAAACATTCTGGCGACCCTCGCACGAAAGATCGATCGATTTCCCAGCCCAGGTTAACACTCTTCCCCCCTCTGAACGGCGGGATCTTTGGGGCGTCAGTACCGTATACGGCCGTACGCTGACCTACCCGCTTCGTTTCAGTACCTGCGGAACCAGGGGGATGAACCGCACGCGCAAGCGTTTCAATAAAAATCAAACAACGTTCAAAGTGACATTCGAACCCCTGTCCTCGACGACGTCAAATGGGATGGTAAAATGAGATGGCATTATTGCCCACTGAGCTATGGAGGTAAACGACCGATCGATTACCAAGCCCAGGGTAATCATTGTAACAACACCTACTCCTTGAATCATGTAGCTTCAGATTTTTTGTCTTCCTCAGACACGGACTTGGTGTTTCCTGCACGAGGCCTTGTTTAATACGCGCGATCAAAGTATCACTACAGTACAGTATTAATAGTAGTATCGAACACAGCTTGCGAAGATGAGTTTCGACGAAATCCTCGATCTCATCACAGCTACTGCTGTAACTGTGTCGTTTTTCAATTTCATAAATATATACAGCGGCCGGTGCGTTGTACTTGAAGTTGAGGGTACCCGGTATGTAGTGCGCTGCTCTCCGCTTGGATTTGGAGAAATTAGGAAATACCTGGTACCAATTACCCCCGAAAACCCAAAACACAGAAAACACCAAGGACTGCTGTTGTTCTTGTAGTCACAGCAGTGCGTACGTGTTGGTATGCATCTGGTATTATATTGCAGCAAGCAGTACCTACAATATGACACCCACATACGTACCAGGTGCAGGTTTGGGGGTTTTTAATTTCGAAACAAATCGGTGTACAGCTGTAGTCCATCGCGCCGCGCCAAGTGCAGACTCTCGCCTTTGGAAGCTGCAGCCTGAGGACTCTATATTACTCTAAGGGTAGACCACTCACCTCTAAAACTTGATGCCTGTACAGGAAGGGCCCGTGGCGCACCAAGAACGTTGGAGTGAAGAAACAGAAGGAGGGCACAGAAGGGCAGGGCAGAGCGTGGGGTGGGGCATTGTAGGGAGGTTGGGCAGGCTGGGGGAAAAACTGAGAGCGCCCAGATATACTTCGCATACGCACGGTTAGGTTGTGTGAGAAAAACTGCAATACTACTGCTGCGCATGATGTAGACCGCTGCACCCACGCGGCGAAGGGGCGAGGGGCAGACAAAAAACCCGCGTCGTATATGCAATCGATGCACGCCTTGCACGGAAAAACACCGTATTATGACGAAAAGCACGGCGTGCTTTGCGATGAGACGACCACTTGTAACACAGGTACGCGGTACGCGCGACGCGCAGACAAAAAAGGTAAGAGAGGGGCGCGTGTTTGTCTCACTCTAGCCGCTGGTCGTTTCCGGGTAGCTCCCGGGGCTCCTGCATAGTACGTCTCGTCGTTGCAGTGATGGGCCGGCTGTGACAGCTGTGTGGTGGTAGATGCCCGGAGTTCGAAGTGTCAGTCTAATCCAACAATCCTATAACGGGTAGGCAACAGCAGCAGCCCTACTATCGGTGCATGCACTGCTATGTCGGTAGCGGCCCCAAACGGGTAGGCAACAGCAGCAGCCCTAGTATCGGTGCATGGCGTTCGGGCTGTTCATGTTTTTTTTAAAGCGGTAGTATTCGACTGTTTTTTTGCCGTTTCACATCCCCCGACTGCCGCCCAATAACTTTTTCGAAAAGTGTGATTAAAAAAAAAAAAAAAAAAGTGTGCAAAAAAAAAAAAAAACAAAAATCAAGGTGAAACACGTAAAAACGTGTCCACATCTTCGCCGGTTGTCAAGGTTTTCCTATTCATATATGCGTGCATCACTTCGTACAGGTATATTAATACTACTATACCTGGTATGTCATATGATTATCTACGTTGTGTTATAAGGATTACCCTGGGCTGGGCAATCGATCGGTCGTTTACCCCTATACACACTTGCGCGCTACAAACAGCAGTAGTACATACATAGCACTGCGCGACCAGCATATACGTACTACTACTGCTATGACATTACATATATACCATGTACCAGGTATACACTATGAACTACCAGTACGGTACAATGTTCATGCGGCTGAAAAGCCAATGAAGCGAACCTTGACAATTGGCCGCCACAGCAGTGATATGATTGCGTGTTTTTCTCCCTCATCGCGAAAAAGGATAATATGATGATGAGGAATAGGACATACTATACCGGTAGCTAAAATGAAATGATGTGGGGAATGGAAATTGGGAAACGACTGGCAGAGAAGTGTATGAGAGATACTACTGATTTACGGAAGGATATTCGGTTTATGTAGGAACGGCATCTACGCTATATTGTCGGAAGGCAAGCAAATAATAATAATGTACTGGGGAAGATGTGCCCCCCCCCACCCCCATGGCGGCGGGGCCACGATGAAGCAGCTAGTTTACTACAGTAGGACGCGTGTGTGTAGGTCCCTGTAGTACATGCGCCATTTCATTATTATTATTACAAGGGTGCTTCGTCGAGAGTCCTTCAAAGGGCCTCCGACGAAGCTCAGGCCCGCAGGCAACGCTAAGGCCCGCGCTAAGACCCGCAGGCAACCCACAGTTAAGAGAGGCCTTCAAGGGGCCTCCGACGAAGCTAAGGCCCACAGGCAACGCTAAGGCCCGCGCTAAGACCCGCAGGCAACCCACAGTTAACGGCTAAGGCACGTCGTCAGTTTACGATGCCAAGGAACCGTTGATGCAGACGCAACGATCTATGCTCGAAATAAGTCCAGTAAAAACAGGTTCTACTGTTGATCCCTGACGTAAAGCATGATGTAAAGAAGGCCCGTGACATCGAAAGTGACCGGCCGCCGACCAAGCCAATCCCCGCACGCAACGGACAGCTAATCTGCTGCAAACGGCAGTTTACCATGCCAAGGGTCCGTTTAGGATGAGATGATACAAACTGTTCGAAAAATATGTCCTCCTGTTTCAGATATTAATGGTCCCTGACGCATTTTGAATGTTCCCGTAGGCAATGACAAAAGCACGAAAAAAAAAAGGTTTTCTTCCCTAATTTCTGCCGCACACCACCCTCGGGTCATGCCAAAAATCTCTGCCCCCACAAAACACACCAGTGTACCAAAGCGAGACTCGTACGATCGGCAACTGAGAATCCTCGCCTGATACGAATGAAAAAAGCCAATGCCATGATAATGCATAATATACCGTTGGTGAGAAAAGTAATATACTCTCTTGTCCCGTACAGCCCAGGACAGATACGGGAGAATAAATCTACGCTATCCGAGAATCTATCTACGTCCCCCTGCGACGAATCGAAGAAAGCCAAAGCAAAGATGTAATATACCGTTCGAGGGGGGGTGTGCTATTTTCTCGTCCCATACAACCCACGGCAGGTAAAACAGACTAATCTATGCTCTGTGGCACGACAGGTAATGCAGAAAGCATCTATACGCACTCAGGTTGTAAAGCGAAAGTAAACAGAAAAACTATAGTTTCCCATTGTCCCCAAACCCAACAAACATCGCTCTTCAGCAATAACACCAAAAAGAGAAACCCTGGTTCAAAACACAGTCATTTCGTCGGACACAAACACGGACAACGAAAACTCCAGAAAAAATAAGCGGGCGTAGGCGGGCGGGCTACAACAACGGTCGTGTCACCCAATCTGATGAGTATTTGAGCATCGAACGAAGCAACCCTCACCCGTTAAGCGAATATGACGAATTTGAGACAAAGCATCAACAAACCCAATGAAAAAAACACACAACAAAACACACGAAATACTCCGGTGCTTCTATTGTGCGTTTTTGGGGATAAACCACTCTAATTTCATGTGGTTTGTCCCCAAAATAGGAATTCATGTGGTTTGTCCTCAACACGTGACTGCAGTAGTACTAAAGGAGTCAATCTCCCCCCAAAACATAACAAGCAGGGACATCAAAGGAACAACACACCAGCCAGTGTGTCTGCTGCTGTACTGCACAGCACCAAGACTTTTCATGACAGGGATCGCTCAAGCAAGTAGTAGTGCACAACAGGCAGTTTCCTTTTTATACTATACTTCACAACAGCGGGGAGGCGGGGGGAGAACCTGCTCTATGACCGACCCCGGATCAAGGTTACATACGACGCCTCCCGGAAGGGAGCAAAAAAATTAGGGTAAACATAAATAATAGGTTGTGCGAAAGATCGGGAAAACAAAAATGTTAAGCTGGAGTGCAGAATGCAGGGAGGGGATACAAAAAAATATTCTCTCTCTCCAAGGTAAACAAAAGAGTGTTTCACCTTGTATTCTATCTGGTATAGTCTACTGCTGTGAAAATATGTTCGATATACGGGGGTCCATAGTAAATAGGACCTAGGGCATACACAAAAAACTATATACTCCCCTATTCATACTAACAATATTTGGTCCTATTTACTAGGGTCCCCCGTAATATTAATATTTAGCCGTTTGGCGATGTCGCAGGACATGACAAGAACGTCCTCATTGTGCACAACACGAACTCAGCGAAATCGATAGTGGGGAAGGAGGAGAAGAGCTTGTTCTACGACCACCCCGAATCTAGGTTATAAGGCAGAGGCTTGAAAGGGTTGTTGCACTTCAGTAGTCTATCGAAATGATAGTTATTTCATTCTCATCCTAATGCTTTTTGCAACGTACTGCTGTAATTTTAATAACTCTCACTGTTGCTCAGAAGTATCTAGTCCTACGTACGTACTCGGTAGTTGATTGTTAATATTAAAAGTAATAACAGTAGTCATCTCACTGTTGCTCAGAAGTCCAATCACAAACAAACTTCACGACAAAAACGGGCATATGTGATCGGTTTACATGAAAAAGGTATCCCCGTTACGCCAAAGAAAATATGGTCAGCTAGTTGGAGAATTTCAGCGATGTGGTACGCCAAAAAGATTTTACCCTGGAAACAAAACAACGAAAACAACGCTGCATCATCTGGAAGAAATCACATTCGTTCAAAATGAAGGATTGATACGCCCCTGACCCACAACCAACTCCTGAAAAACAGATCTTTGGTTATTGGTCCCTCGGATCAAGCCCTCACAAGAACACACCACCCAGTCGATGTACCGTTTTATTTGCTGCAGCAGAAATTACCACACAGCACAAGACATGCTTATTGTGGGGAGGGAGGAGAAGAGCTTCCTCTACGACCACCCCGGATCAAGCTTATAAGACAGAGGCGTGCAAGGGTTGAAACAGTAGTGAGGAAGAAGACCATCTACTATTAATACTTACTACTGCTGCATGTAGAACTCTTCATGCTACTGCTGCACTTCATGGGTACACATACGTAATTACGGAAAATACGGAAATGCAGTGGTACGAGATGGAATGCCTACGAGGTGGTGTCAGCACTTTCGAACTAAAGAAAAACATGTTGGCGTTTGCGCGTGTTATTAAAAACAGATGTATGTGCGTATAGCACAAATTATGGAAATTACGAGACAGAAAGAAAGGTTAAGTAATTACGGCAGGTCTTCTCTGCGGCAGCATTACGGAAACATGACAGTTCTTCTATTCTCAGCCTAGTGCTACGTCCTACTCTGATGGAAAACAACTCTCACCGCTGCTCAAAAGTATATAATTCTAGGCCCTCGGCAGTCGTTTGTTCATTCTCCGTCTATCGCCACGTACTGCTGCTCTAATCGAAAACAACTCTCGCTGACGCTCAGATTTATTGAATCCTACGTACTCGGTAGGTGTTTGTTCATGTGAAGAGTAGTTGGCTGAAGAAATGACGGAAATGCAGCACATGTGCAGCACTTGCGCAATGCGCAACAGCACAATAACTTACGGTACGAGATAAGTAATTACGTACGAAATGTCTGATCTGCAGATCCCCGGGCACGTATGGTAAGCACACGAGCCGGAAAGAGTCGCATTCTCCAGGACGCACGAGAGGGGGGGATTTCGAAATGCTGAACGCAGGTCGGGTCTAAGGACGACGGAGAGGCAAGGATTCGGAAATGGTGAATGTAAATATCTTACTCATGTTTATGCTTGCCATCCGACAATGTGTAGTGTTGTTCCAAAAAAGACTGAGGAACAGAAAGCGAAGAACTCTCCAGAACAAAAGCGCAGCAGTATCATACGACAAATCAAAACCGATGTGACACACACGAAGACTGCCACAACCAACATCCCTCCATCTCACCCACCACAAAACGACCAATTCCCTCCTTGAGCACTCCCTTAGAAGCATCTACCGAAACCCGCTGTCCACATCCATGTGTTGTTTTGATAATGCTGTTCTCAAATACTAGTACTATTTAATATCATTAGGCACTCACTTCTACTTCTCTCCCCCAGAAGAAACTAAGACTTGGAGTAATAAACCTGGCTCCTCTAATCTACCCTGACTAAGGCGGGTGCCACCCTCCTGACCAAGGCTGTCAGCTTTATCCCGGTATCAAATGAGAGTAAACGACGTTGACAACCCAAGCAGAAAGCTTATATTCAAAGGGACAAATCCTCTTCTCGGTAGCTAAAATTACGATGCTTTCAGAACACCGAACTCTTGATAATCCGGCATACAGGCATCCGTGCATAATAACATTGGAGATATAGTATGGGTTAAAATTCACCGTTATACGACAACACAAAAAAATGGTAGACCACGCCAATAAATCTAAAAGGCTGAAGGCCGTCAGCCATGTTGTATATTTAGGTATGTGTGAAGAGATGGCCGAGGTAGGGTAAGGGTAAGGGACGCAGGTGTATCTGGCAGCTGGGAAGCAGTGCTTCGTTTCCTCTTATTTAGATCTTCTTTATTGATGGCGAGAGCTGAAGAGGTGCTCTGGTAGAGAAGTGAGAGGTAGGGGGAAGGGACTCGACACCCAGATATACTCGTCCCACCACACGCCACAAGCTCTCCTAAATTCCTCTTATCGGAAGTATACTCCCACAGAATTTTCCTATGGCTACCGATCACTTTTCTACTAATAATATAGGAACTTGTCAATTTGTGGTCCTATCTCCGTTAAAGAACATTAGTCTCGTCTAACGGACTATACACCCCTGAAAGAATGTTACTCTCTACTAACGAAATGTCCGACGGGATAATCCATTATTTAGATCATTCCCGTAGTCCTGAGACCATAATACTGCAGGCTATGTTATCTAAATCTATATCCCATGAATACTTCACTCATATCACATTAGCCCACCCTGAATAGCCGTATATGCAGATCATAAGATGATTGAAGGACAATTACAAAGCTCATCCCAACCGATCAGGAAAAGGTGGTCGAAGATGCGGCTATTCGAAACAAAATAAATGAGGCTATAGATTCCCCCCCACCTCGTAATAAGACCCAAACACCATGCGTGGATACGGACCCCAGGTGTGGCATGCCCTAACGAGTGTTCTCCTGTCCTCCACACGTTAGAAGATAGGGAACCTCAGGGTCTCCTCGCCCAGCGTATAAGCCCCCGCGTGGACCCTCCCGGTACCTCGGCTTTGCCGAGCAATTCCCCCGCGAACATGAGGGTTACGGTCAACACCGCTCGATCGTGGCTGACTCTGCCCTCGCCCACGCCAGGTGGCGATAGGAACAATTATAGCCGCCCCCACCCCCAACGAACAACAGATCGGCCTATTGCGTGCTATTCAAGGTGGTAGATAGCGCGGGCTGAAACCCTAGCGTGTGCAACTCGACCAACAGGGGCGACATCAAAGGTGGTGTCGTTTGCCAGAGGGCAGAGGGGCACGCGGGACATCGAACAAAAAAAAAAGGAAAAGAAGAAAAGGAGAAAACGAAACCATCGGGACCAGGAAACTGACCAAAAGCTGGACACAGGTCAGGAGAAATCGATCCTGTCAGGATCACTATGTATGGCCGATAACTCTGCGGTCGTCCGGGGCGACATTGCTACTTGGACCCTACTTGGCAAATATGGAAGAAACACGGGTGAGCTGAAAACTCGAGATATTCCTAGTTCGATGACCGTCTGAAACAGGGGTCCGCGGAATGTGATATGAGTGAAGTACTCATGGGCTATTCTTGCCGATATATAGCCCATTAGTACTTCACTCCTATCACACATGGATAGCATTTAAACACAGATGTAATAATGCTTGTGAGGGATCCACTTTGAAAAATGTATGCTACACATTGTCGGATGACAAGGATAATAATAGGAATAAAAGATAGAAAGTCTGAGATACGGTGGGTTCGAGTCCGGTGGTTGCGACGCGAGTTTTATGGAAAGTATAACCAGGGAGGCGAGCGGGTGACTCCTGCCTGCTTCCTATAGCAGTAGGCGTGTTTTTTTGTCGATACAGTACCCGATACTGTGAACTGTATACGGTAGTAACTCTAACGCTGACCGCCTGGGACTTTTTTTTGAATGAAGATGGTTGATGCAAAGTGAAGTTAATGTGTGCACTGGGTAGCTGGGTATGCTCGAGGTCGATGGGTAGTTGTAGTAGACTATAACTTGGAAAATAATGTACTACTGCAGACGCCACTTGTTAAAAAGCAACTCGATGAGATGCGCATAGTCGTATCATATTTCGAAGTAGAACGAAAATACCTTCCTCGCATACGTAGCGCACCGTAGTGCCATTAAACAGACACACCTTTTGTCTGCCGCTTCATCGGCCAAACGGTACCAGGAAAATCAGTACTTGGTCTAGGGCTACTTCCGAACGGTGCGAGTATGCTCCACACCCCTGAGACTCACCCAAAGATGCTATGAACACTGTATGTATACCATTCGCAGCAGTCGCATTAACAGCGTCTAAATACCTGGTACGTATATCAAAAGTAGGAATATCTCATTGGTACCGTACATGTTCCAGTCGCTCTTGGCTACACCCAAAGGGTATTATTCGAAAATACTGTCCACCCCGCTGAGATCCAAAATGGGTGCTATGGATGTGATTACCGTGTAAATATCATTCGTAGTAGTCGCACTCGCAGCGTTTCAGAAGGAGGAATGCTGAGAGTTCGACTAACGGCCCGCCAAGACGATAGAGGACATCAGCAACCGCTGGGGGTAGACCTCGGCATGCGTCGTCAGCAGAAGCAGAAGCGGCGTGGTTCAACGTGTGCCGCGGGATTCCGAGCACCGGGCTCGGCGAGGGGTTCCGGTCCGCGTTTGTATGCAAAAAGTAAATACCATTCGATTAAAAAATGGAGTTCGTGTCACTATTTCAAAGTCGAACGTATATTTCAGCCGGGTGAAAGGGAAATGCCTCAGGATACTCGTACCCAACTAGTACTCGTAGTTCTCGATTATTAATATCGAGAACGGGATCAATGCCATTTTATCGTATGGAGGTATACTTGTCAATGAGTGCACCTGGTACCTCGTATCTCGGTGGATGCTACGTATCGCGAAGGGGTTAACGGGGGACTCGGTGGTGCTCGACTCGACGTCGGGTGGGAAAGGGCTTCGACAAAAAGCCCACAACATTGTTAATATGTGAAGGAGGATATCAGCACTACACTGCAGTTTACTTCCTTTGGAGGTGATAATCAGAATATTATCAAACGGCAACGGACGCTAATGTGACAGGCTTGTGACGGAATGGTTCCGATAGCAGGGTTGTGGTTGGTTCATGTCGATCCGAGCGTTGGACGAGTACTGGCTTCAAATTACGTGGTTCTAAAAAAGTAGTTGACGATAACATTTTGAATCGAACGACCTGGAAAAAAATATTTTACTACGCGTACAGTAATTCGTAATAGTGGCTTGGTAGTGGGCATCAAAACTCAACTCCATTTCCCTATAGAGAGGTGGGCATCAAATTGTATGTGTATGCAATAGATTTGGTATATTATTGAAGGAAAAAAACTGCCCCAGCCTGGCCCCAGTATTATACGGGGGACCATAGTAAATACACTAGGACCAAATATTGCTAGTAAAAATAGGTAAATGTATAGGTTTTTGTGTGTACCGTAGGTGTGAAATGCGGGATGGGAGAAACTGTGCGCGAACGTCGAGATGGGATGGCAACTAAAGGGCAGACAACACTGGGATGACAAATAGTTGGGACGTGGACAAGACACGTTCCGGTGTACGGCGGGATAGTACCTAGACGGCGGGAACATAAATCAAGGACGAGGCGGGTCGGGAATTCGCGGACGGGAAGGAAATATCACATGGTTGTCCCGTTCCCGTACCGTGTCGTTCCGTCCCGACTTTTTTTACCACTCGTGGTCTTGATTGATACTGCAATGTGCCTGTGGTACAAATACTTCTTCTGGCCTACCAGGTATATCTTTGACAAGGAATCACATATAGAATACGCGCGCTCGGTTTATCACATTACTTGTAAAATTCGGTAAAAATGGAATATAGACGAGGCGTATTACGCAGCTTGCAAAGTTGAGTATCAACTATTTCGTGTGCCCGAAGACGGAAAATAAATAATTCTCTCTATTTCCAGTACGAAATAATTAAATTGAATTTGGGGTCAATTTATTTTTGATCAGTCGAACTCACAGCTGACGTATTTAAAAAAAAAAAACGAATTATAAATTTTGAAATACGTCAGCTGTGAGTTCGACTGATGAAATAGTTGATACTCAACTTTGCAAGCTGCGTAATACTTTTTTTTTTTACAAGAAACTAAGAAAGCACGTCAGCTGTGAGTTCAACCGATCGGCAGATCGGTCGATACTCAACTTTGCAAGCTGCGTGAACCGCGCGCGTTTTCCATTATTCCCCTCGCGATTGACTACTGTCCAGAGACTCCCCTGGATGCCACCAGGGTCGACGAGACGATAATACTTACAGCTGGTGCGATTTCCAATTGATTTCGGCCAGTACCATTTCGCGCACTGAAACAGCAGATCGACAAGTGAGGGCCGGGGTACACAAGACAGTCGAAAGTTGGTTTACAGCAGTTCACACGTGACATACACACCAAGACACCGGAAAATTTTTAATACTCCCTGTAAATGTTGCAGCAGGTCTTGACGTACAAGTACGTGTTTTTGATGAATCTCACTATCGTACATGTTCTTGGCCTCTTCTGCTCTTGATATATGAAAAACACAGCAAGCACACACCTGTAAAATAGCAGAAGGTGATCCAACAGCACAGGAGGTGATGTTCGTGTTTTCTGCAGGCAGGCTAGCGAGTGGCGCTTTTCGATCCTTCTTTTTTTTTAATACTGATAATGCGAGTAATGACGAGTATACATAGACTGTTCTGCTCTCGATGTTCTGCTGAGCCCTCCGAAAATAAGCATCGGCATAATCCCGATGCAGGCGTCACACGGTAACGTGACAACAATGCCACGCAGGAGCGTTGTTCATACACACGCAGGTAGGCAGATCAACCAACTTCCCGGTACATGCGGTTCAACTGCTGCAGGTTTTTTAGACGTTTCGCGAAAACCTGACAGTCTCGCCGTCTCGCCGGGTGCTAAAAATGCCGCAATTTTATCGGAGACTCCCCGAAATCGTGGGCGAGTTGATCTTGATTTTTCCATGAGATGTATGCGCTTGACTACCCCCATCCTTCAACTCGTTCTTCTTATCGTCGCATCCTGTCTATCCAGCATGGCAGAGGCAATCGTTCTGTGGACGGTTTCCGTGGTCATGGGCTCAAGCAAAGGCAAGCGAGAACGAGACAATGAAACTACTAAACGATGAATTTTTTCACCCTTCTCTGCTGTCTCATGTGTCGTGCTGTGTCGATATCGTTACAATAACTGCTCTCCCCGGGTAGTAGGCGTATCGGGTGTTCACTGTGCTGTGTCTGTGTGCGTGTCCAGCCAGGCCACTCTGTTGTGAGTATGTTCTCAGCGGCACGGTACAGCACGCGGGGTTTGTCAAGACACTCTCAATCAATGATTTTTTTCGTGTGATGAAAGTCGTACGTATCATGATACAGCAGTATACTGCTGTTGTATCGTAGTACGTACCAGGTATATGTTTTTTTTTTTTTTTTTTTTTCAGGTTTAGAAGGGATAAATTGGCAATCGTACACGGCGCATCGAAGCAGTCGTGGTCGTACTGGCACATCGCACTATCGTGCGAGGCTGTGGTGGTCCGATCTAAAGCGACGCGAGATCAATTCTCAGGTCCTCTGACCTGATCCGGCCGACTATATTCCACTTGAAAGACTGGGTATAATGTGCGCTTCTTTTTTTTTTTTTTTTTTTTTTTTTTTTTTTTTTTTTTTTTTTTTTCGGACGATCACATATTATCCTGCGACGGTTTACACTTTGCATCATACCTGTACAAGTACCTGGAAATGTACGGAATACATCGGTACCAGGTACAAGTACGTATATTTTGGTATTTTGTAAGTACCAGTACTTATTGTTGATAGAACACACACTTGTATTATTACGGGGGACCATAATAATAGTAAATAGGACCAAATATTGTTAGTGAAAATAGGTAAATACAAGGCGCTTCGCTCCGCGGGCGGCCTACGCCGCCCGCTACGCTCGCTCAGGAAGGAATACGTCGTAGTACATAAAATTATCCGAAGCGGCCAGAGGTCCATGATATAAAATTATACCCGTTTTTCATGACTGCTGTAGTTGCAAACTGGCAACTTGATAATATGCCAAGAGTCCCGCCGCCATGCTTCAGGAGAAAACAGCTCTGACGTCACATACGCTTCGCGTCGCGGTCGGTTTTCCGCTACGCTCGCTCACATGTCGTGCGTACGTACACACCCCAGGTAAGGTACTTATCTTCTTCTTTCGGTATGCTCTGTGTCTGTACTCGTATGTACGAAAGATAAAGCACAGCACGGCACAGCAGCACAGCAAAAACGATGAAACCGAAAAATTCTGAAAGAAAAAAAAATCCCTGTCCCCTTTCGTGTAATAATTTCCTGCCTGATTGGAACACCATACACCTGGTCAAAAAGAAAAGAATAAAAAAAGGCTTTTTCCCAAAATCAGGTATACCTGGCCACTTTCGTGCCAAAAACAGTTACATACTGAAATCAAGTACAAAACACACTCCAGGAGCCCTGCTATTGGCCAAGCTGACATTGTAACTGATTTTGGTACGAAAAGGCCAAGGTACACCTGATTTTTTCTACTCTGTCTAGCTTTCAACTGATTTTGGCCAACTTTGAACCAATCAGAGAGGCCATACGTACACTAAACTGTGTTTTCTCTCCGTATGCCTCTGCCCTCCCTCGGTTGAAATTCTTCTGTATTGACGTATAAACTCTGTACTCGTACGTCGTACGTAAAAGTACGTATATTATACATGCATACATGCGTACGCTGGTTTCACTTTTTCTCCTTTGGGGGTGCGATGTGCTCCAGTTAGTTGTTGTGTGTACTGTTGTTTTCTACGTTCACAGCAGTCTTCACAGCACCATGGACACTCGGCGTTTCGTCGAGATAATTTCGTGCCGAGCAGGCGGTTCCGCGAGGACGGTCTGGAAGCTTTAAAGCTGTCAACGGGGGGGGGGGCGCCAGAGTAAATACTCTTGGCGCTCCCGCCGTGGCGAAACTAACGAAGCATAATAATAGTGACTCTTTGCGGGGTCCAAGTGGAGCCCGTGGTACCTACACCCTGAAGAAAACAAAACAATTCAGATTTTGGAGGCCATGTGGCACGATTAATGCTTTAGGCGCATTCTTTTTTTTCCGGATTGTAATGGACATCACACCGTTCGTGGCGCGCGTTTTTTACTTGGCTTTAGCATGTACCTGATTTTGGCTCAAACGGATCAGGTATACCTGATTTGGGCATCTGCCCATAACAAAATCTAAAAATCAAACAGCAGAGCTTCTCCCTCAGCCTCGTACGCCGCCCGCCCCTCTCGTAACGATCTCGCCACCGATTCGATCCGGGCAAAGCTTCCCTCACTCTCTGCCACAGTGGACCCCGTCGCCCGCCTCGCGTGAGGCCCGGTGCTCACCGTGATCGTGGTTCGCCAGCTCGACAATGTTGGTGCTCAGCCTGCCTACCTGCCTCTTTGAGCTTCAAGCCCGGTCGCAAAAATAAGCACCGCTTGAATATTATATTGCAATCGCCGAACGACCCGTATAAACTCGTATATACTCTATCAGAAGCCACAAATGGAGGCCAGACAAGGCCCATTCATGCTTCCCTCGTGCCTCGAGGCACACGCGACGCCTAGCCACGAAACCGGCGACCACGCTCCTTGCAATCCCCTCTCTACCGGCCACCATCCGCCGACACCCGCGACGGCGCCGTGTTCGCCCGCGATGCCGTGCTCCAAGTACACGCACGCACACGAAACGAAAGAAGAAGAAGAAAAAAACTGAAAGTGCCCAAAAGAGAACTTGAAAAAAAAAAAAAAAAAAAACGTCAGCTGTGAGTTCGACTGATTGAATAGTTGATACTCAACTTTGAAAGCTGCGTAATACGTCTCGTCTATATTCCATTTTTACTTGTAATAAACCGAACGCGCGTATTTTATACCAGGTATGTAATTCCTTGTCAAAGATATAGACCAGCGGCTCTCCCTGGATGCTGCCCGGGTCAACAGGACAATTTTAAATAATCATTCTGCGCACACTGATACTACATAACCCGAACAAGGGAGAATGATATGACGTTGCAACATGTCGAAACCTTTTCATTTCACAAATATTTATAGATTGATTGAGTGTTGTTGAATTTTTAGTATGGTATGGCTCTAAATGTGAATAATTCTTCCGGGGATGAGCTGCCGCTGTTCTTGCTGAAACTGGAGAAAACAAAGACCCGCTGCAAAGGTCCGGCAAAGTATAAGGAGGCGATTCCCAAGTGGGAGCTCCGAGAGGCCAGGGATGTACCAACCGAGCACGCTCAGAGATCGAGATATCTATACGTAGTTCTATATAGGCTTTTGTGCATACCGTAGGTCCTATTTACTATGGTCTCCGCAATAATAGGAGGCTTTAATTTCTTACCAGGTACTCGTATGCTCCATTTTTTTGTTCCCGTTATTCAGCCCGTTTTATACCAGGTACCAGTGAAGATATACAACTATTTCGTTGAGCAGAAGGCGGGAGAACGGTTGAATGTGAAGACAACATCATATACGCAGGGATACAGTACAAAAGATATATGCGCAGGAGAATCGGATCCCTCGTATCCGCGCAGAGGGGGCGGTACGGAAATATTAAACAGCGAAATAACCACGGCTGTCCTCGGCAAGATATGATAAGGGTAGCGGGTGGGGGGGGGGGGGGGGGTACTCGATATATGCATGGCCGTAGTCGTACGACCATAAGTGGCGGGGGGGGGGGGGGCATTTTGACGGAACGGGGCCAGGGGGGGTGCGTGGAAGGCAGCGAGGCCTTCTTTGTCTTGACGTTGGCCCTTAGCCTTGGTCATGTATGTGTCTTGGCTCTTCGTGTTGGCCGTACCCCTTCGTCCTAGCCTAGTGTCTTGGTGCCGGTGTTGACGGTGGTCGCTGTGTTGGTGTTGGCCTTAGCCTTATCTTTGGCCTCAATAGGCCCTAACATTGGCCTTGGTCTTTGCCCTAGTTAGCCTTCGCCTTGATCTAACCCGTGGCCGTAGCCTTGGTCTTAGCCATGGTCTTTTAGCCTTGACCTTAGCCTTGTCCTTAGCCTCAGCCTTTTCCTTGGTTGTTGTGTTTCTTTGGTGATGGTTTGTGAGTGTTTGTCTCATGCAGCGCACCCTTCATGCGTCGCGCCCAACACCTCAATGCGCTTCGTGCATTGTACCAGCATTGTCTGTCTGGTCGCTGACAACCCGACGTGCTCCGTCCCGGCATAGAAGGGATGCGAAGGGATATGGTCATACGACTACGGCCATGCACGGCATGAATACCCCCCCCTTATACGTGCTTTATTTCGAAAGGGGTGTGTGGTCAATGCTCAAATGACTAAGGCAAGAAACAAATGAGTACCCCCCCGGCGTTTTTTTTTTAATGAGGAATGCCGCCGGACAAGCTGTGATAGTTCAATTATATCTCTTTGTCTCTGATACTTCCGCGCGCCGTGCCCTCCCGTTCCGCCCCCCGCCCCCCCCCCCCGGCCCCCCGGCCCCCCCATCTCTCCCCCCTCCTCTCTACCCCGTGCACGCCTCCTTACCCTCCCGGGTGTGCCCTCTTCCCGGCTTCCATCCCGTGGCCCCGCCTCGTTCCCCCCACCCCCGTTCTCCCCTCCTCCGTCCCGCCCTCCCGCCACCTTCACGCCTCCTTAAATGGTTGGGGTGATGTCGGTTAGCAACGACCCTGTAAGCCATGCCTCTTGCTGCGTGAGCAAGACAATCAGGGCAACGTCTTTTTTTTCTTCATTTTGTTTTGGCGGTCGATCACAGCTGGCGACCGAGTGGAATAATTTGTGCGGGGTGGAGAACCTTTACTCCGTACAAGGAGAATGATCGCATCACGTAGTGTCTATGGTAAGGCACCCACGAGGCAGACACATAGTATACTATACCCATTGCTGCCTGTGGAAGTGGCCACACCGCAAACATATCAACTCCTTGGCGCTGTCACCTATGTGTAAGTCCGCCTCACAAGCGGTTCTTAGTAGGATGCAGCTCACCCTTCAGGCGACTCGCCGAACACCCCACGGCGCTTTGCGCTTGGTGCAAACAGTATCTGCCTGGTTGGTGAAAACCTGACGCGCTTCGTCCCGGCATTCTAGGGATGCGAGGGTCTACGGTCATACGACTACGGCCATGCATTATATCGAGTTCACCACATACACCCTCGGTTGGCGACGACGCTGTGAAATACGCCTCTCATTGCGCGAGCTATACAACCGGGGTGCCGCTTTGTTTTTTGGCGGTCACCACGACTGATGGTCGAGTTAAAAATCATTTGTGCGAGGTGGAGAACCTTGACTCCGCACAAAGGAGATGCTCGTGTCGCATACTATGTATATGTTGAAGCACCCACTAGGCCGTTACATAGTATGCCCTTTGCCGTCTCTGGAAGCGGCCACATCAGAAGCCTAATCGATTCGGAGCTGCTATCCATTACAAGAAATCCCGCCTCAAAAGCGGTTTTTAGTTATATGCAGCTCACCCTTCATGCCTTTCCCCCAATACCTCACGGCGCTTGACGCCTGGTGCAAGCAACGTCTGCCTGGTCGGTGAAAACCCGGCGTTCTCCGTCCCGGCATTGTAAGGATGCGAGGATCTGTGGTCACACGACTACGGCCTCCACAACATGAGTACCCCACCCCCCCCCCCCTAAGGAGGGCCGAATCTGAAAAATGGAGTGCTGGTAATGTATTATTTTTCTAGTTTCCCCTGAGAAAACCGAGAAACTTGGACCGAGGAAAAACCCTATTTCAAGTTTTTCGAGAAAAAACAGAAAATGGGGACGGATAATCGGGCCGCTGCACCGCAGGCGCACCGCTTGAGCCGTGGCACCACTTGCGAGGGCGCACGACTTCCCGGCGTCAGTCCCGAGGCCAGTAACAGGTCGTGGCCGATCGCAGAAAGCGCTGTGGGTTTCTGGGCTCACCTCGCCGAGTCAACAGAGACGGCGTGCCGACGTAAGTCGCTCGCGCGCTGTGAGCAGCGCTGAGAGCAACAGCCGATAGTCTTGTCGCCTTGGGCGTTGTCACACAAAGAGTTGCTGATGTATTCACGGCCCTACGCACGGACGCTTGCCTCCTAGCTAGGCCGACACCACCAGTTGGACTGTCATGCGTATGACTTCCGCGAGGGCGGCAGCTGTTGTAGTGACGGTTCTGTATCAGTTGGACGATTATTTCAACAATCTATTACTGTAGCTCGTCCGGACATAATCTCAATGAGCTACTCCTGTAATTGTCAATATTGTCATCTCCCTCTTTTCAGCAAAAGTCGAATTTCAGGAAAAACTCGAAAAAACATCGGGTCGTTAAGAATGACTCTAGCACCGAAAATAACGGAAATGATCTAGAACAGGAACGCCGATATTCTACAGCAGTGTAAGCATCTACGCTGAATCCTTTTTCGTTAACTTTTCGACCGGTGCTACCTCCATTTTCATTTACATTCCGACAATGTTGTGCAGTAATGCACGATTCAATCCAATACCATCACTTGAAGCCTTATTATATTTCCCAGTTTATCTGGGATCTCTACGAGCAAAACTCAAAACCTGTCCGGCTGTCTGGCTGCGAAGCTGCCTGGCTAACCCCCCCTCTGCTCACTCTCTACCGAACCTGCGCACGTTTTCCCCTGGAAATGAATTTCAACGCGTCCCATAAGAAATTCAGCCATCCAGAGAAACAGGTTTTCCACATAAAAAATCGGAAGAATATATGCAAAAAAAATCGAGAAGTTCGGTGAGCTGCCGCACTAAAGCTATTTTTTTTTTCCATATAAGAAAGTGCCCGGTTATACTGGTAGATAAGATACGCTGCAAACTGCTCTTGTCTTGACGAGCTCTCAGCGGGTCCCTCGTGCAGGCGATCTGCACTCTGCGCTTGGCGATCTTCATGCAGGCGAGAGCTGCGCTTGTCACCCCCCCCCCCGCGTGGCACAACACTATAAACAGCCCTCCCCAAGGCCCACCAGCCGCCCCTGTCGTGGCACGCGTCGCTCCCTCCACGCTGTGACTCAACCCTCTGTATTAACTACTTACACTACTAAGATGCCAGGCAACAATCAGCGGCTTGTGTGCCGTCTTTGTTTACCCGTTTTTGTGGTTGATGTTGGTGGTGGAACGGGTATATGAGGGTTCGAGCACCAGTATATGGAGGCAGAAACTTGTTGTTGGTGGTGGTGGTGGTGCTGCCCTTGCCTCCCTCACATCAAACATAACTGAGGTTCGGTATATAGGTGCTGTGGCTTTGACAGGTGACTTAGACAAACTCGAAATTCCCTAGGTTTGCCTAGGGATTCTATAGCGGAAAATCGAAACTTGTCTGTCTGCCCTCCCTCAAAAAGAAACTCCAATCCTCGCAAAATCTGGCCCCAAACCACCGCCGACGTTGACGTGTATACCGCGCGATAGCGGACACACATACAAGCAGTCTGGGCCAACGTTCGGATTCAACGGAGCCCTGCGCCTTGAACTACGCGACCCAGACCCACCCGTCGGACAATCGCTTCCAGACAATCGCTTGTGCCAGAGTCGGTACGAGCAGCGAAATCTTTCGGAAATTGGCTGCAGCGCATGGATCGCAACAAAAGTGAGATCACCTTGTAAAAGCATGGTTCACTCAGCGGGATTAGCTAATGGTGTTAATGAAGTCGTTGCCCGCCGCTCGCAAACGGCCGTGCAAGGTCGCTTCTGGCTGCAAGGTCTTGACCCCATGGGGTTTGCGATATGTTCTGTGGCGTTTTATGGCAGGGTCGCTTCCTGCTCGATAGTGAATCGGAGTATTTATCAAACAACAACAACAGCAGCAGCAGCAGCAGCAAGCGGCAGCATCAGCGCAAAGACACTTCAGAGGTTCTTGACGCCGTGCAAGGTCCCAGAGCACTTGCGGCTCGATCGGAAAGACTCGCAAGGATGGAAGCCCGCGCGCAAAGAGTTACCGATGCACGGGCACAAAAGTTCCTCTCGGAAGCACGCCGCGCACAGCAAGGGTCGGAAGGAGACTGCTGCTGCGAGAAGATGTGCCAAACGCCCCGCATAGCGGTAATCCTAGTCAACAATTGTTGCGAGGAAACAGCCGTGTTGCACCGTTGTTCTCGTCCGTCAACCATAGTTGACGAGCTCCCGTGAATCTCCCTGCCTTGTTTCCACACTCTCTGCAACCAGACCTTTGGTTGTCCACTTCGACGAAAAAAAATGCTTGATATTAATTGAAGAAGCCGAAATGGTGGGGGGGGGGGGGGGCTGCCCTGGCCCGTCCCCCCCCCCCCCGGCATGCGTACGCCTTCCTTACCCCTATATAAAATAGACGGAGGGATGAGAGAGAAAGGGGGGGGGGTCGCCCCGTCCCTTTTCGCTTGCTTACGCCTCCCCCCCCACCCACACAAACGAAACGCGGTCGACCTCCTTACCGGTCGCGCTTCGCTAGTGGAACGCCTCCCCCTCCAGAGCACCCGCTCAGTCCGGGGCTCTGAATTGCTAACACGGTCTCGTGGTTCCGTTTCTCACGACCCGTGCGATGGGGAACCCACTTGACCCACCACTACTTGTGTGTGCTTCCGCGGGATTCTTCCGTTTCTAACGGCCCTCTCACATGTCGGGAACCTCCCACGACTGCCAAACGATTAATAAAAATCCATGACTCCGTTTATATCGGCCCGTGCTCTCGGAAAATCACGGCTGATCGACCACTAACTACGTTGCGCGTGCTTTCGGGTGTTTTTCCCGTTTCTAACGACCCGTTCATACGGGGGACCCACCTCGACTGCCAAACGATTATGAGTATAGTGATTCCGTTTCAAACGGCCGGTGCGATCGGGATTAAGCCACTACTAATCGACCACTATGTGCTTGTGCTTTCGGGTGGTTCCATTTCTAACGGCCTGTTCATACCGGGAACCCACCACGATTGCTAAACGATTATTCAATGTGATGATTCCGTTTCTAACGGCCCGTGCGATCGGGATTATGCCTTAACTTAATCGACCACCACTTACGCGTGCTTTCTAGTGGTTCCGTTTCTAACGGCCCGTGCGATCGGGAACCCACCACGAAAACCAAACGATCAATATGTATTGATTCCGTTTCAAACGGCCTTTGCGATCGACATTAAGCCATTACTAATCGACCAATGTGTCTCCTTCCCCTTCGTTTGCCCATCCGCCGTGGAAATATGTTGCGGAGGGTGGGCTGGAAAAAAACAACTGGACGACTCCCTGACGTCCCTTGCCCGGTTCTATTCAGCTCGTGCAGGGCCTTGCCCGTTAGCTCTCTATCCTGGATACTCGCTGCACCGACGACCCCGCTTCACACCGCTCTACCGCTGCTTGCTCGTATCTGAACTGCCATTATTTTTCCTCATCAATCATCCGGAACTGCCATTTTTTTTTCATTCTCACCCCGTACCAAACATCCCTTCTTATTGTATGGGAAACTCTCCGAAACAGTCTCACTCCTTCATTGGTTCATCTTAACTACCCATTACCCCTCAAACACCAGGTTGCCCCTACAACAACCTTCATCTTGTGTCATTACGCTTGCGTGGAACTACAGTAGTAGTATTTCGTGGGTATGAGTCGCAACCTCAATACCTGCTGAACTGCTGTAGTATTTTTGTCTGCCATGCTGCGTTAATGATACGGATTGAACTTTCTATTTCGCCCTGTGTTGACCCTTGTTGCGCGCGGGTGGAAGGGAGGCTGCTGCTGCTAAAAGTTGTGCCAAACTCCCCGTTTAACCGTTTCTCGTATAGCCGTAATCCTAGTCAACAATTGTTGCGAGGGGTATACAACAGTGTTGCGTTGTTGCTCTCGTCCGTCAACCATGGTTGTCGAGCCCCCGTAGATCACCCTTTCTGATACCACACTCCTTGCAACAAGACCGTGTGTTGGTATGCTTGCGTGGAACTAGTACTTCGTGGTTATGAGTCGCAACCTCAATACCTACAGTACTGCTGTAGTACTCTAGTCGGCCATGCTGCGTTGATACTTCTTCTTGTCTCTTCTCTTTCGTGCTGTCTTGACCATTGCTGCGCGCGGGTCGGAAGGAGGCTGCTGCTGCGAGAAGGCGTGCCAAACTCCCCGTGTAGCCGTTGCCCGTACTTTGGGTTGTGTTTGCCGCCCACCCGCCCATGCTGCAACGCTACATGGCGAAAAACCAACCTACTTCTCCACCGCGAACCAACCATACTATTTCCTACTTTAGTGTCGCGTTTTTAGTATCTTGCCGCCATTATAAACAGACGAGGGTGTAAGGCTCTTTCCGATGCGGTTCATACTTTGAGCTTCAGATTTTGACCCGATCGCATTGTCAGCTGTGCAGTGCGCAAATCTAAACAGTCTTCCTATCATATGCGGATAATCGTATTCATTGTGCGTGCAGAGATTCGAGCAACGCGACGCCGAGACCACCTGCTGTTGTTGTGGTCTAGCGCCGCGAAAAGACGCGCTGCGTGCGCTGCACTGCGCGTAGGACCCGAGCGTCCGAGCCCACGCTGATTGTCTTTCGCCTGGCAGCGAAGGGACGTGCCGAGTGCCCTAGAGTCACCTTGTCTCTGTATTTAGTACCAGTTTTGTAGTGACTGACTGCTGCTGTGCTGCTGCTGAAGTCTACGAATACGTATCCATGGAGAGGTGAACGCCGAGTGTGTTTCTCTTGGTCTCTAGGCCCGAGCCCGCCCCAGCCTACTGTAGCAAGGCCACGGAGAGACGCATCGCCTGACGACCGCGCGTCGGCCGCGCGCAACGTCGCTATACAGCTGTATCATCATCCAAGTCATCGATCGTTCTGCTCCTGCTTGCTGTCATGGATAACATCTTGAGCCAATGAATCTGAAGCTTGAAATCGAACCGCATAGAAAACAGCGTACAATAGCCATTTTTTCAACTAATCCGTGCTCTAACCCAGCAACGTTTCGATGCTTACTGTGGTTCTAGTGGTGCGACCGCTGCCACGCCAGCGGGGCCTTCATACGTATATACCCACACAACCGACGTTCTGATGCTTAGCCAATGCTTTGAGTTATGTATGCTGACCACCGACCCATGCTGCAACGCAATGTAGCGAAAAACCGACCCATTTATCCACCCAAACCACCAACAACCCCACCCAGCACTTTTTACCTTGAACCAATCCGCCCACTAACCCACCGACGCTCCGATGCTTACTGTTGTACTAGTGGTACGACAGCTGCCACGCCAGCGGGGCCGGTATACGTTAACACCCACGCCACCGACGTTCCGATGCTTACTCATACTTTGGGTTGTTTTTACTGACCACCCGCCCATGCTGCAACGCTATGAATAACTAACCCACCCTAACACCCACACCCCCAGCAGTGCAGCAGTACAGCAGTACAGCAGTACAGCAGTACAGCAGTACAGCAGTACCTCATCAGCGCATGAATCCGCCCACTAATCCACCGACGTTCCGATGGTTCATGCTGTACTAGTGGTGTTCGTATGGAATTCTGTTTGTAAGCCCTCGTACGGTTCTGTTCTGATGGTTCCCGCTTGACTATATATCTCCTGGCTTATTATCTTTGCTATGCGGGTCTTGCAGGAGTCGTCGCAAACCGGTACCCTGGTCTCCCATCGTCAAGGCAGCTCCTGTCCTGGCGTGTGACCATCCGTTGGGCGTGGTTGACCGAAGAACTTCCACTGTAATGGGGAGGCTTGCCGGCCTCCTACCACCACGGACACCACCACCCCGTTCGAGTGCTACAATTGCGACCGCTCAGCTGTCTTTGACCTGTCGGGTCAGGGTGAGAGACAGAGTTCTGCTTCTTCGAATATTGCTTCTATGAGCAGAGGACGGACGTCGTCCGCTCCGCTGTTCTGTTCCTACTACAGAACAGATCGTGCGTGCGCACGTCATCCGCGTACCGAAGCACTAGTGCGAGCTTTGGTTCGCTGAACAGGGCATACAGCAAGGTGGGGTCTCCCGCTAGCGCGAGCGTTGGTTCGCCAAACAATGCAAACATCACGGTGGGGTTGCCCGCAAGCGCAGGTTTATCCACGAGAGCCGTTTCAGTCGCAAGCGCGGTTTCGGCCGCGAGCGCTATTTCGGTTTGGGTGGCGAGCGCGAAGCCGACGACCTCACCGGTTGGCGCGAAAGTTGGTGATTCGATCCTGGGCGCAGAGTTTCCCGTGAACGCGCCTGCAACCCCGACCCCTAGGGGCCCTTGAGTCAGGAGGGATGAGGGAAAACGGCCCCGTGTAACATAGATGCAGCTCGTTTATGATCGGATTCGTTTTGCCCTATCTGCCTCTCTGCATCGGCATCGGGGTTGGTGTAGCAAACGTGCCATAGCATCTTTGGCTGGGTTGAGTTGAGCTGCGTTGCGTTACGTTAGGGGCCCTGGTACCCGGGGGGGGGGGTAAGAGTAAACAGCCCCGTGTAGATTAGATACAACGCTTTTTCTACGCTTGTAACGGTGGTCGTGTGCTTTGACTATTCCTATTCCGTGCCACAGCATCTTTCGATGGGCGCATGATGTTTCTTTCCCTGTGTTAAGGCTGCTTTATGTAATACATATTGTAATTATTATTATGCTTGCCTTCCGATAATATAGCGTAGATGCCGTAATACATAGCGAGTAATGATACAGAAGTAGTGGCGACCGTCCATCTTTCGCTCACGGCCGTCGTGTCCTTGTTCGACGATTCTACTCTCCGCGCTGCTGTTTTTTAGTCAATACAACAACACAAAACTACACAAAACTACGAAAATACTGAATGGTAACACCTCTTAATAGAGAACAGCAGGGCAACGATTGCCCTGCTCTACGTCAAAATAATCTTTGGCTAGTCTCAAGATATCGATGATGCAGTCGATCGGCATTCATGGGAAAGGCGCTTCGCCCCTGACTACCATTTTTCTTGTACATCCTCTGTTTCACGAGCATGTCAAGGCAGTTTTGTATTTTGTTTGGTGGAATATATCCCTATCATCGATGCCTGTATACTATGGGTGAATTTTTAACCCATGAGGGAAACACATTTCTTAAAAATGCCAAAAAAAAAACCATTTTTTTTTTTCGATTATCATTCTCACCGGGAAGGCCATTCTCAATTAGGAAAATCGACTGTTATACATTGATGTTATCACCCCTTTACATACGCGTTACCATTTGGGCCCAAGTTTGATTTGTTGAGTTTGACGTTTTTCTTCTCGCGTTTCGTCGATTAATAGAAGAATCTCGAGAAGGAAATGCGGTATAGATAGGCATGTATAGCTGGTAAATGCCATCAATTTGGCTAATATTTTTTTTATGAATTTTGACATTTTTTTCTGTCTCGTCTGAAAATTGTGCGAAAAGCAACACGCGCCACAGGCCCACTATTTTGCCATATTCGATATTGGTACTCTTTTTGACTCCGATCATTTTTCGCTTTCGTCTGAAAGAGTTCTGACAAACAAAATACCACCTTTATAGCAAACCACTGGTTCCAAGTACTGCACCTGATGTATGCATGCCAGTATGTCAAGGTATCCACGTTTCCCCTATATTTGTTTTGGAGGCGTGTCTCTTACGAAACATGGGAATTCCTTGCCCTTCCCGCTCATGACTTTTAATGTCGGCAAAGCAAAAGCGCTATCAATGATCAAACCTGTGTCTGTGTGTGATCGAACGTTATATCTAATTCAACAACCTCCACAGAAATCGGCTCCATTCCATAGTGCAACAGTATTCTGGTGTACGATGCTTACTACTAATAGTGTAGCCTAACCTCCGTGTACCTGGTATAGAAATACTAGCCACCATTTTGGACTGCCCCCTCTCCCACGGTTTGGGGGACAGACTACCTGGACCAATTGAAATTTTCAAGGCCTCCCGCCGGACGCCTTTTCGCCTCCGGGATTATATCCCGCGGGAATCAGGTACCCCGGGACTCCACCGTGGGAGACACTGGGACGGGATTTAGCCACCACGGTACTCAACGGGATAGCTTGTACGGGATCTGGCCACGACGGGACTCGACGCGATTGTTTGTGCGGGAGCTGACCATCGCGCTATCCCTGGGACGGGATCCAGTCACGGCGGGGCTACGCGGGATTTCTTTTGCGGGAAACGGCCACCATGGCACTACACGGGATTTGTGCGTACGGCACCCAAACACCACGGTGCTAACAGAGGTTAATTTGTATCGGACGCAAACTCAATTCCCGACATATACACTGTGTTCGACGTCGGCACTACTCCTTTTTTTTTTCGAAATACGAAAAAGGGGAATAAAGACGAAAACACAGGGGGACATGATAATCGGACCCGAAACCTGACGCTTGCACGTACCTACCCTGGAATTGTTCCACCTTTCTGCGGAGGGAGCATAGCATGTGTTTACGCATTGGCGGAAATTGACGTTATTCTGTTCACGGGGTTCGGGAGATCATCTATTTTGGCGGACATGTTTGTGTCGCGGGAACGGGGCATATGGGTATTGGCGCGGGACTGGTTTTTGAGCGGGAGTTGAATAAACATCTTTCCTTCAGTCGCGGGGACGGGATATAAGTATCTGAGCGGTACGCGTTTGCGCGGAAGTGGGGCTTCACATTTATCACGGAACCACGGGATATTCCCGAAGCCCGCACAAAAGCGCGGGACTAATCCCGAGGAATGCCCTTTTTTTTCCTGAGGGCATTCCTCGGGACGCCTGTTCGACTCCGGGACCTTATCCCGCGGTGATCAGGTATCCCGGGATTCTACAAGATATGGCCACCGCGGGACTCCCCCGGACGGGATTCGACAACCACGGGATCCAACGGGATTTTTAGTACGGGATCTAGCGACGATGGGATTCGACGGGTAAACTTTGTGCGGGATCTGCCCACTGCGGTACTCCCCAAGAGAGGATCCAGCCACGACGGGACTAAGCCCGTAGGAAAAAGCCCGAGGAAGACCATGAAAACATCTCTTGCGTCACCGGGAATTTCAATATTTTATACCAGGTTTGCAGTACTTCGATAGCACATCCTTATTTGCACAAACAAAATGACAAACCGCACAAAAAAGAGATTCATGAACAGAATTTGGACTCGGAAACTCGGAACCTGACACTTTTACACACTCTGTCTTAAATCCCACTATCTGCGGGGGGGTGATGAGCACGTACGCGTTCGCGGGATTTTTTTAAGTTACTCTTTTCACGGGATTCGGGATACCCTGAATTTTGCGGGACGTGTTTGTGCGGGAACGGGACATGTGTATTTGCGCGGGACTCGTTTTTGTGCGGGAACAGGATTTCACATTTAACACGGGACCACGGGAAAATGCCGAATCCCGCCCCAAACCGCGGGACAAATTTGACAGGAAAAACTCGAGGAGTGCCCTGATTGTTTTTTCTTTCGAGCTAGTTTTTGCTCTGTAAAGTGAGGAATTCGAGCCGGCTCTTCTCCGAACGAGTCTGACTGCTCTCGGAGATGTACCCAAACCAGTTTGCCGCTTCTCGAGAATCGCACCTGTGATAATTTTGGACTACTATAGATCGTTTGCCAATATCAATAGTCTAGTCAGAAAAAGTGGCAGGTGCACAAAATGGGGACTCTGTTTGATCAGTTTTTTTCTACGCTGCGAAAATATCTGAAAACGACCTGCTGTGTTCCGAACTTGTTGCAACTGCGACTCTCGAGAAGCGGGAAACTGATCTGGGTACTCATACCTCGCCGAGAGTAGTCAGACTCGTTCCGAGAAGAAGACCCGGTTCGGCATCCTCGCTTCTCCGGAGCAAAACGTGACTTGAAAGAAAAAAAAAAACTCCGTTTGGCAACCTATAAACGGAAGTCCCGCATAACAGATGTCTTCAAAAAACAAAAAAGTATTGAAATCGATGTTCGCTCTCATGGGAAAAACAAGTCTCGACTAGAGTAGGAAAACCAGCTGTTAGACAATTATCTACTGCTTGTACACTGTGTATAATCTAATTCATCACCTGCCGTCGTGAGAGGTTGTGCAGGGTCTATCTGCGTACGAATAGCGCAGATCCGACCCAGAAAATATGTACCACTGTACGAGTAGATCCTGTGGATCATGCGGGTGCCACTCGGCGACGTGATCTAGATCATACAACATCGGGAATAGATGACCCATCTGCTCTGGAAATATCTAGATCATCAAGCGGGAACAGAATATTTCTCCGAGGTGGGGTACGTAATACAAGAGCAAACGATGCTCGAAGGGTGCCGCGTGAGTTTCTTCAGCATCAAACATCACTAAACCCCCCTTGCAACGGCAACCACCAACGTTTTTGGGAAACTGCTTGGATATCGTGTGGGAAACATTGTGAGGTATTTTAGAGGGAAATCTTGACAGAAAAAAGAGTTTGGGTCACGAGCTGGGCTGTATATATGTACGTGATGTGAAGAGATGGCCGAGGTAGGGTAAGGGTAAGGGACGCAGGTGTAACTGGCAGCTGGGAAGCAGTGCTTTTCTTCTTCTGATTTAGATCCTTATTTATGCCGAGAGCTGGTGCTGCTCTGGTAGAGAAGTGAGAGGTAGGGGAGAGAGACTCGACACCCAGATGTACTCGTCCCACCCCCCACGCCACAAGCTCTCCTAAATTCCTCTTATCTGATGTACTCCTAAAAGAGCTTTCCTATGGCTACCGATCGTTCTTCTGCTACTATAAGAACTTCTCATTTTATGGTCCTATCTCCGCTAAGGAACATTATTCTCGACTAACGGAATATCCGCCGGGTTAATCCATTCTTTGGATTATTCTCGTATTTCTTAGACTACCAAACTGCAGACTATATTAGCTATATATATAGCCCATGAGTACTTCACTCATATCACATTAGCCCACCCTGAATAGTCGTATATGCAAACCACAAGATTGTCGAAGGGTGATGGCAAAGCTCATCGCAAACGACCAGAAAAAGATGTTCGAAGATGCGACTGTTCGAAACAAAATAAATGAGGCTATAGATTCCCCCACACCTCGTAATAAGACCCAAACCCCACGAAGGCGGAAGAAGCGCTGCAGTCCCAAGGTTGGCCAGAATATTCGTTGAATGCGGCGACGTCAGATGTGAAGAGATGGCCGAGGTAGGGTAAGGGTAAGGGACGCAGGTGTTTCTGGCAGCTGGGAAGCAGTGCTTCGCTTCTTCTGATTTAGATTTTCTTTATTGATGGCGAGAGCTGAGGAGGTGCTCTGGTAGAGAAGTGAGAGATAGGGGGGAGGGAATCGACGCCCAGATATACTCGTCCCACCCCACGCCACAAGCTCTCCTAAATTCCTCTTATCTGATGTACTCCTAAAGAACTTTCCTATGGCTGCCGATCGTTCTTCTGCATAAATAAGAACTTCTCATTTTATGGTCCTATCTTCGTTAAGGAACATTACTTTCGTCTAACGGGTTATCCGCCCTAGAGAACATTCCTAAAAGAACGCTACTCTCGACTAACGGAATGTCCACCGGGCTAATCGATTCTTGGGATTTTTCTCGTATTCCTGAGACTACAAAACTGCAGACTACATTGCCTATATATCTTTAGCCCATGAGTACTTCACTCATATCACAGTGACATATAATAATACTCGTAGACTCGTTTTTTTCGCGCGATGTTACATTGTTTACTGTATCTTCTAGGAGAGATACTATGTACGTACGTTTCTGGAATGATAGGTGATGCCGCGTGCGAGGTGTGTGGCATGTATGAAAGTACCGGGGGTATGTGGGGGGGGGGGGGGGCGAATGGAAATGCATCTGTAACGACGGCTTGTCCAGGAAAGTCTGCCTAGAATAGCGTGCAAGCTCGTGAGTCACGAGTTTTAAAACCAAACTTGAACTAAACAACTTGATAGACTAAGGTACCAAACTAACAGCAGTCATACATATCGTACGAGGGCCGGTGCTCCCGTTACTTCTACCCGGTATATAGGAGGGGAGAGGTATAGGTGGTGTCGAAGAGCTCGTGTCTCGAATTGGTGAGAATTAATTACTTATTTTTCTCTATACATACAAGACGATACCTTCAGATTGTGGATGGGTGGGTCTTGTTTTTCAGGTCTTGAGTTGCTTTGCATGAAATAGGTTTTGTTCTGTATTTCAGGAGACGGTATATTATATATACTGGTATGTTAATCACCAGCACTACTTGAAGCATACGTAATGAGGCATACGGATACATTCAACTCATCTTGTATCGGCATTTGTATATTAACTCATCAAATAAGATGTAGATCGCCGACTAGTGGGCCTACTCATGTGTTCGCGATGCACATTAATGCGTTTTCCTGGGGGGGAGAAGGGGTGACACCTGTGACCGCGGGTTGTCCAGAAAGGCGTTGAGCACAGGAAGATGTAAAAAGCTCCTGCGAGCTGCGCTAACAGGTAAAAGCGACGATTTAAACAAAATCGTCGGATGAAAAACGAAATACTGAAGTATTGAAGTACTGCTCCCTCCGTAAATATCAGGCACGTACAACATATATCATACATACCAAGATATCAGGTAACACATTTGCTGGTTAAATAATTAAGATTGCGTACGTGCACGTTCATCACCGGCCACGTGAAGCAGCCCGAGTTGCTGGACTGGGGTGTGCAAGGAGTTGTAAGACACAACAACAGCACATAATGGTTATGCTCGTACTGCTGCTGCTGATGCGCGCTCGCGCGACCATATCTCGTTGACCCGCTGATACGACCGCATCTATCTGTTATTTGACGCTAAACCCGGCCCCCAAACCGCAGGGGAGAATGTCGCGCAGTCGTGGACGAACGCGGACCGAGACATATAACCAACTTTCGTGGAGCCCGCGCGCGTACGCTCGTTCTGGTTGTGGCGCCGAAAATGCGGAACTCGCGTGACGGCTTCCACGTAGCAACGATACCAGAGAACACCCGCCTACATGCTATGGGCCCTTCTGGTCAGGACACTGTCCTCGAAGAGACTGCGCAGCGCATGCCACTCTTCTACACAAATCGCACGCCGACATGATCCCTCTCCCGCCTGTCCGACGCCTCTCGATGTTGACGCTAGCCTCGGAATCCCTCTACTACTACTCGTACATCAATACATACTGTATATTCATTTTATCATACCGCGGGCGTTTCTCTCACTGCTGCAGCGAATCGTCGGACCAAACATCGATATGCTCTATGTAACCGAGGCAACCCGCCCTCCTCCTCCTCCTCCTCCTCCTCCTCCTCCTCCTCCTCCTCGTCCTCCTCTCCTCTCCCTCCTCCTCCTCGTCCTCCTCGTCCTCCTCCTTCCCTGCTCCCCCTTCTTCCCTCCTCCTCCTCCTCCTCCTCCTCTCCTCCTCCCCTCCTCTCCTCTCTCCTCCTCCTCCTCCTCCCCCCTCCTCCTCCTCCTCCCCCTTCTCTCCTCCTCCTCCGCCTCCTCCTCCTCCTCCTCCTCCGCTCCCTCCGTCTCCTCATCCTGCTCCTCCTCCGCTCCCACCGCCTCCTCCCACTGTGCTGGGGACGCCACCGCTGCCGCCCCCACCGACTGCAGAGCCAGCGACATTCCAGCGCCAAGTCGGCTTCCACGATTCAGTCAACCACTGTTTCGGGAATGCCGGCACGTCGTCGCGAATGTGAACCGTTATGTAATCTTTCGCAATTTTTCCAATATATTGGCGCATCTGACAATTCCCGGTACCGGGCCTCGTTGCCGCCTTCCAGGGGCTTCCCCTCGTAGTCGCACGAAGCAAATGCCCTGCAGTTGTCGAATACTTGATGGAGCTCTGCGTAAAAGATCTTGGCACACCGCCCCCTCGTTGATTGCATTTCGTGACGCTTACCAACCATCGTTCCCAGATCCATCAACTTGTCACGGGTTACAGCATCCAGGTATTGCCTATATATATTTAGGTCCACAGGAGCCCGAAACAAAAGCGACAACTTGTGTTTCATGAGATGTTCGAGCAAAAGATCCCTTATAGCGTTTTCGTTGGCGCCACGCGGCGGCGGCGGCAGTGCCAGATCGTCTTTCCGAACGCAACACGGGCACCGACGGAGCACGGTGTCGGCTTCCTCGATGGGGCTGTCGGGGGCACCGATACTCGCAAGCTCGGCACCGGTCAGCGTCGCGGCAGCCATCTCCTCAGAACTCATTTTCGCGAGGCACGCGGGGCACACGATTCTGGGGCATACCATGCATAGCCCAACATTTTCCGATAGGAGCGGGGGGCGGTCGCACTCTGAACACACGGTTGTGTGCCCAATGCGTGACCTTGAGCCGCTGTCTCTCGGGCCCTGGACGCGCCGGGTAGCTGCAGACGCAACGCCCGGATCATGGGCCCTCTTTTTACCGGTGGTAGTCTTCTTCTTATTTCGACGCGGAGCTGCTGTTCCTTTACGTTTCGGCTCCCTACTGGAAGTGAGAGGCGCCGGGGGGGAAACCAAACAGCAAGTAGAGCGCATGGCCGATCTTCAGCCAATCAATATCTTGGACCCCCAACACAGTACGGACGTTTCGGTATGCTCGCCTCCGATAGGTCCCTTCGTAACGCTTGCCCCGGAGAGCGCGTAAGTTGTTTCGTTCTCTTCGTCGCGGGAAATCAAGCACAAAAAAGCGTGGCGCGGCGTTTAATGGTTGTAACCACGAAAAAAGGACGTTACGAAAAACGTTGTGTATCGCGCCGCGTCAAAACAGCCGGTTCCGAAAACGCCGTCAACGAACCACGTCTGTTCCACCGTTTCGGCAGCCTTTTAGATTATGGGAAGACATACCCACCTTTGGGATGATTGCGGGTCCACGTCGACGACGCCCGGGTGTCGCCCGCAAACCAGGATCCCTGCAAACACGTGTCAACAGCGGGACCGAGGAAGCGCGATGAAGGGAAATGTCTCAGGTGCGTTGTTGAGGGGAGGCACGCAATCCTAGCGTGTCTTTGCGCTGCCCCGCAAGCGCGATTGTGACGCCGGCAGCTTTATGCTCCTGCCGCAACTACAACTTATTGAGTTTGACCTCACGCGCATTGTGGTTTTAGTTTCTCGCCATACTCTGTATCAGGTATTTTTTAATTGAGAAGTAGAGAAGATATGAAGTCGATTTTGAACACACCCCGTCTCAGGCCTCGCGGGGGGGGGGGGAGGTCACCTGGCACTTTCCCGTTTTCTGAAGAAACTTGCAAGGTATGGAAACTCCTCCTGCGTGCTTAGCTGGTATAGACTTCCTGCAGACAACACCATCAAAGCACGCTGTTTCGACCGTTAGAGGCGCTTCTGACCGCGATTCATCGTCCCTCCGTTTGTATTGATGTGAATTTGGAATCACGCCTGCCCCCCGCCCCTTTCCTCCCCTCTCCTAACCACGTTGCCATTTTATCTGTCAACTGTCGGCCTTGCAGGTCGCGTCCCATGGTCCGCACACCGCCAAGGGTATGGCGTCAAACCTCTGTTTTTCGTCATTTCTGCTTTTAATGGCTGGTTAGGACCTCGACCGGTCACGAGTAAACACTAAGTCGATCGTTCGTCTTGCAGGCACCTGATAATAACCGCGCTATTGCTGGCTTTGTGACGAGCTGGTTCAAACCCACCACCCCAATTTTCGTCCGTAGCGAATACCGATCGCAATATCCACTCGAACTTCACATAGGTGGTATCATACTGACCGCCTTGAACAACGAAAGAGGGTGACACAGCCAGAGACTTTATTAGGTCCTAGAGCTGGCGCTAGCGGGAAAAAGTAAATGTGTCCCAAACAACCACGGGCCTTAAACAATAGTCAGAAATAGTAGACCTTTCCGCAGGAAGAAACGTTTTGGGTATTTTTCTGCGGACGAACCCGGTTGGTCCCAAGCCGTGCCCGGGAACTGGCCTGAAACATCGCAAAACACAAGGAGAGTACAACATTCAAACAGGCGCGACACCGTGAACCGGGATTTGTGTGCAAAGCGCGTGAAGTGATGTACCAGGTACGCACCGGCCCAACAGGGCGTGAAACCGCCGGACACCTCCACATCTTGCCAACGGTATCATAGATTGGCCAACGAAAGCCGGTTGTGGCAGGCGCTATTCTCTCGCGTCGTCATTCTCGAGCTCGACAAAAAAAAAACGTTGTGCAAATCACTGAGCAAATGCGGCAACCGAGTCTTCGGCTTACTCGGCAATAGCGCTCCCCTTACCAAAACTTCGAGGCTAGGTTAGGCTAGGCTGGGTTGGGTCTGGGTCGGGTCGAGGGTAAGACTATCCTGCACTGCTAGAAAATGCGATCGGTGTTGCGTCCCTTTTGCGGCAGGTGTGCCTCACACTTAAGAATCGTCACGACCGACCGGTTATACCGCCATATACGCTGTTGCAAGCAGTGGGCGGCAGCGTCGAGCACAACTTTAAGGTCGAGGCCATACAGTAACTATTCGTACAGCAGTACTCAACCCCCCCCGCTGCGCGGGGCGTGCAAGAAGTAGTTGTTACCTTCCGCTGGCAAAGGTCGGGTTCTTATCGTTGAGCTGGGCGGGCTGCCAACCACGGGAGCAGCCCTAAAGGCAGTCGGCCGCGGCGGCGGTGGGGACGACGGCATCGGACGGCGCGCGGCGTACGCGGCGTCGGCGGTGACTGGGTCTTGACCCGCACTGGTCAGCGGGCACGATCGTGGTTCGGCGCAATGTCTCCCTCCTGCACCGGGGGCATCCTGCACAGGTCACGGCGGGAAAATATTGCCAGGGTAACAAAGAGGGTGTGTGTCTTGGCCGGCGCAACCCCTGGTTTGGGAGCGAAGGCGTTTCTTCGTCGGTCCGTGGGATGCGCCATAAACCAGTGATGGCCGCGTCAAGAGTACGTCGAATGTTCGACGTAGGAAAGCCGGACACGAATCTCAAGCCGTAGTCAAAATGCTCTTCTTTCATCTAAAAATACACCTCTGGTTGGACCACCATGTGTAACTCAGCTAACGTTACAGGGTTATCGGTTAGCAAACGGGGGTATCGCCACAGACGGAGGACAGAGCAACGAGGAAACGACGACCGGAACCATTTCTGCCTCAGGTTTCATCTTGCCTGATCCCCTCTTGTTGGGTGCGGGAGTCCGCCGCGTCGGGCGTCTCATTGGATTCGCTGTTCGCGGCAGCACCTATTGGCGACACCGTCGGTACCGTGGTCGTTCTGCGACGTTACCGTACGTAGGAGAGGAAACGTGCGGTGGACGCCAACCTAACGTGAAGAAGCAATTGCACTATTATTAGCAACAGCAACTGGTCGGACCCACCGTAACCGTAAACCGTCTGCATTGCAAGACTTTAAGAATTTCGAGGGTGCGATATTTTTTCAAACGTACCCGCCGCCTGAACCCCCCTGTTTTGTTTGCCTGCCTTCGAAGAACTGCCCGCCTCAGTTCAATGATTGATTTGTTTTTGTTCACCTGATCCATGCAGCGTGTCTCATTTTGAACTGTTGTGTAAGTAGTTCCAAGAAAAATCGGCGTAATGTAGCCGTTCTCGTCAGTTTTTGACTGGCAACGCTTGCAGCGGCGAACACGTACTACTGCAGTGAGGTACCAGGCAGCCATGAAATCTATACATTCAGTTTCGAAACGAATACACACCTCAGCTCTGACATTGTGGCCCCGCCGGCCTCACAGGCGGAGGGTAGGGCTCTTTGGTGCACCTAGATAAGTATACCACCCCTCCTGGGAATGCAAGGACCGTGTGCTTACTCACATGAACGCCCTAACGATCCTTACATTCAAAGAATAGCCAAAACATTCCTCGCATTTTAGATATAGAGCGACATGCGTGGTCAGTGAATTCACCTGAGTTGCAACCGCGATGCCGGCTCCGGCAGAGGTGATGAGGAAAGTACGCGGCGCCACGGTGAGCGGTATGGAAGCGCCTGTCTTCCCATACGCGATGCTACACAACAACCGTTACCATACGAAAGGTCGAAGGTTATGTTTCAACAAGGGTTCGACATTTTCCGACAGACCTATTGGGTTCATCTTCGCGCTTCGGGTGGATGCTGGCCAAAACCGAACGCGAGGCCTCCCATCCGATTTCGCGAAGCTGGAGCAGCCGAAGCCGGGGCGCGGGGGGGTCTACTGATGCCATGTACGGCCGCAGTCGTATTAACATAGACCCTCGCATCCATACAATGCCGGGACGGAACACGTCGGGTCTTCACCGACCAGGAAGACAATGCTTGCACCAAGCGCAAGGCGCCGTCAGGTGTTGGGCGAGTCGTGTAAAGGGTGAGCTGAATCCTACTAAGAACCGTCCTTGCACATGGATGACAGCGTCAACAAATTGATTTATTTTCTAGTGTGGCCACTTCCAGAGACAGCAATAGGTTTACTATGAAACTGCCTCGTGGGTGCCTTGCCATGTACACACTACGTGATACGATCATCCCCCCTTGTGCGGAGTTAAGGGCATTCGGGGGGGGGTAGTACCATAAACATTCACCGCGGTTCTATGCCGCCAGGATTTGCTATCGGCGACGTCAACAGGAGCTCCACATGTCACCGTCAATGTTCAGAATCTGAATCCCACCAGCATGGGAAAATCCCTGCACGGTGCCACGGACAGTGACCACAAGAACAACGACGGGCGATTGAATTTGCTCCGCGATGTTATCAACGCTTGGTATTTGACAACTGCTCGCTGTGTCCCACTTAATTATTACCTTCGCCTAATGCAGGAATTATCTTTCTCGTCGGACGGGG